>CP136869.1:6274640-6874640 GCA_033000465.1 Sciaenops ocellatus
GGGACGATTATTGTTGTGTTTCTTTTACAAACGTGCCAGTGAGTGAGGCTCGGGTGTACGACGCTGCCAGGGAGAGAGCGAGGTGGGGGGAAGGAAGGAAGCGAGGAGGGGGGCCGAGCGATAACAGGAACTGGAGAGTGTTTCAGGAAGACCTCTAGGGGCCCACAGGGACCCCATCCTCACTAGTCTAGCCCTCCAAAACAACAACCTTTTAACTCCAATTACAAACCTGAGGGGGGCAAAAAAAAAGGGTAGGGATGGCAGAAAGACAAAATTACTCTTTTCCCTAGTGCCCCCTTAGAAGGAAGCAAAGTCATAACGGGAAGGCAGAAAACAATAACACCATCTCAAACACTGTCAGTGCGCAGGCCTTTCACTGCTTTGACCTGCAGACGGAGGAGGAGGTGGAGGAGGTGGAGGGTTTACCTTGGCTAGCATGGCTAAGTGCTGGTTCTGTACGATGGCTGTTCTGTATGTAGCGAGGCCGCCCTCTTCTAAACTGGGGAAAAGGTAGTACAAGTGGACACTGTGGACAAAGAGATGAAGACAGGTTAGAAGAGCATCTCAGATTTCACTTGTTCGAATACAAAGACGAGTTCAAACACTGAAAGTTTCTGTTCAGACAAACAGAAAATGAGAATGCGAAGAAGAAAAGTGAGGGTACAACTTTTCCAGCCAGATGAAAGACTACTCACAAAAAGTTTGGGATGTTTGACTTTCAGGTGAAATTTATGAAAAATGGAAAAAGTTCATGCTACAGTGACATTATATCATGAAAGTAGGTCATTTAAAGTCTGTGTAAAGTAAAAATAAATGTGTTCGGAGTTTGTCAGCCCAAAGAAGAAAGTGTTATTAACCACCCAGCCAAATTTGAGTGATAAAAAATATCGCCAAGTTTATGAAATTAGGTGTCAAAATCAGGTAAAAATGAATTCTCAGCTCCAGGACTGTGGGGGCGTGTCCTCTGAAGGCAGTGAAACCACGCCCACTCGTGGGAGCAGTCGAGCAGCCAACTAACTAACTCTGAAACACTCTGAGCTGAGATTAATTCATCTCTCTCTCTCTGCTCGGGGTGGCCTCAGCGTGTCATCGAGCCAACCTTTAAGGACCGCCCACAAAATCCTGGAACTGAAAACTGGTGAAAAACTGTTTGAACCTCTACATTTCAGTAATATATCGTTCAAAGTCTTTTCAGCAACTATTTTACAACATATTTAATGTATGTAGAAAGAAATCTCAGAATTGCCTTTACACGGACTTTAAGTAGACGCATGCACAAGTCGACTTATTGCAACCTGCTGACAACACTCCGTGACACTCTAAGCTCAGTGGTAACTTCCCTCTGAAGCCTCGCACTGACAGGTAGTGTTGATGGATTGTTAGGTGTCGTCTTGATCTCATGATGTCAAAATGTGAACAGCATGATGAAGAGGACTGTTTAAATACAAACTGTCACTGAAGCAGAACATTTAGTGGTCCATTCATGGATTGTTAGAGAACATTGTTATGCAATAAGTCCTGAAACATTGAACAGTTGGACGTGCATTCAAAAGTTTAGAGAAGGTCAAATTAAAGTTCACCTGTAAAGGTTAGAGTGCACTTTAGGCGCACTCTGAAATTTCATCCGAAAGCCGAATATCTCTAACTTCGTTGTTAGCGGTGTACGTCTCGCTTCCTCCTGCCTCATCCTGCGTTTACCAAAATTTTTCAAGACAACCCAATTAATTTTTCAGACATTTCCAGCCCTTTTTTCCAGGCCCCCGTGTTGGAACCCAGAAACGGCCGCTGACGCTTCAGTGGTTCCACAGCTGGGTTCCGGGCGAGCGGCTTCCATTTTCATTACGGTCCAGCGTTTCCCCCTCTCTAACCGTGGCGAATCATTTGATTTCATTTGAATTAAAACAGCCCATTTAATTCAGTCATTTCTAATCAATGCAAAGGGAGGGAGGGGGAAAGCAGGTGGCGTTCTGGTTTTTTTCCCAAATCCACGAGAGGTCTATTTGTCAGGGTATTGTGATCTTAGTGTGAAAACAAAGCACTTGGAATTAATAAAAATTACTTAGCGTAATGAAAAATAATTAGACCAGAGACACTTGGTTTGCTGGCAAAAGTGTCAGTCACAGAGAGCGGGTAACTGGGCTACAGAGCATTCCTCAGGTACAAAAACAAACTGTGTGTGTGTCAGTTAGCAAACTGTTGGCCGGGGGTTGATGTGAACATAAAATCTGTGGCTCTTTCAACCTATAACTCCTCACATGTTCGATTCTTAAACTTTAAAATCCAAAACGACGAGCGATGTTTAATTTATCTTTAACACTTATTATTAATTTACAAACTTACCTGGACTTTTCCAATGAAATATTAACTTTTTTCAGAAGAAGCTCAAATGTTGCAAGTGAGCCTCTTTTTTTTACATCATCTGCCTGTGACCCCCCCTCCTCCCTCTCTCCTCCCTGCGTTGGGCCTATTCAAATGTGCAAAATATTCTGTTGGCTCGGACAGCGGAGGCACAGATAGCCTCCGAGGGGCCAGCGCGCACTGGAGGTGCACAAGGCAGTTGGCTGGATCCTGCTGTACCCATTTAACTGGACAAGAGGCTGATAAATAATTCAGAGGGCCAGAGCGTTAGGCCAAGCATGTCTTCGTCAGACGCTAACAATCAAAGAAGGAAAGGCAGAAAGGAGAGGAGGGAGGGAGGGAGGGAAAGTGGCAAAACATGCCCAGAGATATCCAGAGAAACAGAGGCTAACCACCTTCTTTGTAACACTGTTCCAGCTGCATGAGGAGCCGAAGCAGTGTCCTGTGTAACCCAGTGTCACTTCCTATTAAGGTTTAATCCTGTTCCTGAATGTTCACTGTTGTGGAAGTGTTAGCGTCGCGTGTTACGAATTACATTTCGGGGTGGTGGAAGTTATGCTGTTGGGCAAATGGAAGTCAGATACAAATCTGTATGCGAGTATTGGAGAGAGGGAGACCTTTTGCTATATTTTGGTCTGGTAATATCCACTCAGACGAGGGCGTCAAGGTGCCGTTCCCTGAGATTTTATTCCTGTTTTTCCCCAGTTAAAAAGCTTTTTTCCCCTCACCTGAATCGAGACTCTGAGGACACAAGAAAAAAGTGATTTTGGGGCCTATATAAATAAAATTTGACTCGACTTGACAGCAGGTAGGTGGGCAATTCCTTGCTAGGTAGCGTGCGAGATTAATAATAGCCACATATAATTAGCACTGTGCCTAGGTAAGTGCTGGGCAGCGGCCGTCCGCTGCTCACCTGGGAGTCAATAACGCAGTCAGCATTCCAGACAGCTAATTGCAAGTTGTCATGGAGAATTTCAGGCCGGTAAAAAGGGGAGGAGGAGGGGGGGGGAGGCGATGGTGGCGGCGGCGGCGGTGGTGGTGGTGGTGAGGATATTACACCAAGGTTCCAATTACCAGTAAATCACTGTCTTGAATGAGCGGATAGTATGGAGAGGAGTGCGGTTGTGACAGACACGGATAGGTGTAGACAATGAGACAGAGGGGGAAGAAATGGAGTCGAGGCCGATGGTGTTGTAGTCGACTTCAATTAGCGGTTGCGTCTATCAAAGAGCGTGCCGGCGCTTTCTCACCTGGTGAGGAACTCGACGACGGCATCGCCCAGGAACTCCAGCCTCTCGTTGTGATTGATCCTAAGGGCGGAGAGAGGATGACGGGGGGGAAAGGTGGAGATTGTGAAGACAGTTGAAGAAGTAGCGTGAAAGATACACTTCAGGGCAAAAAACACACACACCTACACACTCAGCTGCTCACCTGATCGGCGCTCTGAGAATAACAGCAGCACACATTCAATAATAAGTAGTCGTTGCCCTTAAAATTAGCTCATTTCATTTCCCCTGAGATATCTCTTCCTTTCACAGTTAAAGTTAATTTTCTTGTCAGCAGGCCTGCCGGGTATATTAATCACAAGAATCGTCCCTTTGATTGCTCCTGTGGTCAGTGATAGCGTGAACAGATATGTGCCTGCAGGCGGCCTACCTTGAGGGGGAAGGGTCATCCTGCCCCAGACGAGACATGATGTTAATCAATGTGTTGATTCCTGTAAAAGAAAATCCCCAGGGTGGAGAGGTGAGGGACATCTGACAGTAAAAGCAGACACATTGAAAGAGGACACTTTAAGGCAATTTACCCACCTTTCTTCCTCATGTACATGTGGTGGACCTTCCTGTCTCCGTACTTGGGCTGGCGGATGCCGCAGTTGGAAAGGGAGTTGCGTGCATGATCGGGATTCATGCCGAAGTTGAGGTGGTGACTGGGGTGAGTCATGGCGAGCTGGAGATAGAAAGACGGAGTAATGTAACACTTTTCAACCACAGCAACCGTAACCGTAATTTACTGGAGTCCCTGCACCCCAAAAAAGGTCTCTGCTGCTGGGGTAGTAATTTGCGACGGCTCAGGAACGACTGGCTGACTGGTCAAACACTCCACATACAGCTGTAAACAACCACTGCTTGTCAATATAATCAATACAAGTGCTGGTGAATGGGGTTTTCTTGTAATGTTAATTGACGTTCCAACAAAGCTCGACTTCTCAAACATGAACGAGAGGAGTAACACTGCTAAAGTGGGCTAAAGCAAAATAAAAACCAGGAGAAAAAAAAGTAGTGCTGCCACTTTTTAATCATTTTTTAATCTTTCTGGGAAGTGGGAAAAAATTAAATATTCAATCTGTAATGATCTGTGGGAATTCAGAATTCAAAGGGTTTATGAGCACACCACCGGGGGGCATTTGTAAAAACTCACTGCGACCTTTTGTATGCCCTGTTGGTTTACTAGGTTTTTGTCTTTTTCTGTGTCGAGCAGAAAAATTGAAGAAACTACAGAGCTGAACATCACCAAGACAACAAATCTGAAGTCAACAGAAGAAGCAGACTTCTGAAGAAGTGCTTGTTGGAGGGCCAACAAACTTTCCAAAACCAACAAGCCATCATTCAACATTTTGAAGTAGAGCTGCAACTAATAATTATTTTCATTACTGGTTAATCTCTCAATCAGATTTCAATTCATCGATTAGTTCTTTGGTCCATAAAATGTCAGAAAATGGTGGAAATCTTTGATCGCTGTGTCAAAGTCCAAGGTGACAGCTGCAAATGTCTTGTTTTGTCCGCAACCCAAGGATCAGTTTGTCAAAGAGGATTAAAGAAAAGTTCACCAAATCAGAGAATTTGGACATTTCTTTTCTTAAAAACTGACTCATATTTGATTAATCCATTAGCAAAACAGTTAAACTAATTGATTAATTTATGAATCATTGCAGCTCTAATTTCATGCAAACAACTGACTTCAACACGATGAATGCCTTCAAGAACAGACCGTCTATATTTAGACGGTATCATCTCGATGACAGCGGGCTTTTCACCACACCTTCTAGTGTGGCCATTTGGAACAACTACAGCTGACAACAACTCATACAAACTCGTTCTGTTTGAGCGTAATCCCACCCTTAGCTTGTCACTAAAGTGTGGAAGCTGAGGTATCGGAGATCAACTCTAAAAAGTAAGATACGCGAGTTGCTTTGAAATTGATTAAAGCAAATTACATGCAACTTTTCAGTCATTCAAACTTGTTTTTTTGGAAGTGATAGCTGTATCCTGTAGCCTCTGTGGTGTCCTTCCACCTGTGCGCATCTGCTCTCCAACATCCACCCAAACGTCAAAGACGCAGAGCGCTAAATTATCAAGAAGATGCAATTAGACTGTGCTGTTGTCTTATCTTCAACACCACAGAGGCCTTTATTTCCTGATGTAGTTCAGGTTTTTTAGGGCTTCATTCCTGCTCACAGAGGGCCAATCGTGTACACAATGAGCAAACAAAAGCCAATCTGACGGCGTTTAGGCACCAACAACATGGCAACCAACCCCAGGCCCTGTGGAAAGCCTCCAAGGAGCACACATCCGATCCATTTGGCGAATAACTAATTACAAACAGTAATGCCGGTCAAAGCAAATCAGTCTAGAAATGTTGGATCAGCAGTCGCTCAAAGGAAAAAAAAAAAAAAAAAGAGGAGTACTTAGGTGAACCGCCGAGCGTTTCCTCGCGCCTCTTTGTCACGGTGAAGATGTTTGTATGAAAATGAACGATTTAACCTGTAAAGGGAGGCAAAAGTGTGGGGATTTAAGGTGAAATAACCCTGAAGGAAACGCATTAGTCGCATTGAGCTTTGTCAGAACGGAGGACAAAAACTGCTGTGCCTAGAAAGAATACTGCGGCGGCAGCTGAACATCTCGAACTCGCTGAGGGAAGAAAAAGGAAAAAAAGAGAGAGAGATAGGGCTCAGTAGGATATGTCAAGCCTTTATCAATCTTACATTAGGAGAATGTTAATCTCAGCCCAAAAAAAAAAAAAAAAAACTCCAACTTCTCTCCCCCCCTGGGCTTGCTTTTCAAAATGCTTGTCTCCTTTCAGCCAACTTCAAATCAATTTCAAGCTCCAATGAGATATATATGTAAAACGTTAACAGAGAGGTTTCAATATTTATAGTTGCTCAAGAGGCCTTCAGCTTTGTAGCCTTGAACACAGAGATGACAAATTCAACAGCAATTGTAATTTTTTTCTCTCTCTGTGGTTAAGAGGAACAGCGTTTTTTTATTTTTTTTTGGGTGGGAGAGGAAAAAAAAACGAGTTATTTGACATGACACAAACAGAAATCTAGCAATTCTCAGCGCCGTGTTGACAGTTTGATAAAAAAATATAAATAAAAACAACAACAACCACGTCTACTTCCAATTTTAACTCCCCCATTGTGCGATGTCAGACACAAGTCAATGACTGCCTACTACACAGCCTGAACTACAGAGTTGGGTACGCATCAAGCGAAAAATACATCAGTTATTCTGTAAACACTGCAGGTCCTTCACAGTTAAGGAAAACATCCAACAACAGTATTGGCTTTTAAGCCGAATCTGCGGAGACGATTGACGTCTGCAACTGTTCCTGTCAACATAATGACTGCGTAAAGTATCGCAGGGATTTGGATTTAGTGATCACTGCCTCAGCTGCTGCTCAACTGCCTTTGGCTAAACGGGAACAAACATCATCGCTCAGTCGGAGAGCTGCAGACTTGCACTGGAAAGAGTTGTTGCTGCGCCCCGGTATGCAGGGACACCGATGGGCAAACTGCCTGCTTGGCAAACGGCGCTCAATGTCATTACCGTGTGCTGCATTATTTAATGTAGTACACAGGTAAACCAGGATTCAGGGGTAAAAGAGCTTTACCCATTTACTCCTAATGAGATGCACTGGATAAGAAATGCATTATGTGGATCACACAAAGCTCTAGATTGGCCTACAGGTGACGCCCAACAAGTAGCAACAGCCAAAAACGAGCTTCAGTCGCGTGTTCTGGATATTTAAAATATGGGAAAAGATATTTTAACAACCGAGTTTCAGTTCTTCGAGGAGCTTAGCCACCTTCGTCAGCATGTTCTTCTCACAATGAGACAAAGTGGTGAGTCAGTTTTTATTGCTGCGGTCGTTTTCTAGCTCGCCATTACGGTTGAATTATAGAGCGCTCTTGTCAGAGAGGCTATGGGTTAAAGTTTTTGTCTCTGTGGGTGGTTGGCTAATTAGGCTAATGCTCGAAGAGAAACAACAGTCAGTGTTTGGTTTGTCTGTTCAGGGCTATTGTAGAAACATGATGGCAGATACTCTGTGGATATAAAGTCTTAAAAAAACGATTTTCAGGTGATTATACTAATGAAAAAGATTATTATATGTTATTTCTGTCATTAGATCCTCCTAAATGTTCCACACTGGAGCCTTAACCATACTGGACAGGCTGATACATGTGATTTAAAGGTGAAGCCTTCAGCTACAATGGCTTTGGAGATACTGTGACTATGATCGGTCAGCTTGGGTTGTTGGTATTTCCTCCTTTCTGATGGCGATGGAGTTTGTTGATAGTTTTGAGACCAAGATGAACCGAGCTGAAGAAAGTCCAACTAATCTTCTAATCCTAATAATAATAATCTAATCCTTTTCTGTAATGAACATCGGGCAAAGTCGCCAAACTTTCTGCTCGCTGCTGGTCTTCGTCGCCGTGAATAAACACAGCCGTTGCATGGCAGTACGTCGAGGAGAACCGTCCCATCGTAACTCGCCCCAAAAAGAATGATAGGATGTAAACTATAGCGTGAAGCACGAACAACACATACATCTGGTGTTGCTGTGGTGCTACAGATCAAACCCTTCACTGTAGGTATCTACAGCAGGACTGCCGCTAACCCGTCCGCATCAAGCAAAACTGCTGCTTTGGTGACGGTTTGGCCTTTTGGTTTTTGCCAAAAGATTGCATCACAACACATTTCAGTTCACATGTGTCATCGCCAAACAGGCCATGCCTTGCATTGTTAGGTAATATCTAACACTTTTTATTCGTGAAAAAGGAGCATTTGTGCAGAATTACAAGCAAATATTCCAAGCCTGTAAACTGGTATTCAGGCCAGCCCAACTTGAAACAGATGGACACCTCAATCACATGGCTGGGCATGCATTGCCATGAATAACAAAACAAATAAAATACTCTGTACACAGAGTCACAGCCGCATTCACAGGGGCACACAAACAAAAGAATGCAATATCAGAGCTGGGGCCGAGGACTTGTACGGTTAAATTATTGAGATCCTCTGTGATGCCTCTCATTCTGTCAGCATGGGTCAAAAGTGAGGAACGGGGGATGAAGCAACAGGGGGTGGGTGGGGAGGATTATGAGGGTCTGATGGATGTGAGGATGCGGGAGCATGTGGCGACCGTGAACACATGTCTCTCCAACCCCACCACCAAGTTTTAAATGTTAAATGTTTAACGGGGAGGCTCTCAGAAGAGGAGCTTCAAAGGGCCGTGGCTCCACTGGAGCCAGGCGGGGGGAAGCGCCGAATTCAGAGGCTGCTGCTCTCAGGCTGACTTTTTGTCAGATGCCTCATGCACCTCATTGCCATTCTGCACCGCGATAACAGGTGTGCCTCCGCACAGAGAACCCAATGACCTAATGGCTTTACTGACCAACGCATGGCACGGCGATTGTACATTCGCAGCATATGCCCTTGCAATTTTGATTAGCAGATATGCTTTCATTAAAACATTACAGAGAATGAGCTGGAAACAAGCATTGATTCTGTACAGACCCACCCAACTCTCTGGTTTCCCAGATGATCCGCCGCTTTCATCTCTTCTAAGAAAAATATGAAAAAAGGGAAATAAATTCTCATTCCTTTAACGGGAGTACAGCTCATTACCCTTCAAAGCTAGAGCAAAAATCCCCTTTCTGAAACACAAGCTGAACCGTCCCAAACCGACGATGACTGCCCAAGTCCTGATCCTGAACTGTAGACTACTGTATAATACTAACATCAATGATAAATGTTAAGATCAGGAAGCTGCAGGAAGTTTGATTTTTGCCAGTAATTTGAAATATAAAATCAGTGTATTGTTTCAGTTTAAAGGCTTGAGTCACATTTACATTGAAGACAGTTCTGTTGTGACAAACTTTGAACCCTAATTTCTATTGTACCTGATTCTACAGGGGGTTTCTAGAGCTGGGCAGAAAGGTAATCCTAACTACTGCTGTCTATTTCGTACCTTTCCACCTCCCACACCATCTAAGGCTCCTACCCCACCAGAGAAGTTCGTAGGTGTTCACGATGGTTGCCTCCATGCTACTTCTTTTCAGCCTGAGCCAGAACAGGCACCATGTTCCACTTCAGAGCATGTTATGCGAGTTATGAGGGATTCCTGAGGCCTGATCCTGAACTTTAGACTAGTATATATATTACTAACTGACTGTAATCAATGATAAATGTTAAGTTCAGGAAGAACTTAACATTTACACTGAAGACAGTTCTGTTTTTTGACAAACTTTGAACCTAAATTTTCATTGACGGTGAAGGTGATTACCTGATTCTACAGGGTTTGTTTCTAGAGATATGCAGAAAGGCAAACCCAACTACTACTATCCATTTTGTACCATTCAAGACCAACTAGGGCTCCTACCCCACCAGTGAATATCGTAGGTGTTCACGGTGGTTGCCCACATGCTACTTCTTTCAGAGCAACTTGCGACTTACAGGAGTTAGGAAGGATTCCTGAATCCTTGGAGTCCTGAGTCCTGATCCTGAAGTTTAGACTAGTATATAAGTTCAGAAAGCTGCAGGAGGTTTGATTTTTGCCAGCAATTTGAAGTATAGAATTAGCGTACTGTTTCAGTTTAAAGGCATTTAGACTGAAGACAGTTCTGTTCTGACAAACTTTGAACCTTAATTTTCACTGACGGCACAGGCGATTATCTGATTCTACAGGGGGTTTCTAGAGCTGTGCAGAAAGGTAAGCCCACCTACTACTATCTATTTCGTACCATTCCTCCCACACCAACTAAGGCTCCTTCCCCTCCAGAGAGAAGATCGTAGGTGTTGAAGATCGAGGGTGTTCACGATGGTTGCCCCATGCTACTTCTTTTCAACCTGAGCAAGATCCGGCATCACGTACCACTTTGGAGCTTCGCATCTTGGATTTAGAGAAGTTACGAAGGATTCCAGTGGCGATTGGCGTGTCATGGCAGTAAAAAAGATCAGAAACTCACAAAAACCTCTCAAACCACCCCTGAACCATAACCCATTGTTTCAAATGTTCAAAACACTCAATGCTTCTCTCCAAGTAAAAATACTACTACTATTACTTGTGTTGTGCTCAGGACCAGTTACCAAAAGTGTGCAGTTTTTGGAAAAAGTGACTTTTCGGTCACACTTGAAGCTTCAGGACAAACATACTCAGAAGACAGATTATCAGTGAAGTGTTATAACATCCATACTGTTTGAAATTGTCTTAATTCAAACATATACATACAGCTAAATACACGTTTATTCAAAGCAAACCTTGCGCCGAAGCACGCTTCATTTACAATGCGATCAAAGAGTGTGCCACACTCTCTCAGGTTAGAAATGAATGGACTGCCACTGGAAAGCGTTCAACTCATTAAATGTGATCATCCCATCAGAGTGGAGGCAAATGGGACGCGATGACGGACCTGAAATCAGTTCTGACTCGGATAGGGCTGTTTGAACAAGCACCATTGCACTCCTGCAGCTGTTCTGTCCAAACCTATCTGGGCAGAAAGTGTGTGTGTTGTGGGACATTAGTCGCTGATGTGTGTACGCAGTAGATGAGGAAGGTGCTGTAAGCCCAGTGATGATGGCTCCCTACTTGGGCCATTTCAGTCCCAGTAGTGGCGAACTGCTGACAGCCCTGGCTTTGTCCAAACACACAAACAGCAATGTGGTATTAACACCTCAGTGGACAGAATTGCAATGCAGACAGACAGGCAACACACACACCGCAGAGGCCTGTGTGGGAGCTGTTATGATCAAACTGATTGCTTTTCTTTTTGTTTGTTCGTCTTTTTTTGGACGTTGCAGGAGTTGAATGAAGGGAGAGTCAGGGATGGACAAACCCATTAACTTCTCCCCGAGAGACTGAGATGTCAAGCTCAAATGGGCGTCTCCGCGATGAAAGGGTTGCAGCTTGTGCGCTGCCGAACTGGCCCTCGCGGCAGGTCCGCGTTTCCTTTTTAGCACTCGTAGCGACAGGGCGTCATTACACAAGCGACAAAAAAGCCAATCATCGATCGATATGTGCAAATCCCGGCACATGAACACACCCGGAGCACCGAGCAGCCGTGCACACAGACGCACACAGAGAGCCTTGAGCGAATCTTAATGCATCCTTCCCCTCTTTAACTATGAATAGGCTACAACACATTGATTTCTAATGTATCAGGTTATGACAGCTCTTCAATATTGCTGGAGGCAGCCGTGGGGCTTACTCCGAGAGCACACAGCTTGAGGCTGCAGACCTGACAGGGGAGAGCTGGCATTACGGAGGAGGCTGTTGTTGTCCTGTCTACTGTCACTGCAACTCACAGCAGACCTGGGCTCCTCGCTGCAGAGATATGACTCAGGCCGGTGTGTGTGCGCGGGTTACCTTAGCTGACTCCTCAGCCCCCCCTGTTTCCACCTGAACTATCCCTGCAGAGGTGGAATGGGCACAATAATGAGGCAAACGCTGCCTCCCCGGATCTCCCCGAAGAAGCTCCTGCACAAAATGTTTACTTTTTTTTATCTGGATATCTAACCGGCTGTAGACTAGCGCCCTGCCTAAAAGAACCGCAGGGATTTGCCTCCCTTTATCTACCCTGTTAGTTATCAACTATGCCAGCCTTTAAATAATGCAGCTCGGGTTGGGGGGCGTAGAGTCACATCGCTTTTTTGTAAAGCCGAGCACACGCTGTCATGACTGCGCCTTACCTGAAGGAGGCAGCGCTCCTTGAAGACGTAGCCAATGAGCTTATCCAGGTGCATCAGACACTGGTGGTACCGGATGTGATGGGTGAGGACAGGCAGCATCATGGCGTGCTGTGGAGGACAGAGAGAATTGGCAAAAAGGGCAAGAGGTAAGGCTGCACAGGGGATAAAAAAAAATATATATATATTGGAAAGGGAAAGAAATGGGAAGAGACAGAATAAGGATCATGCCTCATATGAAAGAAGAGTGAGGGGAGTGAGTTTTGAGAGAAAGTGTGATGAAGAGATTGTGTGAGAGAGAAAGGGAGAGGGGTTGATGGAGGGAACAGGGAGGGAGAAATCAATCAGCCAGTCATTATTTATTAAGTGGTGCTCTGCAACAGAGAGATGAAATAATCAAAAACCCAATCGCTGCACCGTGAGGGGGGAATGACAGAGAGGAGGGAAATTCACATTTGGACAGGACAGTCCAATCGAAGCCCATTTCGACATGTTGACACACTTACATTCGGACAAACACTGACAACCCCCCTATGACCCTCGAACGGTAAAAAGGAAAACAAAAAAGTTTGAGTGCAACAAAGTGAAAAGGAAAGTGAAAAAAGGGAGGGAGAGGGTGAGGCGAGGGGGGTGAGATGCGAGTGAAGTGAGCGTGCATATGCGGCGAGAGAGGGAAAATGTGACAGGCAAAAGTGAGAATGAAAGCAAAAGGGAAAAAAACAGTCAGCGGTCAGCAAATGAGTCCAAGCAGCAGCAGTCAATCTAACGGAATCATTAGTGGAGGCTTATCAAGTCGGAGTGGCTGAGAAACTGTAGCAAAGGCTGGTGTACACACATTAACCCCGTGCCACCACATGAGAGAGTAGGGAGCCCATGCATGTTTTAATTAGTGCTACTGGGGGAGGGGGAGGCCGAAGGCCCGGCGGCTACAAGCAGCGCAGCCGCGTAGCCCTGGGGCCATCACGGGGGCCATGGTGACACACTCCCCGGGCCTTGTTAAGCAGCCAATTAACAAAAGCCGGGGCCCTGGTCCTGTCTACAGCTCGTGACCTGTTCTGATGACTGCCGGGAGTGACTGAGTATATGTGTGTGTAGAAAGGTGGGGTGGTGGTGGTGGTGGTGGTGGGGGTGGTGGTGGTGGTGGGGGCTTGTTAGAGTTGATACTCAGGTAATTAAAAAGGTGGGAAATTTTCTAATTTACTGTCACGGGTGACATTTGGGCAGGTTGGACAGCGTCCAACTTGGACCGGTGGCCTGAATTTTCTTTCCCCCTCCTGGTTGAAATATTACAAGCATGAATTTTAAAAGTCACTATATCATCACTTTATTAACTGGAACGTCAAGAAATGGCCCAACTGTTTGATCCTGTACATTTGTTTCTTACGGAGTAAATAACAAACTGCAACATTTGTACTGACGTATCTTCTGTCTTTGTACTCCTACAACTTATTTATGAGGCAACATATGCCAAGAATTAAAAGAAAACTCTACCTGCCACTAAAACAATGCACATACTTATATTCCTTCGTGCTCTGGAGTGATTAAGTGTTATATAAGTAGGTGGATTCATGTATATAGTACGCTGTGATAGATAAATAAAGGCGGCGTAGTTGCATTATATAAAGATCCACTCATACTTCTTCGTATTTCGTCTGTTGTGGAAGCCGAGAAGAGAAAACAAGCCGCCTTCTTTTCTTGAAATGTTTTTGACCGACCGATAGCCTTCAAATGGACGTGACCGAGGACAACAACAACAAAAAAAAAAGTAGACAAAGCAGAAAAAACAAAACATAAAATCATAAAGAAAAAAAAACATTGATGAATAAATAAATTCCATTCTTGTCTCCAATGTGTAGCCCGGTCCTTGACAGAGCCTTTCAAGTGAAACAACCTTGGTCTAGCCGAGCGATGTCAGTAATGAGGGGGTTGATTTCGTTTCTGAATAGAGCGCCTGCTTTTAGATTTGAGAAAATAAAAAAAACGCGGGTCAGTTTCGCCGTTATCTCTCGTCTTGTGTCGTGCAAGAGAGTGTGCCGCTGCCGCCGCGGTCCGAAACTGAAATTATTCATGAACCAATTAGTCGTAGCAGTACAGCTTGAAGCAAATATAATTGGGCAGCAATTACGGATCGGATGCTTCGTCGCTGGACCTTTTGCTGTAAGAGAGGGTCTGGTTTCCAAGGCTAGAACTTTATGTCACTCCTCTCCAAACATGAGCATGAGTATCAGCTGTAGGCTATCCTTGCTGCACGCGGGGATGAAGGATGTCTTCAGAGGAAAAGATGTGCAACGCTGATGGCAATTATTTTTCCTCAGTAACAGGCGGAAAATATTGGAATAGACAATAAACAGGAGGGTTGTAAAATAAAGCACACTAGTCCGTTTCATTCCACATGAACAAATGCAGCTCTGTGTGTTTTAGCGGGCACAGCGTGGCACTCACACATCCGTTCAGAGCTATGGTTCAGATCTCATTAGGGCCGCCCATGCTAAACTGTACGCCGTGCCTTGGAACTGTGAGCTGCATATGTCGTCGCGCTCGCCTGAGATCGAGACGACATATAGACCAGGCGGAGATACGATCCCACCCTGGTTTATTCTGCCGAGTTTATTCTGGTTTATTCTGCTAACGAGTGCACAGAGTGCGATGGCGGCGCCGTAAAGCAAGCGGTGGTGAAGTTTGTGTATAAATAAAATGTCAGGTCTGAGACATTACTTAATGAAGGGTACGGCTGCTGGGAGGCTCTGTAGGAGTCCACTTTCCTTACTCAGATTTTTGACACTTGAATGGAGAAGTGACGCAACGCGAGGAAAGATCACAAGCCGTGTTTCTGACTGTGGCTGTGCTACGAGCACCGAGTCTGTGTCCAACTCATTGTGCCGTATTATAAATCAGAGTTCTGGCCTTCGGTTACTCTAGCTGGCTTATTAATACGACAAGATCTGAATCTGTGTGTGTGCACCAAACATGTCGGTCAAAGTTAAACCAGAAAGTCAGTCTGTAAACTCTGATGGACAGTCTGGATACTTGATGAGTGCATTGACTATATACTAATATGACCAAAACTATGACAATAAGTTGAAATAGTCTATTAAAATATGACGATAGTACTTTAGCATTTAGCTGCCCTGCATCAGTTTTAGACTTGATTTTAGTGTTTTATTGATAACCTCTCGGGTTGTTCGTGATAGATATGAGAGCGGACATTTGCCATCAGAGAACCAAACCTTTAACACTTCACCTAAAGAGCTTAATTGATAGTTAATCTATCACTTTATGTCATTTATCAACAAAACATATGAAATACTCTCTGGTTTCAGCTTCTTAAATGTGAAGATTTGCTCTTTTCTTTGCTTCAGATGAGTGTAAGCTGAATATATGAAGTGCTGTTCAATCAAAACTGAAGATGCTACTTTGGTCTGAGGGAACTTGTGATAAGCTTTTTGTACAATTTTAACTTTAAAATGAATTTTAAATATGAGAGTTGAGAGAAGAACAAATCCTTAAATGTATTGTTATTGTTTGTGTTTTCCTCTGTTCGGTCTCTTCACTGTATCAATCTTTAATATTTTTTGAGTCTTTTCATTTTTAAAGCTTTTTGTGACACTATTAAGACATGAGTGAGCTTTATTGTGATATAAATGTCAGTTTGTGTCTGTAGATCTGTGTGCGTGTATATGTAATGCACTTGTGTTAAATCCTTGAGTGTGTACTGCAGAATGCATGCATGTGCCGGTGTTTGTGCATGCATTACGGTTGACGGGTGTTACCTGACAGACGTCGGAGCGGATGCCAGTCTTCCAGAAGCCCTGACTGCTGAGCTCCACTGTCACCTCACGGCGCATAGTGTTCTTCTGACGGATCTTCTGAAGAGCTTCCTGCCAAACAACCAGCCAGTCAATTATTGATCCGCCGGAGCGCAGCCTTCGGAGACAGCTCCCATCCTCAAAACCCCCCCAACCCCGCCCTCCTCCTCCTCCCCCCTTCCTTTCACTCCAGCTCTTCCAACAGATAGGCTGGCACATGCAATAAACTGAAACCTCCATGACACACACACACACACACACACACACACACACACACACACACACACACACACACACACACAGTACAGCAGTGGACAGGAGCAACAGGGGGAAGTGACAGCTCTGCTGGTCCCGGCTAATTGAGGCACTGCAATGGGTCAGCATGGCTGTGGGCAGTGGTGGTGGTGGTAGTGGGTGTTGGAAGGCTGATACTGAGCTTTCAGTCCCAGTCACCAAGACCCAAGGCACCTGCCTGCCCATTAGGACCACCGTACAAGAGCCTAGAGGTACCTCCATCAGCAGCAGCAGCAGCAGCAGCAGCAATCATTACAGACACACACACACACAAATACACACACACAGCATCATGTCAGCCCTACAGCAAATAACAGGAAATTCAGTAGGGAGGTGGGGGGGGGGTCTGAGGCAGGTGGGCCCTACAAATAACAACCGAAGATGGAGGATGTATTGACAGACTGCACCTCCTTAATGTGTGCGCGCACAAATGTGTTTCATTCAGCCGAGACGCCATCGACTCCGTCTGAGTTAGCCGTGATCTGCCTAAAATGGGAACGCCAGGAATTTTTTGACTCGCGGAGGAAATAAGAACAACAAAGGCATGAATAAATAATGCCATCCTACTTTGAACTGTGCATCAAAGTGAACACGCTCGCCCACGCGCAAACACGTGCGTGCGCAACCACACACATACACACAGCAGCGGCGGCGGCAAATCTTTCCGCGGACAGCCAGCCACTGTATATGGAAAGCAGTAATCACAGCAAAGTGCGAATGATATGTAAATACTTGATTATGCAGGCCGTTCTCCAGGGTCAGTGCACGGACAAAAAAAAAGTACAAAAAAGTAGATAATTAGGACGGGAAGGTAGACGGGCTTAACTTTCTGCTAGTCGAACACACAACAAGTCACGGCACATTTGACTTTAAGCATCAGATCCTTCTGCCTGAGAGGAGTGTTTGTGTTTGGGATCAGGTTGAGGTCAAACGCCGCAGACGCCGATGAACTCTGGAACTCATCGAGGAGGCGAGGGCACATCTGTTGCATGTGTTTGCCGCCTTGCTTACACGTTACACGTTAAACGTGCTTTTGCAGGTTCATTTAGGGGACTTTAGCAACGTAGAGCTAGAAAATGAAAGTGGTAGGTGGTCCAGGACGAGGTTCCCTCAAAACCTGAAGGCAAGGGTTAAATAAAATCTGCAGGGGATGTTCATGGTTTTAATGTCTTTGGCTGTTTCTCTTGGACCGCGGCGAAATATTTTTGTTTGGGGAGAGCTGCACTTATTCAGCCTGCCAATGAATGTAATGCAAAAAAAGAAGCTGTGCCAACAACATATATCATAAACACACAGGAATGAAAGCTAAATTAAATTTGCTCGATGCATTCCCCCGTTGGAAGGAAACCTTTCGGCTCCAATGATTCTATCGCTTTCAGCGCCAAACTATCTGTTGAGTGACCCACGACTGATGACGCTCTACAGATAGAACACGACTTGATTTGAGGTTCATTCTATCTAAAATGCAGCTAAACACTCATGGAACATACAGCAAAATGAGTATTTTACTGGTTATAGTTCCTACATTAATGTAGTTTTTCCCTTTTCTCCAGTTTACAAGTTGTCAGCTTCATTTTACCCTCTGGATCTTCGCCTGTTGGATCTTTTTGGTGACTGTTTGCTAAAAAAAGCACCAAATAAATGAAAAATTCTTGTTAAGAACCAGATTTAAGTGCCAAAACTCTTATTCTTATTGTGCAGCGGGACACTGATCCTTATAAAGAAGAATCCCAACACTGGAACAGACAGAGAATAATAGCGTGAAGTTCTTGTGCGGGCCCAGCTTGTGAAGCCCCGGACTTGAAACCAACAGGAGAAATCTGTGGAATGAGTATAAGATAGCTTTTCAAAGATGCTCCTCATGCAGCTCTACTGAGCTCGGCGAAATCTGCACGGAAGAATCAGAGCAAATCCCCAAATCCACACATGCCGAGCCGATAGAAGAAACTCTGAGCTGAATTCACTTCCAAAGTACTGACTCGGGCTGAATGCTTATTCAAATTAGAGATGTGAGATAATAAAGTAACAGACTTTTGTATAAATTTCTTCGGTACAGTGTTTTAGAACCTGTGTTCGCTTCGGTTACGTTGTGTCAACTGTGCAAAACATTTTAAGTTAAAGGAGTCAAAGGAGTTGGGAGTGTTTTCTCAAGACAATATCAGCGTGTCGAGCCAAGTTTTTTTGGCTGAAGGACTCAAACTCCGTCTGGGCAACACACACCGACAGTCTGCATGTCCCTCTATGACACACCATCTCCGCCCACGCACACACAACCCTCCGTGCTCTCAGCGTGAGATCTGGAAATGGGTGCAGAGGCGTGCGCCCTGGTGCGAAGGCCGGTTCAATCCGAGCGTGCGAACCCTTCGGGCCTCCACGGAGCTCTGCGGACTCGACACCGAGCGCAGAGGTATCAAAAGAGCCGGTCGGAGCTGCTGTGAACGTCTCTGACTGGGTGAGTCTTAATGGGAGAAAATGCCTACGAGAGGAGCAGACGTTTAAGTCTTTCACTGAAAGACCATTTACACAGGAAGCTCGAGTGTTCCCTCGGGCATTAAATAAGCAGCGATGCCACGCTGGCACTGCAGTGAAGAGACATTGACGTGGTTTAATGCTTGTGGTGGAGCCTGATGGACCCAGAGTGTGAGTGTGTGTGCATGTGTTTGGGTTCACTAATTGCTCCAGTGCAGGTTGACAGTGGGATTGTCAGGGCCTGTTAGCCGGAGAGAGCTTTGCAGAGCTACCTGGGAAACAAGCTAATTGAGCTCGGAGTTCTTGCTCATTATTGGTTCAGAGTGTATCAAACAGACCGAAGGAAGAGGCTGTGTCTGCAGCACACTCTTTTAAAAAGGAGAAAAGCTGCATAGAGAAGTTACAGGAGAGATATGGCTGGAGGAAAGCAAGTCGTGCTCGAGCTACTCGAGGCCACACACAGCACCTGCGCCCTGCGATTCCCCGCGGCTGCATGGTCATTACTTCACCAAACCTAAACCTTTTTCCATTCCAGTTCCCTCGCGGCGGTTTGACCTTCACGCTC
Source organism: Sciaenops ocellatus (assembly GCA_033000465.1). NCBI lineage: Eukaryota > Metazoa > Chordata > Actinopteri > Sciaenidae > Sciaenops > Sciaenops ocellatus. The sequence goes on from CP136869.1 coordinate 6,294,101, forward strand.
GACTCCAGGAGAGCAGTTACAGCCGCTTTATTCTGAGCTGTAAATTCATCTAAATTATGCATTATTACGTCGGATAAAAAGAAACCGAGAGTATTTATACCCGGAGCGAAGACAAAAAAAGAGAGAAAGCTAATAGGAAGGGATGTTTCAGAGCCAGGAATGTTGCTGTTTGGGGGGCAGAAGGGGAGGAGGAAGGGTCTCAAGTGTGAGGAGCAGGAACAGGTATGGATGGTGTAATCTGTGTGTGGCAAAGGCCAAACGCCGTGCTCCAAATTCCAACTTTAACACCATTTATCTGAGCTGTTCGGCGAAGGTTAGGGTGAAATCTTGTCCTGCGTACATGTGCACATGAAAGGTAAAAGCCTGGATGCAATGTTTGAACACTCCTCTGTTCAAACGCGTGAAAGCGAGGCAGAAAATTATTGTTGCCTTTCTAAGTTTTTGTCAGTCTCACTTTTGTTTAGGCTTTTCTGGCAGTAACTGAGTACCAGCGGCGAGCCATGCAGATAAGCTGCATTTGAATCAGCACGCACAGCGGGAATAACGGAGTAACGGTAATAGTTTTGTTTTTGAAATTAATGCCTTTGAATCTCTCGTTTTAATGCGGAGTGTGCAAAGTGCTCCGGTGTTTTTCCGGCGTCACCTCTCATATCTGTAGGAAACGAGCTTCCCCAAATATTTAAATTGAACAAAAAAACACAGAAAATATGAGTGTGACAAAAGGAAGCGTGCTTCGTTCCTCCTTTTTTTTTTTTCAACTCACCTCTCTCTGCGTCAGCTTCTGCTTGTCAATCTGCTTGACCTTGGGGCTGTTGGCCAGCAGGTGGCGTAGTTTGACGTAGCTCTTCCACAGCTTCTGGTACCTGCAAAGCAGTAAATAAGGAGGTGTAAGGGCTTGACAGGAGTCCATCTCCTCCTCCTCTTCCTCGCTCCTCTTCCCCTCCACTCTGTGTCCATGCTTTTGCAACAACACATCAATATTTCATCTGTGGCTCGGCTGATATTAAACATAATTTAACAGTTGCCCGCGGCCGTTATTGCATTATCTGCTTGTGTGTGAGGGCAGAGATTCTCTGTGTTTCTGATGTCCACTGTTTGAACTGAGAACAGAGGTTCACACACACACACACACACACACACACACACACACACACACACACACACACACACACACACACACACACACACAGACGCTCGCTCGCTGATGATGATTTGCGGTTCACCTTATTTTCTTTTCAGGTAAAAAGCTGTAAGTCGTGATTAGAGCATTTAAGCAGCCCTGACACGACGTGACTCGAGAGCTATCTCACCACCTCCTTATTCTCATTTTCTATAAAACCGCCATTGTCTTGGCTCTCATTTGCATGTGAAAAGAGGGCCGGGAGTTATCGGCAAGGTGACATGTATCCGCCATACTAACCACCTTACCCTTCACGCACACCCCACCACCACCCATCTACCCATCCACCCAACCAAACCCCCTCCTCCTTTCTCTTTCTCTCTCTCCCTTTTCAATCAGACCTCTTGATTGATGCACTGAGGGCCGAGTGTGACCGTTCTGCTCCCATTCAGGAGACTTTCTCCTCATTTACCCAGAGTTATTCAATTATGATTGGTGGGATGGAGGGGTGAGGTGGTGGTGGTGGTGGTGGAGGGGGTGGGGAGTGAGTTTGGGGGATAGGATGGCACATTGACAGAGAGAAAGGCAGAGAGGCATAAAGAAAGGAGGAGAGAGAGAAGGAAGGAAGGAAGGGAAGGAAGGGAAGGAGGAGGGGTGTACTGTGGAATAGAAGAATTATAGAGCTTTAATAGCGGGGACTTCATTAGAGACTGAGACGAGGGAATGAGACGGCTTTACCGCCTCGATTATCAGCTCACCACCACCTCCGCTCTGAAGCAGCCCGAGCAGACGAGAGACAGAGACAGAGAGAAGAGAGAGGAGAGAGAGAGAGAGAGTCTATCCAGCCTGGGAGGCCCCCTCGTCCCCAATCCGCTCCGATGACCTTTCCACAGATCCGCCGCGTGCTCTCGGGGTAGCATCGCCGCGGCCCCTCGCCACTCCCCGCACATGCTTTCATTAGCATATGCAGCCTCTCTCTTTCCCCATCTCCAGCCCGGCACGGTATCTGCAGTCATTGCCTGGCTTCATCTATCTGCATTCAAAGATATGTTGTATATCTCTTACATAAATGTTCTGTAATGGCTCTATTCAGACATGACCGGACCATTTACAGATAGAACCTGCTGCGTACACGTGCGCTATTTGGTACCTTGGCTGGTGAAGAAGAGAAGGGAGTTAGAAAATACGGATCAGGAGCCGAGCTGAATGCTTCGCTCATCACGTGTTTCTCACTATTAAATGAATCCCTGATATTTTGATAGATAAAAGTCAAAATTCTCTGATTTCAGCTTCTCAGACGTGAAATATTCTCGATTTCTTCAGTTCTCTGTGACAGTAAACTAAATATCTTTTGGGTCGTGGACAAAACGCGACATTTGCGGACGTCACCTCGAACAGTAATCAACGTTTTTCACCGTTTCATGAACCAAACAACTAAGCGACTCATCGAGAAAAAACAGATTAATGGATGATGACACTATTCATTAGCTGCATCCCTACTTCTCTCCACTCGGACCAACCTTGCTAAATGTCCTCATCAACAGGGTTGCAAAATTCCAGGAATTTTCAAAGTTGGAAACTTTCCATGGGAATTAACGTGTATAAACCGTGAATTTACTAAACTGAAGGGAACTTAAATATAGTTGTGGGAAATATATTTTAGCATAATCTTGACTAAAACAACCAGATTTCATGCAGGTACACTTGAATATCTGCTATTCATCAATCACATGCACATAGCACACTGCTTACTGCAGGGCTATTGAGGCCACGCCCCCTACCTGCACAGGTGATTTCTGTACCTGGACCACACTTTAGAGCCCAGAGCACACAGAGACTATTGAAGACACACATTTGAGCTCGTGGACTACTTAGTATTGTTCAATAAAATGATTCAAACTTGATAAAGTTCTACTTACAAATAAATCTGTTGAAATGTTTTTTAATTATTTTATTTTGCATGGAAACAAACAAAATGTTTATGTTTATGTTTGGATATGATAGTTTGTTTAAATTACCCCCAGTTTCCAGTCAATTCCCATATATTCCCATTAATTCCCATAAATTTCCATAATTCCCATGGGGTTTCCAATTTGGAATTTTTCCAAAATTCCCCAGTTTAACTTCCATTGAAAGTTTCTCGAAATTTCTCAGAAATTTTCCACCCCCCTTTGCAACCCTACTCATCAATGTCATCGTTTATTAGACAGGGCTGTTTGCTCACGTTCAAGTTCACGAGAATGTTACCGGACACGGATCACGCTGGTCTGACGCTTGTTGTGCCTTTCTGCTCGGTAAAAAGAAAAAATAAATGTTTGCAGATTGGTTTTGAAATTAGAAGCGGCTCCACTACAAATCGAAATTTGCTCGTTCGCAGTACTTTTACTCTGTGCAAAGAAACGATAATTAGAGGGACGGGATGCAATCAAAAAGGTGCCTGGCAGCACGAAAGTGAGGAAGTTCAGAAAGGTTCGCGTAGGGGGAGACAACCTGACGACAGCCCGTCACGTTAATTTCAGTTTCCTGGTGAAAACTGAGGCACATGGTTGTTTTCTACTTCAGTCAAGTGTATGCAAGGAAAATGGAGGTTTTCAACAGCTTTTCCAAATCACTACAATATAACTTTAACAAGCTACCAGAGGTTTAAAAAAATACTATGCCAGAAGAGTGGTAATGTCAGGAAAAGCGCCCGAATCAGAGCTGAGTATGTAAATTATATGCTCAACTTCCAGTCTTGTGAGAGACAAGAGAGATCCTGCCACTCTGAATCCACACGTGTGTTACTCAGGCGGAAATGTGACAGCGCTGAAGCCAGACTGGAGGTGTTACGGAGACGTCACGTGGTCCAAACGCTGTAAAATTGCCATCACGACTTTTTAAAAAAATGATTCTCTGACTTGACGTGTCGGACTGACAGCACATTTATGTCTGAAAGGGGGCTTCTGTCTCCTCGTCTCAGCCTCATTTCTGTCTCTAAAAATTCCTCTGGATTATTTTTTTTAAAAAAAAATCATTCCTTCTCTCGTGAATCATTCCTCTCTTTTCTTTACAGTCCCTGACCTTTGACACGTCATCCATTCCCGCCCCGGCGGTTTGCGATGGAAGCTGTAGAAGCTCGAGTGGCGGCCCTGAACACAAATGCGTCCAGTGGGCAGCGTGAAAGGAAGAAGACTAACACAGCTTCTTCAGTCTCCTGAGTTAATATATGCTGCTGCTGTGTCCAAGGCTCCCTCTCTGTGGCATTGCCGCCGCCGCAATCAACACCGACTTCTGCCCTCGCTACACGCATCATTAGCAGTGGTAGGAAATCCTTTTCCACTGGTCTCTTACTACTCGTTTCTGCATCAGCTAATGATGTCCCAGTCCATCCATAAATTTGTCGTTGTCTGTCGCTTTGAGAAGTTTGACATGGCAGCGGGATGCACAGGGATGAAAGAGCTCAGCAGACAGGCGGCTAAAATGGTAGCGGCAGGGGAGAGGGGACATTAGTCGGAAGGGAAGAGGCAAACTAGTTCTGCCTAAATGGATTTCCTAATGATCATCCTCTTGTTTGCGTCTCCATCATTGGGCGTTTTTCCTCCTGACTGTTGTGAGCGAGGCCGGATATTCGAGTTGAAAGAGAAATCCACAGGTTTTTAAATTTAGAACCAGAGTGCCGAAATCAAGTTGTGTGCGCCGACTTTGATTGGTGCTCGGCGTGGCGTTTGTCGCATCTCTCTGAAACACCTCAGAGACCGTGGCTCGGATGATCTAATACACTTGCTTTTGTTAATTATGCAGCAGCACAGTACAGTATTCCCAACTGCGGCCCCGGTGGTGTCTGCGCGCACGGCATTACTATTCACGAGGCGGAAACCGCGATAGCTCCCAGAGGCAGAGGCACCCAGCGGAAACCTGGGACCCGTGACGACGCATGTGAAAATGTCACGCCATTCGTTTCCCATCCTTCTATCCTCCCCCCTTCGCCCTGTATTTTCATATCTCCCCTCCCCCCTCCTCTCCTCTGACACACGCCAGTTCTCGTCGTCCTCGATGTGCGACAGGAAAGACTCTGCCGTCACGGTGTCCTGGGAGAGCGCCGGTGAATAAGGATCGAGGGAACTGAGGGAGACGATACACAGCGGGTGTGCGCGGGGGAAAGATCTGTACTCAGATGGGTGGTCGACATTTATGTCTGGGGTGTGTGTGTGTGTGTGTGTGTGTTATCTTACTGAGGATCTCCGGCGTAGCTGAGCTGAGCAGGCCGAATCCCAAAGTGAACGATGATGGGGAAGGTGATGACGTCCGGGTTGAACTGCTCCCTGTCCAGTTGGTCGATGCGCACCGAGCTCGGCTTCTGGAAGAGGAAAAAGTCAGCGCAGTGTTAGAGTGTGTAAACACACAGATATCGCTCATTCAATCATCTGCTACCAATATGTGAAATAACAAATAATCCTTGCCGCGAGTGTCGTCTGTCACAGCGACGTAACATGAACCGGCTTGTAATGCGTTCACAACAACGATAAAAGTGATGACAGGGACGGCGAGCTAACTTCTGACACTCTTATCAGGGGGGGGGGGAGATTGACAAGCAACATGTCCTCCGCCGACTCCCAAATCACAGTTAGCCTGTCAGGCATTTTGCGAGATCAGAGGAAAGGAGCTGTAGCATAAGGCGTGATGAGCTGCGCGGCAGATGGCTCGGGGGCTGCCCGGGCTCACCTTGACATTAGCCACGCTCGCTCGTCGAGGCCTTGCATACAAACTTTGATTGGAGAACGAGAGGTCACCAGTCAACTTTGATTTGAGCCTTTAAAGCGACGTAATCAGGTTTGACTGGCTTGATGGAAGGTTTGATGATTGCCCTGTTTACAATCACGACTAAATACACAGCAAATGCTAATTCATATGTACTGTGTTAAACGCACCGGAGCTGTTTGAAGGGCTGATGACATTTGTGGCCTCATTTGTCGACCGTGCCACCGTGGGAAATAATCACTTGAGCCGGGGCGTCTTTGATTGGCATCGGCCCCCCTTCGTTTTTTTTTTTAAGGAGTAGTATGTGTGACCTTGACATATCGCCGTGGGTTGTGTTTCACAAAAATGAGAGCGTGTATGGACTGAGTTGACCCACCTAGCTCATCTAGGACATTTTATTGACTGCAGAGGACCAAGAATCTCACGCCTCATCATCATCATTTATATCATTTATCGAGCAAAACTGAGCGGTTTGCAGCTTTTATATTATTCAAGCTGAATATCTTTGGGTTTTGGACCTTTGTATGGGCATTTTTCAAATACTTGTAAAACCTCCTGAAGACCTCCAGCTCCTCAGAGAGGACCTCCTCTCCAACACTACAAACAATTGGATATGATAAATCTATCCATCTTCTTGTACCATCACTTGATTTTATGCGAGCTGCACTCAATGAAGATGTCCTTGACGCAGTGAACCTTGATTGTTTGCTATGGATAAAAGAGTCAGCTGAACGGCTAAATGTAAATATAAATGTAAACTATGGGGGCCACACAATGTTCAAAAGGTGTCAAACTCAATTTAAGTTCAGGGGAACTAAAGGGCCGAACCAGTAAAGTCAAAACGTACAAATAAATAAATCATCACGTTTGTTTCATTTTCTCTTGTTTCTTATCCAGAAACTCAAATTTCTCTTCACAGTGGGGAAACTTTGGTATGTAATTACTGGGAGATTTTCATTATCGATTGATTATTTGGTCTCTATTGAGAAAACAGTAGCACACCAGTCAATGTTTGACACTTTGCAAAGTCATCTTGCGGGCCGAACTGGACCCTCTGGTGGGCCGGTTTTGGCCCACAGGCCGTATATGTTTGACACCACTGACCTAGAGCTAGAATTTAGTTTGTCCGTTCTGGGCTACTGGAGAAACATGGCGGTTCAAGAGGACCTGCGGCATCTCTAGGGTCACTCTAAGGCAGGGGTGGGGAACCTGTTCCACAAAGGGCCGGTGTGGCTGCAGGTTTTTGTTCCAACCAACCAAGAGCACACAGTTTGACCAATCAACTCTCTGAAGACTGAGATCAGTTGATTAAATGAGTCAAGTCTGGTGTGCTGCTGCTGCTTGGTTGGAAAGAAAACCTGCAGCCACACCGGCTCTTTGTGGAACAGGTTCCCCACCCCTGCTCTAAGGTAACAAAAACATGATTCTTAACTTCTGCTTCTTATTTTCAGTCGATGAAACACTCATGAAAACAGAGTTATGCTTATTATATTCCATGTCTGCCTCTACATCTGGTAGGTGGCTGGTTTTAGGACCACCAAACTCTCTGGGAGTGACACGGAAGATAAGCATTGCTGACCACCGCCCCAGATAGTTCTACTGTTCATGAAATCAGGGTGAGTCTCCATATGTGACCTTTTTAATAGACTCTGTTTGACTGGCAGACCAATCTTTAACTCCAGCGTAGCCATGGAACACTATTATACACCCACCTATCTGGAAAAACCCTGACAGCAACAATTCAGTCCTGCCAGCGAGAACAGTTGACTCAATAACTCACCCACGCCAAAAGGTTACACAATCATATTCACTGTTCATATGCAACCTTTTAGCTAGCAATGACATCTTCACCTTTACCCAGACACAATTACTGTACATCCTTTAAAATATGGGCCAGACAAGAAGGTTAACCAACTTCCATCGTGACATAAAAAGCTTTCGGGCCCCCGAATAGTGTTGATGACAAGCAAACGCCCTTGGGGATAATAGGTGGCGTTGCTCGTGTCACAGGCTAACAGGGACAGCCTTATTCCTGCAGTGTCGAGCGGTTGGGGGGTGCGGCGACGACTGCCCTTGAAACAAGCAGACAAGGCCACCTCTTCCTGTCGTTTAGCTGGAGGCCTCACCATGCCCGGGTTGGTGACGATCATGCCCTTGCACTCCTCGGCGTATTTCTGCCACTCCAGCTCCTCCCACTGCAGCATGTCTGCGATCTCCTCCTCGGGGACCAGAGGTTTGCTGCTGCGGAGCAGGTAGAGCAGCACCTGATGCATGGACAGCACCTCCTTCCCGCCATCTAAAGACAGTTAATGAACAGAAACACACACTGTAAATGAACGCATGGATGGACGGAAGCATTAAAAGACCATCACGGGGCACCTAGTTCACCAGGGGACTCGAGGTTAATTGAAAAAACTGCAAAAATCTCTTTTTGTAGCTACAATTTGTGGAATTAAACAAGCTGTGACATTTTCCACAAGGGTAAACGTTTCACAGAGCTTCCAAACTACATCTTTTTTTCCGCCGTCGGCCTCAGAAATCGAGGGATGATTTCGGGTGAAACTGTCTCACCCCGCCTAACCTCTGCAAACTCCAACATAACACGCTGTGAAAACACTCCCCCCTCCGCCCGCCTCGCCTTGTCTCGCATTATGATCGCATTGTTCAGGAAACAGTCGGTTTAATAGACACTCATGCAAAATTGATTGACCTCCATTTACAAGTGTACACACGGACAGACGCGCACAAAAAAAAAAAAAAAGGAATCGACTGCCCTCTCGGTCCTGAAAATGCATTAAGACAATAACAGATGGATACCCACACACACTCCTGCTCTAACTTTCAAACACAGCATCACCACGTCCCCCTTGTAACTCCTGATCTCCTCTCTCTCTTTACAGATCACATCAGAAACGTTGCATTGAGTTTTGTGTGTGTGTGTGCTTTGGTAAAGAAAAAAAAGAGGCAGATAAGTGTTTGCAGCGGACTAAATTGGGAGAGCTAGGGAGAGAAATTGTTTTTTGATGGAAAGAAGGTAGGTGGCACGGCTGTCATAACAAAACACCGTGGCAATATCGCAGTGCACCAGCACCATCATGTGTATCGAAGATGAATACCATGCAGCTCACGCAGCAGCTGTGTGTGTGTCATTTTGCAGAGAACATACCGACACCGGCATATGTAGAAACGTTTCACGTGACCGCTTTTTTTCCCCCTCTCTCTTTTCTGTTGCACATTTTAAGTCGGGGAACTGCGACAACGCTGACCACCAGAGGGAGGCAGAAAGAAAAAGTGGGTACTTTGTTGCTTTGTTAGGAATCTTACCAGGTAAGAATCGGACAAAACGAGGCATGAAATGGAACTGCTGGCATCCAGAGGCTTCGTCATCAAACTCGGGACCTGCAGGGAAGATGTTGTTGTTGTTGTTAAGTTGTTGTTTATTCAGGCGGAGAAAAACCTTTCAGAATAAAATCTAAGCAGCTGTTCACACAAATGTAATAAATTAGGAACATACAGGCCGTGTACAGTTGAAATAATAATCACAATTATGTTTCTTGACATCACAATTATCCATTTTAATGCGCTTTATTAATCTCAAATCTTTATCTGTGACTGTAAACGTGAAATAAGACGCCACTGTAAAGATTCTATGATTATGTATGAAGACTGTGGAGGAGGCTGTATTCATAGTATCATAATTAGATGTTAGTCAGTCCTGCCTCTGAGGAGAAACCGCAGATGTGTTCTGCGCACACAACTGCTCATTATTGCTGTATTATATTTGAATATTGAATGTGACTCTCTTACAAATTGGGCCACAAACCGAGTTTACTAAAAATAAAAAATAGAAACTGCCACCTATTCTAAAACGAATCAGCAGGTAATGAACGACAAATCCTGACGATGGTTACATAATTTTAACAACACTGTGCAACTTTTCCACCTTAAAATAACATGTGACTATCATGTGATGCTACACTGACGTGTAATCGGGTGAGTGGTGTGTTCTTGGTGCTCCGGGTTAGGAGGGCACACACCACCAACTATTTGACTGATTTTGGTGAAACTGGATCATATTTTATGGAGAAAATGTTTTCTGGTTTTCCCTCTGATGTCCTCCGGCTGCTCTGCCTCAACTCTCTGTGATTTACAGAGTTTCCTGATGGACAGTGAAGCTGTGAAATGTAGCTACTGTTAGCCAGTTAGCATACAGTCTGGGGTTGGGAGCTCAGTGCACCAGGGGAGCACTGGTGTTTATACTGGTAGCAAAGAAGCTTTGGACTGTCAGAAGGAGGAAGTTTCATGCCCTGGATGAATGCTGACAGAACGGTGCAGGTGTCGTGCCAGAACAGGAGCTGGCCAAGCATGCCTCAGAGGACGTCGACTGGGGAAGCTAAGAAGAAAAAAGTCTGGACTGACCGAGCAAGAAGCCGCCAAACAAGAGTGAATCTTGTTGGCGAGAGCTTGGTGAAATAAAAGACAGACGCTGAGCTGGGCTCCTTGCTGTTGGACTAGTAAGTGATATTAGCTGGCTGCTATGTGTTGTGTGATGTTTCACTCCTGGTTTTGAGGTCCTACCTCTCAGATTCCAGTCGTACAGCTCGAGAATATCCTGGAACAAATAGGCGGCAAACAGCTCCAGGCCTCGGACGCAGTAGTTCTGGACACCGGGGAGAGAGATGATGTTAGATAGCAGCGCTACATGAGCATACAGTACAACAAAAAGAAGCTGTAATACCACTATAAAGAGTCCCTTAATGTAGATCATGACTGATAAGTAAATCCAGTTCTCTAACTTTATCACATAAGCCACCTTATCGGTGTAATCAACCTCTGCAGGTTACAAAGAATCTCTTTTCCCTCTTCTACGAGGATTAGCACGTTCGCTTGCCCGGGCGCTGAGGTGTGAGGGTTACATGTGGCTCAGCCGAGCTCAGGCTCAGACGTTTGAGATAAAAACAAAAAAGGGGTGAGAAAGGGGAGAGAAAGAGCTGGGAGAGATAAAGTGGGGTTTTACCGACCTCCGGTGTCATCTCCTCTATGAAGTGAATGGTGTAATCTATGTTGAAGCGGATCACACGGCACAATGGGATCTGCGATGATGAAAGAAACAAGAGGGGGGGAGAAGAAAGGACGGGCCGACTCATTACCATGGCGTTAGGCAGAGGTTACGGCTTCGCAAGGAAACTCATTAAAAGCTCAACCCGCCCAGCGTGGTGGGCGCAACCGCATACATGTAAAGAAAAAGCATGTACACATGAGTGATCCCACTCGACTCACTGTAAAGTGTCTAAAAACGCTAAACCTTGGGTCAATTAAAACACCCTGACGTGTACAAACAATCACATTCCTCCACACACACACACACACACACACACACACACACACACACACACACACACACACACACACACACACACTCTTGAAAATTAAGTAACTCAAATCTCGCTAAATAGATAAGCCTGCTCTTCTGTGTTTAATCTCCCTAGTTACACGGTCTTTGTTGTCTGAGAGCCGGGGGTCCATTTTAAGAGATTAACCTGAGAGCCACATTCATTCTTGCCCATCCCGGCGGCTAACTAGCAGGAGGGGGTTAATATCAACCACGCTTCGAGGTTTCTTAATCCCCCCCTCAACGCTGCCACGAAGCGTTTACCCCGGCTTTTAACAAGGGCTGTTTAAATTATCCAGTTCAAATCACGCCCTTAATCCCCGGGGCTCTTTTCAAGCACGACGGATATTGACCAAGTAGTTTATTATTCAAACATGCAGGGGGGAAAAGCGCACACGCGTGCAGCTGAGCGCTGATGGACGCAAGGACAGCAGCACGCAGAAATATTCGCACTTTGAACACATTTTTTAAGAAAGGTCCCCTATCGATCTCTCGCCCCCTTTTAAACACCCTCCTCCTCCCTCCACCTCCTCCCTCCACCTCCTCCTCCTCCTCCGGGATAAAAGTCAGGCACGCAGCCTCGAACGGCTGCAGGAAGAGATGGTCCTTTTAAGTCGCGACCTCTCTAATGTCTGACAGTCACTGATGGGGGACTTCAAAAAGTGAGGCAGAGGACTCAGCGACAAGGTCAAACAAACGGCGAGAGGAGCACTTTGTCCAGGCGACAAAGAAAGCCGACGTGAAAAGCCAAGAGCCAATTTGAACTGTTTTTTTTTTTGAAGAGAGTTTAAAGGAGGAGGGGATTTTTTTCACTCTGGCGCTGACCTACTGTAAATTATACGTGTCGAGTGAACGGATGTTCACGTAGGAGTGGGATGGGGATCATGTGAGGCCAGCAAAGAGCTTCACTAACTTCTATTGTTTGTTTTGAAACAACAAGGATTCAGACTTGCTGCATCCTGTTAGATATTTTAGTCGTTTTTGGTCTTTTTTTTTTGTATTCTCGCCACTAAAAGTCCAAAAATCAGCTGCGTTTATACATACGAATATCAGTTTGCATGATCGAGGGTCATGACTGAGTCGTGGATTAAACTGGGGACGACTTTTTACAACAAATCTCATTTTATTAGAGTCTAAGACTCTAAGAAATTTAAATAAATCACCCACAGGTCCTACAGAGTTTAAATCTTTTCAGCACATCCACTGATTTATGACACTGTCACTCAAAATAATGCAGAATGACGTGTGATTTCCAACATTTCAAGTTTCAACAGACAAAAACTCTGTCTGGCACATGTGATGCCTTCATAGCTCCTCTCTGGTGTGCAGTTCTCAGCCCTGCGCAGCTGTAATTATTAAAAATTAATGTTGTGAAGGAGCTGTGAAAACGTTTCGAACGGTTAGTTTGAACCTACGATGTAACTGGAATCTTTCAGAACAACAGAAACAGAATTTAGTAAACTTCAGCAGAACAGATCAGAAATCAGTGCTGAAAGTTCAGGTTTGTCCAACCATTCCTATCTTGTTTTATGTATAACACACACGTTTTGGAATATGATTTGACTCCCTGGCGGTGAAATATCTGTGAGTTTGAGTCTATAAAGACCTCTATATAAAAGATCTTGTGGTCAAAAACCTGCCCCCAAACACACGATATGAAAGAAACTGCAAGGAAATACATAATGATGGCATGAAATATTAAAAAACAGTGAGAAATCTGTGCAGATTTGAACATTTTGTGGTGCAAAACTAACAAATTATCGCTCGTACGGCAAAAACAAATTCAAACTGGGCTCACGTTGGTGAGAGGCGTGTGGGAGAACAGAGAGAATCCCTCGAACAGATACTCGTGGTCATCGTACTCGATCACCGTCGGCCTGTCGGTCTGTAACGGGAAAACAAGCTCTCAAACACACAGCACCTATACACACACAGCGATTACTGTATTTGACACGAGTAAATGTAACTCTTTGTTTACAAATGAGACAAAGTCGCATATACCAAGAAGTTGGTGGGTGGAGACACGGTGATCCGGTAGTGGAACAGCTTTCCCGCGTTGTTGTTCATGGAGCGGCATTGTTTCACGGGCTGGAAGAGACACACAGACGCATGTAGCTTTACCTCTGAGACACGTTAGAGATGGCAAGGATGTCCGCAAACTCACTTTTTTATTCACTTTAAGTAAAGAAGTTTACAGCTGACTAACAGTCAAAAGATTTCCTCCTCTAAACAGTTTAAATAAACTAAAAATAAAGAATTTATAATCTAATCTTTAAAGCTAAAATATATGATCATGTTAACGAGTCATTCCCATTAAAGCCTGATGACTAAAAACTTAATTGGCATCCTCTTTAAGGACTACAGTCACGTGTCACCATATACTGTATGAACCCATTAAAAAGCAAGTGATTGACGAACAATTTCCAGGTCAACCAAGTCCGTGACGAGCAATTAGCCAACTAATCGTCTAACTAAGGGGGCGAGCCGCGTTCATTCATACCCAAATAGATTTTTAGAAAACATAAAAACAACCTTCAAGTAACGTTTGAGTGCCTGTTTGTGTGGCTGCTGAGGAAGAATCTACCACAGCGTTTGTCTGCAGGCTGATGTTAATTTACCTCCATGAAAAATAGACACTCATTAAGTAATCCATGACCTTCATTGATCTCTACACTGATTGACTTTACCTCCTCGTAAACAAGCCTCCCCGTCTCCTTAAAGGGGAACGATTATGCTTTTTTCAAGTGTCTGTGTCGGATAAACGAGGTCAAAGTTTCAAACAATGAGGTAAACGTATGTAGAAGTGAGCAAACGGCTCAGGTGCAGATGTAAACAGCAACCTGCGGAGTCACAGAGTTTATTCATTGGTCATCTGCAGGGTCAGCTGATAGGATGGTGACATCAGCTGCATGGCTAACTGGCTAAAAGCTGCTACAGCTAACTGGCTAAAAGCTGCTACAGCTAATGGCTAAAGGCTGCTACAGCTAATGGCTAAAGGCTCCTATAGCTAACTGGCTAAAAGCTGCTACATCTAATGGCTAAAGGCTGCTACAGCTAAATGGCTGAAAGCACATACCACAGCTAACTGGCTAAAAGCTGCTACAGTTAGCTGCTAAAGAAAAGTAAAGCCATCCATCCATCAACTGAAAGTTGAAGCGGAGCAGATTTTCTCCATAAAATATGATCCAGTGTCAACAAAATATGTGAATAAATATATATAAATATAATATAAACTGTCCTTATTCTAACTTGTGGTTGCTTAACAGCTAATTAATCAAATTCGGTGCACAACATTTGTCCAAGCAAAGCTACTGAAGCTCTAACGTTATTGGGTTTAACAGCAAGAGGATGAAGCGGCGTTCACTAGTACTCGGTGTTGGCCAATCAGAGAAAAGTAAAAGAGAATATAGTATAAATATGTCTAATAAATAGACATAATTACTCAAAGATAATGAAGCATGTTGGAGATTGTTGCTTAAATGTGCTGAAACCAGAAAATCTGAGCACCTGGTGAGATAATCGCTGAGTCACCGGTACAGATGACTCTCCAGTCTAATTCTTAAAGATGTAAAATCATCACTTGTGCCTGTTTTTTTTTTTTCTTTTTTGGGGAGGGATGATGAAATCTTTGGTCCTCTTTAATATAATTCAAAATGGCCACTGTACAGAGAATACATTTAGGCTGAGCAGAATAATGTCCTTGCCCCTCCGTGCAAGGTTATGAAAGGGTGATTTATTCACGGCGTGTCATACCTCCTCCCCCGGGTAGATGCTGTGGCGGATCCCTGTACGTCTGGCCTTGGCACTGCACTTACACAAGGGACCATCATTCATCTGGACAGAAAGAAAATAAGTAAATCAGACACAACTGCTTCACTTGCCATGTATAGCACGAGAGGGGGGCTGCTGAACGTCTCAAAAGTGCTGACCTTTATTCCTTCACTGTTTGGAATTTGTCCTGTTTGATCGCTGCTGCTCAGTTTGAAGCCTTTATTGACATTTTTATGCATTTCCCAAAAATCTTTCAACAGTTGGAAATTACATTTGCTTGGAAAAAAAAGGAAAAAGCAAACTCTTCAATAACCTTCAAACACTTTTTTTCCCTCCAATTATATAGTTAGATGCCAGAGCACAAAGTGCCTCATCTACTGAAGCAAGTGATTTCCAATATTTACCAGAAAGGCTTCAAAAGCTCACAGAGAGGAGGCTGAACTCGGCGCTCTCGATCAAATAATGTTGCAAATAGAATAAAAACACTTGAGAAAGTGTGATATTATGATACGTAGCTACTTTATAGATACACTGGCACCAATATCCCAACATACGGGGCAGAGGTGTGTGTTCCAAGTTTAGATTCTTTAATCTAAGTTTTCTATAAAAACAAACATGAATTTCATGAATTTTTAAAATTATTTTGCCGTTCTGTGTAAGTCTGAAGTCCCGATGAGAATATATCTCACAGGAATGTTACTTTTTCAATACATAAACACAAAAAATAAACATTTAGATTTATTTTTAAGGGACATTTACAGTGTAAGAATAAACTTGTCAGTGGTTCAAACCCAGTTTAGCATTCCTGCACTGACACATCTTCACTTCTAGTTACTTATCGGCTGACACAGACTCTGACAGATCTGTAATCGGCTAATATCAACAGAGATATTGGCCCGGTCTCGCTCTATTGCAAATGGCTTCTTTGCTTACGTCACAGATCCACACTTTCATGTCTTGGTGGAAACACAGCGAACATGTTTTTAATGTGTTTTGTTTGTTTAATTCTTTTAAAATCATCTTATAAAAACTGCTGTAACAGCTCAGAGCTAACAGAGTTACAGCAGCTTATGTGGCAGTCGCTTGGTTTTTAAACTTGTTCCTGTTATTGGCATAATTTAAATCTGTGTTTGAATTCTATGTTTTATCTACTGAAGTGGATTATATATTTATTTCAGCACCATGCAGTGTTCCAACAGTGTGTTAGAAGGTCATAATTATTGGGATTTACAGCTTTGTATTAACACTGCCATCTACTGTTATATTCTATTATGTTCTGTTGTGAGGACCAGACTTGGTCACTGCTCTATAATGTGATTTTGCAGCAATATCATATACGTACACGTACAGTATATCTGTACTTGTATGTACTGAATGTATCGGCATGCATCCAAGGAAGTAAAACCTTTATATGTTGAGTCACATGGTGAAGGGAGGCAGCGATCGGCAGTGAAAGCAGCCATCTGGACTCATTTTGTTTTTTTATGAACTTAATGAGAGGCACAAACCGGACAAGATGCACGCTCAGTGTAAAACCACATCAGCTGTTTTCACCCTGAGCAAACGTCTGCAGTCCTAAAGAATACGGTGAGACCAGAGCTGAGGAAGCGCCGTCAACTTTTCTGTCCAGCTCTGAGGGAGGGAAGAGAACGACTGAACCTCACAAAGTCACTTTAGAGAAACCTGGACTCTCCAGCCAAAGCAAGGTAACGGAGTCGGTGAGTAAAGCTAGTCGAGCAGCCATGTGATTCATGAACTTCTGTCTCAGGGAATTTTCAAAGTTGGAAAGGTTGGCCCTTAAACAGGGACCTTAAATATAGTTGTGGGAAATATATTTTAGCATAATCTTGACTATAACAACCAGATTTCATGCAGGTACACTTGAATATCTGTTATTCCTCAATCACATGCACATAGCACACTGCTTACTGCAGGGCTATTGAGGCCACGCCCCCTACCTGCTCAGGTGATTTCTGTACCTGGACCACACTTTAGAGCCCAGAGCACACAGAGACTATTGAAGACACACATTTGAGCTTGTGGACTACATAATATTGTTCAATAAAATAATTCAAACTTGATAAGGTTCTACTTACAAACAAATCTGTTTAAATGTTTTTTAAATTGTTTTATTTTGCATGTCTGCTTATGACAAAACTAAATGTTTATGTTTATGTTTGGATATGATACAGTTCGTTTAAATTACCCCTAATTTACAGTTAATTCACATAAATTCCCATGGAGTTTCAGATTTGGAATATTTCCAAAATTCCCCACCTTAACTTCCCGTGGAAAGTTTACCGGAAACTATCTGCCCCTTTGCAACCCTATTCTCAACTGACTCTTTTGTAACAGTTTGGTTTAGGTACCATGGTCAGTGTGCAGTAATATAGTATAGTATAGTAGTAATATAGTAGATTAAGGATGCGATACATCGCGATGCATCGACAAATCGTCATGCATTTCAATCGTTGACCGGTGAACCGTGAGGCTCGTGAAGATGAAAACAAAGAGAAACAAACACAAAGTTTGGTTTTGTAACATAACAAGTGTTACATGAGACCGACCTGCCCCGGGTCGTTGTACCACAGCTCCTCGTGCAGGCGGTCGGGGTGAGCTTTTTTTCTCTTGATCTCGGCGATGACATCAAAAACCTCTGAGTCAGAGCTGCTGGAGCAGGTGCTCCCTTCGCCGTCTGACTCACAGTCTGACTCACTGCTGCTGTCATCTGAAAAACCCAAAAGGGCAGAAAAAAAAAAAAGGTCTACAATCATCAGAACATCGTCAGGGCTGAAGGAGATCGCATTCGTCTGCTCGGCTGTGCCCTCACAGAGAATTAAAAACAGCATAAAGTATGTAATTATCCACAGAGAGAGAAGTTTCAGATCTGTCTCTCCAGCCCACTGCAGACTTAACATCCGTCACTCGTGTTTTCATCTTTATTACCCTCACACTTACTAAAAACTGAACCCCCACACACCGAAATGTGGATTTTAATTACCAGTCAGCTGTATAATTTGTGATTCTTAGCTAAGCAAAGTCTTCAATTCTTATTGGCCTGTTAAACTCGAGTGCCTGACTGTGAAGTCAGTGCCCGGAGAAACATATTTAGCAAATTAGATCTCCCTGAGCGAGATTTATGTTATCGCGGTGCTGAAAGAGACAATCAGGCTGACAGCCCTGCAGATAACATCGTAAACACTCGACTTAATCTCAGCCTCAGCCCAACACGCCGCTGAGAAGACGGCAACTTTGTATGCATATCAATTACAGAAGACTGTAAACAAATGTATTAACAGTTCACATATTGTCATTTGGGCTGTTCAAACAAATTGCACATGATTATTAAAACCCACCTGGGTCCTCATCCAGTTTGGTCTTGGGCGGGTCCCACTTGGGTCGAGCCTCCTTTGCTCGCTCCTGCCTCTTCCCCAGCTCTTCCTCGAAGCGCCCGTAGAGGTCCCGCAGCTTACTGGTGCCCACCACAGTCGAGTCTCCCTGAACAGATTGGAACAGAAACACATGACTCTCACGTGTCTCTCGAATGAAGCTCGAGTGTCGAGAAATCCTCGATTTGAATAAAGCGATTCATCAGATTTTTAAAGGTCCGGCGTGTGGAATATAGCAGCATCTAGCAGTGAAGTTTCAGACTGCGACTGACTGAAAACCTGTGACGTCTCCCTCTTGGTTCAAGCATGAAGGAGAAACTATAGTGAAAGGGCCTATGTGGAGCCAGTGTTTGGACACAGAAGAGGACCCGCTCCTCAAAAAGTCTCATTAGGTGACATAAACATAATTCTTATTTTCAGGTGATTTTACACTAATGAAAACATATTTATGACGATAATATGTCAATGTCACACACTGGACCTTTAATGAATATAATTCGTCAGCTCTGTCAACATAAAAGCTGCCAGTGAGGCTAGTCCAATAATTTAATGTACATGTGTGAGAGCCAAAATAGATTTGTGTGACTGTGCTTAAATTTAATTTATGGTGCTGTCAGGCTGTTAGTACAGGTGCGTGCCTCCCTTTGTGTGCAGCAAGCAGAAGAGCGTGAACTGTTTTCTGACCGCAGTGAAAACGCCAGCAAATACAGACTGAAGAAGAATATTTCGTTACATAAAAACATGTTGTGTATTTTAAAAAAACAACTGAATAAGTTTAGATTTTTCATTCAAGCAGGTAGCACACGCTTACATCCATGATTAGTTATGAGCTAAAATATGACCAGGAAATAGTAATTGGTAAAACAAATGGTTCAAAAACCCAAAAAGTAAATATATGGAAGAGAAGTGCGGATCAGTAGTACCCCCTTTCCACCCAGGGAGCTCTGGTTCTGGAACCAGTTCTGTCCAGGACAACAGTCAAAAGTCTTCTTATATCAATACACCTGTCTCCTGCGTCTGTAACTGAAGCAGGTCGACTGTATTTTAACCTCTGTTATAATGGCGGGACTTAACGAAGCTGAATATTTTCTGAGGTGCTGTGAAAAGTTTAGCTCACACGAGTTGGAAACAATCCTACACAGCCACGAGTGGAATCTAATGGATGGACTGTGCGGGGTTTGATCGAATGTCAATGTTATGAATAAAGCTTCAAACTATCTCTGTGACTGTTTTATGTCTTCTTTTAAATGTCCAGTATTCAATAAACCAAAAGAACTTAACCTCATCAAGGTAATTAACAGTCCTCAGCTTGACATCTCGTCATATAAGCAAATTAAGGCTATCATAATGCTACTATAAGAGATACGATACAGTATGATACAGTACAATACTATACAGTACGATACGATACAGCTCGATACGATGCGATACAGCCTGATACGATACAGCTCGATACGATACAGCTCGATACAATACAGTCCGATACAATACAGTCCGATACGATACAGTGCGATACAGCTCGATATGATACGATAAAGCTCGATACAATACGATACAGCTCGATACGATACAGCTCGATACGATACAGCTCGATACGATACCACTTAAATGATCCCACACCAGGAAAATTCACTTGTCACAGCAGCTCATACATACAAGGTGGGTAAGAAATGACTCAAATAATAAATACATAGAAAAAGTCATGAAGTCATGCTGGTGTTAAAGAGTCTGATAGCTGTTGTTGAAATGAAGGACCTGTAGTAGTGCTCCTTCTTTCTCTGCTCTTGTTGCTGAAGGAGCTGCTTAAGGCTTGAGATGATTTCCCATCTTTCAAATATGAAAAGAGTTTTTTTTTGTTTATACGAGTGATTGTGTGCACGAAACATAAAGGTGACTTTAAAGGAGTATATTCGAAGTCAAGCTCATTCCTCACCTTGAAACCTGATAAAATTCAGCACCTTCCAATCTTTTGAGACTCAGTGCGATCTCTGTGAATCCTTTCAAGGAGGAGTGAGAAATAAAAGACATAAAATGGGGCTCTGTCTCGACATTTACCTTCACTCTGGTTTTACTGAAAGACAGGTCGTGGTCTTAGATAGAATGAGTAATTTGCAGCCCAAAAAAAAAAAAAAAGTAGCTGATGACAGCGTGAAGCAAGCACTCGGAGAGTACCGGTAAAGGTCAGAGTTTTAGAGAGGAAAGAAAGACGAGTTGGCACTATCCGAAAGATCCAAAGACTTTAGGGAAGCGTTTTAGAGGGCAGGTGGTGATTTGCAAAGTGGCGAGAGAGGCGTTTTTTGGGGGGGCGTGCTCGCTATTAACTGAAAGGCTTGAATAACATCCAGCAGTGGAGAGCGGCTAATCCAACTTTTTAACTGCAACAGCAGACAAAATTGACAAAATGGCAGACAGAAGATTAGGAAAGTTTCCTGTGCCAGTCAGTTGGATAAAACAAAATAAAGCAGTCTGTGCTCAGCGTTAATGGGCCTGTTTAATCTCCTTAAAACAAACTGCAGCAACATTTGAGCGCCTGTGGACTCCAAGAGCAAAATAACAGTTATATATTACGACAAAACAATTAGCAAATGAGCAAAGGTTGGATAGAATTAAGACAAAAGTGGCAACAGTACCACTTGGTCCATGGGGTCATTGGAGTAGTAGTTCTCAGCATGCGTGCAGCGGATCCAGGCTGGTTTCAGCAGCTCTTCTTCCTCTTTCTCGTCATCACCCTTCTCCTTCTCCTTCTCCCTGTCCAAACGTTCCCGTTCCCTCTCTCGCTCGCGGTCTCTCTCGGCGAGCGTCTCCTCGGAGTCTCTGCTCCTGATGGAGGAGTAGCTGCGCTCTCTGCTCGGGCCGGAGGTGCTCTCCGACCGCCTGTCCTCCTCCCAGCGGCCGCGTTTGCGGTCTCTGCTCGACGACCGGCTGCGAGGCGAAGATTTAAAAAAGAAAACAAGTCCAGTTAGAAGAGACGGAGGTGACGACCACCACCAGTTATCACGTGACCGAAAGGTTAGGATGGAATTATGACACCTCAGCGAGCTCCATTCGCTCAGTGAAGACCACGAAATATGACTGAAAACAACCTGATTTTACACATCAAATTCAAATCACCCTCATAAATCTGATGTTATTGGGACACCCAGGTGACCTAGGTGGAGCCGAATGTGTCACCTACCAAACAGGATAATGATAATAAATAATAAAATAAATATGTACAAACATAGCATGTGTACACGTGAGTCAATATACATCTATGTTACTGTATATGCATGATATGTACTGACAGTATACTTTCTTTTCCTTTTCTGTGCTTTTATTCTGAAGAGAACACAAATATAGTTTTAGTTTTTATTGATTTTTTTATTAGTTTTTTGTCACTGTGTATTAAATTGCAGGGGGTGATGATGGGAAATTGACTATCCAGGTTTTGGAAACTCGACCTGTGCTGTCTCTTGTAAATCCTCCACTTTTATGGAAGTGTGATTGTCTATGATAAACACTGACACACAACACTACAGCATACCAGTAAAGCAGTGTGTGCAGTATTTTATATCATCTGTGAAGTAGAACCATGACAGTGTACTTCATTTGAGTTTTGTTTTTAGGACCAAAAGTTTCTAGTTTATTTAAAATAAATACAACAAATACACAGATGTGTACTTTATTTATCTGAGTATCATAAAAAGATTTTGCCTCAAAGGATTTGTATCAGAAAAAGAGAACATATGGTAGAAAATGCGTATATAATGTGTCTGTTGTTGTATAATGCAGACATATTTTATTAATCCTGAACTTACCCAACTTAAAAACCTGAATTTAAATAAATATATGCAAAAAAAGGGAGTAAGCTGTGTACCTTCGAGGCCTCTTTCTGTGTCTGTCGGGCGACTGGGATCTCCGACTCTCTCTGTGTCGATACCTCTCCCTGTGAACAAACACACACATGGTTGTAAGAAAATTCCACAGGTCGATCTCTTTTAGGAGATTTGCTCGTCTGTATGTACCTGCTACGATCTCTGCTCCTGTGTCTGGGAGGAGTCCGGCCCCTGTCGTACTCGGACCTGTACCGTCCGCCCTCGGGCCTGCCTCGTCTGTCCGGACTCCTCCCGCGGTCCTTCCTCTCTCCGGGAAATTCCATTTTATGCTTATCGCCATGGCTACCGTAGCCGTAGCCCTTCTGCCTGTGGTCGTCGTGGCGGTACCCCCTTTCCGGAGACCTTCTGTTGTCCATGGGCTTCTCGTACTTGTACTGCCCCCCGTGCCTGAAGCTGTGGTCTGGTTTGAACGAGCTGGGGCTCTGAGTGTACCCGGGATTGAAGGGGGGAGGAGGGAAAGGAGGGTGTGGAGGATGGGGGTAGTTCATGGAGTATGGAGGGTGGTAGCTCATAGACTGAGAAGCTATGGGTGGAGGCATGGGTGGGTGTGGTAATGGTGGCGGCGGCACAGGAGGCATCATGTAAGGGTGGTAGGCATTCTGAGCAGACACCTGAGACCCCGAGGTGGGACCTCCTGTGGAGCTGGGAAGGGGCGGAGGTGGGAAGTTAGGCGGGGGTTCGGGGAAGCCCTGTCGACCAGGGGGCTTGGGGAAAGGCGGGCGCACCGGGCACTGGTTGAGAGAACCGGGAGTCTGGGACGGTGCTGGCGGAGGGTACTGCATGAAGTCAGAGTGCGGAGGCATGTATCCACTGTTGCCGTGGTAGCTCGAACTGGGGGGAGTCTGGGGATCGTAGTGGTACGGGGGAACGGGAGGCTGGGGGGGCGGCGGCCTCAGGTTGGTGGGTCGGTAGTTTTGTGGGGAGCCGTGCTGACCCGGGGGCATTCCTCCTCTGGGACCACCTCGCTCCTGATGGAAAGACATGACTGCGGACAAGACCAAACAATCGAGTTAAAATTTACATCACAAAAATAAAAGTTTTACTCTTCTGACTTTGATAAATTATCTGCGGTGTTGATCATTTAACAACAACGATGCCGGATCAGAGGACGAGATTTAAAACTCCTCGGTGCCAAATCTGAACTGAGGAACGCCGGTTTCCAATCTTCTGCCCAAGAACTACCATCTGCAGTCGGGGTTGGGCCCAAAAAACCAATTAGTAAAGCTGCAAGATATGGCAAATATCACATCATCCTGTTATTATTTTGACAGATATAACGATTTGTGCGACATAGTGGTGTAGTGGTTAGCACTGTCACCTCACAGCAAGAAGAAGGTTCCCGGTTCCAACCTCAGTCCAAAAACCAGGAGCTTAACGGGTTAATTTGGTGACGCTAAATTACCAATAGGTTTGAACGTGAGCGCGAATGGTTGTTCGTCTATATGTGCCCTGCGATGAACTGGCGACTTGTCCGGGGTCCCCTGAGCAGCTCCTTCAGCTGCAGACTGCTTCACCCACGGCGTAAGAAGGAGACACCTGCACCACCTGATCATGTTGTAGTTTCTGTTTCATTTACCACCACTACTCACCACAGCTTTATATTTATTTTATGTTTTTATCTGTTTTTCTATTTCCATTCCAATTACTGTGCAATATTATTCATATCATGGCCACTTTTAGTACTCATTTTGCCCGTCTGCAGTGCATCTGCTGCAGTAACGAGTTTTTTCCCCGCTGTGGGATAAATAAAGTATGAAATATAATCTAAACTTTGTGCATTTGTATGTAACTTTTATTGTTTTTCATTTTTTAAACGTTAGTATTGGCAGAAGTTTGGACTGCTCCATCACAAACACTGCAGCATCATGTTTGAACTGACTGTGCAGTCCTGAACATGAAGACGGCTGGCTGGGATCAGGGCTGTGTTCGTGTGGATGGTCGGGGCTTCAGCAGGTAGCCTCTGTTGATTAATTAAACGCAGCACAGCATCGTTAATTAATTATTCAATCAATCATCAGTCCATCCTTAACGTGCAGCTGCAGCAGTTTACCACAAACAGCAGCTGCGCTACAGATGTCGTTTCCCAAAAACACGCATGAAACAGATGAAAATAAGTTAACGTGAGTGAGGTAAAGGTCACAGTTTGAAGAGAAACGTGTGAACATTAATATTATTTTACAGTGCTAGGCTAACAGCGGCTAGCTCGGAGCGCTAACATGTTAGCACGCCTGCTAACACGGGATACGTGACGTGGGACGTTACCTTGAAAAGAGCGCTAACAGCCGCGGCGTGTCATTCCGTGTTCACAGCCGCTAACAGAGGAACGAAGCACGGAGTTAAATATTAAATATGGATATATATTTATATAAACTTATGTTCAGTTATCTGTCAGCTAGCACGCTGTCCACAGAGGGGGGGGCGGGGGGGCCGGCCGTGTTGTTTCCAGTCGGAACGGTTAGAGAGAGGAACACAACAAGTGGGCCAATCACATTGAGCGGCTCGGGGGTCGTCGACCAATGGAAGGCCAGGGTAGAGTTCGAAGGGTGTCACACTGAAACTGAGACAGCAGGGTGGGAACCAATGAGAAACATATAACATGAAGTCTGATGTGATAAACAACTTATATAAATATTTGATGATGACATTATGAATATATATGAATGATATTAATGTTAATCTATATATATATATATATATATAGATATATAGATATATAGATAGATATAGATATAGATAGTTTATATACAGATACGACCTGGTCACCACAGTGTTGTCATAGACTGGCATCTGCTGTCCTCAACCAAAGCCAAACAATTAATACTGCAGAGGACCTCAAGGCCCACACGTGACCCCGTGTTACCTGAGGATAGAACAATGTCCGTGTTTGATGTTTATTGCTATTTATTCTGCTCATTAAAGTTTACAAAAGAAGAAATATTCACTGAAAAGAACTTCAAAAAAGTAAAAATGTTAATTGCGCGGCCTTTCAGTCTTTTTATCTTTGATTCACGTGATTAATTTTCCACGTGTAACGAAATCTGTGGAGCTGGAACATTTTAAAAGTATTTCATTAAAAGGCAGTAAAGACATTTGTACATTTAACTGGTGCGTCTTCTGAATAAACACACTCAATATCACTGTTAACGGAGGAATGTCTGAAAGCCTTTGCTCAGTCTGTAGGGAAGGGTGGCCGGTTCAAGTGTCAAAGTGTGTGTGCTTGTATTTCGGGTAAAATGCATGTAAGAACTGGAGTGAAAAAATAGTTTCCCCTCGGGGGATCAGTAAAGTATCTCTTGTTGTTGATGTTTTCTTCTCCTTCTTCTTCTTCTTCTTCAGTATTTCAGATTCATGAAAAGTGAGTGTGTATACCCGTTTGTTGAATTAATAGTTGATATTGATAATACAGATCAAGGCTCTCATCCCACAAGCTTCACATATCTGGTCCAGATGTTAGAAAGTGTCACTCAGTGTCAGTGTCAGCTCTCTGGAGTCTCTACCCTCCATACATTAATGCACACATATAACAGAGTGGAAAAATAATAATAAAAATAATAAACTCCCCGAGATGAATTATTAATTAATGTCTTCTTCCTTCTTCTTCTTCCTCCTTTCGTACAAATAGATGTCACTCTTTTAATTCTTAAAAATCAGAGACCCTGCACATGATTTATACGACAGCATTAAAAAGTAATGTCAAACACACACGTGTGTGTGTGTGTGTGTGTTAAATATGTCTTATCATGTCTTGTTTAACACTCATAAATACACATTAAGACCAAAAACTGTTGCCGTGTACTTGTACCATGCGTCCACTAGAGAGCAGCAGAGCCTCTTGTATTAACTGTTGTGACATTACCATGGAAACGTGTCACACATCATTCGAATGAATGGGAGGCAGAGTGGACGTATAGTTCATTTATTTCTCTTGAAGGAGCTCGGGAACGTTCTGGCCTCTAAGCACGAACATTATCCTGAATTATTCTGAGTGAGGAGCCCATTAGGCTTCAGCCCCCCCCTCCGCTCGTATTGATCTGACCCTGTCTCAGGAGATGTTGGTCTGAATACATGGCTCACGGCCCAGTTGTTAACCTCTGAGTGTGGTAGCATCGATGTGCTCTCCACCCTCCTGCTGTGATGTTATGTGCTGCACATTCCTGCTGGATGAATCGATGAGTGGAGGGGTTTGCGGAGGTCAAAGTGGACAAGCGAGCCCACACAGTTTGCTCGGAGGGAACACCTACATTCAGTTCTGACCACTAATCACCCAGCCTGGGAGATAAAAACGCAATAAAAAACAATTAAAATGTGGCCAAAAGTGTGTGGACGCTTCCAAAGCTGAAGTTTGACTTGGTTTCTGCTGCAGCATACAGTAAATTCTAGAAAGTAATGTATCTCCAACAGACCTTTTAAACCTTAATATGCCTCCAAACATATCTAACACCAACTGTCTCTGACACATTAGTTTTTTGAGAGTCTTTCCCAACATGTGGGAACACATCTGACCCCGGAGAATCTCCTGTTGTGTGCCACACGTGTGAAATAACTGCCTTCATGCAGGCGGCTCTTCTCTGGCACCTTGAGTTACTATGGTTACCGCTCAGGTGTAGCGTTACTAAGGATTACAGGGATGCTCTGAAACTTTCTTATGATTCTCAACAAGGTCGGCATGACGACAAAATCACGAATGTAGCCTGATACCTCTATGCTGAAATTTTATGTGACAAATGAAAGTGACGCCTCAAAGCACCTCCCTCGTGAAAATATAGAATTATGTATGTTAAATAGTCCTGTGTGCAAATCATCACATTTATTTGGCCTCAGAGACCCTGGACCTGAGATTTAACTTCTCTTTTACGTTGACGTACCTTGGAAATATTCCTGAGGATCTCAGCAGGAGTGACTCTAACTTTTTAGATCTAATCTTTTAAGCTGCAGGTAAAAAAGTTATTGTCATAATCAACTCTATTTACATTATGGAGAAAAGGACTTTCACCTTTTGACTACAAAAGAAGAAGGGAGACAAATACTGGGAAAAATGTGATTGTTATAACCATGTAGACCTTTCATAAATATGTATATATGTATTTTTATTTTTCTAACTCTAACAACGACCTGTACCTTTGCTTATCCTTATTTTTTTATCTACGTAAAAACTCATATTTTCTGTGTTCACATAAAAACTAAGACAAGAAAAGTATTTTAAAAAATATATAATGAGAAAAATCTGACAAATCCAAACAAAACAGTTCACTTAAGAACTCTCTTCTATTTCTCGGCTGATTTTTGAGTCTAATAAGTTGTTTCCCGGACAAGGTTATCCTGCGCGATCCATTCTGTGTTTACTTTTACCTTCAAATACAGCAAAACATCTGATGTCAACTAATTTGTCCATCTCTATTGTGTGTGTGTTCATTCAGTTATTACCTGTGTGTGTGTGTGTGTGTGTGTGTGTGTGTGTGATTTGTTGACTGCACAAGGAGTTTTTCTGGGGCCACCAAAAGCCTAGAGCCGGCCCTGGTTAGTCTAAGTAAAGGTAACACTTCTGTGACGTGACTTTGCATTCATTTGCAGTGTGTCTTTGATCGATCATTCAATATTTCTGAAGCTAATCACTAATGCATGCTCAGTTGTTAGTTGTTGCCGAGGCAACAGTGCATCTTCACGTATGGGCTGATGGATCATGAATCGAGTGCAGAGCTGAATAAAGTGCCTTTATTACGTACAACATTTATAGAATATATTCTAGTTTCTTCATCATCATGGACGGGACATCTTGTATCGTGGATGAAAGTCGTGGTATTATGTATATTATGTGAACATGCCGCAGGTATCTTAATCTTTTTGTTTTGTTTTGTGCGGCACAATCAGTACAGGACGCTTTATGGATCCAAAGTTCTCCATCTGAAGACATCTTTTGATCAAACTTAAAGCATACGTACATTTCGATAGACAGGTGGGCCCGTATGAGAGTATGTGAGTGCTCTTTTCAGATGTTACACCTGAAAACAACGGCACAAACTTTAGAGACACACTGCTGGCTCACATAATATTAAATACTGACTCCACCTTATTATTCAAGATATTCATTGAAGTCATCAGTTTAAAGAGATGGGAAGACACACACACACACACACACACACACAAAAAAAAAAAAAATGATTTGTTCTTAATTTGAGGGAACGGCCCGATTACAAACTGCTTATGAGAACTTGATTCACGCAGTGTGACACCTGCTGCTCGTGTACTGTAACCACTTTTGGCGTGTTTGTTGTCGGCTCTATGTTCGAATCATTTAAAACAGACCTAACGAAGGGGTAGGGCCTTTATTTTGTAAGGGTACGGTACAGTAATAATACAACTGATAAAACACACTAGCCAATCAGAACCAAGGGGGCACTGAAGATGGAGATGGAGCTATGCAGCAAATAATTTAAATAGAAAGATTTTGGAACAATCTGAAATGTGAATCTTTTCATAAACATGGATATATACTTACTTTATGTATACTTACTAGACTGGTCTGTCTGAACAACAGTCAACCCAAATATATTAATATATTCAAACATATTTATAGTTTAAAAAAACAGAAAAACACCAGAGCTGAGACCAAATATCAGGACCCTGGACTGACTGTAGCGAACATTATATTAACTAACCCTTAATTTGATGTTCAAAAACACATTGTTGCCTTCTAATAACCAGAACTTTAACCTGAGTTACACAGCTACAGCTGTGTATAAGAAAAGGAAGATTTTAAAGCAGAAAAAATCAATTTTTTTGATTTTATTTTGATGTTACTATGATTTTTTTAAAGTTTGAAGCACTCAGATCTCAAAGGTGTCTGTGCAGACCTATGGGACCCGTAGTTCTGCGTCATCATAACCAGGTTGAACACTGATGTTGCTGTGACTTTTAATTAAATTTTTTTTTTTGTTGTTGTTGTTGTTTTTTGTTATTTAAAGTGGGAGAAACCGAAGCACTCAGGGGAAACCCACTGTGGGCATGTGCGTAGCTCTCATAGCGACAAGGTCAAGGTCCAGAGCTGAACCCTGACCTTATAGATGTGAGAAGTAAACACTAAGACGCCTGTGCGGACCTTTGGGACCCGTAAGTCCTGCGTCATATTCGGGTTGATGTTACTCAGATGTTTTTTTTTTTTTTTAAATTAAATTAAAAGTGGCGAACCGAAGCACTCGGGGGAAACCACAACAACACTGTGACCTTACGGTTGCAAGGCCACAGTGCTGCAACGCCAAAGGCACCCTGAAGTCCTGCGTCACGTCCAGGTAGGAACACGTTCGATCACGTGGACATGACGTAGGACTTCAGGTCACGTTATTTCAGCCATGTGTGAAAGGCTTGCTCACGATCTTATGGATGGAGGAGAAGATCCTCTTCACGCCGGTCTTCTTTGGCTTCACCAAGCGCCTTTTTATGGTCTGAACTATGTGAGCATAAATGAACGAGTCCTGCGACATCAGGTTCATTGCCACATACCCTTTGCCGCCCATATATTTGCACAGATACTTGTACACGGCCTCGGCTATCTTCTTGACATCCTTTAGTTTTGTCTCGACACTTTCGGAGCCTGCCATCTCCGCACACAGCATGGCCTTTAGCGTCGTTGTCATGTTCCTAATGGCATTGCTAGACAGTTGAAAACTTGCAGTTGAATTCTTGACAATCACGTTGATGACTGCAGATATCAACACCGTGTAAATCAGGTCTGTCGACTCGGATGGTTGAGTCTGTCTGGTTGAGCCAGTGATTTGCTCAGGCCCTTCAGGGAGCTCTTCTTCAGGAAGCTCGTCCTCTTCCTCTTCATCGACAGACTCCAGATGTTCTTCATCGCTCACACTTGACGCAGAAGCGATGAAGGGTGCTGCTGATATCACAGGTGTCATGATCACATCACAATCCTTTGCCTCTGTGAGTTGTGGAAGATCTTCAACCACTGACCTTATCTTGGTCAAACTCTCCTTCACGCTGTCATTTTTTCTGTTCTGCTGGTTGAACCAGCTCGATATGAGCGTCATTAATTTGGAAACTTCTGTGCTCACCTTTTGCTGATTGTCCTTCTCGGTCCCGTGGTCAGGTGTAATGTTCTCGAGTATAACATTCACCAGCTGCTTAGAACTGACATCGTCTTGATCGTTGTCTGGTGGGGTCATGGTCCTCACCACCTCGGTTGCAGCCACAATGAGGTTATCCAGTGGTGGCTTTACAATAGTGAAGCACACCAGGCACCTCCTCAGTTTGGCCACGGAGCTAACGATGGCCTCCTTAATAAATTTGCAGGCAAAAAATGTTTGGATTCTATCGCCCACAACTTTCCAGCAGTTTCCCCTGATAGACGGAGTCCCTGATCTTGGTGTGCCGTCAGCGTTAAGTCCAAATTCATCTTTGTGTGAACATATGTAGCTCGCGATGTCAGACGCTGCTTCATTGGCGTCCTCCACAATGCTTCTAACAATTCGCTGGCGTTCCTCAGCAGAAATGTCAGCATTGTAGTTGACCTCAGCGTTAACCGCTTCTTCGGTCAGGATCCTTTGCACAGTTTCTGACAAGCGGACCTCGCACTCTTCAGGTTGCCAGGCCATCCTACTTTTGTTTCTTCTGTCTGACATCTTTCAAAGCTGTTTGACTTCTCGGTGTTGGACTTGAAAGTGGGCTGAAAGTAAAATCAGTAATGAACAATCTGTTTTGATTTGGGTACAATATATAGCCTGGCCTTTAAAAGAAAAAGCGGCCTTTGATCTGACTCTGATGACATCACAGGACATCAAAACAACTCGCCCGCTAAGCCCCTCCCCCTAGACCGGGGCCCAACCGTTGCCTAGCAACCGTAACTAGGCATAAACGAGCAAACTTTTTCCTTCCGTTTCTCCGTTGAAACCATGAAAATACACACAGACACGGAGATTCATTAAAGATTAATAAACTAAAATTATCATAACAAACAGAACAAAAGTGCCTGGTTGGACTTTCTTTTCTAAATAACGGCTGAAAATGGGAAAATAATGAATAAAAACAGATAAATACGATAATAATATATATTTTTAAGTTTTGATATTTCAAACAATGATACATAACATTAAACAATATATATATATAATTTCGTACAGCATTTAATTGTATCCAGATTTAGGATGTCTTGAATGATTGTGACCAGGATTCACCTTCTTTAGCTTTGACTGAATTATTATTGACTAATACATGTGGGAACGTTTCATGAAACTCAGAGTTTCTCTCATTAAAATGAATTAAAAACAAAACAGGATCACGTTTTCCTTCAGTCACATACAGTATCACTTCAGAGAGCCCAGTGGAGCTCTCTCTCTCTCTCTCTCTCTCTCTCTCTCTCTCTCTCTCTCTCTCTCTCTCTCTCTCTGTCCAGAAGGGGGCAGTACCGGCACATGTAAAGAAGTGAACTTGTTTTTCTTCTTCAGTGGTACAAAATAAATAAGCAGTGTAGGGAAACTTGTTTAATAAATGCTGCAAGGGTTATAGCAGTGCGTTGATATATGATGTATTGTATATTATATACTATTATGAGAGTCATAACAATATATTATACAATTATAGCAAATAAGAAAACGTCTCCAGGGAAATTATTCAAATAAAGGTTTAAAATCACTGCCAAAGCCAAAGAAACCTAAAGTATATACAGTAAGTAAATAAATAAATTAAATACAAACATGGTCAAATATTCCTTCAAAATAAAGTCTAATAGGATTATTAGACTTATCGTCTTGTCAGGTTTTGATCATTTATATATAAAGATATTTATAATCTGTATATATAATATATATATATATAATCATACTGACTATAAATTAGTAATTCCATCGGTTTGTACATCTGTGTGTGTTCTTGTCTTATGTCTGTTGTTGGATACTCTGGAGTCTTTCAACCTCAGTCAGGGTGTCATAATGGCAAGACCACGCCGGGTACCAGCGATGCTGTTTTTGCAGGAGTGTTTCAGAAGCAGAGCATTTTGTCTCATTAGACTTTGTTAACCTGCTCAGATTTGGTCATTCTCCCCCGTACAGTTGTTCATACGCTTCTAAACATGTAAATATGCTACATAGTAGGATTGTTTCCCTTTTGGGTGTTTTTATGATTGGAAGTTTGAACGGGGTGTTTTATTTTGAAAATTTACCGGCTTCCCTATGCTGTTTCTGTGTCTGACTTCCTACCAGCTCTTGAAAAGGACTTTTCTGTGGTATAGGTGTCATACAGCACGAGACATATGTGATAAAGAGCCGTAAACATCGATTTTGACTTTATGTGGGCTGACGGGGAAACTACTGTACCTCAGATCAATAAAAAACACATTTTACAGGGTGTGTTTTAATCACTGAATACTGCACAGAATCATTTAGAGCTATCGGTTCCATACCCGTCATTCACAAACACAACACTGCAGAGGGGAAATGACAGATAAGAAAAGCAGAGTTGATCATGCCTCTTGGTTTTCCCTCTGGCATGTCTGATGGTCAGCAGAACTCCATTATGATTCACTCCAGGTCGCCTCGAGCAGCATTAATATTCTCTGCCTTCTTACTGGTCACACCCTCTCTCCCTCCAGAAATATATATATGATTTTTTTCTTTCTCTAGAGAGACACAACACCAGGCATCTCCTGCACCTGACATGTGTTTAAAGAGCATTGTTCACTGTTTGATTGCTGCACCGCCCCATCAGCAGAATTTATTTCCAGGAGCTGAAAAGTTTATTAAATGTGACATGTAGCAGCAGAATCCATGACCTGATGAGGATCCCACAAGATGACACAACTACAGAAAAAGATAAAAAAAAGGAATCCATGCAATAACTGGCGAATGCTTACCTTGACATATGGAACGATACCGCAGTGAGGCGACGAGCAAGAGCCAGCTGACGAGCGTGTTACACCTAAAGAGCATGAAAACACACTCTACTTTCCCTCACCGGCATTTGTTTTGGTTGAAAAGGCCAAAAGGAAAATGGTGTTATTTGTTGTTTGAATGAGACAGTGGGAAAGCGGAGATTTAATGTACCCATGGGAAGGCTGAGTCAGTGAATATCTTAAGTGCGACGTCCAGATTCAAGAGCTGGCTGAGGTGACATTCATCGGTAAAATCGGGCGGATGAAAGCAACGCTGTGTCACTTTTCTTCCATAAAATCACATATTTTGAATCAAGTTGACTTGTAATCAGATGAATGGCGTCTCTGCACTCGTACGCCTGCAAATTTGTCGTCCACGTACGATCACCCACGAGAGGGATGTAACGCTTTACGGTGCTATTTCACTGATTTTGGTGAAACTGGATCAACTCTCTGTGATTTACAGAGTTTCCTGATGAACAGTGAAGGAAACTGCTGCCAACTGTAGCTGCTGTTAGCTCAGTTTGTTAGCTGGGGCTGTGAGCTCAGAGCACCGAGGGAGCGTTATGTTGGGTTCATTTTCACATTGCACTTCTGAAAGTGGACCAAACCGCGTGGACAACGTCGTGCAGTTACAACAGCTGCTCCTTTGGGGGCGGTATTGCCCAAAACAAGCACTGACTAGGAAGGAAAAAAAGCACCAGGATGAAGAAAACCCGGCTCATTGATTGGCTTTCTGATCTTTGGTTCACTGGAGAGTCCGTGGGTCTCACTCCATGCCGAGGCGCACCAGAGTTCGCTTGTTTGGTCCGCACCAGAGTTCGGATGAGCTTTCACACCTGCCCAAACGAACCGGACTATCCGAGGAAACGAACTCTGGTCCGTTTAAAATGGGCCAAACAGCGCTGGTGTGACAGCGCCCTTAGTGTTTGTACCAGAGAGCGTGGGCAAATGCTGATGCAGAGTGGAGCCGGTGTTGTGCTAGAACAGGAGCTGGGCCAGCGGGAAATGTAACCGGGCTCAGCAGCCTCTATTGACATAATGACAGAGGTTTGATGCTTGATGTTTCGCTGTTGACTCGCTAGTTTTATGAGTCATTACAACTCCACGTATACAGCTGTACATATTTACCACAGTGGTGCACTCTGAAACCGAGGGCACTAATTTGTGTTTAAGATGACACAAGTCATCTGTACTCTCAAAATAACCTCTCGTGCCACATTATATTCATATTCTTGAAGTTTTATGCCACTCTATATCTGTGTTTTCTATCTGCACTATAGCTGAGCGACACATTCATCTTCTCCATTGGGCATAGTTCATTTATCTGCATCAACCACTCACCGTGGCCTATGTGGGGGCGACAGAAGCGTCTCTGAGGCACTTTCCATGAAAGGGCAGACACTGAATCGAGTAGAGCGTGCGATTGACTACAGCAGGTGGTAAACAAGGCGACAGCAGCGCCTCGTTTGACCCTAATGATCTCAGTGACACTGAAAGTACAGATTTTTAAAAGATGTGCATTTTTGACACATGCCGAATGGTGCTAGTTCATTTATTTAAGGCTCTTTTCTGGAGCGGTGTTGTCATTTGTTCTGATAAAAACACACATCTGTGAAACGAATCAGGACAAGGCCGGATCCTGGCTGCTGTGCCGAAACATAATACCGTGGCTCCGTGTCCTCGCATTTACTGCTCCCACACACTGCGCATTTCTATAATTATGTTTTTAACCTACATGATGTTTGTGATAATTTGTCCAGGCTTTCATGTTCCATGTTCTCTTCATAGATAGACACTTTTTCTCCCTCACCCACTTCATGTGTTTTCCAGGCAGTATGTTTCTCTGCTCAGCTTTTTATAGAATGATCCAGAATACCAGTTACATGCGCATACATAATATTCTTAGTATAGATATATTTTGAATAACAGCAGCAGTTTTGTGAAATTTCTCGTCTCATGTTTCATGTCTGTGTTAAATACAAGGCTTTAGCCCACAGCTAGTTAGCTTAGCTAAACCATAAACAATGAAAACCCGCTAGCACCTCCTGAAAACACACTTTATCATGCATGTTTAGCCTGTACAAAAAGTGTTAAAAAAAGTATTAGGGTTAGATCGAGCGGCAATCTCCATGGCTTTGTGAATCCAATGCGGAAGTGCTAAAAACTGCAGTTCCTCAAACGTCCACTTGAGGCTGGCTCCAGAAGTGAGTCAGTCTCCATAAGTCCCCATGTTAAAATGTCCAACTTCACAGCAGAAATAAACATGTTTACAGCCTGGTACAAAAAACAGTTTTGGTCTCTATGGCTAATTTCCCCGTTCATGACAACTGTACTGAGGGTGAATTTTTATACAACTCACCTGTTCAGATTATATTAAGGTTTAAAGTTATGCAGGATTAAGAGTGTGGACGCTTTGACTGACAGATGGGTGCCATCACAGGTGGCTTGTTTGACCAACCAGGCTTCAATCAGCCCGCCTCAGCTCCAGCGATGATCCACATCATTGCCCATTTTGAGATTTAGCTCGGAGGCGGTGGCGGTGGCGGCCAGAGCCACCAAACTGAGCTACACAACGGCTCTTCAGAAACCTGTGGGTGATGTCACAGATTCAACTGTCTATGTGTTAGACATGCTGGTAGGTGGATTCTGTTAGTTTTGGTCATCTGTTTAACTGTTTCCAGTCTTTATAATGCGCTAAGCTAACCATCTCGTGACTCCAGCTTCCTATGTAATGGACAATGAGACATATACGATAAAGCTATAAAGTAAAAGTTGTGTTAAACACTTGTTCTGTCAGGTATAGTGAACCAAGTAATTATCCAGTTTATAACTCAGCATATGTCCAAATTTTATCATGCTAAGAGACCAAATAATTGGGATAACACTGGGTACGGACTGAGGCACAGGCTTGAACATTTGCATTTGACTCAAAGCAGAATGACAGTGATGTATTAGCTTCAACAACTTAAACAGAAACATGCCAATTCAGCTTTATTAATAGTACTTGTTTCAAAAATCTCTGTGATATACAGCAGAGCAACAGAAATATACTCTGTTTCTCTGATTTAACTTTTCTTTTGGATCTGAGCTACCTGCATCACTTTGTATTCCTCTGAAGGCTGCAGGGGAACAGATGAAAGTGATGGTAATAGAGGCCGGAGCAGCGTGCTGCAAAGCAATGAATTATCTTATCTGGGCTCGACATTTAGAAGAGTCCATGGGAGTGGGAACTGAACGTCTGACAATGATGGCTGGCCTGCTAGAATGGCTGGTCGGGTAAATGTACAAAACTCATCACACGGGTACTGTACGATATTGCTGATTTATTGCTGAGTCACATTACTCTTTTCAGTTTCCTGTTCATAGAAACTCTTTCCATAACACATTTATTTCCAAATATATAGTCAAAGTTACATCTTAAAATCAAAGCTGGCCTTATAGAGATAAAAACATATCTAAAAGAAAATGTTCTTCACAGTTATACAGTGCCTTACTCCATAGCAGCCCTGAATAGTACAGTAGGTCTTGCTGCCATAACCTCTGTACCTCTGTTACTATTGCTTGGCAACAGAATACATGATTACAACTGAAATGGTCTGGGTGTGTTGGTATTGATGTAAAAGTGTGCTATGAATGTGTGTATTGAGAAAATTATTTGTGTGTGTGTGGGTGTCAATAAGAGAGGGAGATAGATGGGGACACACACACACAAATTGATTGCAGGTGCAGGTGCAGGTGTGTCGAGGCACCCTCTGACCTCTGTATGACCTTTGTCATGACCATATATGGCCTGTGCTGTTTAACTACGTCACTGTTTTTCGAGGTCCCCCCCCCCCGACCCTTCAAAGAGCAGCAGGTGTCTGTCCCTGCAGGAACGTGGCCACCTGTGGTGGGAAACACAGACTGTGTCAAAGCACCCCCTGAACTCTGTCACCAAAGTCCCATACAAAATACACACAGCCATAGAATATACAGTTTGGTTGACAGTTCACGATAAGATAAAGATAAGTTAACATTAAAACTGAAATAACAGTTGAAAGATTCCAACAGTAATCCCTACTTGCCTACTTGTCTCCCTACTTGAGGTCGTGCATGCTACTAATTTCCTCTTACTTTTTGCTTGTAGTTCTAGTTTTTCACCCTTTTTAAGGATAACGTTTCAGTCGTCAAACTACAGTAGTTTATTTAAAGTTGGATTAAGTGATTTTTTTTTCACTTCAGGACAGAAACCAGTCTCTTCGTACCAGCATGTTTGCTAGCTTAACATTCTGTGGACACAAATCACACCCAGACAACCTGCAAAGTCCAATATTGTTAAATTATTTGTCTTTCCGTGTTCGTCTGAAGCTTTTTCCACAACATTAAGGTGAGGGCAGGGTGTTATTCATGCAACCTTGTTTCTGGTCTGGATCTCAAACATCCAATGTACCGACTGCATCGTTGTTAGCTGTACCAGGATTGCGGCGTGTGCAGAGAAAGATCGTCTTTGTGCTTGTCCTTGTCGTCTTATTTCTGTTTGTTTATGAAGTAAAGCCCCGAGATTAGTGTGAACCAGGGGGATCGGTGCATGTCTCAACCTAATTTTTAGCAAAACATAACAGTAGAGCAGCAGAAAGGTTGAAAGTATCGTGTTCGACTGGTTATTTTACTCTATAGGACGATTTGTGGGTTGGACATTTGAGTATTTAAGTAAGTTTTGGAGCCTTTACTCAGCCTTAAATGTTCAGCTCAACATGTATCATGTTTTGCTGTCTTATTTCACATCACATCTAATCTAATAGCCTCCTGATTACCTAACTCTAACCACACAACTGGATATGTTTGAAGAATGACAGCAGTTTTTTGAGTTTCTGACTCTTGGCTGCTGTTCTTGGAGGCCACATGGTTTATTTTAATAATAAAAAAAAGAACAAGTGATAATTCTGATGTTGACCGGAACCAGAGGAAGTGGCTCCAGAGATGGATGTAGATGATAATGTCATTTTCTTGAGGGACATGCTCCTCATTAGTTGGCATTTATTATCCGTTTTCTCTGTGCAGAGCAGTGCCTGCGCATACATGGACACACATAATTACCAATGGTAACATGCAGAGATTGAATCATATTTTTCATATGAAAAAAGATGATGCAATTCGGTGGAGTGCCGGGCGGAGGAAATGAATTTCAGAGAAAAATAAGGGATAGGTAGTTGTCTTTAATGTACCTAGCTTAAGTGCTCAGGCGCTCGTTGTTGCAGTGGTTATCTGTCATTACTGTAGTTGGCCGAAAATCATTCAGTTAAATGCAGCCAGCATACAGAGAGACCTATGAGATTAATTAGTGCCACCGGTTACAGAGTTCAGTGTCACTGTGGTAAATATGGACATCTGTATGTATGTGTATGTGTATTTGTTATGATTAGCTTTCTTGTAATCAAAAGCTAGCAAGTCCAACATCTAGCAAGTGCAACAACACAAGACATAGCAGCCAGCTTACTTACTAGTCCAACAGCAATAAGTACAAACACTAAGACTCCCCCCCCGTGATCTGAGCTCACAGCCCGGCTAACAGACTGAGCTAGCGTTAGCTAACAGCAGCTACAGTTGGCAGCAGTTTACTTCACTGTCCATCAGGAAACTCTCACATTTTGCGATGAGGCGGAGCAGCCGGAGGACATCAGAGAAGTTACACAAGGTTGCTTTAAGCATACTATTTATTATCAGAAACACTGCATTTATATATATATATATATATATATATATATATATATATATATATATAAATAAATAAAACACAAATATGCTTGTGAACTATAGTTCTGACTTCTTTAGCGATGGTAAAACAATGAATACATCTATACATAGATATGAATACACAAACAATACATTAAATAAATGATTACATGAAGAATAACTGTGAATCTGAGTTTCTTGTTTCTTGATTGGACTGACTGGAGATGATTGGAGAGACACTGTTTGTTCAAACTTCTCAATCATGCCTGTTAATCAGCCACATCAGCTCTCAAACAGAGAACAATGAAGTACAGAGCTGAGTTCAGAACATTTACTGTATCTACATTATTTTAGTCTGCATGCTTTTTGCAGTATAAACATTTTTTTTTTTTTAGAAGTTGAACTGCATCTTTCATTCTAGGCCATTCATTTTCTGCAGATTCCTCCTCTCTGGTTATCTGTATCTGTATTCATCACTCTACAAGCTTGAAACCAAACCCAGCAGAAAAAATGAGAGTGTACAGCACAAAAGGTGAATCCGTTCACACAGGAGGGACAAAAAAAACAGGTAGCTGAGGGGGAAAAAGTGGGACAAACAAACAAGTCAAAGAGAATCTAAAACACCCGATGTTTCTAAGAAAAACTCAAACGATATTTCCATATGAAATACGCCCATGCTTTACGTTATTTGAAAAGGCTGATGTCACGAAAATCCTTGATCAGAGCCACCACAAATCTGAGTTTTAATTAGAGAATTCTACCAATGTACCCAATGTTTCACTGTCTTTTATGTGGCATAGATGTTTTTTCACTTCATGTTGATTCAGTTCATTATTTCCTGACCCTAACCCCAGATCACGCTGCTGTTTGTGTAAAAATTACAGCAACTACAAAACCAACCCATTTATTTCTTTTAAATATTTCTCTCACATTAATGCATAGAAAAGGATTAAAGCGTGAGGCTTCCATTCTCCACAAACTGACTCGTGCATGTTCGATGAATGAAACAAAATGCATTAATTACCACCAGTTTGATGCAGCTGTTAACATTTTAAATGTGGGTGCAAAGGTATCATGCAGTTTTAGAGTAAAAAACAAAAAAACAATCACATATAAAATGAATGCCGTACAGATGACATTCATTCTAATGATCAGATTTTGTGCTGCAACAGATGAAGTATATATATTCCCCGACTGTAGAGCACGAATTAAAACAAACAGTGGACTGCTAATGTTTTCCATCTCCTCGTGGACGTCTTCAGCTCTGATGCTTAATCGGTCTTTACCGTTACACTACACTTCAAACTTCAAGTGCAACTCTGAGTCAGAAATCATTTTAACAACTGGCTTCAGACAAATCAGATCTCTGGGGCATACGTTCGGGCGGACGTCCTTGTCCTTATGCTGCCAGATGGTCACCTGGTTGATCCTGCCAGGGGCGTATACTTGTCTGAAAGAATAAGCCATGAGAGGGTAAGTTCACACGGCCAGTACAGTGAAACTCTGAATGGCTTAGCTGGTTGTTGGCAAGCGGCAACCTCTGTGGCTGTGAAGTGAAACCAACACAGAAGTGCCAAAAAACTGCAGTTCCTCAAACGTCCACTTGAGGCTGGCTCCAGAAGTGAGTCAGTCTCCATAAGTCCCCATGTTAAGATGTCCAACTTCACAGCAGAAATAAACATGTTTACAGCCTGGTACAAAAAACATTTTTGGTCTCTGTAGCTAATTTCCCCGTTCATGACAACTGTACTGAGGGTGAATTTTTATACAACTCACCTGTTCAAATTATATTAAGGCTTAAAGTTATGCAGAATGACGATTTTTAGATTATCTGGGAGGCAGAAGAGGCAGAACTGTCAACACGGCAGCAACTAATGACACATGTTTTGAGCTTCAGAAACCCATGGGTGACACCACGCATATGTAGTCCACCAAGTCAGTGGTTGTCGGTGGTTCTTTGACGACTAACTGGACTAAAAGGTCAGTAGTGAATCTTTCTACAGGACAAGGTTTAGGATTAATGAGTCTTAGATACTTTGAGGGAATTCTCCAGTGACAATTGAGTATCAAACAGTCAGCATCTGAAGACAGAAGGTGGTCTTTTTAATAATAATTTTTGGAGCTCACTCCTTCAGAGAGTATCACCTCCGCAACCTACTTTCAGCCAGAGAACGATCTCGCTCCGAACTGTGACAAAGAAACAGTACAGCATGTCACGGCTGTCAGCATCAGTTTGTCAATCAATTTCCACCCATGTCGAGAAAGAGAAGTTCTCTTTGTAACTGAGCCTCAGGTGTTCCTCTAATTAGGACAGACTGCTCACTTTTGACTTGTACACATTAAAGTTTTAAACTTACATCATTTATTTATGATTTACTGCCTGCTGCACATTCAGACTGTCAGTCATCTCTTCCTACCTGCACTGAGTATTAAATATAGCTGTATAGTGTAGTTTGCTATTTGTTTTATTGCTTCTTACTCAGAGGAAATCTGCATCGATTTTGCACGTTTATAACTACACAAAATTTGACTTAAATCTCTGACTGAACTGCTGAGTTGCATTGTGGGTAATGTAAGCACCTGATTTTGGCAACTAAAAAGAACGCATGGAATAAAAAAAATGATATTTCTGGTTCTGCTGCATCATTTTTTAAACTTAAGTGTGTTTGTTTTTTGTAAACACTCCACCACCAACTTCATTTTCTCATCAGGTTCTGAAGAAGCCTTACGCCGCAGTCAGCGAGTTTGTTGTGCACGCAACCAGGTAAACAGGTCAGACCGAAAGAGATCTCATCTGAATCTTAAGTGAGCACCGCATGTCGGCGGTTCAACTTGTTTCAGCTCTGTGAACATTGCAATCATTACGTTTAACCCATGTTGACACAGAATAATGAACATAGAGGATGGATGGAGGGATGTAATGAGATGCTTTGTCAGTTCCTGTAAACAAAGTCTCTCTCTCTCTCTTTTGCTTTGGTGGAACATTGGCTCGTCTACAGAAAAACATCCTGCTGAAGGACATCCTAACAGAGTAGATCTGATAAATGTCTGTGACAAACCAGATAAAGAGAAATTCAACAAAGTACCTAATACAAAACAGAATTGAAAACACTCACTAATTTATCAAGCTCAGTCTGGTGTTGGTGTACGAAACACGTCATATTTATTGTAATAAAGGATGACTTTATTTTATGATTTTACTTCCTTGAGTCAGTTGTTTTCATTTAAAAAAATGTAACTGATATCAAGTATGTGGAATTGTTGCTTTCTAAACTGAGTTTGATTCAACAAAAAATCACAAAGAAAAGACAAATAGCACTAAAATTGTTCTACATATCCATTTCCTTTGTAAGAACAAACAACAATTTATATGTTAAAGAGTCGCCATGAGCTGGTTAGTCCTCCCTGTCGACTCTTCAGCGAACCATCCCAAACAGCCTCTGTTTGGACAGCGAGAGCCGGTCAAGTCCTGCTGTTTATCTGTGGTGACTGTGTGATGAAATTTCAAGCAACTCACATTGTTACAATTAACAACAGTAATGTGGTAGTAGGTAGTTTCTTTGGCAACTTGTATAGTAAAACATCACAGAGACCCGGTCGGTCCTCCGTGCCAACTCTTTGGTGAACTTCCCCCAAGAAGACAGCCTCCGTCTGGGCAGTAAGAGTCGAGTATGCTCAGGTGTTTACTGACAAATACTGGTGATTATGTGATGTGATGTCTTCGTCTCCCTTCACTGTGCATGGTGGGTCCGGATCTCCCTCACAACACAATCTTGCAGCTTCCATAAGACTGTAAATACGGTGATGCTTTGTTGATTTTAGATTACAGTGGAAAGTTGGTGAAAACCCTTGGAAAGAAATCATAAATATCAATGTAATGATGTATATTTAACTAACTTAAACTAGCGACAATTCAGAGCTCAGGACTGTTTAATACACTGGAAATGATCTGGGGTACTATGAGGGTTAAAGAATCCGATTTACTTTACATTCCCTTCATTCCACTTTTCAGGTTAACGTCTTTGTTTTTCTGTCCTTTGGAAGTATGAAGGATACGAACACCCTTTAGCTCTACTGTATGTTCCAATTTTAAGCATTAGTAATTTAAGATCTTAAAATATCATGGTGTATTTGCAGGATTTTACCTGTTGTGTAAAAAGGTGGATAACGTAGTTCTTGTATCTTTGCCTTGTTACATAAGAAGCAGGATTTTTCCCCCCACCCCTGACCTTACTTTGGATTAAGATTCTGCTTATTTTATGTGTATCAAAATTGC
This sequence comes from Sciaenops ocellatus, assembly GCA_033000465.1. Taxonomy (NCBI): domain Eukaryota; kingdom Metazoa; phylum Chordata; class Actinopteri; family Sciaenidae; genus Sciaenops; species Sciaenops ocellatus. The sequence continues at coordinate 6,337,246 of CP136869.1, forward strand.
ACGGTGAAAAAACATTTGCTCAGTCTCTCACTGAAACACAGAAACGTTCCTGTTTTAACAAGATTGTTTTCATGTTCATGGTTCAATATTTTCCATGTTACTACAACATATTTTACAAAGTTTTCCCATTATAACATGATATGTTGGTATGCTTTTACAACAGCAAACTTCCACACTGTATGTTGCTCCTTATGTTATCTGGTCTGACGTGCTTTGTCGTCATGAAGAGAGATTTAGATTTTGTTTTTGTCTATGGTAGCAGCAATATGCTGCCACAGGAATGTGGCTTATTCGATGTGTTATTTAGAGTTATTAAGGCTACTGTGTGTCACTTTTTCATTGTTAATAGTCACATTGCCACGTGTAATGTGACTTAATGATGAATAAATGAAAAAATTACTTCGTTGCTTCATTTGATCACAACTGATTTGAGCTTTTAAAATCACTGTATGATTGTCGGGGAAGATTCAGAACTAAAAAGTGAGTAAATGTGTAATTTTGTTTGCAGGACGTGTTCAGATTTGACATTTTTAGCTCAACTCAGTTGCTACAGTTGTCAATACGCCACCTTTGCAAGCTGGCAAGGCACGCCAGATCTCACTCCAGAAGTTACATAGTGTGAGAACAGATGTACGAATGACAGAGACAACATTCACTTGATTACAAGTCAGCGTAGCACCAACATGATTTATAATATGTTAGTTTATGGTTAGTTTATGTTGCATTAAAATGTAGATTGTATGAATTGTTCCATAGTGATCTCTTCACAGAGAAAACAAATGGGCTGCATGATTGCATCTGTCTCTATCATCACTATCATCATGTCTGTAGCTGTTTCTGAGTGAAAGCAGCAACATCATTAGCATAAAGCTACACCTGTGTTGGCACAATTTGCATCACTTACAGTAATGAGGCTTTCTCCCTCTCATCTCTGCAGTCCTCCAGAAAAAAAACTATTAATATAACATCCTGTATATGATATCATAAGATATTTTAGACAATAAAGGAGAACCACGAGATGTAGCACATCTGTTTTCGCGGGGAAAAAGAGCAACAGGCAACATCTCTTTTAGACTCGTAACTCAATTAGCTGAAATCACAGTCGCACCCTTGATGAGCAGTAACACCTGCTACACATGTTCTTACATATTATTATCCATGTCACGTTGCGTGATGCGTGTGTCTGGATATTCCACCAGGCTGAGCGGGTAAAAGGTCTGTGACTGGCCGCCGGAGCAGAGCTGAGCTCAGCTCTCTTACAGGCCTGATAAAACACTCTGAGTGAGAGAGCAAAGTCAAATTTGCTAATTCCAAACATTAAAAGAGGAAGTGCCAAAAAACTGCAGTTCCTCAAATGTCCACTTGAGGCTGGCCTCAGAAGTGAGTCAGTCTCCATAAGTCCCCATGTTAAAATGTCCGACTTCACAGCAGAAATAAACATGTTTACAGCCTGGTACAAAAAACAGTTTTGGTCTCTATAGCTAAATTCCCCATTCATGACAACTGTACTGAGGGTGAATTTTTATAGAACTCACCTGTTCAAATTATATTAAGGCTTAAAGTTATGCAGAATTAACAGTGTGGACGCTTCGACTGACAGGTGGGTGCTGTTACAGGTAGCTTGTTTGAGCAACCAGGCATCCCAACACTTCCCTGGCACCAGGATGAAGTGACTGAGTGACTACATGTTTACTGGATCGCCTGTTTTGTGAATCAGTCCAGACTGCTGATCGATCACAAGAATACTTGATAACTGAAAAGGAAAATAAAATAATTACCCTGAAACTTATTAAAAAAAACCATCTTGACATTTTCAGGGACGGCAGTGGCTAACAACAGTTCTAAACAAGTCTTTTAATTTAAAATGTTGACTAAAAACAGGTATTTAACCTGAGATGCAGAACAATATGAAACTTGAGACGGAAAACAACAAAGACAGTAAAGTAAAACATCAAACTTTTCTTTGTGCGCTCGCTTGTACTCGGTTCAAAGTGGGCACGAATCGGGAAACGACAAATAAAAATGTAGCTCCGGGCGATTGTGGCATCGTGTACACAGAAGAAGAAAAACAACAGATAATTTACATAACCTCAGCAATTGAAAGCATGTGGCATCATTTCAGTGGACACAATAAAAGCCTCTGTGTAACACCTGTTTATGATATAATAAACTGCAGTCAGACACAAAAGCCTTGGCAAATTGTGAAGTATCCCCGTCCACCCACGCTGAGGTCATTTTAATATTTGGCTTATGCAATAGTTTAAGAGGGTTTGGGGGACTTTTAATCACTCCGTTTTATTAATTTTTCCCAGAGGGCATTTTTCATCTACATAACTGCTGTGTGTATGAAACATTTTCCACTGTTTGAACTGCATAACCCGTCGGTTTCTGACAGAAACTATCAAAAACGATGCAGATTTCTGACCCAGTGGCTCATGAAGAATCGATAAACAGGCTCATGTCTGTATTTATTTATTATAATAAAAATGTGAACGCACTGAGTGCACTCAAATGATGGCTGTCTCCTGTAGCCATTGTGTTAATCACGCCATGTCGAGGACATCATAATACAATCAAGTTCAACGCGTTCATCGAAACTATGTGTATCTCCATAATTTGTGATTTTTAGCTGGTGTTAAATGCACTTTTTACAAACATTGTTGCAGAGGTTTGAATAAGTTCATCAAATTAAACAATAAAATGTGTTTTCTGGTTCCTGGTTTGAACCCCGGCTTGGACCCGTGTGGGTTCTCTCCATGTAGTCCAGCTTCATCCCACAGTCCAAAGACATGCAGGTCAATTGGTGACTCTAAATCGCCCTCTCTTTGTCAGTCCTGTGATGAACTGGTGACTTGTCCATGGTGTACCTTGTCTCTTGCCCTATGCCAACTGGGATCAGCTGCAGCTCCCCCCTATGGATGGATGGATGGATCCTTCTGCCAGCAACTTTCCAATCTCGGTATAAAATCCTGAAAGTTTTGTAAGAGTTGTGGCTTGCTCCCGTCATCTCAATCGTTTGGTGTAAGGTGGCCATAAAACTCAAACCAATCTGTCTAGTCTTGGTTTTCTTGGACTGTAGGAAACAAATTAGTTGAGTTGTGGAGTAAGTGAAAGCGTCTCTTGGCGTGTTCTCACATTTGTACCACAGTCGAGTGGAGAAAGAAAAAAGAGGGTCAGAAATTGCGGCAGCCCTCGACGGCTGTTCATTGGAATACTGCTGCTGAACCAGAGTTTTGCTGATCTTCATCTGAACTTGATTTGCATAAAACACGAGACAAAAAAGATGTTGCCATGTTTCCTCAACAAGCGAATCTGCATGCAAGCGCGCGATTGGATGAGCAGTAACTGTCCAGGTTGTATCCATGATTGCCCGAGCAGTGCTGACGCATAAAGGCTGACACCCCCTTTGTCTTTAAGTTCACTTTATGAACCTTTATAATAAATCTCTCCCGTCTTTAACAGCTTTTTCAAAAACATTCAGAACTATAACAATAAAACTTCTGGGCGAACGCTGTGACACTGATTTGAATGTGTTACTTATTCCGCAGCTGTCTATTATCCATTTTCATTTGCACATTTTCTTCGCTTCTCTCACCACCTCCTCAAGAAATCACATGAATCAGGTCAGAAAAGTTAAAAGCACCTCAGCGGCTCCAATTAAGATACGAGCTGAAGAGCGAACGGCGGACAAAAAGTCCTTGTGAAAATTATACACACACCTGGCAAGAAACTATAACAGAGTTTGAAGCGTGAATCGTCCACAACTGTGGGACCATGCTGATTGCTTGCACTTAGTGAAGGCACTAAGAACTCTTATTTCTTGTGAATCGCTGAATAATTCTGCTTCTTAAGGACAAAAACCACTTTGGTTGGACTGATTACATTCAGCAGACAAATGCAACATCTGACTTAACCAAAAACTTACATTTGCATCTAAAAGAAACACCTTAAGTATGATAATGTTCTTTTAATTAAACAGTTTCCTGCTCCAAACTTACAACTTTCTTTTTGTCATTCTTAATGAAACTGTGGTGCATGTGTCATGGTGTTATAAAGTCTAAAGTCCAATGGCAGAAACCAAGTAGCAGTCCAAAGAACACTGGGAAATAAAACACAAGGCTGAAACGCTTAAACATAGGATGAAGGTGAACTGACACTGAAACCATCGTCAGTGAACCTGAGGCAGGCTAAATGACGCCTGGGTGCTCAAACAAGCTACCTGTAACAGCACCCACCTGCCATCAAAGCGTCCACACTTATGTTTGTTGCTTCTGTGAATAATATGGGGACTTATGGACACTGACTCGGCCTGTAACCAGCCTCAAGTGGACGTTTGAGGAACTGCGGTTTTCATTTACAGCCACTTGGGTGTACATATATAAGAATAAGCAGCAGAAAATGGATGGATAGAGTCTGACAAAGGTCCGATTTCTAGCTTTTTCCAGGGCTTTCAATTGCATCGAATTATAGTCTTCATCAGCAGATGGATGACAGGTGATTGTCTTTGTCCGTTGATGGTGACCAACGGGGTTGAAAGCTCTGGAAAAAGGACCTTAATTTAAGGTTATTTTGTAATTTTCCAAGGACAGTCAAGAACACATGGAGCCACGTGAAAAGCAAACTTCTCAGTCACAGTTCAAAGCAACATTCCTGACCCTCTCCAGTAATATACTCTGCAAGTAAATTGGCACTGTGACAGCGCGGTGACTCATTATATGAATATGGAAATCAGCTGTGTCACTCAAATGCTATAGGGCAACAGGTCCAAGTAGTGCTACAAACGTATAAAAGCCCTCATTAACACAGTGGAGAGCTCCGAAACAGGAGCACCAAATTTGTTTGAATTTAAATCGGTTTCGGTTAATTGTCCACGTGACATCAAACATCATATGTGTGGCCTCAGTTTGGGAGCACACACAAACACTTCATGAAATTAATATAATTAACACTAACACATCTGCAGATAATGGATCAGAAGGAGGGGAGTGAGGTCTGAAAAACGACCAGTAGTGTTATAAAAAAAATTAAAAAAACAAAAAAACAAAAGCCACTACACACATAAATATGGCAATTTGTCAAAAAGGGTGAGATTTCCCACTGTGGCGTAGCGAAAAACGGCTCATTAGAGCTACTAAAAGGCTACGCTACATTTAACATCATGCAGCCTGCTCGTCCTAAGAGCTATGCTATGAGTTTTCTGTTGATATTTTTGCCTTAATTTGAAAAAAGAATAGAGAAATATCTGAATAAAACAGAACAAAGGTTTAGTTTTGAGGATTTATCCTTCACCTTCACATCATCACAGCTCTGTAAAGTATGCAGTCGTTTAATAATTTTAACGTGTATAACTTGGATGTTATCAGGACTCAGTATTGGTATAGAATATTAAACATTATGCATATGGGGGGCAACATAATACCTTTTGATACTGGTGGCAAAATTTTTAGACAATAAGCCAGATCGTCACCTTTTGCTACTTACTCAGCGTTAAGGACACATTTCTTTTGATACCATACAAATATTGAGTATTGAATTAGTATTAGTCATCAACTTTCTGCTGGCCTCACACAGAATGACTTTTCAAATTATTTCACTGTCGCAGACAGATTTCCAATTTCAGTATAAAGTCCTGAAACTTTTGCCTGAGTTGCGTTGTGCTTCCGTCAACACACCCATTTGGTGTAAGGCGGTCATATGCAAATAGTGATGTTTAACGTCACATGAACAACGTCAACAACCAATAGGTGTGTTCTCTCGAGCAACATCAAGAAGTAGGCATGTTTACCACTGAGTATCCAGTTGAATCTAGTTGTAGTCTTATAAATAGTGATCCTGCAAGATCCTCGGTCTTTGCAAAGTCTTAAAAACTCTGTGACTTTTGACACACTGTCTTTAGATGTGAGAGGGGAGCAGACTTTGAAGTCTTTTCAAAATTCTCTAGTGTATGGTCGGCATTAGTTGTGTACTTCTTGGTTATGGCATGACTTAATGTACTATAATGAATTCTGTAATAAATCTTTTAATAATTATTGTAAAAGTATATTTTATATTTGTGAATTTTCTACATAAATGGCAACCTGTGAACCCATTGGCGACCGTCTGACGACCATTTGGGGCAATGGTCAATGTTTTTCAGGGCTTCCAATGTAGCCAGGGGAACGGATATCCAGGCCAAGACTTCCTCTGCAGTCCGATTAGCAACTTCATACGCATGAATGACAAGACAAGGGTACATTTGAGCAAATCTGCATATAAATGCAGATACATTTAAAAAAATAATAATAATAAAAAGCTAAATCATCATCAGGCAACAGTCGATGGGTTCTGTCATTGCATTTCGACCAATACGTTCCGCCTCTTTTGCTCTCCACGTGGACTGTTTACCTGCATGCAACCAAAACCAACTCAAAATGATTGGTCAATACTACTACTACTACAATTTGAAACCAGAACACTTTTCCGATGCCAACATCTTGGTCCCTTACCTACAGATTCTTCATTCATGTGTAGATATCTGTTTATAGAGATTATATGACTGGTTTCATAAGCCCAATCAGCACATTTACATTTATTCATAAAGAGAAATACTGCAAACATACTTCATATACAAACATATGCATGCACATCCTTCCTTCCTTCAGGTTGTCTACACAGAGGTTTCCCTTTTGCCTTCAAGGATCAAAAAAGTCCCAAACCTGAAGTAAAGCACATGACCTTTCTTATCTTTATTTCACAGTAGATTAACGGTAGTGAAGTCAAGTCAGCTTTGATGATTAGCAAGAGCTCAAACAAAGCGGGGGAATCTTTTTTTCATTAACAACAGAGGGGATTCCTCAGTATTCCCCAACGAGGTCACAGTGTTTTCCTGCTGCTTTGCCCTCAGAGACAGAAAAACATCGACCTTTGCTATTGACGAGCAGCAGGGATTCAAAGAAACAGCGTGGACACCTGCCACAGCGGGGCTGTACGAAGCCTCTCGCATCAAAGCTTCTGATGAAGAACAGGTCGTCAGTCATGACTCACACCGTATCCTCCTGAGCGATGTGACGTGATGTGATGAGACTCTCCACGTAACAATAAACAGGCTTCAGAGATAGAACGAAGCAAGACGTATGGTATTACATAACTCACTGAACATCATACAGAAATAAAAGACAACATATACGTTTTGATCTTATTGTATCAAAAGTTCCACATTTTATAGAAATATTACATAAAATAGAACTGCGAATAAAAGCAAATCTTTCAGGCGCCTTCTTGGCAGGCAGAGAAGGATCTATAGAAAACCCTCCCGCGTGCCCTTCTTCCATTAGAAAATGTCTAAAGCATCAATTCAGCGTCTTACTACTCTGTGGCTGTAACTGTGAACTGGTTAGAGGGCTTCTTTCAGAAGTAAAGGTACACTGCTGGCAAAACTAATCGATTCAAAAACGCTCTTGTGTGGAGTATATTTGAACAATCCCAAGCAACCGATAGTTACTAGTCAAAGTAATGATTCATTACTTTAACATTTTAAGATCAGCTCTTTGATGCAGGACTTTGATGGATGGGTAATATCAGTTTCATGCCTGTATGTTTTTGTGGGGGTCAAAGAGAAGGTATGTAACTCCCTGTAACTCCAAAATTGTTGTTGTGACTTCTTAGTTCCCGTGCTAAACTGCCACTGGTAACCCTACATCAAGGTATCAACTCGACTTTGTTCAGATCTGAAAGAAACGGGACTTCCAAAACTCACTTTGCAGTCACAAGCCATGTTTCTATCAACATGTATCGTGAATTCGAACTTAAGCTAAAGAAAATGTTATTGGTGCCGCCAATTCTCCAGTTGGGAAACCAGGTGAAGAGCACGCAACACAATGACAAACCTCAAACAGTGATTGTTTGTTTCATATATTAATGCGAGGAAGGTTCGATAAGATCTGTGTGAAGCCATCACTGTTTATTTTTGAACCATTATTATCCAGCCAAGTTCATAAACTCTTTTTCAAAAATGGCAAAATCTTTTTAAAATTCATGGCAATCCGTTTATAGTGGTTGAGATGTTTTAGACGAAGGTGGTGGACCGGCTAACCACTGCTGTTTCCAGTAGCACAGCCAAAAGTTAATTGGAATTTAATTAAAATAAGTAATAATAATTCCAAACCCAAAGTCAGTGAAGTGCTTTGAGGTTCTTGTAGTTATAAAAGAGACAGTCTAATTCTACTGAATTATCAGTGGACAGCAAGCATCACTTTACTCACTTTGCTTAAACAATATTTCAGCTCTGTTTTTGTTGAAATGTCTGCAGATTAAAGATTTCTTTGGTTTCATAATCCCACATTGAGCATCTCTACACATGCGTCACATTGAGCATCCTGCCGTGATTGAGTGTGACTTTCAGCTTGCCGTGACTTCTACAGGTATCGATCGTCGGGCAAAGTTTTGCGTCAGCAGCATAGCTTAGCAAGGATTCCCCGGTGACATTACCCAGTGGGTGCATGTTATGATTTAATGGAGCGTGACTACAATTTTTCCCACCTCTTGTGCTGCAAACAGTGTTATGTCACGAAGGTTAACTGTGGACCATCAGAGAACCTTACTGTGGCAGTAACACTTCATGAAAATAGCATCGGCTCTGCTAAAACCAAGCAACAAAAGCAGAGTTCTTATCTCAGTGCTTATCCTTGGAGCTTTTACTTAAACACCTACATTTAAAACCAGTATTATAGTGTAGGGTTGAGCACGAAGCCCACTGAGCTGAAACAGATATCCGGTATGAATACTTTTCACAAGTATAATCTGTCAATATCTGTTTTCTAATAAACATCCAAACAGATATATGCATATGAATGAGGAGCATCAAGATTTTGGCACCATAAGCATTCTGGTTTCTATTTGTAGCCACCAAAGAGGTGGGATGCATTTAACTCACCTGTTTAAATTATATTAAACCTTAAAATTATGCACATTTAACAGCATTGCCGCTTTGACTGACAGGTGGACGCCATTAGAGATGGCTTGTTTGAGCAGCCAGGTGACATTGGGCCTAACCCAGATCCACATCTTTGCCGATTGTTAGATTAGCTGGGAGGTGGAAGAAGTAGATTTTGAGCTTCAAAACAGCTCTCCAGAAACCTGCAGGTGACGTCACGTGTACGTTATCCATTATTTATATATATATATATATATATATATATATATATATATATATATATATATATATATATTTATACTGTCAGTGATACAACCACATCAATGACATTTAAAGAGTGGTTTTACAGCCACTGGTTAAGTTGCTGTTGTTGGGGAAGACTGGTAAGTTCAGGGACACCTTTCCTCAGTGTATCAACAATGATGACAGAGTCCGAGATGCCCATATGGAAATGCTAAAAAACTCTCAAATTTGAAAAGAAACTGTCAGACTAGATCTAATACTTTTAGATTTTATGAGGCTCCTGAAGAAGGGAACGTAACAACACACTGTGTAATGACGTTCAATCAGACTAATGTTAATGTTCGGCTGTGTAATTTTCCTAAATAACCTTTTTTTAATGTTGGCGAACGATAAGCGTATCATTCACTTACATCTTGTCTCTTTGTTAGCTGCTGACAGAAGCAAACTGTTCAGTGGAGGTCAGTATCACCTCCTTGCAGTTCTCTAGCAGCGAGGCAGTGGAGACGAGGAGCTGCATTCAATGCAGTCTTTTGCTTTCAGGGCAGGATGCATGGAGAGCTTTTTGCGAAACTGTATCTGGTGAGGCATTAAAGATCCTGTGAGAAAAAAATAAAATGTACTGGGAAGTTGAAGCGGTTCCAGCTTTTATTATTGCAATCCAAAAATACACTTTTGAATAAATCACAAAGCAGAACAGAGAAGATGATAAATCTTCATGTTTGGTCAATGCAGAAAAAGTAGGGATGAATAAAAGAAGTAAGAGCTTAATGGCCCTCCACCTCTAAGCAACAGAGAAAAATACATTTTATTTAGAGAAAGGTGGGACATTATGTCAGTTTCTTACATGGTCAGAAGTGTTTGAAATGTATTAAGATAATACTAATTGCATGACTAAAGGCCATAAAACACGGAGAGAAGAGGTTGGATATGAAGAAAACTACTATACAGTAGGACATAAAGTGACGGGGCAAACCTCCTGAACCCTTTAAACCTCCAGTTAGTGATGAAAGAGAGACAAGAGTGAAGGCCAGCGTTTAATGGAACTGCCATGATTAGTGGATTGAGTTCAATTTTGTTGAACTTTCACCAGCAAATTTCAGGATCAATCTTTATTTAATTTAATTTTATCAAATCATGTAACACAAATGCAACTAGCTGAAGTTGAATGCGAACATTATGTATTGACCAACTAGCCCATAAAGAGTCTTCAGCCACATTAACAGCTCTGTGAGGCTGAGGCTGTGTAGGTTATTACAGAGAAAACCTAGCCGTTTAATGAATTTCGTAATACCTAAAAACAGGACCACACAGTAAGATTAGACAAAATCACAAGTTTATTCCGATGGGCGGTGGGAAGCGGTTGAGTAAGTGAGTCCAGCAACCATCTTCCTTCAGGCAGCAGGAAGAAAAGGTGTCTCGGAGCTTTAATTTTGGTATAGATCTATTTTAGGCAGGGTTGAGTACCACCTATTGGAAGTTCAACTGAACAAACCACTCTTTGAGGTCTTTTTCAGTGTTGTTTACCAAGCAGTGATGTTGCCCAAAGTCCACTATCATCTTCTCAGTCGTGGATTAGGAGGAGGAGGAGGAGGAGGTTGTTTTTTCACCAGATTCAGATAGACCTTTTCATTGTTTTCAGTGAAACCCGATGACGGTGTTGGGGTCAAAAGTGTCTACAGTGCGTACAGAGAGAGAACAGCAGGGGACTCAAAACACAGCCCTGCAGTGCTCCGATGTTAAGGATGAGGATAAATGAGTGGGAGTCTGCAGGTCAGGAAGTCAAGATTCCACATGCAGTCACGTGTTTAGCCCCAGATCATTGAGCTTGTAGTTGGTCTAGTGTGCTGGGTAATGAGAAGCAGAGGTAACGCTTTACCTGCTGCTCAAGAGAGGTATTTTAACACAACAGCAGTATGCTTTATGAATATATGATATCGCTAAACATCTCCTGTCAGTTCCTTTTTAGCCAATTAGCATTACCTGTGAAGTCCTACACTATGTAACAAAACAGGATTCAGTCTTCTGCACAGCTTCTTGAGGGCTAATTATATTCAGTGGGCCAGGTTTTTCCTCTGTGGGGAAAAAAAAAACATTCGCTTCGCCAAACATAGGAGGGAATAAATAAATAGTAAATGTGGAAATTCTCCCACCTGCTTCTTTTCATTATGCAGTGAGATCCTGAGGCTTTGTAATGCTCCAGCTTTTCCTCAGACATACTGAGCCTCAGATTATTATTTGTTAGCTCAGGCTCAGATACTGTGTGTGCAAAGGTTAGAGGAGCTGACGATTTTGTGGTAATTTTATCTGTTATGTATCTAAAAGAGATTCATAGTCCGGGCTGAATTTGAATGGATCAGGATGTCAACAAGGGACACCTCATTTCTCTCTACACACATGTATTATTTAAGTTTTATAGTAGTAGTATAGTTTTTTTTAATGATCTTCTCACTTCTATAGTTTCTGGAAATCTTTTATATGGAGTACTGAACATGCTGAGGTAAAAGCTCTATATGTATTTGTGTTAAAGTTTGCACTGTAACCTTCATTTTCCAAGAAACAAGTGCACAGAAATGGCACATCTGATGGCTTAGAGAAAGATAAACACAGAATAAGTTATTAAGAGTTTGATTCAGATGCATACAGACATCTTCGAGCCTGACATAAAGAAAGCAAGTTAACTCAACAGAAATTAACTACTGATTTTGATACAAAGGGTATCGGATGATATTACACTGTTGCCCATGAAGTTGGAATTATTTTGTTTTCAGACACAGTCCTCCTACTCAGTACCGAAACCTTCTCGTGATTGTAGGTACTCAATGCAAGTGGAAAACATGCTATTTTCCTGCTAAAAGCTGTGACGGGAGGTAAAAATGTCCAACTGTCTAAATACATCGTCTCGCTCAGTCAAAACTTATAGTAGCACCTCCAAAATGTTCATATATGATCCACAAACAAAGTGACAGGTCTCAGGGACATTTCGTAGACGTGAATTACTATTTGTATTACAAACTTTTTGTTTGTGCCTTGTGCAAATAATCAATCTCTTCCCACTATTCATGCCCATAAACAATGAACATGCACAACATGCAGGCTGCTGGATTCATGGCACTGACACTTCTTTTATTCTCATTTAAGCACTCTTGCTGTATAGATGGCTGTGCCAACTAATTAGGCACTGGGCGTGATGAAAATGCCTCTCTGTTGCAACATCATTAAGAAGTTGCTTTACTTTCTCCAACTCAAGGTCATGGATTCTCCAAACATGTGACTGAAAAGAGAAAAGAGGTCTTTGTTGTTGTTTGAACTTGTCTGATTAGTTCATTGAGCTGCTGTTTACTTCGTTCATTGACATTCTCTGTTGTCATGGAGACTTTGCTGAGAGATATTTGGGGATCCTTTTGATTTTCAAGCCTTCAGTGAAGAAACAATACCTCAATAGAGCTGACTCATAGTCGAATGTTGTCAGTCTTACCTCCAAATTCCACCAAACTTTGTTAACTTGCTCCGATTTGGTTATTTATCCTTGGTGTATGTGCTTCTATGTACAGTAGTTAAATAGTTTTCTTTTGTCTGTTTTTACAAGCAGAGGTTTGCACAGGGTGTCTTATTTGGAAAATTGACTGGATTCTCTACGTTTGGGTCGGCTTGATCTGCTCTGTGTTGCTTTATGCAGCTGGTTGTGGCATCCGTAAAAGATAGACCAAGCAAACTTTTCTTGGGCGCTTCTGGAACACAGCACTTCTAGTGGAATCACTGTCATCGTTGACAATCACAATGTCCAACTATTCTTGCTGCTTCCAACTGCTTGCGATCTAAAGCCATACAGTACTGAACAATGCCGTATCTTACTTCATTCAGCAGTCATTCATTTTACATAATGTACTCTACATATCATCTAATGTGTGGTTCATAATGAGCAGTGAACGTGGCTGATCTGTCTTGATGTCCCTCCTTTCATAATGCATGCAAAGCAGCTTATGCAAATTCATATTCTTATATAAGTAGCATGTAAATAAGCACTGTTACCAGTGTACAATCCAATTAGAGTTCGTTTAGATACTTAGACTTAGAGAAATTTGACTCAGAGTTCAATTTGCAGTTATGTGTCACCAAGTTTGGTAAATGAGGTCATGACATTTGTTTGAACCGTGCTTAACTCAAGGACAGAAAAGACGCTGTCAGATATTTGGTATTCTTTTTCATGTTTAATTGTGTAAAGTTTAAAAAATGTCCGTCATTCTGTGGAAGATTGATTTAGTTAGCAAATTTTGCACACAGAAAACTTTTCCTAATTGACCTCTTGTGTTAATCAGAACTCTAGTGTATTAGTAGCTTCCCATTAAACATTTAACAATACCAAAGGTTGGTTTGTAACAAGTAGGTAATTAACAGTTTGGGCAGTGGCGCATGAACACGGAATGAATAACACATAAACAAACACAACACAGGGGAGGTCATCAGTATGCCAACGGCATCTGCAAGGCAGCCGAGGATGTTGGAGATTATGTCAGCTGCTCTCAAAGGGAAGAAGACGGTTCATGAACCTGATGACCTGAAAACAAAGGGTCTCTCTACTGTAGACTATTCCACATTCTGAGCAGTGCAACCATGCAACCGTTTGGACGCTTAATAGAGAACAATCAGGTGCAACCTTGGGAATTAAAGCACTTCACAGCTGCCGAGAATTGTCGGCTGGTCCACAACAGGTCCATGGTCAGGACCCTGCTTATCTGAATGGGATGAATGAATATATCTGTCTAGCAGCCAGCTGGGGTGGATGGTACTGTACTTTTTCTTTTCTGAGAAAAAAGTAAGAATTGACTCAACTTTGAAGGACTACATGTTGACAGAAACAGGAGTCAAAGGAGGTTTCGAAAGAAAAATTCTTGTTGGTGTTTCAGACTTGAGTTTCGTCTCAAAGATCTTAACATTAATGTCAGTTCCTACACTTCCATTTACTTTAGTGAGGCAGATGTGAGATGAGGTGTGCGAGATTTTTTGTTTTAGTTTGGGCTAGTCTTACCTAACACAGCTGTGCCAAATGGGATGGAAATTTCCACCAGAATCTCAGAAAGATAGTCCATGATTCTACAACCTACATTGTGACCTGGTATTACGGCCTGACCTCCAAATCCTAAAACCTCTTGCAAGAAGCAATCATTGGAAAAACCTCTTTGGACATCCATCTTTGTATCTATCTAACTCGATCTTTTATTCTGAACCTCCTTCTCTATAATCATAATTTGCTGCTCAATTACTGCCAGCAAAAGAAAATTAACCATGCTCTCTGTAACAGGACCAAATATTTTGTAATCAGAGAAGCTTATTTCAGAGAATTTTTCAGATTTCTCTCTCCAAAATTAAAACCCATTTCTGTATCTACTACTATGCTAGCTTAGATGCAGTCTTAAACAGTATTACTTCTGAGCCTCTCAATACTGGCTTAGTGTATTTGGTGCATTTTTCCCCAATTGCAGTAGAAAGAAAAGGCTATGCTGGTGGTTGGGATACTTAATGAATCTCCTAGTCTTATGATAGGTTCAGCTGAACAGACCACTCTTTGCAGGGCCTTGTGGTCCAAAATCCAGTATCTGCTCCTTAGTCTTGCTGATGTTCAGGAGGAGCTTGTTGTCTTACACCAGCGGTTCAGGCCCTCTACTTCTTTCTTTTCATTGTTATCTGTGACCAGACCTTCTACAACTTTGTGCTTCCTATAGCGAGAAGTGTTACCCATTTATGTACCATAGGAAAGTCGTAAGGAGGTGGTCAGGGTGGGTGATGGATACCAACACATGGGAATTTGAAACCAGAGAGAGCAGTGTACGTATGGTTTGGTTTAGGTTTTAACAAAATGAAGAGATGTGGTTTTTGTTAAGTGTTATTAAAGCCTCATGCTAAATGTCTCATGCGTCACATAACTGCTCAACATTTAAATTTAAAGACTACGACTTTTAACATTGACCAAGTTCCTAGAAATCAAAATGTTTCATTATGCTGTAGTTGAATGAGCAGACAATGTGGAGAAAAAATGAAATACTTTAATACACTCCACATAAACTTTTAGCAACTTAGCAGATACATTTATTACCAATGATTCCTAATTACGTTGATATGAAATGTGAAAGCTAGGAGATGGGGTTGCTCCTATTTCATCAGCAGAATCTCATTACAATGCGGCTGTATTGTTCTGATCATCGTCTGTGAATCCAATCTCCACCCACTCATGGAAAGGAATCCCTCTCCCTATAGATGTGACACTCAAAGTTTTGTGTCTTATCTCTTGCCTATCCTGTTACTTTATTTTGTTTCAATCAGTTTTCAAGATGTTTAAAGCTCCTTCCAATTTTTGCCCCCCCCCCACACACACACATTCAAACTGATGGCAGCAAGCCAGCATGCACAGTATGGGGCTAACCATCAGGAGAGATTTGGGAGTCGGTGTCTTCCTGAAGGACCCTTGGTCAGAAGGAGCTTGAGATTGAATCAGCCCTTTAATTACTAGATGACCTGCTCTACTTGCTGTGAGCCCGTGATTCGGCTGCTTAAGAGACTCATGAAAGCAGTAGCAAACTGAACTGGCACTTAAAGATAATATATATCTTCAACTTTCAATTCAATTATATTAAAAACCTTCTGACTTAAAGTTATAGCGATCCTTAAGTCTGAATACACACTCAGGCAACAGCAAAAAGCAGTGAATGTTCGCTTTAATCGACCTTTTGCAGCTTGAGAGGCAGTTCATGCCCATGAATCTCATGAGACATTGCACAAATAAACAGAGGCTGACTCTTTAAACTGTCTGATTAATAACACTGATTTCCCTCTTGTTTTCGTTTAACTGCAGTTTTGTCGCATTTGCAGTCTGTGTGCTCCAAAGTAGTACAAATTAGCCATTGTGAATGCATCATGGACATTTTATTAAGCTGCAATTTATCTCTTGGGTCAGCGTGGCTCAGCGTGGCTCAGCGTGTGCAGCTTTTTCAGTCACATCCTGTTCTGACATTTAAACACTGAGAGATGTCCAGAACAACCAGACTCAAACTGCTGACCACAGTGTGACCACTATTACCCCGCATGAGCCCAAGCAGGGCGACAGCCTCGATGCCCTCCTGAAAATCGTATACCCATCAGCTACTGTCGCCTTTGTTGCCTCGCTTTCTGTCCATTTTATTGTTTCCTCTCTCCGTCTTGGCTCTCTGCCCTTGTCCTCTTCCCCCAGCAACAGAATTGTCCTTGATTGTAACAGTAATCTAATCAACACCTGTGGTATGACCAATAAATGTGTGAAGTGGTACATCCGGTTTAGCAAACTGGGTCTTCTCATGCTGTTAAATGACTAAAATGACTCACTGGCTGGCTACCCAGCTAACTAATGCCTACCATGTTCTTCAGTCCCCATGTTTACTACTGTGTAGCCTTTTGCCTGTTTCCTGACAGTGCTAGAGAGAGCGCACCTGTTGGTTGTTGACGCTGTAGACCTGATTGAACGTCACTATATGAGTCACGACCAAAAACCTCCCATAATATTAGATGTGTTTGATTTTATCAGAATGTCAAGATGAGAAAAAGACAGACTTAAGAGAGGTTTACGACCACGTTACACCAAACGACCGAGATGACGGAACGCAACGCAACTCGAGCAAAACTGTTGGAAATTTGTAAGCGACAGTGAAATCATTTGAAAAGTCGTTCCGTGTGAAGCCAGCATAACTTTAACGAAGTATATTATTTTTTTCCCTGATACATTCAGAGTAACAAATCCGTGTCCGAAATAACCATTAGCAGCCGGTGTGCAGCAGAATCTTGCTCATACAGCTAATGGAGCTAGAAGCTAACGGAGCTAAACTCCAGGTACGCTGGTGCTCCGCTTAGCCAAAAAAAAAAAAAAAAACAGCTAACGGTTAGCATCTAGTAAACTTTTTTAATGGCGTGTAATCTATTAGCTAGTGGAAGGAACAACATAGCATTGACACAAACGCTACGGTAGCTTTTCTTTTTTAGTTTTCTCTGTTTGTTGTGTTTAGCCGTGTGCTCGCGGTCGCTGGAACTGAATGTAAACAAAGAAGTTTAACCTAAAATATGGTGACCACTACCAAGAATGCAATGAGCCTGTGAATTGGTACATAGTAATTTTAATAATAAAATTATGAAATTCAAGGCCTGGTTCGAAGTCAAAAAGTGTCTGTTGTGACCAGAAGTTAATTCAGCTATCTCTGAAACACACATTACCAATTACAGTCAGTAATGTTATATGATTCCAATAATACTGTAAATATGCCGTATTACTTATCCCTTTGTGCTCTTTTTTTGTAGAGCAATAATAATGTATGATCCTCGTTAACACCTCTCTGACAAGTATGCGAGTTAATTAGATCCAGCAGCGAAGTGAGAAAAGGAGATATTATGATGTAACCAACGTGATCAGTATGAATACGGGGTTATATCCTACACAGTTCATGCAGTTGTTTTTACTAAACTTTGGATTTTTTCTCTTAATTAAGCTGGTTCATCATTTTTCTTTTCCCTACGTGTTAAACAGGATTTTGCAACACAAACCTGTTTCATCAATAATCTCGTTAACGTTTCCTAACTTTTGTATCCACGCAGCTTTAAAGTTGTTTAAATCATCTTATTCCACACTGTCTGACGGTATCACACGTTCAGTTTCAGTGTGTTCCTGCTTTTCGGCGAAGCTCATTGAACTGACTGAAATATTCAAAATTCCTGGCTCCACAGATTCATTAAATGAGAATATTCATGTACACCACTTTACAAACTTTAGGATCTGAAAGTTAGCTTTGGTTTTAACTTTGTTTGAGTGCACTGCAGGAGTTTGTGCTGACTCATTTTTGGGATGCTGCTTGTTAAAGAAAAGCGGTAATTGGTCTCTCCGCAGTTAAATATCACATCGATTAGACCGATTGTGTAGAATCTACACCTAAAGCCAATCTGTCCACTTATTTCTGTGTGTTTCGACTGATGAACAGTTCATAAAAAAGCAAAAATAATCTGTTATTGCTAGCTGCCCCTTCGGCTTTTTCATTCTCACAGCTCGGCTGCTTTTTTTTTTGTTTTTTTTTTTGTTTTTTTGCTGGACAACACGGTGTTTTCCAAAAGTGTGAGTTTGCTAGGCTACAGAAAATGATCGCAGACTCAGAGGTAGTTATCGACAATCACATTTACCTCCTGTAGATGTATTTTGGCCATTTCGAGTTGATTTATGTTGCAGCTCTGATGCTGTTTTAGTCCGCTCGCCACACAGCTTCACGCCCCACCAGGAGTGTTTCAGAAGTGCCTGTTAGACTTTGTTAACTTGCTCAGATTTGGTCTTTTTGGGCCAACTAACAACATGATGTGTCATTTTTACACTTGGTTTAGTTTGTACATTTTAAACAAGGAAGAAATAATGTGTTAACTGGTGAGCTTTAGCGGTGCTGGTAGGCAAGGTAACCTAACCGGCTGCAAGGCTCCAGCTTCATATTCATAGGAGGATTTAGATTTTTCTCCTAAAATGTCAAACTAATTATTTAAAACTTATTTAACAAAGAGTGACAAACATGAATTCTGGTTAAATTTCTTAATATGAAGAAAAGATAGATGTGATATGTGATTTATAGGACGGACCACATTGATACAGATATGACAAAGACAATCTTATCTTTGATGCAAACTTTTCAAAACATTAATAACTTAATGTATATAGCAAGTTACAAACTGCTTTACAAAGACATACAACCAAGAAACCCCGGATAATTTAGAGTAAAAGTAATACAAAAGAGGGTCAAACATAATTATAAAAACATTAAAACTGTCTTAAAGAGAGATTTAAATGAAGAAACAGAGCCAGACTGTCTGATTGTTATGGAATATATTGAACAATAATCTCACCAGGATGTAATAAAACCATAAATTTTATTCATAGTTGCCCTCCCTGCTTGTCGCACATAAGATGTTGTCAACAGTGACTTCTGCTGTTTAAATGGCTTCAGGTTTGTTAAAGTCTTCTCTCCCAGGTGTTCTCCTCCTCTCATGCAGGGGTGTAAGTACTGTATGTAGGAGTGATGAAAAACAAGTTATTCAAGCTTATTTTCAAAAAGAGGACTCGCAGGTTTTCTTAGATAACATCTTGTTATGTTGATTTCTGTGTAACACCCATTAGCTTCCCACTCACTTTCTCACTATGAAGAAAATGTTTTCTGGTTGTCTAATGTCCTCTGCCTGCTCTGCGTCAGCTCTCTGTGATTTACAGAGTTTCCTCTTAGCCATATAGCCCACACAATTTGGACTGTTTGGACTGTTGGCATCAGTGTTATGCTAGAACTGGAGCTGGGCAAGCCAGCACAGGTGAAGAGGCCGAAGAGGGCAATGAGATTTGGAGTGCTGAAGTGCAAAAAATACTGCTAAAATCAGCATGATATGTATGAAAGTTAAAAAGAAACACAAGCTGGGAAGAGGCTGGAACGCTGCAGGATTCAATGATATACAATATATGAGTTAAAATGAGTAAAACCACCACTATGATGATGTTTTTCTACACAATAAGTAAAGCTCCTGTACTAATTTGGTGCAGTACAGGTTGTATGGGTAGTACTGTGTACTCACGTTGTGGCCAATGTCAGTCAGAGAATTACTATTTTAGAACCAGGGACACTACACATGCATTTTTAACAATCCAATTCAGTGTGTTAATTAAAGTTAACAGAGAGAACCTGACTAGAAAGTCAATTTGAGTATTATTTGCAGTGGCGGGGGATGACGAGAGTAGAGTCAACACGGTCTAATTTGATGCAAACAGCCCTGTGCACACATGAGGCCAGCATGATGAGAACTGAGGAGCTGATGAGAGTCAGAGGTAAAAGCAAAACCAAATGCAAGGAGAGAAACAGTGGCAATGCGGGAGAAAAAGGATACAGCTCCACCACTAAATTAAATGTAACGAATGATTCACTGCTTAAAAGAATGATTTCATTGATAATTTCAGGGCGTATCTGCTGATTCGCTGCCGGTGTGGAGTAATGAGTGTGTGGATGATACATGGGAGGCAGTCAGGCGAGGCTCTCATGGAGTCGGCGATATCCCAGCTTCCTGCAAGCTTATTAGGATTCAGCTGAAGCCTGGAGTCTGGTTTCAAGATGATATACCACAGTCTGAGGAGCGGAGAGACCAAGTAGTACATTATGGAGGGATTTGGAGTTTGGTATGTTACGGAAACCCAAAGTTAAAGAGATTACTCAGTGGATAAGAAGACAAATACACTGCATGGATCTTTTTTTCAAGAACAACCTCAAGTGAACGTAGACGACGTGGATCAAAGGTCCACACAGGAGGTCCATATTTTACCTCAATAACTACAAATATTCCACGTATTTATTAGTTTCCAGTGGGAAAATCAACCTTTCAAAGGACACAAGTAAATATAATTTTGACATCACACTTGGATCTGTTTCAGTTGGGGTCAGTTGAAGGATTTTCATCATTTGCCTTGTGATCCAGTTATTTCCCCTCACTGATATCAAGATTACTTGAAGTGAACCACACAACCACAACTGAGAAAGACTTTTTTTTGGTCATTGGCATTGTCACAAATGTCAATTTTCTTACTTTTCTTACAGAAGTTCTGATTTCACTGGCTTCTGGTTGAACGTATTTTGAAGTAACACATTATAAGTTTGATAGAAACCACAAACTGCACTTTTTTCAATTTTTTCAAAAGAGATAATGCGCTAAACGGGGAACACTTTTCCCAAGCAAATCATGACATAGGTAACATTTAACTCAAATAATGGTGTTTTAATTACAGGTTCATCCTGGTCTGCTATTATCTGATAGTTCTCCAACTGGATAATTGGTGGCACCAACTAGTGGATGAAAACAAGCACAAGTTAGACTACTTGAAATTCGGTTTTGGATGGGAATCACTGACAGCATAAAGAATGGGCGGTGTTACTGCAGTTTCTGGCACTTCTGCATAGGCTTCAATTCATAGCCGTGGAGGTTGCAGCTTGATGGAAGCACAGCTAATGAGGCTCTCTGTAGCATTTCCCCCCAATTTCTTGCCTTTTCCGTGCAAAGTACATCATAATATAAACAAGACAAACTGTTCATGTTTTGACGTGGAGGAACATGGAGGAATTTGTTCTCGCTGGATTTCAGGGGTTATGTAGCAACGCCACTGTAATCACAGTCTATTTGTTGTGCAGGAGAAAGGCTTCTTTGTATTTACTTGACGTCTTTTAGATGTTTTAGTCTTCATTCATAAGTCTACCTGTCCCTTACACAGAATCAATATGCCAATATGCAAACCGAAACAAAACAACAACAACAGAGTCATGGTTATTCCTTTTGTTTGTGAGTGGAGCATTGAGGAACATGACTGCAGAGGACGGGAAGAAGCAGAGTATTTTATATCGTATTGCCAGAGATACAGGCCAGCAGAGAAGAGGTTAGCTAACATCTATGTTTTCCTTTATGTACGAGTCTATTGTTAGATGTGCTTTATTATGGCAGTAAAAGACAAGTGTAATTTATGCAAGTGTAAATATATATCTCTCATTGTCTGAATGTCAGAGCTGTCTTTACATCTGAATGTTGCTTGGATACACAGTTTGAGATGCCACATTAAAATCTTACACACCATTAAACCTCCAGTTGTACAAGATATACATAGCTCTGTAACAGAATTCAGTATTACTTTACAGTACTGAGGCTCTGGCTTGGCGCTCTGAAGCAGATACCCTACAGAGGCCAGCTGGACATGCAGTTAGAGGACTACTTACAGGACTCAAGTTGCATCCAGGTAACTTCTATTTGATGTTAGGGATGTCAAATCTGTGCATCCACAGCTGACCAGGCGAAAAGAAATTAAATGGCCAGGCCACTGAGCTTTGCCCGTCTGGGGGCCCCAAAGCATTACTGTATGCCTTCAAGCTTGAAGCTTAATGCAACCTGAGTAAATCTGCCACCACGGACGTTGCACCAAGCAATATCAGAGTAAAGTAAGACATATGACCAGATGGTATATCCCTGAGATATGGCAGCACAAAGGTAGAGTTGGGACACGAACATGAAGCACCCAACCGCCTTCAGTTTGACGAGGCAATGCGATCCAAGTCAGATGAAGATTTACCAAAAGTTCTGTCCTGCCTGTCCCGTCGCTGGTGCACAGCTGTTTTAAGAGGGCATACCTGCTGCCACCTGATTCGGCAGTGTGTGCAATGATCCGTCATGGGTGCCCAAGGTGGAGCCTAAATCAATAGTGAAGCCCTTTAAGAGGGCGAGGCACGTACCAAACAAAAGTTATACTTGCAGCCATTAGAAATTCACATCATTCCATCTCAGTATGTTGCTTCATTTATCCAAATCAATACATTTGGACAACAAGTGGAGCACAAACCTATAAATCTGGACTGCCCACTTGTTTTGTTTAAACTTTGGAGACCACAAAGGAGTCCGCTGATGTCTGAAGCTAACTCTTTGTGACTTTTGTCCTACAGAAAAGTGCAGTACCCTAAACAGGGCAGCATGAGGTACAGCCCGCTGTGCTGGTGACATTTTGTTCCATTGTGCTGAAAATTGAAAAAAAAAAAAAAAAAAAAAAAAAAAAAAGGAAGGACAGTTGATGATCTGTTACAACCGGGGACG
Source organism: Sciaenops ocellatus (assembly GCA_033000465.1). Lineage (NCBI taxonomy): Eukaryota > Metazoa > Chordata > Actinopteri > Sciaenidae > Sciaenops > Sciaenops ocellatus. Next base: position 6,360,044 of record CP136869.1, read on the forward strand.
AACGGTTCTTTCTGTTTTTTAATAGAGTTCATACATATTTTATTCTGCAGAGTGCAACATCCACCATCCACCTTTTGGAAGTACATTCCTCACCGCTCAAATGAATGAAACACCAGCTCGAATGTGTTTTTGTATTATGGCAGCATCGGAATAACAAATGCTGACAGTATCTCAAAATTATTTCTTAGATTCATTAGCTTTTCTTCATTCCCGTGGCTTTTTTTGAATGCGAAATGTTCCTCCATCTGAGTAAACACCTCTGATATTTTGCCGATTCAATGTTTGTTTTGATATCTATAAATCCATTACAAATGAAAAGTCTATCAAGAAGTAATTAAATTCTGTGTGAACTACTTTCTCACATCACATTTTTCACACTGATGCTCCAGAAACAGTATTGAGTTATTTCCCATGAGTTATGAATGTTTTGTTTACTTCGGTTTAAATTATTTACTGTTATGGAAAAACCCTGTGGGCATTTTTAACATGCACACAAACTTAAATTTGTGTCAAAACTGTGCTACATTTCTTCCTTATATAGGCCGAAACCTGTTGTTGCAGTCGTGCATGAGTTTCAGAAGCAGGACGACACCTCAACTGTCTCACATTCCTACTCTTCATAGGGCTCTGGGGGTGTCTGACGTGCGCAGGTGCTATGGCGGATTCCCCACCAAAGCAGAGAGAAGTACAAAAGTTCATGCATCACTCACCATCTCTTTGTTTTGTTAATAAATGTAGTTCTTTACCTTTTATATAAGTCCAGTTGTTTTTGAGTGTGGGGCTGTTTTCACAGCTGGATTTGAGGAATTGTGTGTTCTGTTACAGTAAAGAGTCAATAACCCAGTCTTTGTGTAAAGGTTAAAGTCTGAATCGGAGAGGAAAGCTGACAAACAGAGCTGTTGCTGAGGTGGCAGTATGATTTATTGGAGTTACTTTGCAGCAGTGATTCACAGAGGATGCAGTGGTCAAGCAAATACCTTCATATCGGCACACATAAATGCAACTCCAGGCGAAGCTTTTTTAGCACACGTCACTTTCCTTGTGTATTTTTATAAGCTCAGAAATGCACTTCAAGTTTAAAAAGGCGTAAATAAATAAGGCAATATTGAAAATAACATTGACCTACATGTAAAGACTGATTACATCAGTTTCTGAAATACTGTCACAGAGGATATGGTTGCTCTTTACATCACAGTGCAACATATTTAAGGCAAGGATAGAAAGCAACACGTCACACAACACGTACATAAAAATACATTCAGTAAACCTTTCCTGTTACATAAACATGGTGTAAAATAGATCTCTATAAGGTGACATGCTGAGAGTGAGAACAACCCACATGTGCAAATTCACACAAATATCAACACGGACCACAAATTTACGAGAGCTTTGATTGAAAAGCAACACATCATGAGTGTGAGTGGACTGGCAGCACCTCCATCACATCTATTTCAGATATTTCAAATAAAATCTTCAAAGTTTAAAGTGACTTTCTTGATAAAACTCTCTTTTCTGCTGCTCTGCTTCAAAGAGGAAATCAAAGGTGTCCCTGATTTTTACATCAATGAGCCAAAAAACTGAATACACACCAGAAGAAACATTCTAGGGCACCTTGAATTATTTCCCCGCTTGTTTATAGGTGCAAATAAAATGCTTATTAAGTGCCATCTTTTGTGCCTGAGACATTTTCACGATTTCTCCACTTCATATACTATTTTTAATATATCTATGTGCCCTTTTAATCCTTCATTTTAGATTCCAGTCTGTGGTTATTATGTTGAGTGGGCTAGACACGGGGAAAACAGCAGAACAGGAAAGGGCTGAAGTGTTTTGGCTTTTTTTTTTTTTTGTTGTTGTTTGTGATTTGCAGACGAATTTTACTTGAGCTCGGCGCTTGAGAACAAATCACATGTAACACCTCTTTTCTACAAAATCGTCAGCTTGAAAAGAGCCCCCGTGATAGCTGTTAGTTCTACCTCTATCATAGTAAAGTGCCGCCTTGGTAAAAAGGTAAAAGCACACTTGAGTTGAGGAGGATGTTCCCTTCATGAATCATAAAATGTGAGATAGAGATAGAGATATATGTATCCTTGCATGCGGTGTACTAAAATACTCTCTGTTATGAGGTGGCTTACTCAAATGTGGAGGTAGTCTGTCATACTGTATATATCTCCTTGTTCGATATTCAGCATGAAACACAGATGTACTCTGGCATTTTGGCTCCAGGTTGCAATGGCTGTGACATTTAATGCAATAATCCACGTGGATATATAAAGTTCTTCAAGATAAGTGTGGCGTTATTTAGTTTCTTTGACGGTGAACAACAAGTAAAGTGTGGTAGGGAGATGGACAAGAGTTCAGAGTGAGAAAGAGAAAAGGATTTGTTGATGAATCACAGTTTAAGCATGTGTATCGGTTATATACATGCTGGTAAAACTCTTCAGAACAGCGTGTACTACAAAACAATAAAGCGTTTTGTCTACAGAGCAATACTCTATTTTACAAGGTGTCTGTAAACCTACCTCTTCAGCAACCTGACTCATAAAACCACAGGCGAACCTCCCCTATCAATCATTTACAGCCGACTGCGAGAGCACAGGGCACAACAGAGTCACATCAAGTCCACAAAGATTACAGCTCAAAACCTCAAAGTCCTCGTTGGACAAGTTTAATTTCATTTGCAAATTGCGGCTGTCAGGGTCGACATTTCACAGGCAGCTCAGGAGAGCGTGCGAGCAGCAGAAAATCTCTTTGAAGGTTTTTCTCATCTCTTGGCTGCGGAAGGCGTAGATGATGGGGTCAATGACGGAGTTGCACATGATGAGTATGAGGTACATGTTGAAGTGGGACATGAAGCAGGTGCAGTAGGGGTTCCTCGGGCAGGTGATCATGAGAATGAGGTGGAGGAAGAAGGGCGCCCAGCACACCACGAACACCCCAAGGAGGATGGTGAGGGTGATGGCGCCCTTCATGTTGGCCCGCTGATGGATGGGCGCGTTGCCCGGCAGCGCCGCGATCCGCTTCATGTGCAAGCGCGCCAGCAGGAACATGTGGACGTACAGCGACGCCATGAGCACCAGCATGGTGAAGAACATGGTGATGAGGCAGATGAGCACCGTGGTGCTCTCTGAGTAGATGATGAACAGGATGCCAGACACGGTGCAGCACGTCCAGATGCTGCTGATGACCAACATTGCTCTTCGCAGGGTCACAATGTTATGGTATCGCAGCGCGTAGAAGATGGTGATGTAGCGATCGACGGCGATGGCCAACAAGCTGCAGATGGATGCCAACAGAGAGCTACAGATCAAAGAGTCAAACACATTGTCCATGCTTTTGATCAATGTAACCGGGATGCTCAGGTTGCCCCCGTTGATGAGCGCTATGACAATAGTCTCAGAGGCGTTGGAGACACTGACAAGCATGTCAGCAACAGCGAGGCTACAGATGAAAAAGTACATGGGCGAGTGAAGGTTCTTGTTTTTGACGATAGCAGCAACAACCAGGATGTTCTCCAGCAGGCTGACGATGCCCAGGGTGAGGAAAACCTCGGTGGAAATCAGCAGCTGTTCGTAGCATCCTGCCGAGGAGTCCTTCTCCTTGGCTGATAAGTCTTTGTTGAGTGGCAAAATGCTTGAGGTTTGACTCCTGTTGTGGTAACCTTGGATCAATCCATGGGGATCTGTGGCATTCATAATTCCATTCATAATTCTTGGAGTTGGAGTCTTCTTCTTTCCAGCGTTATTTGTCCATCTGGCTCGGCAGTGTTAAAATCTCAACGTGTGCTCCTCTCAGTCATCGTCGTTATCTGGAGGACAAGCGCAGAACCCTTGAAGGAGAAAGAAAAGAAAAAAAAGAAATCTTTGCCGTTGTTCCTTCTATTACCCTTTTCAACCTCGCCAAGATTGCCAAGAAAAGCAATTTTCTTCAAACATCTGCTGCTGATGTGACTCTCGGCCAAAAACAATCCCACAGCTTTCCTCTCATCCACTCCACTCTGGAGGAAATTAGGAGTGAGGAGTGTTGTAAGAAGTTAAAATAACTGTTCCCCGAAAAAAAGACGTGACAGAGTGGAGGCAGAAATGTTCAAGCAGGAGGAACATGAGTGAGACTGATTAACAGAGAGACACGACACAACACGAGATGCTGAGTGATCAGAGCTCGCCGTGAGTGCAGCCAAGCACTTTGTAAGCTACTGTGGTCTCTCCACTCTCTACCTCTCTCTCTGCTATTATACCAGCCACACACACACACACACACACACACACACATACGTATACAAACAGACACACATCCCTGAACCCTCCTGGTAGTCTTCTGTCCTATCGGCTCGCTGATAAGGTGGGAGGAGGAGGAGCAAAGTTAAGCTCGACACACATGAATGAGCAGATTCAAAAAATGAATGGATTCAAGAAAGTTGGTGCAACGAATTAAAGGGTAAATATTAAACATATTAAATGATGAGCTACTGATAGGATGAGGTGAGAATACAGTGTTATTCCTATTGTTAGTAACATATTATTAATTATTATTAATAATAATTAATAATTATTAATTAATAATTAATAATTATTATTATTATTATTTCACTCTAAAGTGTAATTATAATTAAACAAAGTTTGATTTTTATGCTTAAAATAACATCAAGTAACTCTTCTACGCAACAGGAGAACGGGGAACAATGTTCATGGCCGTCTAAGTTCACTCTTTTGGTGCTAAATGTTCAGTGATTTCACGATGAAATCAAAATGATTTCTGTCTGCTGGATGACACTGAGCAGTTTGGACCATACTTGTTTAATAAAAACAACCGCCTGCTGTCACTGAAAAACCAATACTATAAGCTAAGAGAGGCTAAAAAGCTCTGGAATACTACGAGAACTCCCTTTCAACAGTGAGTACAGTGAGTCACTTGATGTATTGTTCATTTAAAGATATGTTGATCAGTAGAGCTTTAAACCTGCACTGTAAAAACATCCTAAGGTTGCGATACCACACTGTCAAAAAGCTTGCACGGTATCTAAACGGATGACACAACGCAAATGATTTCCAAAAAATGATTTTCGGTCAGTCAATCTGAGTTGAGCTCTGGCTCCGAGTAGTCGACGTCGATATTTCGCTTTGGTAGAAATGTTCCTGAGCACGTGTAGCAATTTCTTTTCTACGATCATGTCGAAGGTCACGGAAATTCAATGATGGTTTTGGGCCTTGCCCCTTTCTCTGTATTTTCTTAATGTTTTATTGATCTTATGCACTGAAGAAGGTGAAATTCCTTCAAACTGTGTCTTGGAAAACGCTGATCTTGAAACTGTTGGAATGGTTGCGGCGGTTAACCTCACCCCGTCCTTGTTGTGAACGGCTGAGCCTTTTGAAAGATGCCTCTGTCATGACCAGTCATGATAACAGTTAACATGTTGAATGTTGCAATCAGGTATTTTTTGAGCATTTCACAATTTCCACAACTGATTTTCCAAATGAGTGTATATTCAGAAACAACAATGAAGCTTATCTTGTTCTTCGTTGTAGTAAAAAGTAAAGTCAAAGCAGAATCAAATGAAAACAGTCGAGTAAAGCACAGTACTTCATTTTCTACCTTAGTTACCCATCCAGCAGACACAGCACTCATTTGGAGTCATGTTGACCTGATGCATGTCCAGTAAGGGCACTGTTTTAAAGCTTTGGTTTGTCTAGCTCTATAGCTGCTACATCTTCTGTGTTTACCAGCTAGTTGCTAATGTTGCTGTGCAGTTGCTTTTTCACTGAAAACACATCCCTGCTGCTGCTGCTGCTGCTTGAAACCACACTACGACAGCAGTGACATTTAACCAAAGAAGTTTTTTTTTTTTTTTTTTAATCAGCTGTAATTTGCTTGATATACTCAGTGTGTGTGTGTTGGGTTTCGAGGTCTGCCCTTTTATTACACCTCTGTACACAAATGAAACTGTACTGAGAGTAAAACGCATTTACATTCATCACCCTGAGTACAATTCTTTATCTTTTAGGAAAAGACACTTCAGTGATTTCCCTCTGCTCTGAATTTCAGAGTGTGAATCAAAGTGAAGTATGTTGATTAGAAAAAAGAAAAACAAAGCAATATGAAGAGCTGACCTCAGAGCACTGTCTGTTTTGCTAATGAACATGGAAGAAAATTAATAAAAGATAACTCTCAGTTAATTAAAACTTCTGTAAATGTGGGGAACTGAACTGCTGCTGAACTCCAGCAGCTTCCCCCACAGTCATTTTCGCAATGCGGGTGGTCCGCCTTAGTGTTCAACTTTCCACACTCAACTTTTTGACCGTTATGAACGCACCATCCAGGTACTCACAGTACACTGGATTTCGCCAAAATTGACTCCAAAACTACTCTAAAATAGCAAGTATAAGTATAGAAGTACATGAATTGAGACAAAGCATGAGTCTGATAGGAACTGCATGAATTCTGGAGACGCTAGAAGAAAAAATTGAACGGGAAATGAATGTCTGCAGCAAGTATCGGAGCAATCTTTTCAAAAGACACTTGTAAAAAAGCACAAATGTAAACCCCGTGGAGGTGTTAAAAGAGAGAGGATGAAAAAAAGATTTATTGATAGTTGGACCACCAATGAAGCACAATTTTGTGGCAATCCATCAAGTCGGTGTTGAATTTTTCTGGGCAATCCATCCTATCAAAACTTCTTGTTCTTGCAGACTTTTCACATCACTGTGTACAATAATAAATCCTACAAACATTCTCATTATGGATCTGATTATGGATTAGGTAATGATATGCATCTCCAGCTCTCTAAGAATCTCCAACTTGCTTAAAAGACGTTGCCTGTCTGATTAATATTGGCCTCTCGGGGTGAAAACCTTCCATCAACAACAGCCAGCGACACTGTTGCTAATGACAGATCAATATTTAGCCCCTATCAACAAAAGATGTTGTCTCAAGAGAGATGTGAGGATGCAGATGGATAACCTTCAGTGAAAGGACAGTCACTCTCTTGAGAATAATGCATTTTAGCATCCAGAACAGCCATAAATTAATATGTAGGAGGCAGAGTAGCACCCAGTGTCAGTGTGGCAATTATCCTTTTGTGTATTTGTAATTATTGCCACAAAAACTAATTGCCTGTATGAGGAAATACAATAAAAGACGGAGCGATCATTATCCAAAGTATGAATGTGGTAATTCAATTAAGGATTCGCAAAATATTGTTACAAAGAGGTCGGTTAATTGCAGGAAATAATAGTGTTTAGTACGTTATATAAGTGTCACTTAAGTAATTATGTAAGAACTATTTCCACATTCCTGGAGTGAGTAAAAAGTACTTGTAGCAAATTGTTAATTGCTCATTAATTATGATCTGCTTGAATTGTTTGTTTGCATAAAAATGCTCCACGTCTTTCCGACACAGTACGGCTCTGTCAATCACCTAGCAACGAAATGAACGAGTAAATGGAGGGAGGGAAGTCGCTGCAGGAGATCTGAGAGCTTTGTAAGATCATTTAGACATTTGATTAAAAAAACTTGTTTTGTTTTGTGTTTTTAATAATCCGTTGCCGTTGACAGATATCTGCTGTACTCACCCAAAGCCCTGAAACACTGGCGACTACCTCCAGAGGCTAAATTGTTGTCAGATGATAGCTGACTGGTTCTGAGATTGTAATTTTGTCTTTCCACCATTAAAAACATAGATTAGATGTATATAGATTAGATCTTTAATGATACTGTCTTTGCATTTGCCTGTGCACAAATGTAAAATCGACTTGGCACCAAGCTTTGCAAAGAGAGTGCTGTAACTGTTAACACAGAGGCTATGAGGGTGGACAGGCAGAACCAACAGCACAGCTGTGTGGTTTACTCTACACAAAGTGCATTAAGTGACACAATGCTGCTGCCGTGCCAAGGTCAACTAATGGCAGATTCTCAGAATCAACTCTTTGTGCTGAGCCTTAGTCACAGTGTAGTTATGCAGGCTTTCCTTTGTTAACGGCAGGCAGAGAGGTTCTGCATTCAAGCATATCATTATTACTCGGACTGTGACACTTTGAGTATCTCTGGTCCAGTATTTGTGTTTTTAACGCCCATGTGAACAAGCTGCACGCATCAGAAGCGGTTCACCATCATCAGTTCACCAAGATCAATGAAAAAATACATGAAAGAATGGAATGGAGAGAAGCCTGTAAACAATGTCAGGTAAACTCAATACAGTCAGTTTCATTTGACAATTCGGCGCAAGACCCACCTCCACCCACACACTTGTTCAAGGTGAAGGCTGAAAGCTGATGATCTTGCTCGCCTCCGACAGTCTCAGAAAGCCTGAGTCATGTTTGTACGTCACTCGTTTTCTTTCTTTTCGCTTGATTTTGTACCTTTTAATTTGTCACTTATACACTTATAAACTCGTATACCTGATTGTTTTCACATACTTTTATATATATGTTTAAATGTACATGTAGACCATTAAATGGGAAGCTACAAAGGATGCAGTTATTTATGGGGTTCTTTTTAGCCTTTGTGTTGTTGCTGATGAAGTGCAGTGCGGCAGCTCTCTCAGTTCAGTGTTGTTGTGTCTTGTATTTTCATCATTAAATGAATAATTTCAGCATGCAACAGTAATTATGTCTCTCCATACACCATTTTTGTTTGTTGAGATTTGCTGTTAACAGAAAACACAAAATAAAACCAAATGCATGAATTTCAAAGACACAATTTCACACTTCCAAAAAGGCTTTTAGTAACTCCATGTGGGACTGCCTGGAGATTACACAACTCAACACACTGTCTATTTTAAACAATTAAAATTAAATAAAACCTGTAAAGCCACACTCAAATCATCCATTTAAAACCTGCAAAATAACATATTTAAAATATTTGTACAATCATATTTTAACCACTGTGTGCATATGCACCTCCTTCTTTACACAACACCAACAATTCAAATCTCCAGGTTGTTGAAGAACAAGGTGCAGAGTAACGATAGTCATTTTCAACAAACTGCCACCTTGTGACCAAAGTTAGTAGTCACATTGGAAATTCTGTGAGAATACTTTTAATGTATAATACTTTACTTTGATATATTAAAACAACGTAACACATAAAAGATATATTAAATTTAAGGAACTTCGAGAGAGGCAAACTCTGCTGAACCTGGTGGACTGATGAAGTTGGAAAACTTAAATGTAAAAGGTGTTCTGATACTGATGCCTCTATATGAGCTACATAAACAAGTAAGACCATGTTCAGTGCAGTCTTATTGTCTGCCACCTGGTTAGATTCCCCTTGAAAAGAACGAAACAAGGTGGTGGAAACACTAGCATCGCTTTGTCCATAGGGATCGCCAAAATCAACAAAAAATGATCTATTCTTCATTCATTAGCAGACTGAAATACTCATATTTTGGTAGCACCACACCATCAAACAAAAGTATCACTGCACAAAAGATACTGTTTCATTAGCTTAGTTTCTAAAGCAGCTAGTTTTGGGGAACCAAACCCAAGCGCTGAATGCACTGAATTATGAAACAGAAAAAAATATAACAGAAGACTTCACCATTGAAAGTACAACCTAACCTCACAACTGTAAATTTGTAAGCACAACTCTGAGAGCACATTTAAAAGTACATGCCGAAAGTATCAGACGCTTCGTGTTCAGTGCATTCAAAACTGATTGAATATAAATAACTACAAAGCACTGGGAAGTACACAGCCATTAGACATTGATAGAAGTCTTGTAGCAGAGCTGGAGATGTGCCATTAAGAAATAATGTACCTGTTATGAATAATACTGAGTGGGACAGACTCATCCGCCCTGGTTACATTTTCAAAGTTTTTTCAGGTCTGAGCACGATTTAATCATGAATCTAATATAGAAATTGTCCATTAACGCCTAAGTTTTTGTGGCAAATGCACACTTAAAGGAGGTAATTCACATCTGAAGGATCAGCTTAGTGCAGCAGAAAGAGATACTGTCATTATTTGAACACACAAAGACGCAGGCAATATTTATTAAAGCTGTTTCCATGGAGAGCAAGCAAGTAGATAAAAAGTAGTCTTGAGCTTAATATCTGATATGCAGAGACTCTCAAAAATCTACATTTTTTAAAATTTTAAACATCACTTATGTTACAGATTAAGACACAATATTAATTACAAGAAAACATGGACAATAAATGACTGTAATGTAACAGCAGAGGACAGAAGCAATCCATACTAATGAGCACCTTTTAAAGCAGCCATGGTACTGCCAAATAGTTATTTTTATACCTAAATGTGCTGATAATTCATTTACAGCTAAATAAAAAAATGTCGAATTCACCCACTGGGTATGTTTAATATCACCACGCATCACGACACAGCATTGGAAAAGAGACGGACATGTTTTGCCATTGCTGACTGGCTAACATTCCCACGGATGCGGTGGCACAAAAATATACAAACAACGTGTTGTTGAATGTGGAAAAATTCTTTAAAACGAGGCGCTAAAACTGTGAAGCTCCACAGACACTTAAACACTTGCGATGTGTTGGGAAGCCAAAAGAAATATTTAGTACGGAAAAGGGACGATGTCCTCCAGCTGCTGCGCATCCGCTCTCTGGGATCGCCAACTGTAGCTGCTGTTAGCTCAGTTTGTTAGCCGGGCTGCCTGGACTGTGAGCTCAGAGAGCACTTTGGTAGTTCTGTTAATTCAACAAACAAAAGAACGACGTAGTTATATTTGTAGATCTGATGGCTGCTTTTGGTGGGCAATTTGTCTGTCATGTATATCAGTATATATTATACTTTTATTTATATTTTATTTCATTATACTTTACTTTTATTCTATTTTATCTAGCTATTTTTACACTTTAATGAGTTTTACTATTTTACCATGATGCATTTTTAATGGGTTTAATTTTATTTTTATTTTTAGTTTAGTGTGTTTTTTAACCAGCCTCCGGTGTTTCCTCACTGCAAGATGGTGAGATGGCGCTTCCTCAGTTTGCATAGTGCTTAGTGCTTTGTGGTGGGAGGTGGGTGTTGAAGTGGATGGTTAGGTGTGGGTGGGGGGTGGAGGGGTTTTATTGTGTGAAGCACTTTGTGTTACATGTTTTGTATAAAAACTGCTATACAAATAAGGTTTGATTGATTAATTGATAATACAATCTTAATAATAAGTACGAACCTGCAGTCAGTGCACTGCCTGTTAATACTGTACTGAGCATAGTACTTAAAGTGTTTTTTTTATCTGCAAAGGGTGCCTCTGAGTGAATATGCACAATCAATAAATGGAAATTTGATTTTTTCAGAAAGGAAAAGAGGAATTAAAAGGTTGAACGAAACAGTAGTATTCTGATAAAATACAAATGAATCTGTTGAGCAGTCAAGAGAGTCCTGCACAGAGATCTCGGATTGTTGTTTACTTCACATGAACTGCGCAACAGCCTGAGTCATGATTTAAAAGTAAAATGTAAAAATAATTTCTGAACTTAATTGGTAACCACTATGAGAAATTGACTTCTGATGCAGACTGTTGGAACAGAGTGCTTCCCTAAACTAAAGTATGGCTGACCTTTTCCACGTATACAGATGGTACAAAACATATTTCTCGAATAAAGAAAGTTGGACCGAACTGCTTCCATTACCCGCTTTGTAAAAGGTCAAATCAAAAATCACTCGAAACTTACCGGCTGCTGACCTGTAGTTTGAAGAAAGTTGAGTACATGACCTCTGAACAGAAAGTCTGTATTGTGTTCTTCATCAAATAAATGTACAATCTCAGTTCAGGTGGGCGGTGAATTGAAAATTGCTTGTACACACAACTACTTTTTTTTGTGTTCAGTCAGCAAGGACATGTTGTTGATGTTCTTCAGGCCTCTAGGCCAGCTACTCATTGCCCGCCTCAATAAGTTTTACATTTTTACTGTACATTCTTGTTGCAAGGTATAGTAATACTGAAAATGCAATGAAAATACAAAAAATGCTACAATACATATCTTTGGAGACTCTATAGAAATCTCAAGTAAAATCTCATGTAATCAGCCACCGAACCTTCCAGTTTTATTAATATTTTGAAGGCTTTTATGGAGTGGGGTTGTTGATATATAATTCTAAGCCTGATCTATAGAACATTTTTTTCCTGAAAACATGGCAAAAATATATTTTTTTATGGCTGTGGGCAGTGTTTTCTGTTTTATGTAGTGATAAACAGAGATATCCAACATCCCTCTGTAAAAAACCTCTGACCAATACGTCAACAGGCAACTTGAATCTGGCTTCATCCGGGTTCTGATGAAGTTTCTTGTTGATGAGTTAAGATTTTAACCCCATTCACCTGTTTGAGCAGCACAGAGAGAGACACGAGTATTTGGGTGTTTAAACTTGGTCAGTTCAGCTCTTGGCAGCCCAAATTTCTGAGAACAGAAATTTGAAGAAACAGAACTAAAAGCTCAGCTCGGTTCTGATGATGACTGTTTTTGTGTATTAAAAAAAACTAACTTTACCTTCAGACAAGCTAACGGCAGCAACAAATGTTATATACTATCCCTGAAACCAACATTTTTTCTTAAAATAGTTTTATGCTGACATCTGAGCTGTTAAATTACCGAACAGGCTTGCCGAGGATACGTCCGTTTTCCCAGCAATGACAAAAGACATTGATTGGCCACTTATCTCAGAAGCCGGGCTGCTACCTGCCAAGGTGACCGGCTGTCACTCCTCTGAAGTCTGAAGTCCTCCTTCCAAACTGCAGAGGGTTACACCACAATAAGGAGGAGATGAATATGGGGGCATCTTGCCACTCTCTATGATGAGCAGGAATCATCCGTCACCATGGATACTGATAGATGCCTTGCTCATTCAGCTGCTCCTCTGTAAATATCTTCTCTCAACAAGCACAGCGTGTGCTATAAGATAATCGACTGGTGCATTCAACGACAACATAATGCTTCCTTTAATTTATTTTACATTAGACATGATAGACTTTAGTCAAAAGTGACTTAATGCGTGTTATTTTCCCCCCATGCATCAGGACAGTTTGATCCATGATATGTTTTAGGAGCAGCTGGCAGCCAACGTGCAGTGCCTGGGGACCGACTATGCCAGTGCCTTAGGCACAAAACCATCTCCGAGCTTGTGAATCATTTGCTCTGGCATTTGCAAATTAGTCTGGCGATGCCAGGCTATTTATTGGTCAAGAGCACTGACAGGAGAATTAATCCAACAACGCAGACCAGAGCACCACCAGAGCAGAGCCACGCAAACACAGGAAGGCCCTGCTCGAGACCAGAACACAGATCCTTCAAGCTACAGCTGCCTTTATTGCGAATTCTGTGATTTCAAGACCAGCTTCAAATTTATGAGGTTTTCCACGCTATCTAGTACCCACACCTCTGATTAGGGGTAGTTAAGAATGACATGAATACCTATTAAAGCAACACTGTGTAGAGTTTCAGAGTGTAATCCCTCTGTGGTAAATATGTTCAGCTGTATTTGTTCTCATTACTTATGATTAAAAAGTAGCGAGTCGACAACTTTGCTAACAGCCAAACATCAAGTAAGGTCAACAACACAAGACATAGCAGCCAGCCTTTTATTTCACCAAGCTACTCTTCTCTTCTCAGCTTCCTCCATCAATGTCCCCTTCTCGCCTCTGTCATTATGTCCATTACATTGCCCACTTGGGTTTGATTCTGGCACAACACTGGCAGCACTTTGCCCGAGCCCCGGACCTGAAAACCTTGTCTTTTCTATGGTCCAGAATGCCTATGATTTGATCATGATTGGCGGTCGCAGCGTGACATCCGGCTGTAGTTTTAGTGTTTTTATTGGACATTTGTTAGGTTCCGTTTAGACCGGCTGCTTTCCACATTTTCCGCTGAATAATAGAAACACGACGCGACTCTGGTCTCTTCAGAAAAAGAGAGAGAGTTCAGTCAAAAGATTTATTTTTGTTTGCTTAAATTCATGACTAACACACCCCCGGTGCTCTGAGCTCACAGTACGGGCAGCCCGGCTAACAAACTGAGCTAACAGCAGCTATACTCCATCAGGAAACTCTTGAGTTGAGGCGGAGCAGCCGGAGGACATCAGAGGGAAAACCAGAAAACATTTTCTCCATAAAATATGATCCAGTTTCACCAAAATCAGTGAAATAGTTTTTGGTGTGTGACTTAGTGCCGTAAAGCGTTACGTACTTCTCCCGACCCGGAGCCCAAAGTTACATAGTGTGAGAACAGACGTACGAATGGTAGAAAAGTTACGCAGTGTTACTTTTAAAAGGTGCTGATGCTGAAATACCAACAATGTACTCATGAGGGTTGAAACAGACGGTGTTCTACTGGTCCATTATTGTGAGCATTTCCCTGCAGTTCAATATATAATTAGTAAGCATTTAAGTTACGTGCTCTGAAGACAGATCAGCAAAAACTCCTCCGAACTTCTCTGGGGAGGATTCCTCGCTGTGGCTGCTGGGAGAGATAATGGTCGTGACTATTGCTTTGAACAGCACCCAGGAGTCTTTACCAAGAAAGCGGGAACGACTGCCACTCTGGAGTTTTTTACTTTGCTGCTTTCAGATAACTTACTTGCTTTTCATCTTTCCCACAGATGGTTTTTCATTTTGCCACGGAAGAGCTTTTAGTCTGGGCACTATCAACGGCGTCTTCTGCGCGTCGTGACCAAAGAGTTCTGGGTTGAATTACTCAGTTAAGATGGAGGTTTTCAGCAGTTCTATCGTCCTCTTTGAAAAATCACACATCACACAATACAAATAATAATTCCAGATAGAAATATTTAGAATATTTCATGATTTAAGTGCATTTCTTTACATAAATGGCTAAACATAATGATAACAACATTCTTTTAATTAAATCATTTGTATTTGGGGGAAAAGCTTACAAGAAAGCAGCTGCTGCAAATATTAATGAAGTTTTATAACTAGGTTCAGGAACAAGGACCACGCCTCGAAGTCATCCCATATCCGTTTCACAAGTACTTAAACACACCTTTCCGTTCACTCCCTCTTCGACTCAGTTTTCACATCCCTCCCCTCCCTCACCCCCAAAACCCTCTTTTCTTTTTGTTATCTCTCTTTTCTCTTCTCTCCACGGGGAGCTACGGAGAGACGGTTCCCCCACCCAGAGTCCTGATACCGGTCAACCTCCATCCACCAACAACCCTGTTTTCTCCTCCCTACGACCCTCATCCCTTCACCCATTCGACCCTCATGCCTTCATCCCTTTGACCCTCACCGCTTCATACCTTCGACCCTCCATCCCTTCATCCCTCGTCCTTCATCCCTCCATCCCTTCATCCCTGATCCTTCGACCCTCATCCCTTCTTCTCTCCTACAGGTCATCATCTCGGTGCATCCTTTTCCATCACTTGCAATAAACCCGTCTAAACTTAAATCTATAATGGCGTGGTCCTTGTTAGTGAAGCATAAATTATGCTAATCTTAAGTAATTAATTAACAGAGTATTTTATGTTAACATAAATGTGATAAGTAGCTTTCATTCTAGTCTCCATCGTTTCACCTACAGCATTCCATAATGGATCCAGTTTTAATAATACCGAGATCACTAACCCTCTCGACCGCAGAGCGCCCATTCAACAAACGTGATCATGTAATATTTCATTGTGAGGGTGATACTGACTCACCGTGCATAGCGTAAAAAGAGACAGAGACACTGTGAGTTCAAGTGTTTTGCTCGCATCACATCACATAATCGCCGTAAATGAACAGCAGGACTTAACCAGCTCTCCCTGCCCAGATGGAGGCTTTTTTCCAGGAGACAGACAGCAGGGAGGACCGACTGGGTCACGGCGACTTTTCCACGTATAAATGGGGTGACTTTCTTTTTCTGTGTAGCTGTACTGTTATTTGTTCTAAAAATAGAAACAGCTATTTTGAAATTTTAAATGTTAAAAAGCTACAAATGCCACAAATTTTTTGTCAAATTAAAGACGAAGATGTGAACGGCGGCAAAATGTTTGTATTCTTCTGGGATCTGGAGGGTTAATGTACCTCACACACTGAACACTGAAAGTGCATTAATTGATTAAATATTTAGATTTGTTTATATTTAGCAGCATATGTGGAACATATTTTAACTGTAAATTGCTTCCCCAGGGATACATATGTTGTGTATTAAGGGTTTCATAACCTTAGCCATTATTATTACAAAACTAAAAAGTCAATAAGTACAGCAGATAATCACTGCACTATGCACTTTATGTTGTATTACTTATCTTGCTCTTATAGGTGTTATTTATATTACTGGATTGACCTCTGATATAATCATATATTAAACTCAGTCTTGAGTTGTTGCTTGTTTTAAAATGATAAATTATATAATCCTGCTGATTGTGTTGCCAGTAGCAACCACGCCTGACACAGCTCCATAGCAGGTATTCTATACAGTATTTCTATATTTACATATATCCTTGGTGTAACATCATCTGTGGATAGGATGTCATCTGCATGTCTGATGCTCAGGTGGTTGAAATGGTGCAGTCTCTTCAAGTCACTCCTTTCCTCTGCACACAAAGAAATCCATGTTTTCATCTCTCCCAGACTCGATTATTGCGTTGCACTCTATTCAGCTATGAGCAGACGTAATATCCAAAGACAAAACACTTGTTACAAAACACTGCTGCCAGGCTTTTAACACGCAGTAAGAGAAGAGACCAAAATACACTGATCTTTGCTGTTTACCAGTGAGGTTCAGAATTGATTTCAGGGTTTTGCTGCTTTTTCTTTTAAAGGTTTCTGAATGGTCTGGCTCCTGCCCACATCTGTGGTTTGTTAATCCTCTACGAGATTGATTGCAGCTTGACATCTACCAGCAGGACTTTATTAATGGTTCCAAAACCTCAACTCAAACCCCCTGCCTGGAGAGTTCAGTGCCCTCCTCAGAATGTCTTTTTTTGACAGCTTTTCTCTCATAAACTAACAGATTTTAAATCCCGTTGGTGCTACACTGACTTGTATTCAGGTGAATTGTGTCTCTGTCATCTGTTCTCACACTATGTAACTTTGTGGTCCGGATGCAATCACCTGCGAGAAGTACGTAATGCACACCACCAACTATTTCCCTGATTTTGGTAAAAATGGATCACATTGCACCAATTCTCCGTGATTTACAGGGTTTCCAGATGGATAGTAAACCGTTGCAAACTATAGCTGCTGCTAGCTAATGTTAGCTCAGTTTGTTAGCTCTGGGGGGGGGGTGTTAGTGTTTGTACCACAGGCGTTTTGGACCACCAGGAAGAAGAAGTTTTTAGAGGGAATCAGGGGACAGAGCCAGTGTCATGCCAGAACAGGAGCTGGGTAAGTAAGCAATGCAGCCAGGCTCAGCAGCATAATGATAGAGGCTAGGACACGTTGGCAGAGGAAGCTAAGAAGAGAAGATGAAAGCTGCCAACAAGAGGAACTCTGAGACTGACTTTTAGTCGTTGTGAGAGCTTCATGAAATAAAAGCTTTCCTGTCACTAGTTTATTGCTAACCAAGCTAGTTGCTACTTGTGTGATGCTCATGTGTTGCTAATACAATATAAGTAACTTAGAGAGTGATGAAAGAAAAAGTAAAGAGAATATAGAAACTAAAGAAATGGAAACCTCTTTCCGGTGGTCCAAATCGCCTGTGGTACAAACACTAACACTCCCCCGGTGCTCTGAGCTCACAGTCCAGGGGCAGCCCGGCTAACAAACTGAGCAAACATGAGCTAACAGCAGCTACAGTTGGCGGCAGTCCATCAGGAAACCCACAGACACAGACTCAGTTTCACCAAAATCAGATAAATAGTTAATGGCGTGTGACTTAGTGCTTAACCTGAATCTGAAAAGTAATTAATGTAACAAACTAAAGTTAGAGTAAAGAGTACTTACAGTATTTACATCTGATTTGTAGAAGTAATACTTTAAAATTGTACTTCGGTATAGTACTTGTTTGTTTCGACCTACATTTTCCAAACCAACCATGAAGTCGCTTCTCTTGTAAAACCGAAGACAGACTGTATGGGAAGAGTTTTCTGAGCCTAAATCTCACTTTTCTGTGGCTTTTCAGTGGCGAGCATATCAATGGGAGACAGTTTAAATATGCTCATATAATCCAATAAACCTAATCTGAGCATAATTCCCACATTGTCTCACACAGTTTAGTTTTGAACAGAACGCTGCTGCTGGACATTAGAGAATGCTGCTGTTCGTGTCTCCACCATGCTGGCTCTAAAATGTCCTCTCGGTATGCTGCCCGCTCGAGTGAATTAGTCCTGCATTTCCTCTTTGTTGCACTCAGCTTTGATTCGACAGCAGGAACGCAGGCTTCATTAAACAGATCCATGCGGATAAAAACAAACCCACACAGACTTCTGCGCACGTAATAATACGCATTGGTCAGTGCGACCTACACAAACACACATGAATACACAGCGGAAAATAAAAAATAGCCAAAGACCAGCTCAGCTTTTTTTTAAAAAAGCATGTGCAAATACGCTGCATGCGCATTTTAACGTTGGGGTGGGTCACATTGGCCTTCTAGCCGGGCAGCTTCCGCTACCCTTGTACTGAAGTGGACAAAGGACTGACCTGCATAACAATTACTTACATTATATAAGCATAATTTATTGCCCTGAGAGGGATTTGGGATGACCAGTCACCTTCATACACCACTTAGACAAATTGAATTGACACTGCTTGTCATATTAATGTCCTTATTTACTTTCTTCATTGGGTTTGCTGTATTTGAAGTACTGTATGTAATATGTTAAAGGTGCATGAAATTAAAACATTCCAACTTTATGTAAAGTCTCTTATTATTCTGTGACAGCAAAATATCCATAAATTGATATGAACGTAATTAATTTAGACTCTTCAGGTTAATTCCCGCTAACAGACAGTGCTACTTCATTACAAGGTGAAACCCATTAGTCTGAACAAATGGCTGAGTGACTCCGTCTGGCTCTGCAGAAGAATTGCTTAGCCGGTTATCTCATTTTGCACCACCGAGTGCAGACGAGGAGCTGCTGTGTCTGTCGAAACGTGAGCGGAAACTCAGGAAAAATGAACCTTTGGGATTTTATCTCGGCCACCGTGCACTGGGTTTCTCTCAGTAATGTATTCTGAAGGTTTAGTTCCTCTAAACAAATGAACCCATCAATCTCATGAGCGTTTTTCTTTTCAACATGCGATATTCATGCCTGACTTTCTTAATTATTTTTATAATAAATGCTACAATGTTTTATAACCGATATAATTGGTGTACAATGGTGAATAAATTGGTTGGTACTCATTATTTTTCATTTATTTTTATCTGTAACCAACTCATGTTGTTGTTTTAGCCATGTGTCCCTTGGAAAAGACATTTCTAAAGCTTAAAGGTCCGGTGTGTAAGATTATGGAGTATCTGTTGGCAGGCTACAGTAGCCCAGAACGGACAAACCAAACACTGGTCTAGATATGGCCTTTTGGTCTTTGTGTGAATTTTGCAGCCAGAGATTTTCCTACATGGAGAGGGTGAGGCGTGGGAGAGTATTCATTCGACTGCAATCTGCAACTTCACTGCTTGCTGCTGCTAAATCCTACACACCGGACCTTTAAAGGTGCCATATGTAAGATTATAAAGGCGTGTTTTATGTTTTAAACACTTTCTATTGCTGATGGTGAACAGGTTGTAACGTAACTTACAAAATTAGCCTTTGCACAACTTTCTTGGTTGCCAATAATAGCCTGCAACACTAACTAACATATACTATATACATATACTAACTGGTATTAAGACAGTTTATTTGATTTTATGTTCATTTTAGCCAACAACAAATGATGTAGCAGTCAGAAGTGAAAGTACTAGCCAACAATTTAACTGTAACCAACCAAAGCTAAGCTGGGGTTGGCCGGTTGTCTGAGGCTTGGTTGCTTCAAGGTGTTTTCTCTAATGGGGTAATTTGCAAATTGCAAGCTACTGGTTATTTCCAGGGAGGCAATGGTACTATATAATTGTCAATAATCCTACACCTACACATCTCTTTGGTTTATGTCTCGCCAGATTTCTCACTTTGTTGCCCCAAATAAATAGAAAACCCATCAAGAAAAGTAAAATGATTCTAGTAGAATGATTCTTATTTACAGATTTTGAAACAACAACAAATCTTAAAGATTATCGGTCTCGAATCAGAAACACGCCCAAACAACAATATTTGAAAAATAATCACGGACTACAGGATATTCTTAAAGAAGGACGGTTCTTTCAATGCATAAATGCATTTTTGCCCGCAGACCTGAATTTCCAGGAGAAAACTGTGGCTACAGCAGATCCTGTTCGGTTATGCATCACGCAGTGAAAATCACTTACACTGATGCTGTCGTACTCTGAGATGTACCTCACAGACAAACAATTCTTTCTTTCTGCTGTACTTGCAAAAAGGAGAGCTTCATAATTTTCAGTCAGAGCAGCAGAGAGCAGCATGATGAGTACTGACGAGTTCCAGACAAGCTAATCAAACTTTGAAGATGAAGTTGCTGCGATTGTTGAACTCAAATACTGGCGAAATCAGGTGTTATATTTCCCCCAGTGTGGTTTCTGTGGTCGTCATGGTGACACAGCAAGCCAAGGTGGAAACTCAAAAATATCACCATCTCCAACGGCAATGGCAGATAGGCATGCACGTTCATGAGGGCAGCAGCCACCCACAATACCTGAGTAGTTTTGGCCATAATTTATGAACAATACATTTATATATATAATTGCATTTTGGGTTGATGTGGTGGAGCTGTAAGCACATAGTTGCATCCAGCAGTTACACAGCAACATGATCCTTCATTAGGAGTTGTTTTTTCTGACAACATGGTGAATGTAAATCCAGTATTTATTCAGTTTTACCCCAGTTTCTGGTCTCTATGGTGATGGGTTTAATCTGAAAACATCTGCCTGCTGCGGCTGAAAAGAGTGAGAGTGAAGTTTTATGCTGGATACTCACTATAAATGTCTGTAAAGCTGAATGGAGCTGCAGACTCTGGTGATAATGCACGGTGATCTTTAAAGGCTGAATGTTAAAGACTAGTAGTTAAAGTCTACAAGTTTACAACCATACTACCTCTATTCAAAGGTGATGCTTTGTTGAGGTGCTGTCAAACACCAGTCAGCTGAAGTAACTAGGCAAAAACGTGCATGTCCAGCAGGTTCTCATGGATCGTGGCTGCTGCTGTGGTCCTGCACGACATCCACTACATATATTATTACTGTCATTATTGTTACCATATCTCTGTGTACTCTGTATACTGTAATCATTTTATCATTCATTGTAATTGTACAATATGTCTCTGTTGATTTGTTCTGTACATGTGACATCTATTGCACGTCTGTCCATCCTGGGAGAGGGATCCCTCCTCTGTGGCTCTTCCTGAGGTTTCTTCCACCTTTTTTCCCTGTTAAAAGGATTTTTTTGTGGGCAAGTTTTTCCTCACTCGAACCGAGGGTGTAAGGACAGAGGGTGTCACTCCCTGTACAGATTGTAAAGCCCTCTGAGGCAAAATGTGTTTTGTGAATTTGGGCTATACAAATAAAATTTGATTTGATTTGATTTGATTAGTGGAAAGAAAACACCCAAAATACAGACTTTGCCTATTTAGCTTTAGATTGAGGCTCATTTGCATATTTAAACATAAAATTTTAGAAAACTTGCTTCACAAAAAAATAACTGTCCTAATGTAAGTAATCATCTGGTGAAGTTTCATGGTGATATCTATTAGTTTTGTTTTGTTTTAAAATCACCTGAACTCATAACTAAATATGCAAAAATCAAAGTTTGCATTAAAGATAACAGAAATTAGTTTAATACAGCAAAAATCTGTTCTTCTTCTCAACTGTGTGGATGTGATTTGATCAGATTTGATTGACTGTTGCCTGGTAACATCAGCAACGACACCACGTCTTTTTCACCCTGATTCAACCCACTTCAAACCAGCGTGAGATTAATGGCATGGTTCACGTATACGGCCAAGGACGGGGACAGCTTCTGTGAGGTGAGGCGTTTATGTAGAAGCCAAAGAGGATGTTGAATGATAACACCCACCCAGCTGTCACAGCTTGTTCACCGGCTGCCCTGAAGCAATATATGCATACAGACGCATCGGCTGCTGTACCAGCAGACCACAGAGCAGCTTCTTTCCTCGGGATGTGAGACTCCTCGATTCATCCTCATCTGCCACCATAAAGAAATGACATGGAACATTCTGTTATGCTGGTTTGCACGGCCTCATTCCCAATGTAATCACAGTATTTGCACATACTGCACACATACACGCCTTATGCATGAATTTCTGAATGTTTCACAGTCTATTTATATTCACACCGCACATTTTGTTTTCATGTAATTTCAATGCGCTTGGTGTAAAAAGTGAGCGTCCTAATTGGGGGAATTTATTACTGTAGTCATATTATGCACCGTGTGCAGTCTCACGTGTTGGGTTATACAGGACATGGACCCCAGGAAGAGTATCTGTTGCCAAGGTAACCACTGATAGATAATATAAACAGTAATAAATGAGGGGAAAGTGCCATACCTCCTAAACTATGTCCAACTAAGCTCCTGCTTTTCTTCGAAGACCTACTTGTATAAGGAGTGTTCAAGCCTCTGCATCTCTGCCCAGTGCTGTTCATCCCCTCCAGATATTTCATACGCCGTCTCTGAAGCGGTTGCATATAGAATACTAATCCTCTGTGTAAGCATTTCTACCCCACAGGCTAGAACATATGCACATACAAAATGTAAAAAACTTCCAGCAAATCTAACCTGATGCATCCAGAAGACACGGCAGGCATTAAAGGTTCTACAATCACATTAATTAGCTGAATTATTTGAGCTATTACACTTAGGCAGTAAGAGCAATCACTGAAATGGGAGAAAATGGCCCAAATGGAGCGATGACATGAACCGACCGAACTGTGACGCACGTAATTATTGAAATCTTTCTCTCGGCACTGACCCCTTCAGAGACGAGGTCAAATGACGCAGATATATATATTTCAGCTGGGTTTAACAGCCCGCGATCAGCAACACAACAAACATCAAGAGTTAGAGGAATCAGAGTTTGTTGCGTCTCCAATTCGGTGAAAGATGACAGATGTGGAGATTAAGGAAATTTCCTGCAATTTCACCCATCAGAGCGGTTCATGACACCAAATACGATCTGATGTTTTTGGAGGTGCAGATCAACACGGCAGCAAAAAATATGCACAAAGTCAATAAAGCAAAAGGTCTCTGTGTCGGTTTACAGCTGCAGCATGCTTTCCTAAACACATTTTCCACTTATTGTGCAGTCACAGAGAAGTTAATGGCATCTGATAAGGCTGTTTCATAAAAGCAGCAAATGGCACAGGCAGTCCACCTCTGCTGCAGCTCTGTAATTAGGTTTGATAGAGGCCCACGCCGTCCCTGATTTCTTTCATTTTCCAAGTGTTGCACTGTGTCGCCATTCCCTCGCTTCCCCCGCCACCAAAAAAACAATCTGTTGGTAAGAAATCGTCACATAAATCACAAGACAACAAGACAATTTCTGCTTTTCAGCAAGTGTTAATTTGACTCAAGAACCACTGGCAGATTTTAATTTTAATACATCAGAGGTAATTTGCTTTTCACTATCTCCAACATTATATTTCAGCGCCACACATCCAGTGTTTTCTGTTTTGCCTTATTTGCACTGAGCTGGTTAATAGCCATCAGCCTAGCAGGGCAAATTCACCTCGCCTTCGCTTCTTTGCAGCATGTCAAACACCCACGCACAGACACACTTTAAACCCTCTAAAGGACAGCCATCCACAATGTTTTTCACCAGATGTGATAAACAGTGTATTATGAATGTATGCAGTCAGTTTATTACTCTTATCTTCATAAATAGGGCAACAAATATCACAAATAGGGCAAGTATAAATGACACAGAAGGTTGTGAGTGCGTGTAATTAATGAGCAGATAATGGTAAGAATAAACCAACATTGACTCTTGTTGAGAGACAGCATGCAGTCAATCTTCTTCCTAAGTGGGCAGTGTGTGTGTGTGTGTGTAATCAGTATAGACCTTCAGATGACACGAATAGGACGTTCACTAACAAGGATTACGGCAATATAGATTTAAGTTTAGATGGGTTTATTGCAAGTGATGGAAAACGATGGGCTGAGATGATGTCCTATAGGAGAGAAGAAGGGATGAGGGTCGAAGGGATGAACAGATGAGGGATGAGGGTTGAAGGGATGAACGGATGAAGGGATGAGGGTCGAAGGGATGAAGGGGTGAGGGTCGAAGGGAGGAGAAAACAGGGTCGTTGGTGGATGGAGGCTGACCGGTATCAGGAAGACTGGATGGAACCTGGGAGATGAGACTCTGGGTGGGGGAACCGTCTCTCTGTAGCTCTGTGTCTTAGAGCCCAATGGTTCCTAAGTGAAAGAGAGAAAAGAAAAGAGAGATGATAAAAAGAAAGATGGTTTTGGGGGGGAGGGATGTGAAAAGTCGAAGAGGGAGTGAACAGAAAGGTGTGTTTAAGTACTTGTGAAACGGAAATGGGATGAGTTCGAGGCGTGGTCCTTGTTCCTGAACCTAGTTATAAAACTTAATTTAAAGCTACCGTGTCACAAGAATAAAACTTGTGTTATGTTATAATTTTATTTTTGTCAGACCAAACCCAACAGTGTTAGTCTGTCTCTCAATGTTTTCTGACTTCCCCAGAGGCACTGAAAAAACAGCTGAACAGTAGTTTTCTTGTTACTCAAACAGGAGTAAATGGTCCACTTGTTGAGTTTTTTTCTATTAACGCGCACTTTGTGTTCTAGGAAGCATTTCCCGCTGCAGGATTGTGTGTGTGTGAAGTCTTCTCGAGCTTAGTACTAATTATTTTTCACAATCTGCAGACTTTTTTTGTGTATTAAACCAAGGCCCATGATAATAACCTTGCACCAGTGCTGAACCATGAAAAGTGTAATAATGCGGTAGTCGCTAATCTAGATATTTTGGCAAGAAAACAACTGAAAAATGTTTTAATGAAGCGAGGAAAACAGTTTATCACTGCCTCCAGTATACTGGAGCGGTTGGTGGTGCTCCTCCTCCATCCTCCTCCATCAAGACTCTTTACTGTAACTGCTGAGAAAGAAACAAATGTTTTAAATGGCAGCAGCAGGCTGTGGCTCCAATCAGGAGCTAGATACATAATTCTGCTGTACTTGTATGTTAGTCACATGTACAGTATATGTACTGTATGTATGTATGTAGAGTACCAGTCACAAGTTTTGACACACCTTCTTATTCAATGATTTTTATTTTTCTTGTTTTCTACAGTGTACATTAACACTGGAGGCATCAAAACTATGAAATAACACATGATGAGAGCAACTTATGTTTAAATTTTACATTAGTAGCCACCTTTTTGCTTCAGTGACACTCATTCTTTTAATCTGCCTCATGAGGTGGGTCAACAGTCTTGAAGGAGTTCCCATGCGGAGCACAAACCATCTCAGTTGGGTTTAGGTTGGGTGATGGTGGAGTCCTGGTCATCTGATGCAGCGATCCATCCCCCTCCTTATTGGTCAAACGGCTCTTACTGTACACAGCCTCAAGGTGTGTTTGGGGTCATCGTCCTGACACACCTCCTCCTCTTACATGGTTCATAGTGGGAACCACACATGTAGATGCTATCCATTCACTTTCTGTGTTTCTCACAAAGACACAGCAGTGAAGCTATTGGGCAGTAAAAGTTCTATTCTGTGATAATGTTGTCACGATTCACCACCAGTACCCTTGACAAAGTTATAAGGCTCTCCACCTTCTCCATGGACGGGGTGAATCTGAATCTCTTCAGCTGGAGGATCAGCACACTGTTGACGGTGAAGAGGCAAAGGAGGAAGAGGGTCAGATCATAAATTGACAGAGAACGACAGAAGTGGGGAAACTTTAGCCTGACACATGACTGCGCTGTGGTGACGGATGATATTACTCACTTTGGTAGGGTCAAGAAAGACTGCTGTGCTGACTCCTCAGCACCACGCTCGCTCGCATTGACTTTCCTGCAGCAAAAAAGAAAAGATATTCATATAAATTCACAACATTTGTGGACCATACCCCTTGCAGGTACTTGAACTCTGAGTTAAACCCAACAACAGTCTCTTTAAAGACAGCCAGGACATATTTATTGGCTGACTTTGACCTCTACAAACCCTCTGTAGAGACCAAATTAAAGAGGGAAGGACAGAAAAGCTGTACTGCAGAAGATTTATGTAACTAGACCTGGATAACCTCATATGTATGAAAGTATAAAACAATATATGAACATTCAGTGTGTGCAGGTGCTTCCCCGAGGCAGACTAGCTCCTCTCTGGAGAGGGTTTCCGTGCTGGCTGAGGTAAGTGGTTTTGTTGTCCATATATTACCACCCCCAGACCGATGTTGTCTGATTCAGCCTGTAGACTCCCACCATGACAGGGTGAGGTGGCCTGTCTGGTCTCAGGGGCATCAACGGGGGAGGTTGTGACTGATCACCCGTGAGTCAGCGTTGGTGGACTCTCCATTTGAGTCCGCCTCTGCCATCTGCTGCTGATTGAAGGCTTCGCTCTGCTCCTTCTTCAATCGCTTAACTGGAGACAACAGCTTCTGTTTCTGCTGGATGTTAATTACAGAGAAACTGTTTAATACAGCAAAATAAACTAGAACATGCAGGTCAACTGGTGACACCTGCAACATCCACCCCTGTGGGCTTCCATCCACCAAAGATAACATGCCTAAATCAACGTTTTTGCCTTTTTACCTTCTAAATTGCGCACATCTGTAAGGAGATGCTTGGTTTATTGCTGATTCTTCTTCTTAGGAATCTTGTGATGATCAATCTCTATCTATCAAGCTTTCCTCTTGGGGACTGGAGGACGGCAGCGCAGCAAAGATCTTGACAGTTTAGGGGCCTAAAAAGGATAGTAAGATGGACAAATAATGAAACGAGGTGTCGAGATGTTCTGCTTTGTGTTAATAAAATAATGAGATGTGACAGAGGCTCTCTGAATATTGTCCACTTAGCCATCTTTTTGGCCAGCCTGGCAAATGAGACTGTGTGACTAAGTATCAGACGCAGAAGAAAAGGGCTGATTCACCCAATGTCCTAATTTAATTTTTTGGGGGGGGGCGTTGGCTCTGTATGTTTGCCAAATGAGGTTGGGTGTAATTTAGTAATATTTGGTAATAACTCCTACCACAGTGACCAGCATGGGCATATTACCATGGAGAGCACGCCTTGCTCATCCAAGAAATTACTGTTATATATACAAAAGGTGGTACTAATGAGAGGGCAGCATGGAGGCAAAAGACAGGTTGGGTTCACGGCAGCTATACTCACATCTAATGGTCCATCAGATAAAGGCGCACATCCAACGCTCGTGTGTTTCCTTTTATTTCCTGGGATCTTCTTAAAATGAAATGCTAGCTTTGAAATGGAAATTCAAGGAAAATAAATCACATCTTTTCTTTGCGCTTGGTGGCTGACAGCAGATAATCTACAGGTTTTGCAAAAGCACCTTAAAGGTCATAATGGAGATAACTTGAACAGCAATTTAGTTAGTAAAAGCTGCTACAAGAATCTCTAATTTATGTATTTGGTGTTTAATGACTTCAGCAAGCAAGAAAACCTGATAGAAATTCATTTATGAGTATTCAGGTGCTCTGTGATCACTCATAAATATCAGTTCTTGGTTTCATTTACCCCATTTCCAAATGGTATGAACATGCAGTTTGCATTTGGATATTATATCTGGATAATGCTCTCAGGGGTTGTTTGAGTTTTATTTTGCAAATTAGACTCGAGAGAACTTTGTCAACCCATTCATGTGCAAGTACAAAGAAATAGGGCCACACTGAACATTTTAAATTGAAGGCAAAGCTGCTGAACTCGTCAGCAAACATGGTGCACATCGAGTCACGGGAAGCTACTCTCGAGGGAGCACTACGATGGGAAAATCAAGGCTACAGACGGACACAGTTGAAGGAATTAGCCATACGTAGTACACTATGTTCATCCTCGAGTAGTGCATTTATTTCAGCAGGGTAGTGTTATCGGAAGTGATGATTGCACCAGGCGGAGCTTTAGTGCCTTACTCGGTCATCGTTTTCACAATGTTGATGGTCCCTCCCTCTCTGATGCCGCCCACAGAGTTCGACACTCAACTTTATGATTGTTATGAGAGCACCGGCTGGGTACTCACAGTACAGTTTTCCATAACTGACAGTGTGATCGCACTTATGTACTCAAAATAGACCATAAACCATAGGCGTTCACTCTTGGATTTCCTTCGGGATCTATCTATCTATCTATCTATCTATCTATCTATCTATCTATCTATCTATCTATCTATCTATCTATCTATCTATCTATCTATCTATCTATCTATCTATCTATCTATCTATCTATCATAGTTCAGCTTGTCAACACGGTAACGTCTGCTAATTAGTACTAAATACAAAGTACAGCTGAGGCCTGCGAATATCAAGAGTTTTGGAGGTATTTAAAGGCATTGAAATTCTCTGTACATCTTCCAGAAGTATGTAGGTGTACACAAGAGCTTCTGAGTTTAGAGAGACTGGCCATAATGACTGATTTGTATAATTAATCCAAGGATAGGAGTTGCCACAGTCAATGTCCATGCACCAGCCACATCAGAAACAAAAGAACACTGATGTATCTTAAAGTTAGAAATACAGGGGTACACAAAGTACAAGTAATGCATCCATTAACCATGATACAAGTTTTAATTCCCAAAGAATACACATTCACAAATGGAAAAAAAAGAAAAGGAGACAGTAAATACATAGAAAATGTATCATGTATCAATCTTCTTCTTTTCCTATACAGCACAACAGCAAACAAGTGTGAAAATTCCACATTGTAACCGTCTGATTTGGACAAAAAGTCCATCGTGTCCTATTACAGTAAATGAATGAGATATTTGATGGATCCACGGTTGAAGTGCACCAGTGGGCACTATTATTTCCGCACTACTCTTCCCAGTTGAAACTCCATCATCATTATCAGAAAACCCACTCAGTCTTCAACTGTGGAACAATCATGTGACCGGAGGAGAACTGCTGTTGAGCCACCGGTGAGACCGGAATAAGCGAGGTCAAGGAGACCCAAAGGAGATGCATCGGTCAAATATTGACCCATTTAAAAGAAGATTGGAAAGCAGCAGCAGGAAATGATTGAATAACTAAAAGGAAGAAGCACAAAATAAAAATGTTGAACACAATATTCATGTGTATGTCTTTTTGATACATGGAACTAAAACCTCCACAAAAGGAGCACTGACTGGCTCACACTCACAACCGTGAAATGATTCCCTCTGGGGACCATTGATACGCCGAGATCCCCTGCTGGTTTTTTCCTCAGTTGACATGAGCCTCCACCTGGAGACACAGAATAAGTCTAAATGATGTAGTGAGCCTTCAATCAAAAGATAATTACTTTATTGCCTTAGAGCGTTGTCAAATATTATGTGGTAGTAGTATTTGATTTCCATTAAAAAAACTTGGCATTTGACCTGAGGTGCCTCACATCACCCAGCTCATGAAGTGTATAAAGATAAGTGTGACGGTGGATCCTATGTTTAAATGTGGGCACAAGTCATGTCTCTGTAATGAGATGTATTGTGGTGGTTGTCGGCTGTGGTGGGTGTAGATCGTCACTGTCTTCTCTGAGTTGATGCTGCACTGATATTTGTCCTTTTTAGCATGGAGCCTCTTATTAAAGAGCCTCTGTCTGGCGGTTATTCCTGCAGGGAGCCATCAATTGTGCATAATGCATAAAGTTTTGGATGAACATTATAAAACTATAAAAGTGCCATATGTAAAATTGTGAGGTATTTTACACATTACTTCTGTGTTTTAATCACTTTTTATTGACAATGGGTGAACAGTGTCTCCTCTCGTTACTTCTCAACAGTGTCAACAGTGTGCAATATGCATATAATGAAAGGTACATGTAAAATTATTCGGATTTTACACTTGTCATCCATTTAACCAAAAAACTCAAACTTAAGATAGTATGGGGATAAAAATAGCTTAAATATTAGAACCCACTGATAGCTTTGGAGTGGCACTTTTTATCTTGACAGGATTTGGTATTTACTTTTTACTTTTATTCCATCTAAATGGAAATATAAAGATGAGTCTTTCTATTATTACAGACAGTGAAGTATTAGAGATCACTTCATTTTATTTTTGACAGAAAAGCAAAGTGCTTAAAAGCTGTCTTTTATTCACTTGGCATTTACATTTTGATCAAGTGAAACAACAATTGGAGGGAGCTTTTATTCAAAGCACTAATGCATGAATGATTTGTCTGAATTAAAACAAAGTGTTGGGCTTCAATAATATGGTTTGTTTAGACTGATTCACCCTGGACCAATAACTTTGTGCCTTCTCAGACCAGCAAGTAACTACTGGAAAAATGTGTACGTCTTCACAAAATACATGCATTTCTTTTATTTTTTTATTGTCAGGTAGTGGACGATAATCTTTTGTGAATTCTACCTCCACAAAACAGATTTATATAACATTGTTTGGCCCTCAAGCTTTTCTGTTCCCATGAAGATCAGGACTGTCAAACAAACAAATGTGCATGTGAAGATTTGCCAAACTTGAACTGAAAACTTCAAGTTGTTCAAAAATAATAGATTTCACTCTGAAACATTACCATCCCACCCTAACCCTAACCTAAGCCAAGATCAGTTCAGCTTTGGACAGGTCCAATTAGGAGATTTAAATGAGGTACATTCATTTTTTTGTTGTTGTTGGACAAAAATTCTGAGTCATTATATCAATCCTTTGGCCTATGCATAAATACATATTAATAGACTGAAAGTATTCATACAAAAACACTGTTTCCATTAGCTATACATTTATAATAAGGCAGCCATAAACTGTCTGAAAAGAGTTCCTCCAATCGCTGAGGGGAAATTTTACACTTCAAAACCTGTTTCCAGGTTTTAGTGAATATATTACTGCATACTTTGTGTGTAATTGCTTTTTTTTTCTTAGGTCTGAGAGGTTGGGGTTGAGGGTGAGTAATTTTGGAGGTGTTGTGCATGATGCATGTGAGTTTTGGAGGCAGTGTTGTGTTATGTATATAGTAAGCTGCATCTTTTTAGTTGTTAGATGTGACTAAATTCAGCATCACAGAAATCTGGTGAGATCATTTCTGTCATCTCATGACAGCAGAGTGTGTTCTGTTTACATGATATAATCATACTGAAATGGGGCAATTAGGTAATGGCGATAGAAGCTAATTTTTACTATATTAATTAGATTTATTTTCAGTTATTAAGAGGCACGTATCCGTGGCTTCATCATAAACATCGACAATGTTGTGTCTGACCATCAAGAGCTCCTGTTCACTTCCATTAGGGCATCAGGTAGGACATTTTTGGACACAATGCTATGCTGTACCTAAGAGGGGTTTGAGGAAAAAGTGCATTAGATGATACAATACAGAACTACAATATCACTTCATGTGCAAATCACAGGTGGGTGCAACAACAATCTGGGTTCAGTTCGGTTCCAGAGCATCTTCCACAGCCTAATGGTCCACTGTGGGGTATCTCGGGCGGAACGCTGGCAACGTGACATGCCCAGGATGACACAGTCTCCTCTGCTGCTCACATGTCATCTGCAGCGCTGGACAAAGACTCTGCCCACTCTCCATTCGAGGACATCTGTGGAGTGATATCGGATCACAGTTAGCTGCCAGCTCGCTCTGGGGGTTTGACAGAGAATGCTCTGGTGTAACTTTTATATACAGTTCATTTTCTGTTGACCTTGAAGGCCTGATCCCGTCCGTGAGGTGGTCCGTTCAGCAGAACGCTGATTAGCAGTTCCCAAACACGTCGTCCGCTGTGACAAAGGTTCAGAGGTTGTCTTCAATCTTGGTGACCACATTACTAAAACTCAGGACAACATTGACAATCATCACTTTTGCATCTGATCATTGGTTGCCAGCAGCTTCCACAAGTTGAGGCCACGTTGCCAGGCAGCTGTTTCCCAACCCCTCTTTCACTGTCTGCACGTTCTTGCTCTCTTGCTTCTGCTTGTGTATGCTGCCCATGTTCTGTTGCTGAATTGCCTGATGTCGTCGCCTTATGGAACGCTGTTTGTCACATGTAATGCTTGCCACGATCTTATGTAAGCAGTGGGTGTGATGAAATGTTTTTGTATGTGTGCTGCAGACTGTTCTGAACTTAACTGAGATTTCTTTATAAGCGACTAACCCCTTCCCTCAAGAGGCTGTGGTTTTTGCCAGGCTGGCTTTATAAATAAGAATTTTTCTTAATGCCTTGCTGTCTTATTAAATAAAGAATAAAAAAAAATCTTCAAGTGGTAGCTTCAGAGAAAAATTGCAGTATAACGTTTCAAGGACATTAATCCTTCAAACAAAAGGTGTTGACAGGGTGCTGAAAAGTGTGAGATGAGTTTGTCTTGAGTTGCTTGAGAGCCCAATTATTTTATGTTAACGTATGACTGCACTGTTTATCTGAATTTCTTATTATATTTTTAAGGTGAATCAGTGAAGAAGATTATAAAATATTTACAAGATTTACACTATTTGTGACATTGTGTCATAGCAACTGCCCAGCCTGCAGAGTTATCGTGTTTTATCGTGTTTTTAATCGTGCTTACGTATGAACCGACTGGATGTTTGTCTCTTAACTAAAGTCTGGTAAAACAAAAATTGTGTTGGTTTATTGATTAATTTATTGAATTATTACTAAAAAAACACAAGTAGCCAGGTGGCTTTATAAAAAATATAATAGATATAGGAATATTTTCAGAGAAACTCAGAATTTAAACTTGATGTTGCCGATTGACAGATCAGAGCTGAACGTCCCAGAAGGTTAATAGAGCTGACCTGGATTTAATTCCAGCGAGTAACAAATATCATGTTCAGTTTCTCACGTTTAAAACAAACAAAAGGTTTGTGAAGATCTGTTCAGAGTTAAGCGAGTTAGATTTTGTAGTCAAGTCTGCATCTCTTCATCCACACATTGGTCGTTTCATGTATCTACAATGTAATCTATTGTACTCAGAAAAAACAAACTCCGACATGGAAAAGTGCAATGTAGTAGCAGTTTCCACTTCCATTCAGTTGTTTTGTGCATGATAGATGTCTTTGCGAGCATGTAATACTAGCCTTGTCGTCTCTTTTCAAATAAATTTTGTTTTTATTGCACCAAACAATAGACCGTTTTCCTTACAACAAACAGTGCTCCTTATGGTGAGAGCACTTGAGCCATGCAGAAGGTTTTCTGTGAAAGCAGATGTTCAGAAATCTGGAATAACCACTCAGTGTTGTGGAAATTTTAGTCATTAATGGTGGAGTCAAAGTTTTATGCTGAAAGTGTTATTGTATTGAAGCATGATCAAGGAGAATGGAGGAGGACCTGAAGGAGGCTCCTCTATATGCCCTCATCACAGAGACACAACTACTCCGTGTCCAGTTAGTGCATCTACAGTTTAAAAGGTATTTGTTATCTGACTCTGTAGAGGCTTCTATGTTATGGCCTTGTCGAGAGAGTGAGTCAGCCCTATCCTCTCGGTTACCATAGTATTGATGAGAATGGTCAATCACACAAGCATACAGCTGCTCTGTATCTCAAGCAGACGAAGTCAATGTCTTCATAACAATCTAAGATTTGACAAAACAGCCGTATGGTTGACCCTGTGTAACTGCGCCATATGTGGCTTGCTATAATAGAAAATTCCCATCACACTCGGAACTATTGACTTGCGACTTGCGATGGATTGCAGCATAAATCAATGCTCCAGGCTACATCAGCTGCTACTAGCCGGCACCCATATGCTGCAGTTGAGCTGCGTTGTGAGTTATAACGGGACCAGGTTGTGACAAGGAAGGATGGAGATATATATATATATATATATAAATAAAATTATATATAAAAGGATCTCTCTGGTCTTACAAATATCCTTTTATCCAGGTTTTAAAGTTTCCACCAGGCAGCAGATTATTCAGAAATTCAACATCAACTTGAGACTTGCTGAGTTATGCACTCTGTTCCATTAATATGAAAGGTTCAAATGCATTTCACCTGCCGAGGCAACAGGCACGCAATAATGTAAATGTCAGAGAGCACTTTCTTACCCAGAATGCATCATGAGCTATCACCATATTCTCCGTGTGACATTTGAATGAGGTGTAGATGGAAACATGCAAACAATATTTAGACCTTTTTGGATCATTAACCCGAAAGTTGCCCAACTTATTTCGCAGTTTTCTGGTAGTCTGAACAAGCACCACGTTTATTATTCTCAGTGATGAAGGCCTGCGTTCCACCTCAGCTCCCTTCAGATTCCACCCCGTCACTCTGCAGGTGGCTACCGGTGTCTGATGATGCCTGACGTCTGCATCTGGTGAGAGAAAGCGACAGAGACAAAAATAATGTACAAATACATCTTGGGAGGCGTTTCTATAATAATGGACTAATAGAACAACTTTTTCTCTCTTTCATATCTTTTAATTCAATGTGAAGATTTAGCCAGTGAGTGACTGATCATCCACCACTGCCCATTCTCCATCAACCCTTTAAGCCGAGTCGTCATGGAAACCTAATGTGAGAATCCAGCCAAGGTATCAGGATATAATAGAGCATGACACTCGTGCCACCTCACATGCACCATGAGGAGAAAATGAGAGATTTTGATGAGTTTCTTTGAGCACAGTAAATCTCAGGCTTGGACAGGAAACATCAGGGCGTGATCTTGTTTTAGCAGCGTAAACATTTCAATTTGGAGATGAATAGAAGAAATTGCATATTTGAATTTTTGAGGACATGAATAGAGGAAATAGTTTGTGCTTGTACATCTGAGCTCTATTGAGTATGATGAAAATGTGACACACAATCAATGGAACAAATTAGACTAACTGTAGTGACTGTGTAACTTATGCATAAAGTATTTGCCTGACAGACTTTCAAAATAATAAATTATCGAGTCTTCCTGTCAGAGGTTATCAACACATTTCACAAAGAAATCTATTCTTAATCTTTGATAGGTTGACATGTAAACATAGAAGTTGGAAAGGCAGCTGTGAGCTGCATGAAGCTAAAACCTTGTCAAAGAGCTACATCTGCTGGCTCAGTCGAGAACTGATTACTGTATCCTCATTGCATAGCATATATAATACAGTATAGTACACTTAACATAACCCTGCATCTTTGAACTTCATTCTAAACTCTAATTTTGATGCATAACGTTGGTGTGATCCACTTTAGTGAAGTTAATCTCGACCTCATGAAATCCTCCAATCTCTCCATCAGAGGACTCTGATTATAGAGAATTATAAAACTGAAAAATATCATTTGTTTTCTGTGTGTGTGGAACATTATGCTTAATGAACTGGAACCCAGTTTTTGTTTGATTTGTCTGTTTTGAGCAGTTTGTGCGCCCAGTGCGTCCCTGTGTTAACAGATGTTTCAACACTGATTAGCAGTGTGTGTAATCAGGCGGTCGCTCAGAACAGCTCTCCACTCCACGCCGCGGATGCTCAAAGTTTAGAGTTGTTCATTTTCACAGCAGTTAAGGGTGGAGAAAAAAAAAGGAGATTTTACATTCACATGCATATTTAAGTAAGTTAAAATAAAAACAAACAAACAAAAAAAAAAAAGGTTTAAATATGCAAATAAGTGGCACATTTATTGTATTTTAGGGCATGAAATAGCTTTACAAACACAAAAATAGGGCACTACAATGTGAAATAACCTAAGCAAAGGTTGTATAATGGCAATACTGTATCATTAAGCTTTCTTCTGGCTTGCTGGAAAATGTTTATAGAAATGTGTCACTCTGTAGTGTCAATATAAAGAATAAATGTACAATTTAATTGATTTAAATACATTGAAAAGTGAATGTTCTGGATAAGTGACAATGTGGTGCTAATTAAATCAGTGTGTCCGTCACAGAGTGACAGGGTTTGCTGTTTGTTTGTTTGTCCTATTTTTGGAGTGTGAAAGTGTGAACTACATGTATACGTGTGTGTAGATAGATGACAGTATGGCGTAGTGTTGAGGAGGAAGTCTGAAGAGTCGATGTTGACGAGAGCTTACATCTTGGCCTTTTGGAGGTGTTGTCAGTCTAATTATGTCGTGAAACAACAGCTAAGGTTGAATGCAAAGAAAGGAGATGCTGGTTGAGTATTTAAAAAAAGGTGAGCTACAAATTTAAATGCAAGAAAACAAAACAGGAAGGATGGTAGGATGTGGCCAAAACACAAAAACTTGACCAACTTTGAGGAGCTGACAATGACAGCAAGGGAAGTCCTCTGTCCTCCCTTAAATGCACCAAGAGCTGATGAACTAATGAGAAATGTCTGTGCAAGACTCATCGGGACTGATCAGGTTCACCTGCACAGACAGCAAACCCCACCCAATAGTTCATGAGGTGGTGCTCTCACACATACTTAAAAAGACTGTTTTAGTCCACAAAACAACATGCAAACCAACTTTATATAGTTGACTAATGATGCCATATTTTTGCATTTTTTTATTGTGAGGTTTTCAGTAGTTTGTTAAACACAAACACACCGTGCACTTTGGACACCAGGACAGTATGTATGCTTCAATAACATGCTTTAAGATAGTTCAGATTTTCCCCTGCTGCCTTAATCTGAACTCAAGTTAACTGAACTTAGGTTGAATAATTACATCAAAGTCACTTCATGACAATTTAGAGATGAAAAGGTAAAAGTTCACTTAAATAAAAAGTCAAATAAACTTAAGTTGCATTAAAAATTTGATTTACATCATCTTAATTCTTCATTTTTAGGGTTGTAGCTGCTGTACCAACGGTTGTATGAGGCCACTCTCAGAGACTTTCTTGTGTATTGGGGTTTAAAACTGAATTCACTACTGACCTTCATCCTGGAACTTCACTGAGCTTTCAGCTGTACATTTATCAAACCCATAAACTTCAAGTCAGAAGAACTTTAATGGTGATCAATGGCATGCTCCACCAGTCACACTGTTACATACTGTAGCAGTCAGTGCCTGTAAGCGCACGTAAAGCCCAAAAGTCCTGAAATCTTAGTTCACCCGTTCTACAAAATCAGATTATGCTCCAATTCCATCCTCTAATTAACTTACTCTGAGGACCCGCCATCAAACAACCAGGCTGACAACTGGAGCCGACAAGAGTGCACTAAGGTACAGAAGGTCCTGAGCTGTCGAAGAATCACTGAGTTTATTGGCACGTTCCTGTTACAAACTATTGTTATTATATTGGCCTTTAAAAATACGCTATTGGTCAACCTTTCTCAAGAATGTTTCTAAGTGGTGATGTGCCCTCTAGGGTTCACTTCCATTGGAGAAAATGTCATGTGGTGCTCTCTAGGATTTCTAGTGGAGAAAGCAAGACGAGGAACCCCCAAGGCTGCCTTTTCAGGCACCTTTTCAAGACAGCTTGATGCTGTGCCCTCTAGGGTTCACTGCCATTGGAGAAAACATTATGTGGTGCCCTCTAGGTTTCCTTCTAGTGGAGAAAGCAAGATAAGGTATCCTCTAGGCTGCTACTTTCAGTAGGGTGCCCTTCCAGGTAAGACAACACGGTGCAATGCCCTCTAGGGTTCACTTACATTGGAGAAAACATCATGAGCTGCTCTCTGGGCTGCCCTTTTAGTCGGTGTCCCTTTAGTAGAGAAAACATGATTCAATGACCTCTAGGTTTCTTTCTAGTGGAGAAAGCAAGATAAGGTAGCCTCTAGGCTGCATTTTCAGTAGGGTGCCCTTCCAGGTAAGACAATGGTGCAAAGCCCTCTAGGGTTCACTTACATTGGAGAAAACGTAACAAGGTACCCTCTATGGTGTCCTTCCTGGAGAAAACAAGCCCTCCAATTTGTCCTGCATGCTTGTAAATGTGTTGGCCTCTATATGTTTTATCACACAAACTTTCTGATGGCCCACTGCATGCACCACACAAGCAGAGACTTAAAGAAGATGGAGAGGCAGCGATTGATGTCATGTTCACGTCATGTCATGACAGGTTCCTACAAGTCTTGTCCTAGTTTTGGTCATTTTGATCAGTAATTGTTTGATGACCGTTACCATGGGAATCTTCCCCATTACTCACATCTCACATGACATGAATGCAGCATAATAGCAAGTGTAATTTCCATACTGAATGGATAGATATGAAGCAGATGTAATATAGGCAGTCGGATAAGTGGGGGGAAAATAGCTTGAAAATTAGTGTCTGTGTTTGTTTGCTCATTTAGCTCCATGTCAGACACATCGGAGCTTTTAGATTGTACAAATTACACCTTGAGGTTGACATGAGCAGTTTCAACATGTCCAAAATAGTATTAATAGTAGTGATAACAGTAACACATGATGTGAACACGACAGAAAAATGGAGATGATGCAAAGAGATGGAAATGATAGCTCTGTGACAAGAATCAAAAGTTTCCAAAATGCAGGAAAGATTTTCGAATCACAAAATGTTCAGATGGAGGACCTTCTCCAAAGCTTCGCTCTGGTTTTGAAAATGTTCTTATTTCTCATCTGTTCTTCTACTCGTGCGAGCGGGACGACCAGTGACAGAGCATGTGGCACTTTTGAAAGACAGCCGACTTAAGGGAACTCACTCCAAGAGGTCCATCATGGTTCCAGCATCTTCCCAGGCAGTCTCAGAAAACTCCCAGTAAAACTTGAGAAGAACAGCCTTTGAGTTGATAGCTACAGAGGAAGAAATGAAAAATATTGAGGAAAAATATTTCTACTTATATTTTCCACTACAATTGATTGCTTATATTTATATTTATCGCTTTACTGCTATTTATTTGACCCTGAATCTGAAAAAAAGAGTCCTGATTTAACCTTTTTGCTGCTTCCACATACGTGTCGATAGTTTTTCTGGCAGTGATGTTTATCGATGGTTTACTGAGCGGTATAATTATACGTTACTGCCTCCTTTAAACTACATAACAATACCTTTCTCTCTGTTCTGTGCTGAATCTTCACCCGCCATACTCTCTTTCACAAATTTTT
This sequence comes from Sciaenops ocellatus, assembly GCA_033000465.1. Lineage (NCBI taxonomy): Eukaryota > Metazoa > Chordata > Actinopteri > Sciaenidae > Sciaenops > Sciaenops ocellatus. Next base: position 6,399,070 of record CP136869.1, read on the forward strand.
CTTATTGTGTCACACGAACGTTCATTGAATCGATCGAACTGCGATGGCCCTGAGGCTTTCTCTGACTAACTTTGGACTGTTAGCTCCTTGTCACGCTTGAATGAGTACATTCTTTTGTTGCGTCAATCATAAGGTCACTTCAGTGGTTCCCAAACCTTTTAAAACTATGTCACATACACGATTAATGACAGATTTCCAATATTAAGAACAATAATTGAGGCTTATATTCAAAAATGAGTTTCATATGGCTGTTCAGTACAATCATTTCCTTCAACTGATATTTGGAATAATAATCTTTATATCTGATTTGCGATTATATTTCATTTATTCTCCAAAATTATTTGTTCTCTGAGCAGTGCTCCCAATATAATATAATTAATATATAATAAGAATAGAAGAGTTGAAATCTAATTAATGTCTTTAATATAATATTTATTTTTCTCAGCTTTCACTAAATTAAATGTCAGTTATTAAACTCTCTATTGGGAGATTTTTAATATCCTTCCACATGTAAGGTTACAAGCTGGTGTCAGAGGTAGGGATGAGCTATTTCTGAAGGTTTGGACCAATACATGTGGCTGTGAAATGAAGCCAAGTGCCAAAGACCACAGTTCCTCAAACATCATTTTGGTTTCTACAGGTTCATGACTGTACCCAATCAAATTATGATTGACAGGTGGGTCTCCTTACAGGTGGTGTAAGCACCCAGGCTTCATTCATCCGGCTGACAATCCACGTCTTTGCCAAGTTTTAGATTAGCCAGGACTACCAAGATGGCCAGCCACCACACCCTGAGCTTCACAACGTCTCAACGTCCATGTGGTGACGACACGGATAAGACGTCCATGTTTATACTGTTTATTGTTTGGGCATCCTTTTTAGGCTACATACCTGTGGACCTGAAAAATCCTCTACTAATAGGCAGGCAGTTCGCCTTACAACCCACCAAAATTGGAGGACACAAAACCTGCCGGTTGGCTGCTGATGGCCAGTTACCTTCAACTGGCTCTGGACACGAGGTAGAACTATGTTTTCTTTATTTTCATGATTATTTGATGTGACTTTCAGTTGTCCAAATGTCCATCATTGCTTTACTGTCGGATAAGAACAAGAATCACAAATCAAACACATTTTTGGTAGTTTCCATGGTGACAGCATGACAGCTTCCTGTCTCCATAAAGCACAGGGTGACTTCAGTGGCTGATTACTTATTTAGGTGACACTGTGGCGTTGAGTGAAGTGGACTGTTTCACTTTGTTCACCTCGCTGTGTCCTCATTTATTATTCACTGGGATTCCAGCAAGACGTCACCTGTGAGTTTATTGCAGGTGAAAGAGCATCTTATGTCTGGATAACTGTCACTGCCGTCGACTGTATGTATCTACAGTATCCACACGAGGAGGACGAACCCCTGCAGAGATCAAGCGATGGGAGTTTGATCTTCTCCTATATCAGAAGCTCACAGATGCAAAGGATTCAACCACCTCAATCAGTACTTACTCTGTATTTTTGAGAACTGACCGGGTTTGAAGTGTGCACATCACATTTTCACCAAAGTTTGACCTTGTTGCTAAAAGTCCGCTCTGCACCTTTTCTGCAGAATAAGCACCCTCATGTAGGATTTATGCCTCATGTAGGCATGAGAAATGAATTGCTTTCCCTTGTACTCTGTCTTGTCAACGCCGGGAACATCTATTTTTCATGCTGATGCCCTGACAATATGCACAAACATCAATCAAGGATCATCTTTAAGTAAAGTAATTATGGAAAAGGCATGCCTGCACGCAACATTAGATGTTGTCTCTGCGAGAAAACAACAGATGTGGAAGTACATGGCAGAGTAGGAGTCAAACACTGTAGTGGTTATGCTGCACATGAACACTAGAGGGCAGAGTAGCATGCCTTTTCTTCCTTTACCTCACTACTTGGGCTGTTGCCCTGCATTAACAACTGATGAGATATGTGTTGTGAAGAGGAAATGGGAATGAGTTTGATCTAATAACGTGCTGAACAGGCTTTGCAGAGAGACAGAAATGTATATTTGCAACATTCTTTCCCCAACGTGAACTGCATTCAGTGCAATCCATTTGAAAGAAATAAACATGCACACATTGCTTCCACAGCCAGTCCATAAATCAAATATTTTAAGCAACTTTTTGTTGTTGCTTCCATCATTAAATGGACAGCATTGATTACTGTAGGCTCACAAAGCATGTTTGGATTCAGTACATTTCTGTGTAGGGGGATGGTAGTCAACTCCACTGGGTAATACAGTATTCATTACTCTCTATGCAGCGCTCCATGGATGTGCTTTGTGTCTGCCGGGCGAACCTCTGGTCCACATCTGTAATCTGTCTTACGTTGGGGTTCTTTGCTCTTGTAAAAAAGATGCCAGCATTGCAAAAGAACTCATTCCTCACCAGGTTGCACAAGCTGGAGCTGCGCAAAGTAAAATCTTTTTATGACTAATGTAAAATGACACATTCACCTGGTCTGTGAAAGTAAAAGTGATGACGGAAAAAAAAAAAAGATCTTAAAGAAGATTTGGATCAGAGAGAGTAACTGCCGTTCCTGCAACCTTAATGTGATTTGATGTTGTCAAGCTACATTTAAACTACGTATTTAAATGTAACTAATTAATTAAAGTAGCTCATTAGTTCACAAGAAAGCAGTGAATTCATTTAAGAAGCAGTGACTGCACACTGGGTGGTTAGATTTCCTTTACTAAAGATATTTTACATACTTTTTTCCTGTTAGTGATGCTATTGGTGCACCAGCATCTTAGTGATTTGGTTTTTGCTACCACACAAGTAAGGCAGCAGCTAAATCTAATCTAAGAACACAAAATAAGTGACTCCTGCTAAAAGGGAACTAGCCTAGCTTAGCAGAGAAGTTGTGCAATCTCTAAATCTAGTGGAACAGAGGTCTGCAAGACACGCTGAGTCGACTCAGGCCGGGATTCAGACTCGGGTCAAACTTTAAAGCCTTCACGAAATTTACGACTCGGTATGTTCCTCGGTTCTGGTTTCCCTGAACACAGGACAACGCAATGGACTGATGGCCATACATGAAGACACGTTGTAGCAGTGCTCAGTCACTTTGACGGTATACTTAAATCCTTTATTCTCTATGATGCAGTATGGTTTTATCTGCAGTAATAAATATACCTATAGCATTAGTTCTTGCTTTGACACAACCAGAGGTTGCTTGAACACCGTGGGGAGAAGGACTCACCTTCCTTCCTGTCTTCAGATTTGCAAGATGCCCTCGTCAATGACATTGAAGTGTCTCTGAATACAAAGTTGACTTCAGCTGTCGACATACAGTACGATCAGAAAGTCATCTTTGCCCATTGTGTCTGTAACTAACTGAGAAACTGTAATTCTCCCATACAGTGGATCATGTAAGGATCCTCCATCAGCTAGCACGCTACAGCTGATCAACAACAACTGTTGCTCTATCAAAGGTTTCCTGGTAAAACTCGTGCTCTTGAGTTTTTGTTCCATGCTTGAGAGTAGTACTAGTAGATTAATTTGACAGTAATTATTTGAGTCATAGGGCGTACCAAACCGAGGAAGCTGCAAACCGAACCGAATGTACTGTACAGTTCAGGATGAATACTTGTACCTGCTGCCCTCTGCCTTACATTATTTTATCTGAAACAAGAGGTCTCCTTAGTTCTCTTGGTGAAATACAACAAATCTATGTGGACTCAAACATGGGGGAGTAGTCCATTTTTCTTTACTATGAACCCACTTTGTGATTTAAACTGATAAAACAGTGTATTGGTACATTTCTGACCATAAATTCTTCCCTTATGACAAAGACACAAATGGCTTCCCAAACTAAGCCACGTTAGTGGATGTTTGGAGCGAGTCGAAGGAGATGGAGGGATTTGAGAAGAGAAAACAGAAAATGAAAAACCAAGACAGACAGATGGGCAGACAAGGAAGGAGTGAAGGGAGAGGAAGCAGGGGAAGAGATGGAGGGTGGCTGGTGCCTATAAGGATTGATGCTGTGTGAAGGTGACCTGGGATTACTCTGGTCCTATTCCACAATCTCATCCTGGTATCTGAAACTCATCGCCCAGCGGAATGAGCTCAGCTGCCCACATCCCTAAGTAAGTCTTCGGCTGAACCCCCAATCTGCCCAGAGCTAGAATGTAAGCCAGGCTAGAGGATATTCTCTTTTTTCGCCCCCCTAACAGACAATGCCCCTGAATGTTAGTTTGCAGTAGATTTGGATGATGACATTTGTTCGGAGGAAGCCGGAGAAGATTCCCTGCACATATAATGATGGCTTTTACTGGCGTTTCCGCTGGCTGGTGTGGAAAATCTGTGCGGTTCTCAGCTTATTTCAGGATAAGCGTTGTCAAAAACCCATATAGCAGATGAAGGTGATGTCAATAAACACATACAAGGTTGTGATACAAAATGGCTTATTGTGTTGCCACTGGTTATTTTTCCTTTTTCTGCATACAACATGTTAATAGTCAAGATTACTGCACAAAAATATCACTTGGCAGCTGTAGCAGAGTGTTTTCATTCTGTAAAATGTTTCTATTTTCCATTTTGGTGGCATGAAAATTATTTGAATGCACAACATTCACAGCAAGCTGGTGGCAGTAGATCATAGATTGTGTATGGCTATTTAAAGACATGTTAGAAGCATGTCTTTTATATTAACAATGAACAATCTGTGAAGTGAAAAGGATCACTGATGGTGACAAACTCACAATTATTACCTGACTTAAGTTCCACAGAAGTTTTTAGCCTCTTTTACCTCATTGTTTTGATTCTACTGACTGTTTGGTTCAGTCTCAATGGGATGGAGTCTTCTCCTCCAGCAAATTTCATTGTATTGTCGACCCTGTGTTAACTTACACACGACAAATAAAACTTAAAGTGAAACAATGGAGTCTACTGGCCCAACAGCAAACGGCCGACAGACAAAATTAACAACCGTCTGATGAAGAAAAGTGGAACATCTAGCAGTTATGAAGCCATATATCTTTCTCACAAGTCAAATATTTGTCCATGGCCTCTAACACCCGTGTTCTGACACCACTATGTGAGACGGGATCCCATCACCAAAATGACCTGGCATCCCCACCCCCTCTCCGTCCCTTTACCAGATTGAGGTTTGCACAAGTTACAGCTCAATCCCGCCGGGCAAGACTGTGACTCGAGGAGCTCAGACGAAGTAGAGCTACTGCTCCTTCGCGTTGAAAGGAGCCAGCTGAGGTGGTTCGGGCCTCTTGGGCACCTTCCTTTGGAGGTGTTTTCTGGGCACGCAACAACTGGGAGGAGACCTCGTGGCAGACCTGGAGGGACTACATAGCCCATCTAGCCTGGGACCACCTCGAGATCCCCCAGGAGGAGCTGGGATGTGCTGCTGGGAAGAAGGACGTCTGGAACGCCCTGCTAAACCTGCTGCTACCGCGACCCTACCCTGGATAGGGGAAGAAAAATCAAATGGATTCAATTCTATACTACTGTAGCCTATATACTCTATGGAGAGTTACCTTCAGAGTGAGGGGATCACAGAGACACACTGATGCCTCTAGTTTTTCTAGAATGTTTCTGTAATCCTTCAGCAGTGTCTGTGCTGCTGAAAATATCAACCAGCAACCTGAGGAACAAAATATTTTATGCTATGTTCTCAGGATCTTCCCTCGCGCCTACATGCAAGTTAATGTTTATACTGTAACTGGGTGATAGTAAAACAGTAAAACTACGTAAGAATGATTCAGATTATGTGAAGTGAATGCATTATTATTGTTACAAGGCAATTTTATCTCATGAATTTCTTTCAGTTTAACATTTTTATTTTATTACTTTCCACTACTAGTAAATAGGTCATCCATATATGCCCGGTTTCAAGGTCATGCCTGCTGATTCATAACAAAACTTTGCTGATTGCAAACGTCTCAAGAGGAATAAACTAGACTAATAGACTGACTAGTTAGAGACCTGTTCAAGGTGGTCTAATGGTTTTTTATTACGGTTTTGACACCATGTGCTCATCAGCATTTGTCAAAGTGTCCTTGAGTATGATGCCAAACTGCAACTTGCCTACTCATCACAACGCGCTCAGGATAAACCCATCACTTAATCTCCTAAAATAACCTTCCAAAAAACAGACACACACACACACACACGCCACGAAATCATGATTTAATCCTGCAACAATACAGCCTGCGCTGTAAGAATAGCTCCTCTTACCCCAACACCAGCTGTCAATCAGTACAGATCAGAGCATCAACTTAATGTGTAAGTGTAAATGAGAAATCAACAGACGTGATTGTATGATATGACTATAATTACTTTCTAGAGATTGTCTCCAGACCTTTTGTGAACCCTCACTGGTTTCTGCTCATCAACAATAAACTTTAAGAACAAAAAAGTTCTCATAGATAATAGAAAACATGTTTATCATACTGTTAATTAGTTATACTGTTGTATTTCTTCAATTCACTGGTGATTCACGACACTTATTTCACATATACAGACCCTGAGGAACATTCTTAGTAATTGCAATTAAATTGAGTGGGAGTTAATGAGATCTAGCCCACAGTCACACACAAACACGCAACACACAAAACAAAAATAGTAACTGCAAATATGTTTATGAATTTATTTGTTGGGCTTTGTGTGATAAATTTGCCATTGCCTTTGTTGGCTGCAGCCTCAGCAGTGGAAAACCGAGGAAAAATATGGACGAATGGGGAAAACAGTGGCAGGTAAGCTGATGGAAGAACGAGGAGATTGAAAGAAAAGAGAGAGATGGAGTATTAGAAGAAAGAGAAAGAGTCTAGGAGGGAGGAGAGATGCTGAATAGATGGAAGCTGAGCGGGAGTCAAAGAGGTATTGACATGGTAGGAGCTGGGGAAAGCGGGGATTTACATTTCATTTGAATGGGATGATGAGCAGCGCGCAGAGGCAGAGAGATGGGACGGCGGCAGCTCCCGAGGCCCTGCGTCTTCAACATAAACACTTTACCATTTCAAACCCATCAATTCAGAGGGACACGCTCATCATATGCTTGTTTTTTGCTCTGTTCTGTCTCTCTTCGGCTCTCGACGCTGTAATTGCTTTGCTTATGCGCAGGCACATGGGTGATATATGGAGCCTGCCTTCGCGCCGTAACATGCTCGTGGCACAACTTCTCTTTGTGTGTGTGTTTGTGTGTCTTTGTGTGTGCGTTCGAGCTTAAGGGCAGCTTTAATTAAAAGACAACTTCTTATTGTAATGGCTTTCTTGTTGTAAGCTGCAGCCTTCTCGTGGTTGAGTCTTGATTAATGAGATTATCATACGGTCGACCCTTTGTTGGTCCCACTCCCAAAGTACCGGCAGTAAATAAAGCGTGCAGCGAAAGCACAACTTTGTGTCTAATGGATTCCTGTCAGCTCCGAGGAAGACGAGATGGAAGACCTTTTTGAAAAATTCACCTTGTGTGTAATTATTTCTGGGTTTTGAAAATGTGAATCTCGTCTTTTACGGCCCATTTGACTGTGAGAGAGAGAAAATGTGTCATAACCAAGCAAGGTCTAAACACTCAGATATGATCTGATTTCTTAATAAAGAGATACTCTATAAAAGCAGTTTGTGTCTTTTCAAAAACGCTTATTGTGCCTCTCATAACGAGTTACACTCAGGTATAGAAAGGTCAGAGCTCCTTCTCTTACATTACCATGCAATACAATAATCTCTTGCTGTAAGATCATGTGCGCTTCGTTCAAGGGATACCAGCAACGAGAATCATCGAGGCAGATGGTTTGTTCTCTGGAGTAGAAAAAGAAACAACCTGGACACAAACTAAAGAGTCTTTTTTTCCCCAAATATGAGATCCAGGATTTCCAAAAAAGTATGGATGGAGTGTGGGTGGGTGTCTGTTGGAGTGTGGATGGCACCAGTAAAAGCAATAGTTGTGTTTGTTGCAATTGGCAATCAGTAAAAACAACAAAGAGGATTCATTTAAAGATCGACTTTGGTGATTTTCAACTTGATTTGTATGGTTCTAGTTTGGGGAGTGCATGTGTATCAACAAAATTACACCTCCCTTTGTTATCTCTATATTAAAATAGCCCTCTGGAGGCCTGAAACTAGGCATGACTATCGACTGTTATTGATCTACTTTGGAACAACTCACCCCAGTGAGTGAATTTAGGAGCTAAATTCGGGCACGATGTCGTGACATTGTGGACGCTGTTTGGGTTTTCCACTAAGCGGCAACGTCCATCGATGTGAAATGAAACCAATGTGGCAAAAGTGCCAAAAACTGCAGTTTCTCAAACGTCCACTTGAGGCTGGCTCCAGAAGTGAGTCAGTCTCCATAAGCCCCCATGTTAAAATGTCCAACTTCACAGCAGAAATAAACATGTTTACAGCCTGGTACAAAAAAGAGTTTTGGTCTCTATAGCTAATTTCCCCGTTCATGACAACTGTACTGAGGGTGAATTTTTATACAACTCACCTGTTCAAATTATATTAAGGCTTAAAGTTATGCAGATATTATAAGAATTAATTATAATAATAAATAATTAAGAGCGTGGACGCTTTGATTGACAAGTAGGTGCTGTTACAGGCCGCCTCAGGTCCACTGATGATCTAAATCTTCTGATTACCTGAGGGGGGGTAAGTCGGCAACATCGTTAAATTGTTTCATTTTGTCTGTTTTTCTGTTGATCGTGAGTCTGCATGTGACTCCTGGTCGGCTTGATCTGTTCTGTGCTGCTTCGCACGGCTGGTTGCGGCATCCGTCAAAAATAGACGAGCCATTATTCCCCCACGGAGCGGAGAGCCGCTTCGGAAACATGCTGCGGCGCTTCCGGTGGAATCACAATCATTACGGAGAACAGCCGCGAATTGCTCCAGCTGCCACGGTGCGAGGGGATCATGTCGTAACCGTGCCCGATGGGACGAAAGGGGTGATTTCTGATTCCATTTGTTCTCCTGCTTGTATCTCCAACAAGTCGAAATCAGATGAAGCGTTGAGAATTTCATATAAAATTCACGCCTGTTGTTGTAGTCTGAACAATAATGACACAAATCAGAAAGGAGATGCTCCGAAATCAACAGCGACACAAGCAACGTCAGGAGGATCATAGAAATATTCAATCATGAAATCAGGTAGATGGTGTTATGAATAGTTTAATTAATACAGTTTGTTCTCTGATGAAATAGAAAAACATGCAGTGTCGAGTTTCAACAGACTGTTTCCTGCGTGAGATTTCCTTTTATTGATACATTAGTTGTAAGAATAAGGGTTTTCAGCTAACGAGCACTTTTGTGGAAGCTCAGTCATTGTCCTGGTTCCAATTTCAAGAGACAAAATTGCTTCTCTCCGCACATATTAAGTGTTCATAAATGGATTGCTTTGTGTCCGTCACTCTCGCTTGGGTTGATTGTGTACCTTGTAACTCAGACTGTGATAGTGCTAGACTTTTTGACAACTCTGTGTGCAATGCAGGACTGATATTTAATATTTTACTCATACTTAATTAGTTTCATCTCACGTTTTTGAGTGATTAAACAAGGAAACCAAAAAGTGTAATATGATGTATTTTCCAAACTCGCCATCTTTAAGTATGACTCAAGGTATTTTAAATGGCTATAGCTTCACTCTGAGAAATGAAATTAAAACCTGTCAGGTTTAAGGAATGGTGTCTTTTGAAAAGCTTCCACCTTGTGCGTTTCCTCATGCTGAGCCATATAAATTAGTTAGATCAATGGCCAGTCAGAACGTACAAATGGAAAATGCTTTTTACAAATGACTTTATTGAAATGGAACAGGATCTCCACCCACTTCACTTAAAAGTCACTTTTTTCTATAGTTGCGGGAAGTCACATTCAGATTTCTGCCTTCCCACTGGTCTCCTATACTTCAGTCTGAGAGGAATGAACCCAACAGTCCCCATGAAAGACCAGCACAACAGGGTGCCCAATGCCATGAAATACTGGAAATCTTTAAAAAGCTCTCCTTTTTCTTTCCGTGCTCTCAAAACCTTACTTACAACATCGAGACCTGTTTCAATTTTTCTTCTTAGTCCTCCAGCAGAAGATTCAAGTCAATTTTATTCATCTATCCACTGTACTCTCCCAACAATTCCTATCATGAAGAACAGGTTTTCCAGTTTGGGTGTGAAAACTAGGAACAAGGCTTTTAAATGAGGATTTTTTTCGTACACTTGAGTCAAATGTGGCTGCAACCCCACCTCCTGGTCTCAACTCTGAGTGGTCATGGTTTAAGTCAACTTATAAACTCAGGTCAAAGTGGGACGAATGCCGTCTCTCCTAATCAGACCAGGTTTTCCCCACAAAAGTCCTCCAGTTATCTACGAAGCCCACATTGTTTTGTACCAACAGCAGCCAGCGGTTGCATGATGACATTCCTCCTACAATGTCCCCTTCTGTCTTTTTGCCACAATCCTTTCATTATGTCCATAGAGGCTGCTGAGCACATCTGAAGAAATACAGGAAATATTTACATATTTATTAGCTGGTTAATGGAGAAAAGAGATAAAATTAAAACTTGGAGATAGTAGTCAAAGCTTCCTATAGAGAGTCAGCTAGCCTACTATACAGGTCAACACAGCCACAAGGCAAATCATAAATCCAGCATGTAATTACCAGTAAATATCATACAGGCAGCATGAAAAGTCATTGTTTCTTGACTGGAGCCTGACATTCACTGGTGAAACTGTTGGGTTCATTGTGAGTGGGCTGCACGCGGGCAAGGATCACCAGATAACCACGGTGTCTCACGTTAAATAACAAATCATCTTGAAGCTCAGCGGTTCTACCACAGATTGCATGGATTCAAGGATGGATTTGTTTGATTGTCACCGGTGTCTCTTGTGTGAATCACACCTGAAGATTACAGGTAAGTTCATTAAAAAGGTTTGCTTGTTCCCAGAGGTGGTTTACTGAGGTACTCAGGTAATTTTTGAGTTTGTTGCACTGGAAGCAGGTGAAAATTGGGTTTGGATGAAGAAAGTTATCTCTCTCAACCTCTTTCTATTACAAAAGCTGGATAAAAGTATGAAAGATTATAAAGACGTTTAAATTATTTATTAAAATTTGAAATCTTTGAGCTATAATCCGATGATGTCGGCAGTCTTCGTCCTGTGAGACACAGCAGTTTACATTTCTATCACATTCTTTTTTGCTCCGACATTAAAGCTCTGCTTCTTTTGCCCGCTCGCTCCCTGACATTTATTTTTCTAAGGCCACTGTCAGTGTTTGGAATTTTTACGCTTTTGTTATCCTTTTGTCAAGTTTGGAGTCAAAGTTAACCAAAAGGAAACTGTAGTAAAATGTCGTGAGGTGAGAGGCTCAACCTTTAGACATTTGCAGAGGTAATCAATCAGGTTGACAGTTGTGCCAAGAACACAGTCTGGGTTGCCTGATGCTTGTAAAACACAGCGGTGCAGTGCCATGTAGGGAAGCCGGAGCCCTCATAGAAGTAATTAACTTCAAAACGTCATCATAGAAAAGACCAATTAAGAAAAAGGGGTCACAGCATGGGGTCAGCTTTTGTCCTCGCTGCTTGATTATGGTCTTCAGGAACAGAAGTGCAGCCACTTTTATGTGTTATTAGTTTAGCTGAGTAGGTCATAATGGTCATTATCAATGTGCTATAAATCAGCGTTGGTTACATACAGGCACGATATGGACTCGGGAACAATTAAAATAACAAATGCATGATTATGGACATTAATAATAAAATGTCGAGTGTAGCTACGTGACATGAGTGAGTGAGAAAGCTTTAGGATGTGCTCAAGCTGCCTACTCTTAATAACAAGGGAAATAAACAGGCGCTGTCCTCGTGGATTTAAGATATGAGCTTAAAAGAGTTTGTCAAAACTGCCATCCGCACCTCAGACGTGTTTTCTATTAGATTTTCCATTCAACTGGAGGGTCTGCCAGGATTTAAAGAGCTTTTTAACGAACATGTTTAGAAGAAATTGACAACATTTCTACCAAAAACATTCTTTGCTTTCTTTCTGAGAGTTAAATACGATTGCAGCACAGTTTGGACACCTTTGAACAAACTTCTTGGTTAAACTGAAGTATGTGCAACTTTAACTAATGGCTGCTATATGCCTAACCTATTGACTAACTTGTGGCTGCACGGGTTAAGTTGAATGATTTCTGACTCGACTTTATGCAAGCAAAAACCAAAAGACTGAATCGGTTTAACACAGCTTATTGGATTCACAAGGGAGAATGTGCAGGTGAGTAGGTGAACCAAGTGTCTAGTTTCCAAGGTGCAGACGCACAGATGTGATTGAGCTTGAGTTTCCACGAGCAAAGCAACAGGACTAACACTAGAACTGTCCGGATTCAATTTACCCAATGTTGCATTTCAGTTTCAATCCAAATTAATATATATTGCACCTTAAAGGAGCTCAGGGATAAATACTACTTACACTAAATTATTGGAAGGACTTAATAATAAAGGTAATAAAGGCAAAAGGTTCCTTGCAGAACTGAATCACTGCATCAACATGAAGAACCACTTTACGTTCTAACTCAAACCTTTAGTTTTAAAGGTGGACAAGACCCATGCAAACCTCTGCTCACCAACCATATTTAGCAACCCACGCTATAGAGACAAGTTGAACCTTTGAACTGTAAGGAGGGCTATGCTAGCTGTTTTTCACCTGCTTCACTTTGCTTCCATGTGTTTGCTTCCATGTGTTTGCTCCAGCTCCACACTTAAAACACTGACGTGAGTGTTATTGATCTTCTCATGTAACTCACAGAAAGAAAGCAAACAGGTTGGCAGGTTGGATGTGGCAAACAAGTCCAAAAGCGAAGCAGGCAAACAAGAAAGATATATATATATATATATATATATATATATATATATATATATATATATATATATATATAAACCATGTTGAGATCATGAACATCTAAAAAAACAGCATTAGACCTCGTGCTTCTAAACAGAAATACCTCTGTGTAAGTGCAATCAACTAGATGTGGCCCAGTCTCCAGGTAGGGAAGAAGTACCTCAGCCAAAAATAAGTTAGTACACTTAGTAACATTTACAGGAGGGAGGGTCAATCCGAGTGCCACCCCAATCGGGATCTTCCGGCTCTCCAGGAAGCGCTGAAACCAATCAGGAGCAGGGGACCACCCAACAAAGCTGTACATTCCCATCCATAACTGCATCTGTTGGTTCCTCTACCTTCAGTAGGATATGGTTACGTTTTAAGGGGCAAACATTAGGTTGTTTAGAGGTTGATGGATCTCAATGAGAACTGGCCAATTGTCCAGGGTGTACCTAGGCTGGCCCTAAGCCAGCTGGGATAGGCTCCAGCCCCCCATGACCCCAATGAGGATAACAGTTAGAGAAGATGGATGGATGGTTCTTAATGATAAACTTTACAGATTTGAAGTAAAACTTGTGCCCTTGACAACATTTAAAGTTTGTGAACACCCAAACTACTGCCTTTACCTGTATAGATCTATATTTGAACCCAGCAATGTTGAAGGGAGCCACGTGAAAAGAAGATTTTGTTGTTGATTATACCATAATCTTTGAAGCCAAAGCTTATTATTTTTGGTATAGCTTCTCAAAAAAAAAAAAAAACAAATGCACGTAGGAGTGATCAAATCCCTTCCTCCCACTGCAAACCACTTCCAGGCATTTCCCCGTCGTCGTCGTCGTCGTCGTTAAGCACTGATTGGTGGCTGATTATTTTGACTCAAGGTAAACCTGAAACAAAAAATAAGGATCTCATAAGACGCTTCACTGTTTGTTGTCTGGGGAAACTAAGCTACGTTTTTCTGGTGGAAGTGAGTTCTCAGACAAAGTGAAGAAAAAGTTGGAGCGATTGAAGGTAAAGTTGCATCGTGCTCATGTGTATTGATTTAAGCAGGTAAATCTGGAGTGATGAGATCTGTAAGTGGATTTGATGTCTATATATAAAACAAAACAGAAAGAAGAGAGGAACCTGTAGAAGCTTTGAGGTATATGTATGTTATAGCAAGAGATATGAAAAGATTAATGCTCGGAGCAGTCAGAACCTCTATGATCAGTGAAATCAAAGGTGGCTTTGAGATTTCAAAGAAACCTGCAGAGTTCCTGTATCAGATGTGAAAAGTGAGTTATGTTTGGCCTTCAAAGTGTGCTGTGTCACTACTGGGTGGGCTAAAACCAGTTTTTAAATACACCATTAATAATAAAAAAATGACTTTGAGGAACTCTGCATGTAAAGGAGGCAGAAAAAATCTTTTAATTTAAAACTGTAGGGTTGAGGTTAGATTTCTTTGAGCTTACATGTGCTTAAAACAAACTTCCCAAGGTCAGAGAACGGCAGATAATAGATAAAATAATGAAATTCAAATGAGTTAAAAGAAATTTTATTCTTCCGCAGTGATCCGGAGACTGAAAAAAAGAGAGTTTCGAGTCCTCGCAGTGAGCTTAAATATTGCCTCCTAAACAAATAACTGTGACTGCTTTGACGTGCAGGAGTCTGTGTACTGAGTGAAAAAGATGGATGATATAAAGTTAATCCCTCATGTGGGAAAGCACAGCGAGCCGTGCAGCTCTTTGTTTTTGAATAGTGCATCTACTGTACGTCGTGCAGCACATCTAGACATGAACTGTTCATTTGTTGCTTGAGTGGGGAAGCCATCGAGTCAGCCTGAAAAGCATTTCCCAATTTCAAATGGTTTTATTACTCGTTTTTTTATATTTATTTTTTTTTTTTCCTGTGGGCTCCCGAGTCGGGTGTCAGAGTTTGAGAGAAACTTGGCACTTCTTGAAATGAGCACTCCGACAAAAGAGTAACAGCCCGGTGTTGGGAGGTTGTGAAGGACATCTGTTCGTGACCTCAGACCCCACCAGCTGCAGCTTCCCTCATCCAAGCGCTCCTCCAAGGCCTCAGCCAAGCCCCCGCTCTTGGCATTGGACGACCAACTTTCTGCAGCTCTTCAGCTTTTGCCAGCTTTCCACTTTCCGTTTTAAAAGGGTTGGATCCCCCCCTTTTAATCTGACATTATACATTCAATTTCTCTCAAGAGAGGTCGATTTTGACAGTGCTGTTGACCTTTAGTTGTTACTGGAACTCTTACAAGACCTTATTTACTGTTTGTGTGAGGATATTAAATCATTTCTGTCTTTAGCTGTATGGCATTTTGAAAAAATGTGCATCTAGTACATTGGGTACTACACTCTGCTTTTAGTAAGATGAGAAAATTTGATAGAATTTATCTTGTTTGCCTCATAAATATGTAAGCAAATGAGCCAGTCCACCAAGAAATCGTTATAACTTCTCGTAGGGAGCTTTGAAGATGCTGGTAGGTGGATTTAGTTTCCTTTAGACAGACCCAGGCTAGCATTTCTTTCTTTCTATTTACAGCCTTTATGCTAAACCAAGCCAGCCCAAATCAGCTGAGTTTTGCTTCATATTTACCAGACATGAAAGTGGTATCAATCGTCGCCTCTAACTGCTCCTTTAAAGTCATCAGAAGTCCACTCTCTATCACCTCCAGATCTTCAGCACTCTCTTCATCCCTTCATCACCAAAGCTACCACCAATGTCTTAACCGTAGACAGTATAAATATGGAAGCAGTATCTGTGATGCCACACAAAGATTTCTGAATCTCAGAGTGTGGTGGCCCTGGCCGCCGCCATCTTAGCAGTCCCACCTCTGTCGCCTCCCAGCTAAGCTAAAAATTGGAAAAGCCACTTGTAATGGCATCTACCTGCCAATCAAAGCAGCCACGCTTTTAATTCTGCATAACTTTAAGCCTTAATATAATCTGAACAGGTGAGTTGTATAAAAATTCACCCTCAGTACAGTTGTCATGAACGGGGAAATTAGCTATAGAGACCGAAACTGTTTTTTGTACCAGGCTGTAAACATGTTTATTTCTGCTGTGAAGTTGGACATTTTAACATGGGGACTTATGGAGACTGACTCACTTCTGGAGCCAGCCTCAAGTGGACGTTTGAGGAACTGCAGTTTTTGGATCTTCCATATTGACTTCACATTTCTCATCTTCATTGCGCGTAGACGGCAAATAAAATAAACAGAATTTAATTCAATTTTCAGAATCTTAAAAGAGAAACTTTACTGTCAACATTTAAAGTTGTGTTGGCCAACAAATAGCACAAATAAGATCATGTTCTTATAAATATTAAACTTGTGAGGCGTATTTGAGGAATGTTTCCCAGCAGGCTTTTCCTTTTCTTCTTGTGGCTGTCAGGTGATTGACAGTGAGCAGAGTGTAATGTGTGCAGTCATATTAAAAACACTCAACTAGGACACAATGAAGCAATAATCAAATAGAAACTCCCAAAACAAATTAGCGATTCATATTCAGTGTTTGGGATTATCTTGATCTATTGAAGTTGGTTTTCCATACTGCTGAAGGATGAATGGCGGCAAATGGCTTTTTCTGAAGAGAGGGAAATGAGGGCTTTGTATCTCAGACAGCAGCAGGAGGAAGAATGTAAAGACGGGGACTAATCTCATCCATTAATAGAGTTTTGGATGAGATGGATGTGAGAAGATAATGACAAATTGTATTTACAATCAGGAAAGACGACGTAAGCGAACAAACTGCGTCTTTTATTTTGGTAAATTAAAGGTTACCGGATAATAGGTGTGAGGTAGAGACCCAGTGTGATGAGGAAAGGATAATAGTTTTCTTGCTTGAACTTGAACTCAAAGCTCTGTTTTAGTTTTGTGTTAAACTGGACCTTTAATCACTCACTAGAGGCTTTCTGTAGCTGCCGCATTGATCAACTTAGTTTAAATCACAATTATTCTGCTTCAAACCGAAATTAAAACACGTTCCAACACGGCAAACTTCTGGAGTTTAATAATCTGGAGTGAGTATTTTCTCATTTAGACTACAGCTTGTGTTCAGGGATGCTCTTTGGCTGTTTATTCACTGGGTTTCTGAGAGGAGCGTGATTCAACACTACCCCCGGTGTTGATTCATCTTTTACAGCTTTGTTGTCGCGCCCAGCAGTCTTCACTTGCACTTGCCGCGTTATGAGGCAGGTAAAAGTGTCATTTTACTTCTCAGACTATATATTATGCTGTGAGGAGCTTTTTTTGTTGGTTGGCCCTCCATGGCACAAAAATGATTTGTGGTGGTTGACCACACAGTTTCCCTGTTTAACTGTTTAGCTGCCCTTATAGGAGTTTGTTTTAAATCTGAATGTTTGTTGCAAGAATTTCACCATAAATGCACCATAACTTTCTGCATCCTGGTGCCATAGATGTATAAAGAATACTGTTCTTTCTTATGGAAGCTGCTGAGCGGGGCTTAGAGGCAAAAAAGTTTGACTTCTGGGAATAAAATTACCTGTATCTGACTTTGTGTGGCCCTCCGCTAAGTTGAATGGAAATAAAAGGGTTTAATCATGCAGCTTTTCTAGACTTTTCAAATATCATTTGACTGAATGGGTCAAATTATGATAAATTAGTCATTTCGTGGGGGTTGTGATTGTAAAAAAAAAAAAAAAAAGTATCCATTTTCCACTTGGCCACTTTGTCACACTGGCTTCAAAGCCTGGTGCTCTTCTTCCTGAGGGCTTGGCTGGTGCCCCATCACACTAGCCATTTTTCGTCCGTACTGGTTGGGCAGGTGGCATGCAAAAGGTTTTTAGAGGATTTAGAAGTTAGTGAATAGCAAAGCTGAACAGAGACTGAATATATATTGGACTTTAATTCATCAGTTGGACACAAACAAGACTTCAAATGAATGTTAATGTTGCTCCATATCTGCCGGTCACGTAAAAAGGAAAACGTTTGCTAAAAAGTGAAAATATATCTGTGCTCTTATGCCCCCTAGTGGCCCAAAAATTGTAACTTGTCAGTTAAACTCACTTTATTGGTCATTTCATGATGCCTGGTCACAGATCAGCAATCAGGCATGGTCTTAAAGTTGTTTTTCAGAAAATACAGTCAAGCTTATTATAGTTTCAAACAACCAGTGGCAACGTCAAGTGCAAATAGCATCAACCCAACATGTCACAAGCTCTCCACTCTGCTACCAAAAGGAAGTATTTGAGATAATGCATGCACTGTTCTACTTTTTTCTAAAGTGTCTTCTCTTTCACAGTTCATCATATTCTCTTTCCCCTGCAGCGTTATTTATTTTATTTACAGAGGAATCTCATGACTTCCCAAGAAGCGGCATGACTGCAGCACTCTCGAGATAAATACACAGAGAAAAAGAGAAACCTGGAAAAACAAGTGAGGGTTTTTCAAACGTGTAACGAGTTCTAGAAGTTGGTTATTGGTGTTGAGATCAATAGTAGAGGTCGTGAAGCGCCAAAAAAAGAAGCAACACACATGAACGCACAAACACACAACTTCTCTGCCCTGTTTGTGATGTTCTTTCCTGGTATCTGTATCTTTCTACTGCTGTAAATAAATAGCTACAGGCTAATGGGATCTGGTCAAGGGAGTGTGTGTGTGTGTTTGTACTGATGGCAGAAAACACACACACACACACAAAAAGACATCTGTCTTTTTACCTGCTTCTGCAGTACAAATCAAATTCATGTGAAGCAGCAGAAAAAGCAGTAAATGCAAATCCTTGAAAGGACGGGAAGCTGACATCTAATCGCACACATTGAGCCATTAGGATGAATTATTGATGCATGCTCATATTTATGCAGGTAATAATAGGAAAAGTGTTAATCTTTTCAGCCAACCTGCAGCACAAAGTGCCTCCATCACTGTTCCCAGCTCAGTGGCTTTATTTTAATCAGAAAAAGACGGCAAAGCGGCGGCGCTCGGAGAATGTATTGAATTAACTGAGTTCTGGCATTTTCCCAGGAAGTGCATTATAGGAAGACATCTTCAGCGCTCCACCTCACTGTCTCACCTTTCTTCTGTCTGACAAAGGTCGGATATCTTACCTCTGGATACTGATCGTTAGATCCCTGTCCAAAAGGTCATGTGAAAGCCGGAGCCTAGGGTGTCTCAATTCAACACTACATGCTCAAATCATACTTGTTATTCTTCATCCGTTTGGCTGTTAGGATACAAGAAAATTGTGTATTTTTTATTTTAATTAGGCATTAAACAAGATGTTAATCAAACTCCAACATTTACCTAAAGCTGTGTTAGTCAATTTGTGGCCACTAGGGGGCAAAATAAAATATTTAAATCCACCAGCAGATGCACAGATTTTATAGTCGAATGTGCAAATGTGTTAAATCTTAACACTATTTAGTTTCTTTGGCCACTCGAGGGTAGAAGAACTCCACCTGGCTAACACTGAGACCTGTTTGTTTGTCTAAAATTATAATTTATCTGTCAAAAAACTGAAAAACTATTGGTTTGATTTTCATGGACAGTGTTGCACAGGCCAAGGAAGAACTCAATAAAGCAACTTTTCTACCACAAAATAACAGATTTTAACGTGTAATGCGTTTTGGCGTCAGCGGTGCAGATCCAACCTTTGAAGAAACATAACCTGACGTCACGCTGCGGCGGCCAATCCGATGATCAGACCAGTCAAACCTCTCCACAAAGGTTATTTTCTGATATTTATTGGACTATTGGCCTTGAGAAATCTAAGCGCCTTTGTAGTTGCCAGATAGAGTTGTTACATATAATGTGATAGAAATCAATAGCCTTTTTGTTGACACCTTGGATGTATATTATGTTCACAGGTCCAATATTCTATCTCCTATTACTGCCTTGCTCTTTTGTGTCTACATGGTCCTCTTTGCTCACCAGCTAGTTGCCAACTTGTCTGGCTACTGATGCTGGACAGGTAGTGTATAGTGAGTTACCTGAGCTTTTTTTTTTTTTTTTGGCTTAAAACAACAGCCTGCTGGACAGAAACGTGGCTAGACTGGTTGTAAAAAGTATGCATTATTGAACACGGACACAGATTTGGAAAGCTGATTTGGTGCGAACAGGAAAAATGTCAGAGAAAATATATAATATGGTGGCATGGCCCCAAAATCTGGACTTGATTTGTCACATTTTGTACACCTTCGGTGGGCTCACTGCAGCTTTAGTGCGGAGGAGGCGTTCTCTGTGGTGTTTTAGCCTTTCTTCTTCCGCTGCTTTTTCAATTGCTGCCACAAACCTACAGTTGTAATTTAAAAAGGAAATAACTGCAGGCTTGCATGTGGTCTCCGAGATAAAAGACAGGGGGGAGCGAGGAGGGCTGGCATTTATTTTTAAATCTTTGGAGGGGAAAATTCTCCTCCCCAACCAACCACCCACCCCCAACTACACCCACTTGAATTAAAATAATCCACTTTTTCCTTCACCGCAACTTGAACATTTCCAGAGGGTCTCGATGATACTTGACCACATGACGCACTAACAGATTTTTTTTTTTCCCCCTCTGAGACACAGCTGTTTCAAGTCCCATTACTGTGCATTTGAAAGGAAGGCGATTAAAGCGTCAACATCCCTGCTTTTCCCACTGACATCTTTAATGAGAAACATATTTCAACCGAGCAGAAATGCCTTTTTTTTTACTCTCCGCTGATAGCATTTAAATGGATCCCATGAAGCAAAGAAAAAAAGATTCAAATTTGTTTTTTAAGACTTGCCTTGTCACATGATGCAGGTTATTCAATTTCATACACACACTCACGCCTCGCCCATATTGAGCATATGTTTGATTTTATGACAACTTCTGCCATTCTCCCTGCAAACATTATTGCATCAGGGTTTATGGGCTTTCCAAGGCAAACAGCGCTGTCATTCCTGATCATATTCTCTGATTTATACCGTTTCTAACTCCATTGTAGTGCCGGGCTGATGGTTGCCTCTCATTCAAGACCTCATCTATCTCAAGGTTTCTCAATGACATCTTAAACCCTGGACAGAAGTGGAATAAAAGAGAGAGGCAGACTGAGAGATGGTGAATGAGAATAAGGAACATTGAAGCAGAGAGACAAAGTGCAAAATAGAAGTTAAGAGAGGTAACAAGAGAGAGGCTGACGGCGAAAAAGAGATGAAATTGAGAAGCAGGAGATGGAGAGAGAGACTCGGCGAGACTCACTTCATCATGTTCAGTGTGAGTGAGTGACCTTCAGCTTTCCACACATATTCTCACAACAAGGAGGGAGAAAGGTTTAAAAGGAGTGCAGATGTTCTGCAGGAATGATCCCACACCAACATGCTGTCAGGCTCGTGATCAATGAGGTCGGCCTCAACTTTCACTACGGTTGATCAGATCAGCAGTTAACCCAAGACACCTCCACGCCACGTTCATAGGTGGATAGCTCTCCTCTATAAAACCTGCCGTCTCGCCATGACAAAGGGAAAATAAACATTTTGGCAGGTTGACACAATCATGCACAGACAAAACAACTGTAGACCTGAAATTTGGGTCAGTCAGACTTAAGTCACAAAAACGAGGACTTGAGAACTGACTTGAACTTGACTGCTGTGAGACTTGACTCAACTTTTGAATGCAAAAACAAATATTAGTGTTATGTTCCTGCATGAAATGAATTCATAGGCCTGAAGAGTTTTCAAAATGCATATGAAGACTTGTGACTTGACTTGAGACTAATCTTGAGTGTCTTGGGACTTTCACTTGTCCAAATAAACTGAGACCTGTCCTTGTGGACAACTTAAGTCTTTGAAAACTTTTCAGACTTTACCTGGACATGAATAAGACTCGAAACTCTTGAAACTCAACTTGAGACTTGATTTGACAGGATTTGAGACTGTGATATGTACTGGTTGAATCAACACTTGGAATTGCCTTTGCACTTTTCCAGGGTGTAATCCACCTCTCGCTCAATGGGCAAAAGATTTGAGATTCACTTGGGCATTAGTAACTTCAGACTTGAGACTTCAACATGCCCTCAAAGACTTGAGATATGATTTGAGAATTGCCTTGACAGGACTTGAATTTTGACTCCATTGACTTGAGACTCCACTTGGACTTGCTCTTAAGGGTTTGAGATTTGGACTTGTATTGACTGACCTGACATTTGGGTTAGAGAAGACTTGAGATTAATTTGGGCATCACTGACTTCAGACTTGACTTTTACTTGCCCTCAAAGACTTGAGATTTGCTTTGACAAGATTTGGACTCACTCTAGTGACTCGAGACTTGACTTGGACGTTCTTCGGGGCCAAGGCCAAGAGTCTCGGATCTTGTCAAACCAAGTCTTATGTCCTTGATGGCACCTTCAAGTCAAGTTTCAAGTTTTGACAAATCAAGTCAGTTAAGTTTCCAGTCAAGTCTTGAGGACTTGATACTTTCTATGAATGACCTAACTTGTTTCAACTCAAATTAGTTTACATTTTGAATCTCAGACTCTCATTTCTGGCGAGGCAATTGTTCTGAAATGTTTTCTGACTGGTCACGTTGGTTTATTTAAAATTGTCTCTGCTTCCTTTTCCAGTTCATTGCCTGTTTGCACCTTTGTTGCCTTTACTAAATCCTCATATTCCCTCGAATGCCTCTCTGGCTCTTTTGTTACGTTGCTGTTCTTCTAAGTTTTTGTCACCGCTGCTTGTGGTTTCCCCACGTTACGGTTAACGCTCTAATCTTCACACCCCTCCGACTGACATCGAAAGTAAATACACAAACAATGCAAAGGTTCAGTGAATGCTCACAGATTTTGATGTGATGCCAGCTTTAGCCGCTTCCTTTTTAGTGAGTTTGATTTTGTACATCTTTTTCGTTAATGTCAAGATGTACAAGGAAGCATTAACGGGGTGCGACTGGCTGAACAGCTCCAGGTTTGACGGTGACTCAACAGGAAAAGGCTTCGCTGTCTCGTCTCGTGGATACATGGCTTCTTAAAATACACATTGTAGTTCTGGTTGAACCTCGAGACCACCCTGCTGATGTTATTGCTGTCAAGCCCCTTCACCTCTAACACTAACACACCTCACACATTCTGCTGACTGTCCAGAATGAACCGGGCCAGCCTAACCTAAACATCTGACTTCTTTGATGTCACACAGCCTGGCCTGGGTCAGACGGGACGTTGTATGTAGTGTGTTTTACCAAGGAGGTCCAGAGTGCATCTGATGTGACTGTCAGATGTGTAATGCAGCGGTAGCAACTTATACTGTCATTGTTAAATATCTATACAAGCCCCGAGTTGCATGTATATACATATATTTTGGCCAAGATGATAGTCAAGTACTGCACTTAGAAGTTTGATTTACTTATGTCTTTTACTTCACTACATTTCATAGTAAATATTGGTATTCTTACATTTATCTGACAGCTGTTTCTTAGCAGACTCGTTTTTTAGTTTAAAAATAAAAATATAATAGGACACTGATTCAAAAACTATGGTACACGACCATTGGTGGTACACGACCTTCCTTTAGTTCCTCTGGTACGTAGAGGAATCAATTAAATATATATTTTAAATGAAATACTGTTAAAATACTGCATCATTTCAAATAAGAATAAACTATGAGTTTGAATAAATTTGGCATTTCCTGTAATATTGCACACATACATCCATCATTAGTTATTCAATTCAATTCAGTTTTATTTATATAGCGTCAAATCATAACAAAAGTTATCTCATGACACTTTCCATACACAGCAGGTCTAGACCGTACTCTTTATAATATTATCTACAGAGATGAGCAAACACTTGGCGACGGTGGCGAGGAAAAACTTCCTTTTAAGAGGCAGAAACCTCGGGCAGAACCAAGCTCATTGGTGGACGGTCATCCGCCGCAACTGTCCACCAATGAGATGAAATGTGACAGCAAGATGAACCTAAAAACACTGCAACTATGGCTCTAAATGTAAAATAATCAACAGTGAACAATAAATCTTCTCATTAGGAATGAACCACCTCCTATGTGAAGCTGAATCTGGGTTGACTTGTGCTCCTTTATTTTAACGTTTGTCATGATGGTCATACTTGGAGAGCCGAATATTTTCTGCGGTGGTACGTGGTGTAAAAAGTTTGTATATAAAGCCATTCAGCATAGCGCCACGTAGAAGTCCTTGTACACGATGCATTTTTCTGATTATTCTTCTACTTCAGTACATGGTGTTCCTATAGGGAGGGTAATGTCAGTCAGTCGCATTGGTCCAGACTGAAATATGTCAACAACTAGGACAATGGAAGGAATGGCATTAAATTTTAAGCATCTCTCGAGGATAAATCTTCCTGACATTTCATTTTCCAAACATGAGGTTGGAATCTGTGGAAGCAAAAGCATTTGATTATTTATTTGACGACTGGCTTCAGTTTGTTAATCCACTTCCACATCCACTGATTGTACGGCTGATGTTCTTTGACGTTTTTAGGGTTAACATGGATGAGGAAAAAACATCTATATGATCCAGTCTCTGATTTAGATATAATATCAATCTCAAGTTCCCCAATTTAAAGTAATCTAAACTGACAATAAAATCAATTCATACACATAAGTCTGAAGTATATACCGGATTATATTGCAGTCACACTTATTCTGTCACTTCATCCCTTCTGTTAAACTCGAGCAATTTGACATCAGCGTATGCTAAAACAAGCCATGAAGATATATTCAGATTCCATGTGGCATATCGGCTATAAACATGCAGTCATGAGACATGTTGACACTGAGGAGTGGAGAGTTTATTTAGAGAACTAATAAATAAATATGTGTGTTAATGTGGCATGGTTCAGTCTGCGTGTCTGAATGTGAAGGACATTTTTAAACTGGAAATACCTCGATTCTAAACGTCTATATGAATCCAAGGATCTTTATCTTTTTCGTTATTATTCCGGGTGTGATTCAAGGGCAGAAATAAAGAGCGAGTTACGTGAAAAGACGAAACATTCCTGTTGAAAGTCTCGTTAAAAAAGGGGTTTTGTCCAAAACTCAAACTGTGATTTCTGCTCATGTTCGCTACGTTTAGATCATCCAGCCTCATTTCACTCCCTCTCCTTCATCATGGCAGCACATGTAAATAACAGGCTACAATTAAATTTGTCATTTCTGACATGGCTAATTGTTACCACGGTTGGTGGCCTACCTGTGTGTAGGTGTGTGTCAGGAAAAAAGGTCCACTTGGGCTTACAGAGAATTCTGCACGCTACAGTAAAACACCCCTAATACAAAGTGACACCTTAAATAGTCTCATTTCCTTTCAGCTCCATTTATGCATGAAGCCCCTGAGATATTGTTTATAAGACCTTCCAAAAATATGGATCAACTGCATATCTATGGGTTTTTCACCCTCCACTGTACCTCCCCTAACTGAGATCCTGTCTTTCCCTTCACAGTTGCAACATTTGAAATGTTGTCGCTGTCACAAGTGTTTTAAATGTCACCCGGTGTCACTGCTTAGTTAGGTGTCAGGCGAGAAAGGGTACCGGCAGTAAGAGCAGAGCTACCTGCCAGCTCCCAAGTCATTTTCCATATACATCGCTCTATGGTGGAGCCCAAAATAAACTGATTAATCTTGGCTTCACGTCCCCGGGGATGTATTGTTTTGAAATACCTGTTATTTCACTGCCTGTGTGTGTGTGTGTGTGTGTGTGTGTGTGTGAGTGAGAAAAGTGCTCATATGCAGCGGCATGTTTGTTTATGAGTAAACACGGCTTCTCATAAAGGTTTGATACATAGATGAATGGGCCTTTGAGCCTTTGTTTGAAGTGACTGTTAAAGTGTAACTACATTTTTCAGAAGACAACATATGAATATCGGTATTTAATATTATTTATAGTATAATATTGATCGATTCAGGTCCAGCGGCATGTACAGCAACTCCCTCTACTGGTTGAAACCCGGCTATTGCAATGGAATTTTGCTATTGGCTGATTTGGAGGCAGGTGACTGATACAGCAGCATCTTTCATCATCCCAGTCCCCTCCTATAAAACCAGCGTCTCCTGCCTGCTACGTAACCATTGGAGATCCATGTATACAATATAATACTGAAAAATAAAGAAAAACGGAAATTTATTTAATTTTTTTTTAGATTTGTTACCTTCTGTTTTGTTTGTATAAAAATATAGGACAACCATGGATATTTTTGTACATGGAAAAAATCTATCCTAAAGGGACAATATGTAAAAATCTGTATTTTTGCAGTTTAATGCAGTTTCGGGTTGTAATAACACTGTCAAAACATTTGTTTCTCAATAATCTGATCAAAAAGCATAAAATTGTCACTTTAAAAATCCAAGAGTTTAGACAAAAATTCTCCTGAATTTACAAAATGTGAGCAGTAATAATTATATTGTATATTACAGATATATTGTTGTGCTTTTTGTGTGCAGCACATTCTCAGAGTAGTTTGTTTAAAATGACCTCTGGGCGCTTCATGTTTAAGTGACTGTCGTAGCTCCAGCAGACTCTCTGTGTCAGAGTCTTGACAGCAGATACTCGTCGCTGTTAGCTCTGTCTCTTTGAGCTGCTATCTCTCAGATAACTACACAAAACAGGTACCACACAGAAACTTTTAAAAAAATGTGCTTTGAGTGACTGTCAAAGCTCCAGCGGACACTCTGTCCAGCACAGATGCGGGGGCCTGACAGTAGCTGCTCACAGCTGATAAGTTGAGTTAGCTCTGACTGCCGGCAGCTGTGTTCCTGCTGCACTGAGCGGTGGTCAGTCCGTCACTCTGATGGGCGTTAGCTTACCATGTAGCCATGAGGCCCCCCCTATAGTGACTCTTTTTCTGCTGTGTATTTTAAATTAGCAGAATTGGGGGTTCAGCTACTAAGAGACACAAAAAACAACTACATATATATGCAAAATAACCAGAAAGAGACACAAAATGACCTCATAGAAGGACTATATATGGCCGACAAGCCTTTTTTTGGAAAGTCAAATGACTGCAAAGAGATGCAAAATGACCACAAAGAGACCCAAAACAACCACACAGAGATGCCAAATCACCTCAAAAAGATGCAAAAATGACTACAGAGAAGCAAAATTAGCATAAAGAGATGCAAAACAACTACAAAGAGACAAAATGACCACAAGGAAAAACAAAACAACTACAAACAGATGCAAAATAACCCCAAAGAGACAAAATTACCACAAGGAAAAACAAAACAACTACAAACAAAAACAAAATAACTACAAAGAGATGCAAAGCCTCAAAGACGCGAAAACCACAAGACATGAAACAACCACAAAAAACAAAAACAAAAAGTAACTACAAACAGATGCAAAATGACCACAAAGAGACCCAAAACAACCACACAGAGACACAAAATTACCACAAGGAAAAACAAAACAACTACAAAGACATGCAAAGCCTCAAAGGGACGAAAAATAACTACAAAGAGGCGTAGAACAACCACATAGAGATGCAAGAAAAGACTACAAGGAGATGCAAAACCACAAGACATAAAACGACTACAACAAAAACACAAAGTAACCAAAAACAACAACTTAAATACAACTGCATCGTTTGTAGGGTGTGGGCGGGTAACGGAGGGGTCTCTTAATCCGTCCGTGGTTAACAGCATGCAGAGATGAGTCCGTTTCATTAATCCCGCAATGACATGCATGAACGCGAAGTAAGAAGCTCTCTCTTTGCCTACAGAGCTGCGAGCAGGCCTCGAGCTCTCACCTAGGCTCCTCGCTCTGCTCGCTTGTTAATACCACTCCTGGGATGCCACCTCCCCTGCCTCCCCCTCCACCCGTCCCCCTCCGCTCCTTTGGACCAGGTGATTAGGAACTTACAGAAGTTCCTTGTTCTCTTTGCACTTTCTCTTCATTCCCTTACCTTCAGGCATCAAGGGAAATGAAGGTAATCCCACTGACGGTTTGCCAGGTGAGGTGAACAATGGAAAAATGGAAAGAACTGGAAGGTGGATGTGATTCATCATGAAGCTCCTCTCATTTTGCAGGAGTACGCCTGGCACAGATGTTTGAAATGGCACCCCTCGCCTGCAGACTTTGGGGAAGGGCGCTTTATGAAGATGCATGAGTCGGAAAACAGACTATTAAAGTTAGTGAGAGTTCATTAACCTTGTAAAAGTAGGCTCTGGCTCCCATAAAGCGCCATATTTCAGGATTTTGCCCGTCATTTTTTATTGTAAGTGCTCTTGGTGGCCTGATAGTTCATTTCACACGTGACAAGCATTAAATGAGACAAAGACAATAGGAGTTGGAGTTATGCACACGTGGCGGCTAATGACTGATTTTGTGGCCTGTTATCGGAGAGGAATTAAACTCAGCACTCCAGCAGCAGCTCATCTGGTTTTTGCACTAACCTCTCAAAGTGTGTTTTTCCTTCCTTTTTTTTTGGCACTCAAACTTAGTAACACCACAAGCTGAGTCTAAATTAGAAAACACAGAAGGTAATCGCAATCAAGCGCCGTTGTTGCCAGGCTAACATGCCTAATCATGGACAACTCAGAGGGGGTCCTTCACTAAGCGATATGACGCTATTGGTCCACGAGGAAAGGGTTGCAAGAGGAAATGGAAGCCATGAGTGAAGCAGCATGGCAGCTTTGACTCAAAGACAGAGCGATTATAGTTTCTCCACCATCTGGGTGAGTCATCTGCTCCCTCCCATCACTACCAGGTTCTTATAACCATCATCGTTACCATCTACACTGCTGGATGTTCCCCTTTGGGCTGACTCCACTTCGGATTTTTATCTTCGCAACATCACTGTCACAGCCGCATAAAAATAGCATGCCATGAAAATAAACACGGACGCCGTAGACAACAGAGAGTCAGACTGTCCTCGAGCTGAGCTTATGTGCATGTTCAGTTTTTTGGATGAAAGTATTCGGAGGCTCAATTTTGATTTTTATTTACCTGTTTGTGTGGATATTAGCCTTGTGGAGTTTGCAGACAGATGAGAGCAACTCCTGCCAAATTATGGAAATAAAATAAAAAGTAATTCTGAGCAGATGTACAAGAATTGTACATCGAGTGTCCTCGAGACAGGTTTTATTGTGTTGTTTTGATTATATGATACATGGTTATTTGAGTACATAAAGTAACTTTAAGCCTTAATATAATCTGAACAGGTGAGTTCTATAAAAATTCACCCTCAGTACAGTTGTCATGAACGGAGAAATTAGCTATAGAGACCAAAACTGTTTTTTGTACCAGGCTGTAAACATGTTTATTTCTGCTGTGAAGTTGGACATTTTAACATGGGGACTTATGGAGACTGACTCACTTCTGGAGCCAGCCTCAAGTGGACGTTTGAGGAACTGCAGTTTTTGGCTTCACTTCACAGCCACGGAGGTTACCGCTTGGTTTAAATCAAGCGGTAACCTCCCTGGCTGTTATCTCCCGTTACACATGGCTTGTTTGGAAATGGCAGGACTGCCACAACAGTGGTGGCCTGAGCCGCCACAGTGAGCTTCAAAACAGATATTCGGAAACCTATGAGTGACATCACGGATACGGCATCTATCCTTTAGACTAACACAACATAACATAGCATTATGGGTAAGAAAACGAATATGGATGCAGAGGAAAGACTAAAGTCTGCGTGTGTTCCAAGAGGGGTACACGGTAGTTACTTTTATTTATATTGTGTATGGTGTAAATGTGCTTGAATGTGGACAGTGTGATATGTTTCAGTCATTTTATTTGATTCCACTTTTCTGTTGTGCTAACATGTTTGGAGCCCGTTTAGCAGACGTTAGATGATGAAACTGTTCATGTCCTTTATTTTCTCATAGTTTTCATGGTGTCTGCACACCAGAGAGAGAAAGATAAAACCTCAAAAGACCAAAGACCAAAAATAAGTTAATATATGCAAATCACTGCTAGGCTTTACTATTTGAATGTGAAAGAACACAATGTTTTTTCTTTAATGTGTGATGTCTGATCGGGACATGATCGTCTAGCCCAAGAGCAAAACAAGCAGCCTGTAATTTAGCAAACAAATGACGTCTCTTAGCAGCAGGGCCGAGCGTTCAAGGGAAAGGCTTCCTCTCACCAGGCCCACATCAGCCTCAACAACAAACCAGGAGAAACAAATGATGGTCAGTGCGCCGGAGAGAGACTCGGATCTGTATCTGCAGCGTCAATCGCTCAGCCCGGCAACGACGCCCCGCCGCGCAGCTTCCTGGGGAAACTCCCACTGTGGTGCTGAACAGCCGGCAGCTGCATCCGTCTGCGGGGAGAGACAGAGGTTGACCATCCAGAGATGGGCTCAGTCAGCAGCAGCAGGCTGATAAATACACACACACACACACACACACACACACACACTGTTAGTCATTATCATGATAGCTGCATGAGCACGTGTGAGTGTGTATCTCAGTGTGTGCACTGTGTGTGTGTGTGTGTTTGTGCAATATTGACTCAATTATGTGTGTTTGTGTGTGTGTGCTTTTACAGACAGACTACAGAAGTCAATATATGTTTTGTACTGTGTGAAAATGATATATTCACATTGTGCACTTGTGTTTATCAACACATTTTAATGCTTTACTTATATTTCAGTGTTTTATTTGTTGTTTTTTGATGACTACTATACACACAAAATATCAATAATAATAAGTCAGGTGAGTCTGGAACATCCATAATTCTCACAATATAACTATCATGCTGTTACAACCCACGTCCACAAACCAACCAATCAGAAGACATGAAGAAGAAATTGTAGCGATCTGCTATCACTACCAATAGAGGTTATTGATTTTAAAAATATTGATATTTATTATGAACTATTGGACCGGATTTTCCATCAGGTCAGTCAGGCTGATGGGAATAAATCTCCAAGAAACTCCAAGAGATAGTTTCGAAAGAGCCACATGGAGTTCTGGACAACGTGGACTAGAACACAAGACGGACGCCAAACAGCACCGACAGGACGTTCTTACCTCTTCATCATAACCTGCATCACATTTGATTTGATATTGGTTTGATTGAATGAATAGATTAGTTTCTGGCACCATATCTTTGAGTAACCATGTGGCATATAATAAACTTACATGATGGATGTTCTTGCACAGTCAATCATCAATCATTTTTAGAAGTGCGTCTGACCAGTTTTTTCTGGCACAGAAAGTATTTTTTGAAAATATTTAAATCATCCAGCGATGCTGCTAAAAATATCCACAGAGTTGACTTTATGTAAGTGAAGCCTTTGTGGCAAAAACAGTCACAAAACGTATGATCCACCAGACGAGCAGCAGCTTTCAGGAATACAAAAACCCCGCCACTCATAGTTTCCACTTATTTCCTTTTAATTTGAGCAAACCTCTCATTATCTAGACCGTGAATGGAACCGCCGCTCCACTTTGAGCGACTTCACTTCATGAGCGGTCCAGACACGCAGAGCAAACAACATCAAGGCTGTTTATAATAATCTAAAGTCCACTCTATTCCCTCAAATGATTTAAAGTTCCTCATTGTTAATTGAGAGCTTCCACATGAGAGCGAGCGATGTTTGTTTCAGTCCTCGGCGAACGCGTTCATGACTCAGATCTCTGCTTACCTCGCCAAAGCTGGATGCCAGCTTGTTATGCACATCCCTTGCACTCATTTGCGTGAAATCAGAAGATGAGAGGAATTAGTTCCTGTCTCTTTTACCCTCCCCCCCTCCCCTTCATCCTCCTCTTCATCTTCCTGTAGAAGTGCAGATGTGGTGGGTCCTTTGAGGGCCCATCTGTTGTGCTGTCGTAGCTTTGGCCCAGCCGGCGTCTGACTGGGGGCCAGATGATTAGGCTCCCATCCAAGGCAATCCACCCAGGTAAGCCACGGCTCCATCGCCCTGACCGGCCCTATCAAGGAGAGACAGGAGACGGATGTTAGACCAAACGCGTCATGCAAAGCTCCAAAGTCGAGCTAAAACCACCAAGAGGTTTTACACGGATATATACAAGCTGATGACTGAACCCTCGAGGTGAAGCGCCTTCGAGCTCATGAGTTTTCCTGCATCCGCCAACAAAGGAAGATGTCTTAACATCGGTGAAAACATGAAGAGGACATAAAGTCACCGCAGCCCACAGGGACACAAAGTGCACTTTCTGATCTGCAAACCACTTGAGATGCTTTTACATGCAGAGATGAAACTCTTCAGCCAATGAAACAGATTAAATGAAAACTTAAAACAATATTAATGCCCTTGTTTTATTGCGTCGCACTATTTTATTCTTTCCATTCCAGCTGTGACCAACAGAAACATTAGTAACCGAAAACCCATTATTCATCATCATAAATGCTAAATGGCCAAATGACAGCCTATTTAGAATAACAAATGAAGGGGCTGCACGCAGAATCACAGAGCTCGAGTAACCTTGTTGTGTTCGAGGGAGACAATTCTCTCCGGACTGTTGTTGGTTCGGTTTGAAGTATCTTGACTTGAACTGTTGCAAAAAATAAAACTGTTTCATATCTCAAATCTCCATTTGTCCAGCCATCTTTCAAGACATCATTCATTGTGTATATCTTGCTTATATCTTATTTTTTAGAACATTTTAGGTTTTCTGGGGAAGCCGGCACAATGAAAGAAGAAATCTTCAAGTGAAAAAACATTTAAACAGCAGTGGAGGATGTATTTTAGATAATTTAATTCATTAAAAGTATGTAGGTATAATCAGGAAAATGTACGGAAAGAAAAAAATAATGCCGTAAAATATCCCATTATTACTCATGAGTTCATGTAAAAGCAGGATTTAACATGTCTACTGTTGTCACGTTGAGATGGAGCTCGTTTTTTTACTATTTTGCATAATTATTTCCATGATACATTCATCTGCTGATCATTTTTTTAAAAAGAATTCACAATGCTTATTTTGTCCAACCGATAGTACACACCTCAAAGTTATTGCAAATAAATAATCAATCAATCAAAATCAAAAAGGAAAACTAACAAATCCCTGTTTGCTGTAACCAAACTGGAACCATGAAATGTGTTTTATGTTTCAGATGTAAAAATCTTCATTTGCAAAGTAAGCAGTAGCTAAAGCTGTCAGATAATTGCAGTGAGGTAAACAATACAATATTTCTCTCTTACATGCCATACGGTAGAAAAAGAAAGTGTCATGAGAAGTCTTCAGTAGTGACCTCTTGTGGCCATGTGAATAATGACTGTTGTCTCTCACGAGCAGGACACACATTGTTATAACAGCATAAAACCTCTTACAGAGAAGGTTGGGGTCAGTGGTTGCCGTACCCTTGTACCGATGCCCATTATCGCAAAAAACGCCCCATTGGACTGAAAGACAATTTGTTCGACAGCCCGTTATCCCAGAAAGAAATGCCCCATCGCTCCGAAGGACCATTGCTCTGAAAATACACTTTTTGCCTGCAGGTTTTCATGTAATGACCTCCAGCCCTGTTCATGGTGCTGAATTGGTGGAGGTTTTTTACCCTTAAAGGGACATAATGGAACTTTTTTATCATAAATTAACAGATTTTTAACATTTTAATGCGCCGTGTTCAACTGTTCTTGCAACTTCTTGAACTATTTTGCTGATTTTAGTGAAACTGGCTCATATTTTCTGGTTTTCCCTCTGATGTCCTTCAGCTGCTCCGCCTCAACTCTCTGTCTTATTTACAGAGTTTCTCTGCTATTAGCTAATGTTAGCTCAGTTTGTTAGCCAGGCTACCTGGACTGTGAGCTCAAAGCACCGGAGGAGTGTTAGTGTTTGTGTTTGTGGCACAAAAATACAGATTTCTACGAAATGTTGCTTTAACAGGCTACCTTCTTTTTGCTTACACAAGAGCGGGGTTCGATTCCCATGGGCTTTCCCTGAACCTAAACAAACTCTGAGCAAGCAAGCTTTACTTTGAGTCTAACTGAACGTTGCATTTATTTTTTAACTTGGCTGCACTTGAGAAAACCATGTCAGTGTCACGTTTAGCTTCGCCTCAGCATGAAAAGTATATGGTGGACCGGCATTTGTGTTAGAAACTATGGCATGATACCAGTTTGGTACTTTTGGAGCAATGGGCCTTGAGAGCGATGGGCATTTGTTTTCGGTTAAAGGGCTGTCAGACAAATAGGCTTTCTGTCCAATGGGACATTGCTTAGACTACTGGGGCTTTCGGGATAATGGGCCACCAGAACAATGGCCTGTCCCCGATGGTTGGGTGTACAAAGTGTCTCACTTTCTGAGGTCACTTCACGAAACCAAGAAGGTAGTTAAATTCTTGTGTTGCCATGTCTTTTTGACCATCAAAGGCATGACTTTGTCTTATTATCTTAAATCCGTGTTTTTTGTATAACATTAAACAGCAAAAAATAGTTCTTCACGATACAAAGGTTCTTCAGAGAACTCAAAGGAGCCCAGAGCATGACACAAAACCAGTTTTCAGAGAGTGAGGAGAACCAAACATCGATTAATCAGGCACTGGAACCAGTTTTTAGAGATTTCAGTCTTTGGTGGGAATGAATGGGCTTGGGGAGCACAGACGGGGTCAGGAAGTCGAGAAGTATGGACCATCATGTTGTTGGTTTTGGGCTTTTAATGGGATTTTGTAACAAGAAAAATATTTCTAAGCTGCGAACCAGTTTTATGGTTTTTATTTTTAAATGACAGTGTCAATGGCAGTTGGCGAAAGACAAAATTTATAATATTACACGTTACTGTCACTGCTCTTCTTCCCGTATTTATATGAACAAAGGGCTTAGTTGAAGAAAAAAGGTATGTAAGATACTCCATGTTCATGCCAGTAGGTGTGAATTTTGAAAAAATGAAGCCGGCACCACTGAGGTCACAGTCAAAAACAGAGCTGATGTTCAATGATATCCATTCATTCAACATTTAATGCATCCTGAGCCATAGATTTATTAAAAGCTTTCTTTGGATGAGGTTACAAATAAAGACATTGAAATGAAAACATACCAGCAAAAACAACACCAGAGCTCCTGAGGTCAGTTCATTCTGGATGAAAGTGGTTCACCAGTCTTCACAGCAAAACAAAGAAAAAAATGAATTTCTTCTTGGCAAATTGCATCTTGTCCAACTTCAGTTTGAGAGTCTAGACTAAATTCAAAATGACAAAGAGGAGGACAAGACTCTGAAAAAAAAAGTAACCTCTGTCTTTATGTCTGACCTCCACTGACTATCAGCGAAGCTCTTTTTGGAAAGTTTCCCAGAAACTGATCAAGAAGACATGATGGTGTATCTGTGTTTACCGAGCGTTTTTTATGCACAGGGCTGAAAAAAGCTATTCAAAAGAAAAGAAAAGCACAGAATTAATGACACACTGATACCAGACAAGACTTTATTTAGGGAGCAGATGATGTCAGGCAGATGTTTTTGTGTCTCAAGTAAATCTGCAAGATAAAATATAAAGAAATATTATTAAGAAGTCTGGTCTGTAGTTTTGAGAAACAGATGTCCACGCAAATGTGGCCTGTTGATTTAGTGATTTGGTTGGATGTGGGGAGCCAGGCGGAGGAGGATGAACGACTGGAGATCTTTCCATGCAGTGTACTGTAAGCAAACCCTTTCACCACGATATATATATTAAAAAAAAAAACATTATTTCTGATTGATTATTCTTAATTTCTAAGCCTAAAGCCAAGTACAGAATGCAATGGTCCGATCAGGATTATGTGAATTTGGAAGTTTATTCCATTAAAGCAGTGCTGCGGTGATTTAGTATCACACTTTCAGAAAGTTGGTGGACTTTACAGAGTTTAAAAAAAAAGAGTTTGAGAGAAGAGTTGAGCTTTATAAAAAAAATCCTATAATACAATTCAATAGCATCTTTTATTAGATATTCTTGCCTGTAAAAATCCTACTAAAAGTACAGAAGTATTATCAGCTAAATATACTTGACTGCATCAAAAGTACAAGTACTGCTTCTGCAGTAAAATGGCCCCTGTGGCTGATATTATATCTGACTTTATTAGACTGTTAAATATTGATGCATTCATGTGTAAGCAGCATTTTACTGCTGTAGCTGCTCAAGGTGAAGCTGGTTTTTAACTATGCTAACTTTATATGCAGTTACTGGAGGTAGTTTTGTGTCCGGTGGTTCCCAATCCAGGGGTTGAACCTCTCCAAAGGGTCCCAGGAGAAATCTGTGGGGTCATGGGAGAGGAAAGAAGAAACAAAGTTCTGATATTTGTTTACATTTATCCAGATAGTCTCTCTTTTTTTACATATTGAATTGCATATCTTTGAGACATGTTTGCATGCATATTTAAATGAAAACATCTGAGAAGTTTTGACTGGGGCTTTGGTGGGACTGCTACCAACTCATAGACATCCGAAATGTCATGATAACTGGTGGTCTTCAGTTAATTCACCATAAAATGGAAGTACTCAAGTAAAGCACAAGTTATGGATACAACGTCCATTCTTTCTATTGTCAGTGGTGATGACGCATGGTTGCAGTGCAATGCAGGAGTGGTTGAGGTGGAACCGTAATGAATACTCTTCTGCTTGAGCTAGACTTACTTTACCTTGCAATGTCTTGTAATCTGTCTGATTGTCTTGTAAGGTTCTTTGAGGAACTGAACGCAAAGTCACCAAATGCAGCAAACTTGTTGAACCTAATGACTGAACAAATGGATCTTAGAAGAACCAAATGGTAAAAGGTTCCTCTATGGTATCACCACGAAGAACCACCTTCGGTTCTATCTCGAACGTTTATTTTTAACGGTGTGATGAGTATTTGGGGGCAGGAGGACGGTTTGTGTGGGACTTTGTGTTCATGGTAATGAAGGAACGTGTCAACCAGTCCAACAGTGTGGCTCACTGATGTGTTTTTAATAGTTTTTGAACAATAATGGAGCTCAACGGCACAAAAGAAGAAGTTATATTTGCCTTTGAAACAGACAATAGTACATTCAGTGTTTGTCTTTGTTCTTGGGATTTGTTAACAATAAAAAAGTGTTAACTTATCTTTGATTGTATTGAAAAAAAAATAAGCAGAAAGGTGAGTAACACCTACGTCAAGAAACCCTGAAGATGAACCCCCTGGACTTCACCACCAAGTTGATTTCAGACAAACTGATCAATAACACAAGCTTTTTAAAGGTTAATGTGGTGAAAACTGCTTCACTTGCTCATCCCAGAACAGCTACAAATGTTAAAACTACGAGACTGTTTACCTTCCAACTCGCGGCAGTTGTTTATTTTTGATTTAAGCGGCACAATGCATCCGTGTTAATTCCCTGAAAAATCGTATTCTCAGTCCTCTCCTTTAGACGAGAGTGCAAGCGATTCACACAGGCACAGATTAGGCATGAATCAGAGGCTGCCACCTTCGTCATCTTCCCTTAGCCGAGGCACATATTTACCGTCAGATAATGCAAACAATAATTCATGGGTAAACATCTTGGTTTACAGTGATTTCTGGAGCATTTTATCCTTTCTTATCTGAATACAGAGGGGGTGGAATATTTCTTTGCGGCTTTTGTCTGCGCTTGCTGTGTGTGTGTGTGTGTGTGTGTTGAAAGTGCAAGCGTTCTCCAGTATTACCAAATGAATGTGTCGTCTCTCCTCTGTGACCTGATTTGGCACCACCCCTGTCGATTAAGGCCCTGAACACAAAAGGAGGTGACGCTGCTGCTTTGGAGGGTCTCTTTGTTCAGCCGGTGGGAGTTTGATTTGCCGCAGGGAAGCAAAAAGGGAGCACTGCACAGAGAACGAGGCCCTGTTTTGATTGCCCCTATTGCAAAGCATAATCTGCAACCAGAGCCTGGGGGAATCGAGGAGGTCAGGCAGCCTGATCAATATACACATTTTCACAATAAACACGCTGAATATGTATGAGAGCGTTCTTCCATGCAGCATCTATTTCCCTTTTTTATTTCCTTGTTGAATGACACGTTTGATGCCGTGCCCTGGCACCAGTCCCACATCCTTCGTAAGTGACTCGATTTGGAAGTGAGATACGTGCGCTATAGCAAGAAAAGCTCAAATCTGAACACCCACAGCTTTACAGTGGCTGAAACATCTCGTATTGATTGAGATTCTTGTGAAAAATTACATCAGAAGAGTGGGATATTTCTTCTTATTATTCATACCACGTGATCATGAAACACTCCTAATGCTCCCATCAAGTTCTAGGAGTATGATTTATGTCAACAAACAGGTCGTAAAACCAAAACATTGGTGATAATGGCTAAACTGGATCTAAAATTGAATCCATCGCCACCTCCCCAACACTTTCTTTTGCTAACTGTGAGCACAGTTTTAGAGGAACCATGGGGAGATGACACAAAGTAAAGCAGTCAAATTCAATACAACAAAACAGTGTCCACAAAAGTTGAAGGAACCAGTGTGGAGGAGCGTAGTTGCTGATTGCAACCCTCAATGTGAAGGAGAAACTACAGTAGCTGGGAAAGGTGTGAAAAACAGTTGCACTTTCCATATAGAGCAGGTCTACAACGTACTCTTTATAATAGTATTTACAGGGACTCAACAATTCCCACCATGAGCAACCACTTAGCGACCGTGGCAAGGAAGAACTTCCTCTAAGAGGCAGAAACCTCACGCAGCTCATGGTGGGTAGATCCATGATCCATGAGAACCTGCAAGGTGAGAAAGTTAAGAGCTAAGTGCATAATGGGAAGTCCTGTGGCAGTCTAGTCCTATAGCAGTATAACTAAGGGATGGTAAGGGAACCAGCTTTCACTTCAAGCTCTATTGAAAAGGAACGCCTTAAGCCGACTCTCTTATCCAGGTCAAGACATCCTCTCATTCCTCTTGATTTGTGAGAATGATGAGAAAAGAAAATTTCAGCTTTTTTCTATTGATAATGTTTTAAGAAAGTTAATAAAAAGCTACATTGTTGTCAGATAGTAGCCAGAGGGTTCCAGGATTGCATTTCGGCCAATGCGTTTGGCCAAACAGACCAGCCAAAGCTCGCTCAGACATGATGGTCCATACTTGGACTACAAACGAGAGGACCTGTGGCATCCGTAGATATAAAAAGCTAAGGTAACAATAGCGATTATATATGAATGAAATCCATATTATATTCAAATTCTGCCATTATCTGTGAACAGAGCCCCCTAAATCTTAAAGACCTCCAAACTCCAGGAGCCAGGCAAGTACAGTATATTTTAGTCTTAAGCCTGAAGCCTAGCCAGGAGGCTTGATCCCGTCAGGGGGCTCCAGGGTAAAAATAACAAGTGGGGCCTTACTGAGCCCCCACAAACACACCAGCACATCAGCTAATGCTGATGCTGGGACCTTGCCCTAGGTGTTATGTATGTAATTAAGTGCAGTTTTGTTGAAGAATATTTACCATGTAAGAATAATATCAACTAAACTATTAAAAAGTTTATATTGTTGGTATTACGACTAGATTTTACTAAAAGATAAAAGAGTTTCCGACCCTCATCAGTTCACTTGTGTTTTAATTGTGGATTGTACCGAAGTGACTGCTACAGACCACAACCTGCGGCCTTTTGGGAGCCTGTAGTAACTCACGGCTGAGCATGCAGCTGTTTAAATGAGATCCAATAATAGAGAATTTGATTTGGATTCATATGGGGGAGCCACTGTGAAGAAATCAAGACAAGTGAGCCAGTTTAGAGGCAGTATGGTGGGTTTCACGTCAAGGGTAAGTTCACCCAGGTTAGAAAAACCCCTCTCACACCTCTAACCATATGAATAGTTTTTGTTTTATTTGACCAGATCTTTCAAATTTCTGCCTTTCACATGAGGTGAATAGAGTTCCTGCTGCTTGAATCTTTTAATTGAATTAAACAAAAAAAAAAAGGCGCCCTGGTATGATTAATCATTTTATCAAGTGAATAAAGCTTTTTATCCAATTTGTTAATAAAATGACGACATGTCAATGTCAGTTTTTTTGTATAATTCATCCCAAACATCCATTTGAAACCTGGCATCAATCAAGGTACTTCATTACACTTAGAAAAACGTGCGTACATATAATTTATTGCCATCAGCAACAGATAATAAAGGGACTATGGGGAGCTATACATGTAGGGGCTGTAAACTGGGCCGGAAAAGCTCTGAGAGTGGTTAATCCTGCTTGTGTCATGATATTAGTCCAACTAATGGACAAATTAATGCTCATAGGATGGATTTATCACATGTGCGGTACATATAATGCAGAAAAGTCTGCAGGTAATGCTCTTTGTTATGTAAGAAAACCAACAAACACATGTCGCTTTTGGTATAAAAATCTAATTCAAGATTGATTAACAGCAGCTCAAACCATAATCTGTATAGAGTTTGAAAAATATTGCTGCAGTCCTGCACAAAATCCATGTCAGAACCTAAACACACTTGTTGTGTTATTATGAATTCAAAGTGAAAACTCTTCCTTGGCTGTCTGCTCCCCTGAGATGACTTCTCTCTTGGCATTTAAAAAAAAAACAATCAACCTGTGGGAAACTTTCAAAATATCACTGGATTTAAAAAGAAAACACCCTTGAGCTCCGGCGGTGCCGTGTGCAGCACACCCCTCATTCTGCATGTCTTTGTCATTTTCATATCCTTTCGACTGCGCCTCGGGCTTTTTAATAATTGAATTAATTATATTGACATTGTTGAGTATCCTCCTCTAATTGTAATAGGATCGCTGGGACGATAAGAGTGTCTGTCAGCCTCTGAGTCAGAGCTGTTCACCTCGAACCCATCTGGTCTTCTTTTCTGGGCACGTACGAGGCGGCAGACGAGTCCAGCAGCGTCACATGAAACTGAATTGCATGAAAACAGATTCTTACTGCGTACATGGATGTACAGTATGTGCATCTGAGGGCCATTGTTTTGTATGCAAACAACAATATCCTATTCATTATATATAAGCATATATCTATATTCCATTCTTATATAAAGCTCCACCATCTGCTCTTCAGCCACACACTGAAAAAGATAAAAACAACGAACAAAACGTTCAATCTGTCTCTGCAAATGACCTTCCAACTGTTCCCAGTTTCATGGAATATTGTACAAGCAATTTAAAAAGAAAAATAGGAACAAATCTGACATGAAAATCCTCAAAACGTCATTATTCTTCCTTCCAATATCCATTTTTTTTAAACTTTACATACAAAAATGAAGGATCTTGGCTGATGTGATCGGAAAATAAATTATCTTTCATCCACAAAGTCATCCAACAAGTACAAGAAAGATGAGTTTATACTGGCATCTCAAGATACATTCATGAAATTACCATGGTAAAGTCCTCAAATTACTCTCCTGTAGTCCATTTGTATAAAAAAAAAACAAGCAAACGTATTGCACGTCGTTGGCTGTAGAGAAACCATTTTAAACGAATGGTCGAAACATTGATTAAGTTGGATCTTTTGGAGCTGGAGTTGGAGCTATGTGCATGGAATACGTTGTGGTGTTTAATATATATCTGTTTACGTATGCATGTGAGGCTTTGTACAGACTGTGGCAACAAATTTGCTTGTAAGGACATAAAATATGAATAGAATGAGGAAATGCTGATTGACCCACCAGAATCAATCAACAAACAGCTCTATCTCTTAAACCGAAAGAAATTGACAATCACAAGTTGTTTTCATTTTTAAAAAAACACAACTTCCTGTTTAATTTGATACCAAATATGTGGCGCTTGTTGCATCTGAAACAGAGTCTGATTGTGTCCCTGACGACTCTTTGGTGAACTCTCCTCCAGAGAACAGCCTCCATCTTTGCAGTGAGAGTCCTGCTGTTTATCGACGGTGATTATGTGATGAAATTTCAAGCAACCCGCATATAACAACACCAATAATGTGGTAGCAGATGTTTTTGGTGACTTATTTATGTGGAAAAGTCAGTGCGACGCGGTCTGTCCTCCCTACCGACTCTTCGGCGAACTGCAGTGAGAACCGAACCTGTTTTCTGACGGTGATTATGAGATGTGATGTGAGCAAAACACTTGAACCCACAATGTCTTTGTCTGTTTCCACCATGCACAGTCAAGATCTCCCTCACAACACAATGCTACAGCTTCCAGAAGATTGTAAACCCAGAGACGATTTGTCAACGGACACATTTTTAGACGTATGGTGGAAGCTATGAAAAATTATATTTATCAATGCAATGAATGAACTTAAACTAAGTAAAATACGAAAGCTTAAGACTCTATTTTCCATGTTTTGATACACTGAGAATGATTTTAAAATGACGAGCGCCATAGTGAAATATAGAACGGGCGCTCTGGAGGGTTAACGAAAATGTTGACACTGAACGTACACCAGTAAAATGTGTTTTGACATTGTATTTAATTTGTTTTCCCTAAACTCTGACCCATATATTTGATGTTTAGGAATTACCAGCACTTGGTGGCAGACTTTTCTCTGCATATTTACCAACACAGTGTAATTGGGAAAGCAATTTAGTAACACATATAAACTATAGATGGTTTCTGTTTTTTTATACTTCATCTCAATGGAAAATAATCAAACGTTGAACAAGCTGCGGTTACAGGTGAGTCACAGCTTTCATACAAAAGTCTCACACACTCCAATAAAAGAGTTTTTATTGGACAAAGTTTGGATCACCTGTCATCATATAACAGGTTAGAGATTTTGTCAGCAGGGGGTCGTCAAAAGCAATCCGATTAATCCCGCTCCTCGCAACTTTGTTAAGTATGACGGACTTATCTGCACTCTTTGCCATAACTTCCAAACGTTGATATTCATACCATTTGGTGAGTGTGTTGATCTTCTTGTTGAGCGTGTCCACATCTACAGATCTGCTCCCAGGAAGTGCTCATTAATCAAAGCATGCATGGTTTTAATTTATGTGCACTGGATACAAATCGTATAGAAATGAAAAGGTAAAACTCATTCTTTGGATGAAAGTCACTTTTAAGAAGAAGTCAGATGAGTTGTTCAGAGCCGTGACAGGAAAAGCCCTCTCACTTTTAGATGTCAAGTCTTATACCAATAATGCCTTTCATTTTGGATTGTCTTATATCATGTTCTCACAGAACGTGGAATTTCTGAACAGGTGTTGGGGTTTATTTTTGTCACAGCAAACCAGACAACAAGAGGGTATTTTCAGATGATCTTCATTTGACCGCAGGTGTATTTGAGAGGCCCTTAGGGTGATCACGGGGAACTCAGGCAAACCAGGGTGGCTTTGTGCCAACAGTTTGCCCCTAACACCTTAACTACAAATCATTTTTACTTTACAGTTCTAAAAGGATGCTTCTTTTAAAAATACTGTAAAAGTATTCAAGGTAAAAGTTTTAGTAAAAGTTCTTGTTATGCAGAAAAAAAAGACCCCTGTGAGTGTTTATTACATTAATACTGGATTAACGTGTCGACAACGTCCTTGATTTCCAAAATCAGTCTGAAATGTGGACTCGTCGGACAACAGCACACTTTCCGTCAATCCATCTCAGATAAGTTCGGGTTCAGAGAACTTTCATTTGTAGATGCAGCAACGATCATCGTGTTTAATGCTGCTTCAGCGGTTGAAGGAATTCAATGTTGGTTTTGGGCCTTTTTGCCCTTTACATGCAAATTCTCTGAATCTTTTAATGATATTTTGGATTATAGATGCTTAAATCTCTAAATTCACTGCAAATTCTTAAACTGTTGGACTGTTTGCAGTGGTTAACCTTGCCCTATGTTTGCTTGTGAACGACTGAGCCTTTCAAGGATGCCCCTTTCATTCCCAAGCATGACACACCTGTTACCAATGAACCTGTTTACCTGTAGAAGGTTTGAAAAAGGTTTTTTGGAACATGTTGGTGTTATCTACACTGTAGAAACATGCCCGCTCTCTATGTAGATATTAAATGCTCATTCTAAGGTAGGATAGGTGAAAATATATCCAAAATATGGATAGATGCCATATTTTCTGCCTTACCCACAAAACATACCCACTGGACCTTTATTGACAGTAGTAATATAAATGTACTTTACATTTATTCTGGAACAACGACTTCCTGGAGATGCATGCAAACATCTCCGTGGGTGTATGCACAGAAAGGTGTTATCTAAAGCAGCATGTCGCAGAGGTTCATGGAGCGTCAAGCATGCGGACTGGTTGTTCGAAGTCCTGTCAGGTGGCGGGTTTGAAATGGAAGAATGAAAATGTTCTTTAAGCTTTATTCCACCACAGTAAACATGAAGTCTGCATTCATTCTTTTTTTCATCAAAGTACCATTCTGTGGCAACGCAGCGCGAATCAATACTCGCTTAAACTGCGAAATGAAAATATTGTAACGCGAACAAAAAACAGCACAGACTCAATGGTCAATTTTCACACTGCTCAGAATGAATGGAAACCAACAACTGAAATGAACTCTAAAACTGGACAGCATGTTTAGCCGTGATTGTAATCTCACTGAAGATTTTGTTTGTACAATCGGCTATTGCCACACATACCGATCCCAAGGTCGAGAGTGAAGTGCTTTGTGTAGAGTAAATGGGCTAGAACATGCAAAAACACAGGTATGGTCATTTAACTTTGAGGTTTCCAGTTTAACACGTCGCCTTAGCGCCTCATTCTCACAGTTCACCTGAAAAGAGTGAAACTTTCAGGGTTATTTTAGTGCAACGTTGAACTCCAATGCACCATTTCTGCAGAAGAATGAAAAAAAACAAAACCCGACTCCGAACACGCTTTGCTGGCATTCGTTTGTCTAAAAGCAGACCTCATCCAGAGGTTAACGCCTCCAATGTTCAGCCACGGGGGCAGCTGCTTGTTTGTGGGAGACAAAGTGTCAGAGTGCATCATGTCCAAGGTCCTGCGGAGAGGAGATACATCAGACACCCAACTGTAATAGCCTGTAATTAGAGAGCTGATTAGTAGAACTAATGACCCAATAAATGATCCTTCTCTCATATCTCAATGTCTTTGGAACGAGGCTGGAGCCGGAGATAGGGGACAAACGGCGTAGCTGGACTACGACGAGGACAGCCCTGCTCTCGTTAACCTAATTATCATCCGTACAGGTGAATAAGTGATGATGGAGGGTGATGAGGCAGTCCGGAGGTGTTCGCAAGATTTCAGGCGGCAGCTGGGTAGCTCCTGTTGTCATTTTTAATACTATATTTTGCACAAGAGGAAGATCTGGTGACAAAGCTCCTCACAGGCAACAAACAGATCTATCTTTCTTTCTTTTTTGGGGGGGGGGTACA
Organism: Sciaenops ocellatus; assembly: GCA_033000465.1. Lineage (NCBI taxonomy): Eukaryota > Metazoa > Chordata > Actinopteri > Sciaenidae > Sciaenops > Sciaenops ocellatus. Next base: position 6,443,997 of record CP136869.1, read on the forward strand.
AAAACCTGATTTTTGCAGCGCTACAAACAGAGAGCCCCTCTCCTCTCTGTATTCAGAGTGAGAGTGCTGTAGGCCACGGGGTAATAGGTGGCTTGGGGCACATCAGATGGGGAATAACAGTGGTGATTATCTTCTCTACCTCCTTGAAGTAATAGATGAAAGCCTCGCCATCATGTAATAGGCTACTTAAGTCTGTCAAGGCGGGAGAAATTTTTACCCTGTCCTTATTTGCCTGGCTCCTCTCTCTCCCCTCTTTTGTGGTTAAATACGCTTTGTCTGAATGCCCCTGATGAATAGCACGGGGCCTTTATTCCTCCCTCTTCCCTGACATGATAATAAAAAACCACACGGGCGATGTGCTTTTAGTCCCCTTCAGGCTAAATCCCTGCAATCAAGAGTCATTTAAGATATGACAAATCCAGACGCTAAAGAGCAGTCTGGCCAGGGAGGAATAATCACACTGTTATCCATACTTTGACATCATTAATGAGGCGGAAGAGAGGGACAAACCCCGAGGTGAGGAGGAGTGGAAGGAGGCGCATAAATGGGCTTGTTTTTCAGGGACATCATACATCTGATGTGTTTTTTTGGCGTGATCATATCACTTAGCCCTCTGCGGCTGCCTCAGCGGGGGCCTGTTGTTATAGCTGTTTTGTGTTGAGGCCAGGCGAGTTGTTAGCGGCAATGCAATGACACCTTCAGTATCTTTTGCAGCGTTGATCTGAGGCATCTTGCTAAAAGCTCACCTCTAATGGCTGCTAATGCCTCTGAGTTTTTAATTTGCATCGAGCGACACGCACCCATATGGTAATCCTACAGCATCTTTGCATAACTCTGCATAAAATCCTTATCTTACGCTTTCACGAGATGTTGAAACGTCCTTTAATGTTCTTATTGTGGAGGCGACCCCGGAACACGTCAGAATCAACTTCACGGAGCAGATAAAACTATCTAAATGCAAATAAACAGCATGATCGTGACACAATTGATTCAGAGTTTATCATCCTGCAGGGCACATTGTTTTAAATCAGATATCCTCCTTTGCTTGTATGATCAAATCCGGTCCTTCCATGATTGCTTCTTTTCACCGCCGAGCACCGCGCTCGGCCACACGTAACTTGTTATCCTTTTTTAACGTCTCGGGGCAAATTTTAAACCGAGGGAGTAACAGTAGCTTCAATCTATTCTTAAGCGCACATTTAATCTGTCTAATTCTCTGAAGCTCCTCTCCGAGCTCATTTTCCAACATGTCTTTGGCCACAGAAGGTGTTTTTTTTTTTTCTTTCTTCCTTTGGCTGTTCTCCCTCAGCTGCTTCAATAAAACTAATAGATAGTAAAATGTGATACTGTTTGACATATATTAAATTGGGTGAGAAATATTCAGGCGGCTTAGTTTCACAATATAAGCAGAGCAGAAGCGTTATTTAATGTGAAAATGATGGTTTCTAACTGGATTCTGTGATACATTATATATTATTGTTCCATGACACGTGTCAAACCTTTTATCACGCCAAACCACGCACCAGTCCAACGTGGGAGTGTCATAATTTGTCTCACGTGTGGCAGCGTCATGTTCTCAACTCATTCCACGGTCATGTTAGCATTAATCAATCTCTGAAGCCATGGGTTTAACCTCTTGGGGCAACAGCCAATGTTTTTGAGCCTCCGATGTAGCCACTAGATAGCTGGAAAACTAACGGATATCCAAGTTGATACTTGAGAATGAAGAGCAGAAGAGAAAGAAAGTAGAAACCTGTAGAAACAGATATCTGTTCATAGAGAATAAGCAAAAATTAAAAATAAAGCTTGCAAAGGTTCCAGTCTGGTTAGATTTAGGCATCAGAACTATTTGGGTAAGTTTAGAAAAAGACTGTACCTGACTTGTCTTTCGTCAGTTCCTCAAACGTCCACTTGAGGCTGGTTCCAGAAGTGAGTCAGTCTCCATAAGTCCCCATGTTAAAATGTCCAACTTCACAGCAGAAATAAACATGTTTACAGCCTGGTACAAAAAACAGTTTTGGTCTCTATAGCTAATTTCCCCGTTACTGACAACTGTACTGAGGGTGAATTTTTATACAACTCACCTGTTCAGATTATATTAAGGCTTAAAGTTATGCAGGATTAAGAGCGTGGTTGCTTAGATTGACAGGTGGGTTCCGTTACAGGTGGCATGTTTGAGCAACCAGGCGTCATTTGCCCATTTTTACATTAATCGGGCGGCGGCAGAGGCAGGACACCAAGATGGAGATGACCAGAGCGACCACATCGAGCTTCACAGCGGCTCTTCAGAAACCTGTTGGTGACATCGCGGAAACTATGTCCACGTTTTGTACCGTTTATGGGTTTCACATGGGACTTGAATATCAGTCTCCTGGGTTTGTTTGACCCATTCAACAGCAAAATCTGCTTTAATTTGCAAAAGAACAGAGGTTTAGACCTCTGTTGAGGCTGGGATGATATTCTCAGGTCTGTTTCGAAGGATGTTATTCACTAGTTTTGGCTCATTTGTGTCACGGCTACAGAGATGTCAAACAGAAGCTAAAGCATTTTTTGTTCTGCCTACTTACCCAAACTTCTGCAGTCGTGACAACTCTGTGTATCTAAGACTTTCCCGCTGTCTTCTTTCAGGATCAGGTCAGATTGTTAGATGCACCGTCTGATTTGGTCTTGTAACTGATCTAATGACAGCGTTTTCCAGTGTTGTGTTGGCTTCACAGAGCTCAGCTGGTGCTCATCTGATAAACAATATTTGCATGTTTATTTATTTATATATTCTCCGACGGGGGAAAAAGGTTTAAAAACACATTTGAGCGCCGCATTCAGACAGCGGGAAGAGAAAAATAAAGGCACCGACCTGAAATGGGAGAGAAACTAATGTAACTGGCAGCATGTTTTGTTTTTGTGCACAGAGAGCTTTCCCTCACAATGGCCTCCTGCATGTGACCGAGGGAGCTCATCAGCAAAAAGTGAAAGCATTAATTACCTGAATAAAGGCAGCTGGCATGGCACTTTCGGAAAATTCACCCTCTTTCAACCTACGTGTGAGAGAAGAAGAGATTTCAAAGCTTACTGGGGAGGGAGCAATTTTATGTAGTCTATAAAAAACATTATTCTCTACATAGTTGACAGAATTGCTCGATGATATGATTGAAAGGAGGTAATGATGCCTCTTCCAACAATAACTGTTCCCAGTTTATTTCGCCTAAATTACCTTTTAGCAATGCAACAAAGAAAATTTCCCTTGTTGCACTGCTGAGGGGCAATTTTCAGTTGTTGCACATCATATTTATGTATTCTGACTTCATCTCTCGTTCATAAGAGTTTATGATTGCTACTTCATGCTCCCTCCTGCTTATGACTTCTAGTTGAATTGGTTTTGTAGTGTTGCATAATGTTTGTCTTCCAAAAGAATATGAAAGCTTTTATTCCACAGTGAACTTCTTTTTTTTTATAGAAAACATGAAATAAATGAAGCATTTCTTAAAAGCAACATTGTGTTACTTTTCTACCATAAAGTCATTTTAAAGCTACAGTAATGTGTAATCAGGTTAATGGTGTCGTCTGTTCTCACACTATGCAACTTTGTCGACCAGTGTTGTGCCAGAACAGGAGCTGGGCAAGCGGCCAGTGGAACCAGGCTCAGCAGCCTCTATGGACACAATGGCAGAAGAGAAGAGAGCGAAGAGGACGTTGACGGAGGAAGCGAAGAAGAGTGACCGAACAAGAAGCCGCCAGACAAGAGTAAATCTGGGACTGACTTTTAGTGGTTGGTGAGAGCTTGGTGAAACAAAAGGCTGAAAGACAGACGCCGAGCTGGGCTGACTGCTGTTGGACTAGTAAGTAATATTAGCTGGCTGCTATGTCTGCTGTTGGTGACCTTGTTAATGTTTGGCTGTTAGCAAAGTTGTCGACTCGCTAGTTTTTGATCAGAAGTAATCATAACAAATACACATGTATAATTGCCTTTATGTTTCATAGTGGTATTACGCTCTGAAGCTCACAAAAATATCAGTTTCTACACCATGTTGCGTTAATTCAGGGTTTCATTAAGGGAATCTGGCTGGAAAAAGATTTGTAGTTAATTAACACTACAAGCTTTACATGCTTTTGGAATAACGAAAGCTCATCACGTTCTCCAAATTAGTACAAAAAGTGACAACCTCCCACTAAAATTCCCAAACCGTGCTGCATGTTGCTGTGTGAAATAAAGCCTTCATCTCGAGCTGCCATGCTGCTCTGGTCCCACTGTGTTGTATAACCAATTGTTACATTGCCCTGTGTTCCAACAGGCACCGGTAGACAAATCCTGCTGCTGCAGGTACACTGGGGGAAAATTCGAGGCTTTGTAAAGGTGACAAATCTCAGAGAACACTGCTGCTTTTACATCGGCAGCTAAAACACATCTGAAAGAGGCAAAAAAATAAATGCTGTCTTAAATTTACCCTTTCATGAGAGGTACAATACACAAAGGGCTAAATGAATTACATTCAAGTCACAGTACTAAACATCAGATTTTCCAAAAAAACTAATATCCAGTGACCCTTCAAAATAAAGTTCATTTAACAACAGAATCCATTTTCAGTTTCCAGCCAACTGGATGAAATAATATTCAGTCTGCTGCACAATAATAATGAATTTTAAGCTATTTCCTATATTACTGATGAGGTGAACAATTGCAGTGGCAGGTGGAGATCTTGTTAGGAGGGAATCTGAGAGTTGGATGATAGAAGTCCTAAAGCACGGGGAGATCATGGTTAGCAAGGCACCAAAGAAGTTGACCTCAACGTTGGTTACCACGAGGGAGACTGAACAATCTGGTGGAGTGTGGGAGGTTGAGTTGGACTGCATGGGTTGATTGGATGATGAGGAACAGGTGGTGGTGAGGTGATCAGGCAGGTGAGGCCACGCCCAGCCACACACACAACAGTAATAGGGGATGAAACACTGGGAATTAGGAAGGCAGACAACTTAATTGTAACAATCGCACGTCTTTTTCCTGATCCAAACAAAAGATGTTCATTGAAAATGACACATCTTCTTCTCCAATGTGTACAATGTAAACCAGAATTTAAAAATGTAATCATTAAACTGGTTTATATTGATTTTATTTTGCGAGGATATGTCATTTCTGGTTACCTGTATCAGTCAAAATGGTTACCACTGGGTTAAGACTGTTGGTCTTCATTGTTCATGCAATCAAACATGCTACTGAATTATCTCTAACACTCCATATTTTTACAGGTTTGGGTCTCTAGGGGCAACCACAAACAAACCTCTTAACCATCTTCTTCAAAGCTTATCAGTCTTTTGGGCTGAGCAAGTCCATTAACCGAGCATACAGCAAGCTGCTATTAAAAGACATGTAGTTCACTTCTTATGCTCCCTTTTCATGTGCAAGATACAAAACAATTTCCTCACCAACAGCACTGAGATCATAAACTACCCCAGCTTACTGTCACAAGTTGGCAGGGCTAGTATTAAAGCCTTGTTAGCTTATATGCCAATTAAGCTACATTATCCTATATCTGCAATTAAAGGTGTGAGTGAATGTGATATGTCCCTGCCTTAAAGTATTAAAGATCACACAAAATGCTTTTACAGAACATGAGAAGTGTCGGGGTCGGTACACAGATCCAACAGAAGATTCAAAAACAGGAAAATAATGATGTTTGCTTGGCAGACATCTGTACGGGTGTCTGGGCGTGTGTTGTCACCGAGGCTGTGGGAAGCAGGATGTAATGAAACAGAAGGACCAGTGGAGCGTGGACGTGGCAAGTCATGGTGGGTAACCAGTGAGCAGGAGGCAAGGCGACTGCAGCGAGGTGACTCAAGTGGCCCGCTGACAATAAAGACACTCTTACAAGATATATGGCTTCATGAGAGTGAGAGAACAGCCAAAAAAATATGAAGTTTAATACTCTGAATTCTCAAATAAAGGCTGACGCCACAATAACTATCTTCATCAGTCACACTCACCAAACTGCAGTGTTGTAGTCGTCAAGATCGGTCATGGTTCTAGAATCGACTACATTTTTACTCTGCCTTGTCTCAGAACGTCTCTTCCTGCTTCAAATGCAAACAATGACTCGACTCACTTCTAATTTGAAATCTTTGTTAATGGCTGTCACCCCACATTCACTCCAAGAAGAGTGGGAGACAGGAGAAGAGGCCGTGGAGGAGATATCAGCCAAATGTTTTGGCTAGCCAAACCACAAACGAACAAAGAGTTCATCTTTAAAACGGCAAAAAGAAAACACACAGCAGTCCGTAAATCTTGCAATGCAGAATGAGACGGCCTCACCCGAAGAGATTTGGTAAGCATTAGCTATCTAAGTAGGCTAAATTCTGTCTGGTCTTGACTCGGTCTGGCAATGTCTTGGTCTTGATCTGTGTCCTGACTTGTATCCATCTCACAGTACACTGCATTTTACCATAACTGACAGCATGAACACACTTATGTACTCCAAATTGCAAGTACCCAGATGGTGCACTTCGCCCTCAAAGGTTGCCACTTTGGCCATATAGTGGAAGGGGAGGGTCCACCGGTATTTTGAAAATGGCAGTCGAGGAAGCTGCCGGAGCTGAAGTGGTTACGGTGAACATCATCGCAACATACAAATGTAAGTTGTACATTATGTTTTACACACACACACACACGCACACACACACACACACACACACACACACACACACATAGATAGATAGATAGATAGATAGATAGATAGATAGATAGATAGATAGATAGATAGATAGATATATTCTGGCAGTCCAGAATTCTGCCAATCTAAAATCAGCAAATGCTAATCTCACACTCAGATTGACTCAAACTTGTTCATCTTAATGGAAAAACTTAATGGAGGTGTCTATTGATTATAGATGAACAGAATCTATTAAAGGACAGTTTTGCGGTTTCCAGATTATGATGCATTGACAGTCCAGTGTGTACGATTTCATGGCATCTGCAGCAGTGTAGTTATTGACTGCAAAACACCCACTTCACCCTCTCCATTTAAAAACATATGTATTTTAGCATATCCAGCAAACACAAGTATCTAGTGTCTAATAGGCTAATAAACAAACAAAAGCCCGGCACCATGCTTGAGTATCACTGGATTTCATGTATTACCTCCGTGGCTGTGACAATTGTATGTATAAAATGATGCACATAAGCTTCAGTGTTGCCTAGCCACATGGGTTTGCTGTAACCGTCTAACACACACATGTAAATTCAGTTTGAAGGGATTTGGATTAGTTGGATTATTTATTTTCTGAAAATAAGTTAAATAGAAGTCCATCTTTAATAGCAGCAGACCTCAGGCCTCCATCTTTCTCATCTTTATGAACAGAGATCTGCACAATATTACAGAATCTGTAGGCAAGGGACTTACAGATTAGTAGTCCAAGTGGCATTGACCAGGACTTTGGTTGTGACCTGTATATAAAGATTAGCAGAATTGTGCCTCTCTCGTCATTCTTGCATATAAAACTGTTAATCGGACTGCAAAGGAAATCTTGGCCCAGATATCTAAATTTCATCTGAAGCCCAGAAACATTGTCCGTTGGCCCCAGATGCTAAATAGCCCCGATGGGTTCTGAGATTGGGGAGTTTCTGTCATACAAACAATCTTAGAAAATGCATTCAAACAGCTACAGTGTGACAAGTAGTGTGACTGAATAAAAAGGGAAAATTAATGCTAATAAAGTTCCTCCACAAATCCCGCAGACTCTCTGATGAGCCAGTCACCTTCAGATCAGGCTGCACTGTGAAGAAACCAAGGATCAAATGAGCATTCAGCGCAGGTGAAAGTCTCGAGTGAGTTTGAGGCACAAATCAGGCTTCAGTCGCAGCGTGTGTCCTCCCAATTCCAGTAATCAAAGCTCTGTAAATGACAGTGGCTCGGGAGATAAACTGTTTTGAAACCTTGGCATGGATCAAATGGGCAATCTTGATTCAAGCCTACTACAAAATTAGTCAGCCAGTTTCAGTTGTTTGTGTTTTTTTGTTTTTTTTGTTGTTGTTTTTCTTTTGTTGTTCTTCTTTTCTCCTTCCAGAGAAAAATCCAATTCAGTTTCACCCCACGTGTGCACAGAGGTTGCTCAGACAGTGTGATCAATTGATAATAAGAATATGGGCCAAGCAGCATAGAAGTTTCATTATTTTAATTCCTTTATAGCAGCCCTCAAGCACAAACTCACATGAATTTATTTGTTGCCAGATGAGAGGATTAATATATTGATTACAGACCTGATTAAATGTAACAACGCTTGTAATGAGAGCGGCTGGGAATTATAAAAAATGAATGTGAAACATACTTCTATCAGAGCTGATGTGAAAATTGAATGTTGGGTTTTGTCTTCCCGTGATGGCTCGAGAAGCTTGTTTTTTTTACTTTCTCCATTTTATTGCCGTACGAGGCCACATAAACATACTGTAACTTACTTATTGCTGTACATTACCGTGGTCTACGGTAATGATAACAAAGCTGCGGTAAACGTTTTATCCTCCAGCTCTCATATGAGTTCTAAGGATGAATCGCAAATTTTGTTTTAATGTTTACTGTAACTGTAGCGGCTCTCTGCAGGCTAATTTGTGTAATTTAAAAAATGCTGTAATGTACTAGCGATCTGCATTATTCCCTTTTGTTTCTTTAAAATCTGATCAGTGGTGTGATGAACAGCGAGACAGAGAGCAGCTTTCCCCCCATTTATGTCTGCAATGAAAAGTTAACACTGGAAAAAGATTGTATCAGTGCACATTCACTTCTGCTCCACTTGTGTTTGTATCTGAATGCAGATGTTGGAACTTTTTTACTTCAACACGGACACATTTCACAAAGTGCTGTGCTGCAGTGCGCTTTCAGGGGAACTCACTGGGGCTAACTGTGACTCTTACTTTATGTTAGCACATCTGGTATATAATAATCAGTTAATGACCACATCAAACATCCACACAGGTATCAAAGGCAAACATCACAGTATGATGCAATACGGCCAACTAAAGCAGACCACCACTTGAGATACCAGTTCCTGTACCTGGACTTTGCTTATCAGCCAAAAAGGAGTACTGATCCAATAAGAATATACGTAGACACCGATCAGCCATGGCATTCTGCCCACCTGCCTTATATTGTGTAGGCCCCCCTTTTACCGTCAAAACAGCCCTGAGCCATCGAGGCATGGACTCCAATCGACATCTGAACACGTTAGCAAGTCCTGTCTCTATGGATCAGACTTCCAGCAACAGTTGCTGAGATCTGGGGAATCTGGAGGCCAAGTCAACACCTTGAACTGGTCGTTGTGTTCCTCAAACCATGCCATCAGGGAATACCGTTCCCATGAAAGAGTGGTCTGCAACAATGCGTAGGTATGTGTCAAAGTAACATCTACATAAAAGGCAGGACCCAAGATTTCCCAGCAGAACATTGCCCAAAACATTATACTGCCTCTGTCGGCTTGCCTTCCTCCCATAGTGCAACCTGGTGCCATGTATTCCCATGGTAGATGGGAATACATGGCACCAGTCACCTTCTTCCATTGCTCCATGGCTCAGTTGCAGGTTCACATGCCCATTGTTGCCATTTTTGGCAGTTGACAGTGGTCAACATGGGCACCCTGACTGGTTTGTGGCTATGCAGGCCCATATGCAGCAAATTATGATGCACTGTGTGTTCTGACACATTTCTATCAGAACCAACATTAACTTGTTATTTAATTTGAGTTACCATAGCCCGTCTGTTGGATTTGACCACACCGGCCAGGCTTCACTCCCCATCAAGTGCATCAATAAGCTTTGACCCTGACACTAACCACTAACCACTTTTCAGGTGCAATTATAACAACATAATCAGTGTTATTTATAACATTATGGCTAACTAGTGTATTGTTTGTATAATTGCTATCGTTGGTGTATGGCTTGACTTGAATCCTTTCTTTCATTATATAGTTTAATAGTCTCTTAGCTCTGGCTAATGTTACCCTACCAGAAATCAATCTTCGCCACTCTAAGACAGTTACTGGTACCCAAATGGCACATGACCCACCCTACTCTGCTTCTGATTGGCTTCTTATTGCATTTATTAGTTGGTCAGATTGGTCTAAGGTACGCCAATCAGAGTCAGAGTAGGACGGGTCTGTAACGAGTAAACAAACAACAAAGTTACCCATCACGTATAGATGAGCGCTATTAAGACATCCACTGTGAGGGTCATGTTTCGGACCTAACCTACCGGACTCTTTGAGTTAAAGTGAGTGAAATTTATGATGTTGCGCTGTCACACTTCAGTGGTCATGTGTATCTTTATTAAAGTGAATTAGTGATGAATCACCGTCATGCATGAATCATACATAAATAAAATAGCACGTTGTAAATATTTTAGAGACCCCTCAAAATTTCACAAATCATGTTTTCAGGAGAGCTCATATCTTATTAAGAAGGGCCTCTTGGCTCCAGCGGTGGTTCACACCCTGCTATGCTGCCCTTCATCTGAAGGCAAAATATTACAACTACAAGCTTTGTGCTCCGTGAGGCTCGCCTTAGGCACAGCGGAGCTTTGAGATAAATGCTAACATTATAATGTTAACAGGCTGAGGTGAGAGTGTTTACCACGATTGCCTTTGTAGTTTAGCCCATTAGTATGCTAACATTTGACATTCCTCATCAGCAGTGGTTTACGTTTTCCAGGTAGTCATAAAACAAAGTTAAAATTTTGATGTTTGAGCTCTTTAAAAGTTTGGTGAGCTCGTGCAATTCAACCCGAGAGGAACATGAACGTCTGTGCCAGATTTCGTAGCAATCGATCCAAAAGTTGTCAAGATGTTTCACTCAAAACTGCTCAACCTCATGGTGGTGATGGAGGAAATGTCAGGGGATCGCCAAAATCAGGATTCATCCTCTGGGGTCGATGAATATAACTGAAATCCAGCTTTTGAGCTGTTTCCGTGTGGATCAGCTGACCAACAGGCTGGCATTGCCAGCCATTGAGCTGCAGCACTAACTTGGCAAAAATCTTTTGACCTTGATTATTCACAAAGACGGAGCTGCTGCAGTGAAGCCTCCGATCCTGCGTCAAGATATTAACAGGCAGCATGCATAAAAACAGAAAAAAAAACTCTGTTTCTGACCCCATCTGCTGTAATAATCACATGTGAAACATTAAACATGTTTATATGGTGATTATCCTCAATATCACTCCAGGCCTTTACCAAGTGGATGGAGGTAATTAATTAACCTGATATACAACACAGACCTCCAAACATTACACTTGTGATTATTTAACTTATTCCAAAACAAGCTCTAACAAGTAATCCACCAGATTTGAAACCTGGCTGCATGAATACTGCAGGGAAGGCAGTAGCTCAGGTGGTAGCGAGGGTCAGCTGCTAATTGTAGGGTCAAAGTATCCTTGAGCAAGATACTGAACTCCAAATTGCTCCCGTTGTGTCTCTATGTGGAGGAAAAAGTTTGACAGAAGTCTCTAAAGAATCTAATTCTGTGTTATGTAATAAATTTGCTCACCTCACTAGAAGCATTAGAGAGGTCCAACACTTACATTGTGTGATAAGATCTGGGGTCAGTTGTATGAAAGGAGACGTTTAACTAACTGTAAGTCCTGTTGCATAAAGCAGAGATACTCAACTTGGTTTGCCTAACCTAGTTAAAGGAACATCTCATAGGAACTTTGTGATTTAGCACCCCCAATTTCAGAGTGGAATACCATATTACAATAAACACGGACAGCTGTACACGTCTGTCGTTCACCCTTTTATTTCACGAAGCTCTCGCCAACGACTAAAAGTCAGTCCCAGACTTTTCTTGTCCGGTGGCTTCTTGCTCACTCCCTCCTTTTCTCTTCTTAGCTTCCTCTATCAACGTCCTCTTTTCATCTTTTCTCCTCCATCATTACATTTATCCTGGTTATTTACCCAGCTCCGGTTCTGGCACGACACCAGCTCCACTCCCTATCAGCATTCACCCTCGGCCTGTAAACTTCCTCTTCTTCTTCCCGGTGGTCAAAAACACCTGTGGTACAAACACTAACACTCCCCCAGTGCTCTAAGGTCACAGTGCGGGCAGTCCGGCTAACAAACTGAGCTAACATTAGCTAACAGCAACTACAGTTTACTTCACTGTCCATCAGGAAACTCTGTAAATCACGGAGAGTTGAGCCAGAGCAGCTGGAGGACATCAGAGAGAAAAACAGAAAACATTTTCTCCATAAAATATGATCCAGTTTCACCAAAATCAGTGGAACAGTCAGTGATGTGTGATTTAGTGCTGTAAAGCATTATGTACTTCTCGCAGGTGTCTGATAGTCTGTTAAATCTGTTAGGTTATGGCAGAAAAGTTACGCAATGCTTTAATATTTGTACAACTAGTAGAAAATAAGAGACACAACTGAGCAGCATTGGTACAGAGCCCTCAGGCCTGTCTGTGAGTCAGTCTAACCTCCTAACAGAGTTTTTGGGATAAAAAAAACATACACAAGAAAAGCCGAGGTACACCTCCAGGCTAAAATAAAAACAAGCAGGGAAAACCTCTCGAATGCAGGCCTGAGGTAGGAGCTTTATCTCAGTGTCATTATGAGCTGGTAGTTTTGGCAGAACATTACTACAACTGTCTCTTCCTCTCTATCTTGGTGGGCCGACATAGTAAGAACATGACCACATTAAAAAAAACAAACCCACAGTTCAAAATGACTTGGTGGTCTTAACTGGCAGCAGTGGGTCTAAAACTGGTTGCATGGAGCACTCAGGTATCTGTCCTATATTTCTTCTGTTCTGGCCACCTTTAGAGGCAAACATCCCAGTTCTTAGGAAGACGCATGACGCATTGCCCAATTTGCGGACACTTGCCTCAGATCACACTGCACCAATTCACAGATCCACATCTACATAACCACTGATGGTGTAAATATGTACGTCGTATCCGTAAAGTCACTCAAAGTTTTCTGAAGAGTTAATTCATTGTGGTGGCTCCAGCCCACTCTAAAAAAGTTCACATTGAGCATAAATATCTTTTGAAGTGAGCGCAGAAATGGCAAAATAATGATATTTACTGTTCACTTATTCACCTGTGTTTGCCTTCAGTAGGTTAAATTAAGAGACTTGAGTACACAGATGCTCGCATACACGTCTGCCGGCATCAAACTGACAGTAGCTGTATAAACACTGCAGGTTAAGGCTGTATTGTTTTTACTGTTAATCAGTGCTTATGTGATATGCCACCAGTGTAGGTATTTATTCTCGGTAGACTACATATTTGATGTGCTTGTGACTTTTTCAATTTTTAATGTGTACGTTTTCTTTGCTGCCCACACTGCAAACCAGTTTGTCTTAATAAAGTCATTAACTAAAGCAACTCAAAGAAATAGTTTTTCTTTCAAAGGTACTGAGTCCCTGCAGCTTTGAATACTTCAATACATATTCTGTGTCACAGAGAACAGTTTCTAAAGCGGTAGACATTTTTAATCATAAAGGAATCGATCTTTCTAACAATAGCAGAACAATATCAGAAAACAGTACTTTGTAATTTAATATTTTTAGTTGTACCTCCCCTGGCCAGACTCCAGACTTCTTGAAGGGCATGCAGTTATTTTTATAATCCTACAAGGAGTCTGCAAAAGCTGTTTCAGGGGTGTTATTAATATTACTATGAGACAGGTCCAAGTGTCTCTATAACCTGTGCATTAAATAACATAAAATCCCAAAGACAAAAATAGACCCACAGCAAATGAATCTATCAAATACTCACATTTATCCTCGTGTTTCTGCGTTATCTCTGGGTATTAGAGTGAATTTGCCAACTGTTCTCTGACAGTTCTGTCTTTCAATAACACAAAATAGAAAAGAAGACAGAACAAAGACCACATGTAATTTTTTAAGTCTGCTGAAATTACTCTCACTTAGCGAAATGACTGTCACCCAATTTCACCCCGTTGGAAAACAGCCAGGGAGCAATGAGGAATTATTGGATGAAAACGCATTAATGAAAGACAGTTGTCATTTTCTGACAAATGACACAATGAATTAATTTGTCGAGGGACGGCAGCGAATTCAGGACAAGGAGTGCAGGTGCATGAAAGGAAACGGAAGGCAAAAAATGTGTAGAAAAGAAAAAGTTACTTGATTTTGTCTGCAGCCTTCAAGCTCTAAAATGACTCATGTCAAAAGGCAGGTAACTCTATTTTGTATAAGATTGCATTGAATTGCCCCAAAAATCACAGACCTTCTGATATCAAGTGCATTTTGCTGGAAAATAAGACTCAATCTTTGTATCATAAAATGTATCCCTGCTGTCAGGGCTGGAGGCGACAGGATGCAACATACTTTGGTATTGATTTCAGGCTTTACGTCACACTACAAGATGTCAAAATATGCTTTTAGATTGACATGTTTTTAGCAAACAGCATTCATGTACTCTTAACTGAGTGGTGCAGCCATGCTCAGTTGAAGTTCAGAAAGAGGCTGCGGTAGCTTCAGGCTGTATGACATCATGCATTAGCTTTAATGCAGGGATCATAACTTAAATTTCCAGAGTAAATCCATCCATCCATCTACTGTAACTGCTTATCCTCATCAGGGTTGTGGGGGCTGGAGTCTATCCCAGCTGACTTAGGGCAAGAGGTATACCCTAGACAAGTTGCCAGTTCATCACAGGGCTGACACATAGACATTAGGGAATCTAGAGTCATCAATAAACCTATGAAGTGCATGTCTTTGGCCTGTGGGGAGAAGCTGGAGTACCCAGAGAGAACCCATGTAAAATCCACATAAAGGCTCCAGCTGAACCCGAACCAGGAACCCTCTTGATGTGAGGCAACCGTGCCGACCTTTGAGGGCAAATACATCTCCAGAACAGAACTCGATCATGGTCAGGCACCATCGTATCTTAAAGAGCTCACAGTACCCCACTAGAACACACTCCTACAATGCAGGGTTCATTTTGGTTCCTATAGTCTCCAAAAGTAGAATGGGAGCCAGAGCTTTCTGCTATCAAGCCACCATGCTGTTTTTTTATGCACATTTTAAGCCTTAATATAATTTGAACAGGAAAGTTCAATAGAAGGACCAAAGAGACCTAACCCTGTAACAGGCTGTAAACATGTTTAGTTCTGCTGTGAAGCTGGACATTTTAACATGGGGGCTTATGGGGATTGACTCGTTCTTTAACCAAGTGTTTTTTGTTTGTTTGTTTTTTGTTAATTTCTTCTGACTTTCCTGAAGGTAAAATTTTAAATGGACTAAAGAAACTGAATTATTCCCCTTCAGATTTCTGATTACTGCTTACCTTGGAAAATAATTGAAGAGTACTGTATATTGGTACTTTTGTGTTATACAACATAAACTCAACCTGGTTTTATATTAGGTGTGATGTATAACCATGAACTTGCAGACACAGACAGCTCCTTATGATTGGCCATCGTTGCATATATCTATCTGCAAACCTCGGAGGCTGAAAGACATTTTCAGAGATGGACTCCTTTGCAGCAACACTTTGGGTTATGAACTGTAGACTACCTTGCTTGAATAACATGTATCAACACTGAGGGAATTATCAGCTGAACACTGAGGAATCGTCAAATCTTTCCACAGGGGGGAATAGAAAGTAAAATTTGCCATAAGTGCTTCATAAGTACTTTCCAACACTGCGCTGGCACCATATGACCTTCTCAAGTTCAATTACACGCAGAGCCCGTTTCTGAAAATCACACCCAGCTAACCTAAGACATCAGGCTTGATGTTCATTTGTTATGCAAGAGATGTTTGTCCCAAGGGCCTCTACCATCTTTGTTAATTACCCCTTGTCTTCCTTTTGCATTCGAGATGGCCCCTATCTCCTCAAGTCAAGATGAGGAGGGAAACGTGCACACCTTGAAGTGGGCAATTATTCCTCACATTGTTCAGGTTTCAACTGCCGTCAACTCAGGAAGACAAAAGAGCGAACTTAAACTGACTACAGTATTGTTGTTTAATTTAACTGCAATGGTTTTTGCACTCAGAAAAGACTCCTGAACACTAAGGGATGGACGAGACCTAAATGCTTCTTCAAGTGTTCATGGCACCAGATTAAAAACAGACATCAAGTTAAATACAATGAGTCTGCATTGATTTAACAATTTGCAGGTCAAAAGACGAATGGATGTCTGTCACAACTGGAATAAATGTCATTAAAAGTAAGGCCGGTTTTAAGTATTAAACAAGAATAAGAGACTACAGTTTGCTGATTCATCATTTGGGGATCATGAATGTCCATACAAACATTAATGGCAATCCATCCATTAGTTATTAAGAAACATTTCAGTCTGGACCAAAGTGGTGCAACAACCATCCAACAGACCAATGTTACTATCCATAAATCCAAGCTGCAACTAACAGTTACTGAAACAAGGTATGTATGCAACCCAGACATCCAATAAAACCTTTAATCTTTAATCTAGGCAATCATGGAATCAGTGTTGATCCCACAAAACCACAATGCACTGACACTAAAGACAATATCCCAACAATGTGCAAGAGTACACTACAAATACATTAACATCAGATATTAAATCAATGATACTGATACTGAAGTATGTTACAGAAATGAGGATTCATTTGTTCAACATTTAATTGGACATCAGTTTGTAATGTACTTCTTTAAATGCCTTGAGCGTTGCTTGATTGCATTTTTAATGTTTTTACATTGAAATTAACATTAGTCTTCTATAAAATATCAAACAGGTCATTTTCTGACCTCAACTTCATATGTCCTTCCAATCCTTAAAACTGCCTACAGCTGAAGAAAAAATTGTGTGGACGGTTAATTAATAAAGGGACAAGATTTTTGCATTAACACATGTAGGAAATGTCACTTAGAACTGCCCAGGGCTCTTATTCCTATTATAAATAGTTTGCTTAAACTTCCTAATCTTCCTCCAGTGTTGAAAACTTGACTAAAAACTGGAAATGTGACGAATCGTTTCACATTCGGTCCTTCACAAACACGAAGTGTGACTCTCAAAAGTAATAAAGTAGTGTAGGTGAGCAAACAGCAGGATGACAGAGATTTATTATAGTTTCCATATGGCTGCACATTGTCACAAATCACACTTGTGACATGACTAAGCATTTTATTGCAATTCTTCATGTAAACCCAAACACAACCACACTTCATACAAGTCCTGACCCACAACAGTCAACCATAATTACAATATCCTTTGCTGGCGTTATCTCTTTCTGCAGCACCCTCGGGTATTCATTTAAATAAAATAACTGTTAAGAGTCACCATTTTGACCTGCTTTAAATTCAGGTCTTTGTTTTGACTTCATTTTGTTTGTGTGTTCACTACTTTCCTAGTAGAGACAGAGCTCTCAAAGTTTAACGAGTTGCAAGCCCAGTTTAGACCAGATATTCACAGTTCGAAATGGTGTATGCCAAGTATCACATTTAACTGAATCTGATGCTGTGCTCATGTAAATGTGTATGTTTTGCACACAAACATTTCACTCAGTCTAAGCTCATTATAGATTAGATGTGCTCAATGAGCTCCTGTGTTTGAAACATGATGGGTTTATTATGAAAATGTCCTTTCATCATGTAATTTTACTAATGAGCCTCTGGCTGAATCGTAATTGACAACTGCCAAAGACCAGGTGTTTTCCTGCATTTGAATTTCAAAGTTGTGCTCGATAGATGTTTGCTTAAAGCACATATTCAAATGCTGAGTGTGTCGAGATGAAGGACCAGCTTTGGCACCAGTTGCCTGGCACTACGGAGCCTCTGATTACGGCACTGGGGGCGACATGTCAGCTTGAAATACAATGCCCTGGGTTACCGTGTTTTGAGGCCAACAGCTTCAGTTAAAACCCCAGCTGGATCATGACTTAAGTCAATGCGTGATGGAGAGTAGACGAGCAAGGGCTGCAAAAGAAGCAATCCCAGGCAAGGGCATCTGCAAGGCCAATAAATAATGGGTTGTGTAAGGAGCTGGAGTGATGGCTAGCTGTATTTACTCTCTGCTCTTCTTGACAGCTCTGTGAATGTGGTGCTTTTCTTCTTCTTTTTAAACTCTCCTGCCTGCAGAGGGACAATTAAAGAAGCCCACGCTCAGTTCTAGACTCTGTGAATGATTATGGAATACTGATGAGAGGTGATGCCCAGCCAGTCCTAACAGGGTTTCACTGCTGAGTCCTGCATTGATTTGTTTCTGCTCTACTTTTTATGCCGACTGGATGAAAAAAGGCTCTACCAGCTGACAAAGCTGATAGAAAAAATAATACATTTGTTTGAGTCTGATGAGGTGGCGGGGTAAGAAATATATGAGATAAAGTGCTGGGCTGAGGAAGTTTTTCCCAGGAAACTGTGAATATGTGAGACATTTCATTTACATTTCACAATACATTTTGTCCTTTATGTATATCTGTGTTTACAAAAGCTGTGAACAGTCAAAGACTAATGCAGACTCAATTCTGAGGTTGGGGCTCATTTAATTATCAAATCTAAATCCAACAGGACTCACGCTTAACTGACATTACACCAGACCCTAATGTCTATGCCGGTGGTGGACCCACATGGTAGCAGACCCATTTAGTTTCATCAGGTTTAATCCTGGTGCATGACCAGCCATCAGGACCTCACAGTTTTCCCATTCCAGGCAAGGTTGGTCCATTTGGAAGATACTGCTTTAAAGAAGTCTTAAGTCGCTCTAACTTTCTAGTGGCCCCAGCAAAGCAGCGCCCAGGGTCACACATTAAACGAAATCTATTTATCGTTGGCTTAAATCAATATGAGCCTGATAATGTTATAGTTTGATTCAAAAAGTGAACCCAAATGCAAGGCAGGTAGGTTGGGTGAACAAAAAGTAACTTTAATAAAACACAAAATACCAAAAAGCAGCTGAGGAGTTCAGGTACAAAACAAACTTAATCCAACAATCCAAGAAAAATCCCATAAACAGCTGTCCAACAAAGAAAATCGAGAACGGAGATTCGATAGGAGCAGGAACACTGAAAGAAGACAAATCAAGACAGGACTGGGGAACAGGCGACCTGACAAGTGAAATAAGGAAAACACATGGACTATATTCAAGAGAACTAATTAATTAAACACAGGTGACTCCAAAAACAGGCAGGAAAAAGACAAAGACAGAAAATAAAGTAAGACAAGACACCCTCTGAAAGACTCTTTCATCGTAAAACAGGAAATAACCCAAAAGGACTTATACTATTGAAATAAAACCCCAAACATCCAAGTTTTACCAAATGGTAGTGTGTCCTTCATGCAGTATGGTGTGGAGGTCGAGGTGATGGATGGGCATGTTTAGTTGCCTAACCCTAACCATACCTTACCCATAGTTAAATTGTCATCTTTCCCTAACCTTACCTGTACTGTACTTTACATTTGCAGAAAGAAAATGTTGGAATTAGAGATAATTTTTAACATAATCCAGAGTTTTGCAGCATCAATCAACATCAATGCTCATTTCTTGTGACGGAGTTGCATGGAAATTAACTAACCTGACTGATATAGAACCATCTGGTAAATGATAATTGGAAACAGTTTAGAAATCGGCACTTTCAGACAATACTTGGCAGGTGATTGGATGAACCATCTGTTTTTTACTGTCTATCATTGGCAGACTTCAACCAATCAGAGCAAGGAACCATAAATGTCGTCAAACTCTCATTACGCATTAACTCTCTTCCGTTGAGGAAAGTTTCAGTGCCAAACGTTGTCCTTTATCAGTGAAGAAATACTTACCAGTTCAAACACATGTAGTGGTAAACCATGCCTGTAGCTCATGCCACAGCTGCTAGTAACTAGTCCGAAAACCAATGTGTTTGGACACAGTCAAGGTTTGAAATGAACATCTTTCGATATTCTTCTGCTGCTGTTGTTTACATGATAACAGGCAAGAAAGTGGATAAAAAAGCCAAATTTGGACAAAATGGTGTAAGGAGAGACTTTGGTAATAAGAAGTGTAAACTCTGCAGAGAGAGTTGGAAGTGAGTGAACTTTGTAAACCTCAGATGAACTTCTGCTCTGCACAGAAACCCGGATGAACTGGATTATGAAATAATACTCTTACTCATGGCACAGTGCAATATTTTTTCTGTTTGTTCAATGTTTTCAGACTGCAGCAAAGAGACGGAGATAGAAGATCAGAATCTTTAAACACACTATGATTTTTGATTTTATCTCCTGGCTGTCAACAACAATCTGGACTCAGGCCAGCTCGGTTTGACCAGTTATAACATGAGCTTTTGGATCATGTGACAGTGAAATGTTCGGTTCTTTCAGGCTGCTTTATGAGCAGTGTGCCTCCTTCAGCTCTACAACAGCAGGAAAAACTCTGAGCTGCACACTAAACCTAGGATCAAACAACAGGAGTTCTCAAATCTTGCCAGTAAAGGGCAATACAGACTGGGAACTAAGCTGTTCACACTACGTGATAGGGCACACATGATCACACAGCAAAAATATAGTTTATAGAGCAACTTTCTCTGTGAATGCAGTTACAAAATGTTGATGGTATTTTTTAAGATTAAGGCTGATTTTTTCAATTGCACAATAATTGTCAAAAACTAGTGAGTCAACAACTTTGCTAACAGCCAAACATCAAGCAAGGTCAACAACACAAGACATAGCAGCCAGCTAATATTACTGACTAGTCCGTCTGTCTTTCAGCCTTCAGCCAGATTTACTCTTGTCCGGCAACGTCTTTCTCATTTTCTCTTCTTAGTTTCCTCCGTCAACGTCCTCTTCAGTCTGTTAGCCTCTGCTAAGAGACTCTCATTATGTACATAGAGGCTGCTGTGCTTGGTTACATTGCCTGCTTGCCCAGCTCCTGTTCTGGCACGACACTAGCTCTGTGGTCCTAAATGCCTGTGGTACAAAAAAAGAAAACATTTTCTCCATAAAATATGATCCAGTTTCACCAAAATCAGAGAAATAGTTGGTGGTGTGCGACTTAGTGCCGTAAAGCGTTACGTACTTCTCACATTTAAGAAGCTCAAACCAGCACGTTTGTGAGTTTGGGTTGATGAATAATCAATCAACTAATGAATTAATCGCATCATAATTTCTCGAGTATTTAAGTTAAATTAATTTTTAACTGTGAAATTGTATTTCTACCCAGAATCGAGTTAAGAAACTCTATTAATCTAAATTGTCTCCTTGAATGAAAGTTAACGGTAAAAGTGACTTTCTCTTCCAGTTCATTTTCTTCTAATCTGCCATTAGCATTTGCCAGCATCACTCTCAGAACTTGGTGAGCCTTTGGACCGCTTCACTCAGCATGAGCCCGGACAGACTGGGCTTGTCAAAATCAAACAAGATTATTGCCGGATCTCAGCTGCTCTGGACTTATAATAACCCAATCTCTAGTTATGAAGCAGGAAAACCTCCAGACTAGACTCAACGGTCGTGGTGGACTTAGAAAAACTTTATCCATGACCTCGACTTTAATTTATTAATACCAATCCTTCAGGAGAGTCGTCCTGATTTGGTCATTCGGCCAGCTTCTCTATTGTCCTGTTTAATGATACGCTTCTCATCTAATCTACACAATAGCACAAGAGTGTTGTGCTGATTACGGCTGACCCTAAAAGTAATTGGCAGGCTGCTTGCCAAAGCAGGGAATTAATCTAATGTTTTGGAGCAATGATGAATCAAAAGCATTCAGAGGAGATAAATCACAAGAGGCTGAACAAACAAATGACAGTGACTGTAATTATCAAGAGGACTTTGTTTTGCAGCCTCACCTAGGAACTCAGTGTACTGAAAGAAAGGCAATAAACCTCTGTGAGACTGAGGGCGCACTCTCAGCAGACCACCGAGCTATTGCGTAAACTGATGCCCGGCCAGAGGGGGCTGCAGACTAATATCTGCAGAGAGGTATGAGCTCGAGGTTGCAGGTTCAAAATGGCAAAATGTGAGCGTGGAAAGTTAATAATGCTCTCCCCTTCCCCTGAGACCTGCAATCAGTGGACTCTTGAGCAAGGCACAAAACCAAACACAGACTCTTATTGTGGTGGGGAGTCAAAAAACATCGAAAAACTGTGTGCAATCTAGTGCTGGTGGTTTCTAATCTGGGGTTCAGGGGTTATAAAATGAGTTGGAGTCACAAGATTACCAACATACAAACTAAGAAAACTAAACTCTGCTTTGTATTTCAGACTTAAATCTTAATTGATAATAATTTTACCTCCTCATGCCTCTAAAACATGCCAAGTAAAAGTAAGGCTTTATAATAAGGGGTCACAAACAAAATAGGTTAGTATACTCCTTCTACTGCACTGCATACTGATGTAGATTGCATACTGTTTTTGCAGTTTGGTATATAAGAAATCATAGTATGCATTCGGGTTAAGCAGATAGCACACTAACATGTTGCGCACACCTTTGTTGAGTTGCTTTTAAAGAGGAGTCTATTTTTGGTGTCCAGGGCTGTCAGATAGTAAAAGCTCCATTCATGCTGTGCAGACAATGTTTTATGACTGATGGTCGGAGCACAAAAAGGCTTGGATGGATGAAACTCTACATAAAATAAATTACTGCACCAGAAAGTCTGTTTCACTGATGAATAGGTACATGTGCATGAAAACATGACTATTACCTTCAACTGTGAAGAAGCATTTCGTTAAGAAATAATCACTACTCGCTTGAGATTATGCTGAGAATTAAGATCACACTATCAAAAGAACGGGGTTGTTTTAATCACTTAATGCATCTATTCTTAATTCAATTTTTTATATGGTAACTGAAGAATAATCCAAGGACACATTCCAATTAGGACAGGTCTGGACTGTACAAAGACCCAACAATTCCCACCATGAGCAAGCACTTGGCAACAGTGGCAAGGAAAAACTTCCTTTTAAAGCAACATTGTGTAACTTTTCTACCATGAAATAACATTTAAACATTTCAAATCAGGTTGATGCTACACTGACTCATACTCACGTGAATGAACTACTGTGAACTGTAGCTGCTGTTAGCTAATGTAGTTTGTTAAAACAAAGGGAGAGTGTTAGTGTTTGTACAACAGGCGTTTTGGACCACCAGGAAGAAGAAGAAGAAGAAGAAGAAGAAGAAGAAGAAGAAGAAGAAGAGGTTTTCAGGTCCGAGGCGTGTCAGTGCTGATGGGGAGCAGAGCTGGTGTCGTGCCAGAACTGGAGCTGCAGTAACCGGGCTCAGCAGCCTCTATGGACATAATGGCAGAGGAGAAGAGAGTGAAGAGGACGTTGACGGATGAAGCTAAGAAGAGAAAAGGAGAGAGTGAGCAAGCAAGAAGCTGCCGGACAAGAATAAATCTGGGACTGACTTTTAGTGGTTGGTGAGAGCTTGGTGAAATAAAAGGCTGAAAGACAGACGCCGAGCTGGGCTGACTGCTGTTGGACTAGTAAGTAATATTAGCTGGCTGCTATGTCTGCTGTTGTTGACCTTGTTGATGTTTGGCTGTTAGCAAAGTTGTTCTCGCTAGTTTTTTAACATAAATATTATATTCATAACAAATACACATGTACAGCTGTCCATATTTACCACAGTGGGATTACACTCTGAAACTGGGGGTGCTAAATCACAATACCAATTTCTACGCAATGTTGCAAGAACCTGGTTCAGTCTGCCTTCAGTCAGTCAGCTGGATTTTCAGAAGGAGAGAGGGAAGGGCATAGAGCGAAAGATAAATAGCAACAATCATAGTAATGATAACAACTGTGATAATAATAGAAATATGACTAACAGTAATAATAATAATAATGTCAGTAACAGCTGCTTCACTTTAAACAAAGACTCCAGACATGTTTTAGACTTTAAAAAAAAGTCAAACAATTTTTTCATCCAACAATAATAATTTACTTGTGGCCCTGATGTGGAGGCGGTTAGTATTTGTGCTATTTTTTCCTGCAACCTGATAAACCATTTAGCAAAAACAATCAATTTGTCTTTTCCCTAATTGCAACAGTCTGACACTTCTGACCGCACCTAGGCAAACAGACAGAACGAAAATAAGTTGAAATAATTAAAACTAACAGCCGTAAAAACAGACTTTGAATTAACCAGGGGACAAGTTCTGTTTCTATTCTGAGGATCATTTAAATAAAACAATCCCACTAATTCACAGAGTGGGAAAAACACTTCGGGAATTAAAGCAGCTCCTCTGTCTTCTATATCAGATAAAGGTTAACAAAGAAACATTTGAATGCAATCAACATCTATTCTTTTTGTATTTTATTATCACTGAGCGTCAATCAGTGAAAGCAAATCTGATTGTAAAATCTAATCTAGCAATAAAAATCGTTTTGAATCCAATTACCAATCATGGCTGATAAATTATGAGAATATGTCGGCAAGAAAACGCCAAAAAAAAGAGTGCTGTGTTTGTGAATGTGATGTTCTGTTTGATGTGGTACAGCCTGCTCTCTGAGACACTTTGTAAAGAAGTGGCGATGTGCTGAAGGTGCTCCATGTAGATCTTTTTTAAAGAGCATAAACATGAGATTCTGAAGAGCCGTCCCTCACAATGTACCGCAAATAAAAAGGATGTTGGGCAAACACTGGAATGGGTAAAGAGAGAGGGAGAGGTTGCAGATAGGAAAAATCAAGAAGGAGGGGAGAGAGGCGAGCGAGAATGCGAGCCAGTTCTTTCATGTCCTTCCAGTCCTCTCTCTCACACACACATAAGGGTTTACTCAGAGAAATCTGCCGCCTGTGGTTCTTCATAGAGTTCTGAATTGGCCCTATCGGTGGGATTTGTTTGCACAAAAGGGAGACATTTGGACTGGGATTATCAAAGGCCCAGACCTCCATGTCTCAGCTCAGTGCAGCAGCTTGCCAGAGATGCTCCTTCTTGCCAACTCCGAACTGAAATCGGCGTGCATGGAGCTGTCGTAAGAGCAACCCTTTGTGTTTTGAAGAGTTTCGTGGGTGGTGCGTGTCTTTTTTTCTAAGTTTCCAAAAACCCAAAACACCAGAGCAAAAGCTAGTTAGCTTGCTAAGATTTGCAGCCAAACTAGAGTGAAATGACTAAATCTGTTCTTAACATTTTATTAATCATACATTATTGTTGTAGTGTTGTCTTTTAGCATGATACCATAGCCATCGAGTGCTTATTTTACAACCCTTTTACAAGATTCTCCAGTTTTAAACCAACTCATGGAGCTTTACGTTGGCCAAGTAGCAACCTCCATGACTGTGAAGTGAAGCCAGAAACTGCAGTTCCTCAAATGTCCACTTGAGGCTGGCTCCAGAAGTGAGTCAGTCTCCATAAGTCCCCATGTTAAAATGTCCAACTTCACAGCAGAAATAAACATGTTTACAGCCTGGTACAAAAAACTGTTTTGGTCTCTATAGCTAATTTCCCCGTTCATGACAACTGTACTGAGGGTGAATTTTTATACAACTCACCTGTTCAAATTATATTAAGGCTTAAAGTTATGCAGAATTAAGTATTTTAATTGACAGGTGGGTGCCACTACGGGTGGCTTGTTTGGGCAACCAGGCCGCCTCATCTCCACCAACGCTCCACGCCTTTGCCCCTTTTTTAAGATTAGCCGGGAGGCGGCAGAGGCAGGACTGCAAAGACGCTGATTTATAATTTCAGCCTGAAAAATCGAAGGTCGCCACTGAGAAATAAAAAAAAAAAACACACTTTTGCGTTTTCTGTGTTTTGTTTTCTGGGTGAAATAAAGAATCCATTGTTTAAAATTATAGAGAATTTCACACACTGTCACCGTTATTGTAATCTGGGTATGTGGTTGACGGGGTCAACAGAAATGATGATTATGACCGTTTTCTTTTGAAATATTTCTCATGCTTCAATCTACCGTGGCTTCAGCTCACATATTTCCTATATGTGAAGCTGGTGCAAATCATTTATTGTCATCCACCCTTGCTGAGAGATTAAATACCTAAATAAAAGTATTAAAGAATGTGCCTCTGAATGCCTTTCCTTTCTTACCATCCTTTCCTCTGTCCTTTTCCACTCTTACATTAATTTCTTTATGGCTAACTGAAGAAAAGAATGAATATTTGCAAAAAGCGAGTTACAAAGTGTTTTAATTGGATAACTGGTGCCATTAATCGCAAGATTACAGTGTTGACATCTTCTTTTTTTCGCAGTTGTGTCTCAACCATCTGCTTCGTATCACGAAGTACAAGAAAACAAGCGAGTAAAGGCGCCGATTAAAGAGAGAGAGAGGAGTCACATTAATTTGAAGCAGTAGTACAGAACTCTCTGTTTCACTACTGAATGTGAAAATGGTGCAGCTGCTTATCCAGAACACATTTTAAAAAAATTAAAGATTGTGAGATCGTTTCAATCAGATCTCACTTCAAAAAGATAAAATGGCATTGCGTCATGTCTCTTAGAGAGGCATGAAAATGTTGATTCTCTCTCTGCTGGTGTATAATGATCTCTTAGAGTGAGAGCCACAACAACAACAAAATAAATAAATAGATAAAATGTCATTACACTCATGAGAAGATGGAGGCAAAAACGAGTCACAGAGACTTTGCAAAGACTAACATGAGGTTTTTTTGGAGGCACAGCTGCACGTCATCGGCATAGCTTGAACTTCAATGTCTTTCCACGGCCCTTTTCCATGCAGATGCAGTCTTCTTTTTTTCTTCTTTACATCATCTCCTCTTCATCTTCATCAGGATCTTCTCACTGTTCCAGTTCTGAGCGCCGCTATTGTGAGTGTAAATGGCCTCAGATGCATAAAAGAGATTTAAAGCCACATAAGAGGAGAGGGAGGGTAGAGAAAGAGAAAATGAAGCTCTAGAGGCGGTGGTGGTGGTACTGAGGGTGCTTCTTTTTTTTTTTTTTTTTTTTTTTGTTAAGCTCCTTTACTGCATGCCCCACAGATGTACAAGAGGAGGTGCAGCTACCACGGAGGAGAGAGAGAAAGACCTGGAAAATATCATGTTTGCCTCATTAGAAAAACGACACTCTCGCTGAGGTGAGTGCAAACAAACAGACAATGGGTATAATAAGACACCCTGCAGCCCCTCACATATTCAAATGAGCAGGATACATGCAGATTTGCACTTTGTTATTTAAAAATGAATAAATGCGAGCAGCACATCAGGATAAAACAAGCAGAGAGCGGGGAAAGAATCAATTCCAGGGTAGTTTCGTATCTGTGAAACCCATTAGTCTCGAGACAATTAGGGCGCACGTCGTTTGCATTATGTCGTGTGCAATATGATGCCGAATAGCATTAATGCAGCAGCTAAAAGGTGAATTAATCAGTTAATTAATCGGAGGCTTTACATGACACAAAGGGGATGAAAAAAGATATGAGGAGTCTCTTGATATTATTATTGCATATGCATGTTCATGTGAGGTGAAGTCTTGTTTGTTCTACAGCGAGACAAACGCACCAAAAATACTTTTATTAAAAGTTTACTGCCAGAACTTTTATTTAAAAATTCTGCAGTCCAAAAGATTATTTAGTGTTATTCCACAGTGACTCTGAATGTATTCATCATCACAAAGTTGAACATGGAGATGATTTTCATCACTATCACTCAGTATTAAATCAGCACGGTTAATCAAGAAAAACAACAAGCGCCCTCCTGTCAAAGATTTAAAACGAAACTGTTACTCTTCATCTTTTTTATTTCAATAAAGAAAAAAAAAAGAAAATATGAAACTTATAAAATATTCAACTGACTGGCATCAAAAATAGATAACTGTTGAAAAAAAAGGTTATACAAGCAGATGAGTTCAAAATAAAGTAATAGCTACAACATACAAACAAATGCACCAAAAATATAAAACAAAATAAAAATATGTATTGAAAAATAGTAAGCACATGACATGTCACATTTTAGGTGATTTATTGAAGCGGTTATAGCAAACTGTTGCTTACTTATACATCCAGCAGACACAAATCTGTGAGGTCACCTGTGAAGCTCGATGTGGTAGCTCTGGTCGTCGCCATCTTGGCATAATTATAAAAATGTGCTAAAACTTGGATCATTCGTGGACCTGAGGGAAGCCTGGTTGCTCAAACAAGCCATCCGTAACGACACTCACCTGTCAATCAAAGCGTCCACGCTCTTAATCCTGCATAACTTTAAGCCTTAATATAATTTGAACAGGTGAGTTGTATAAAAATTCACCCTCAGTACAGTTGTCATGAACGGGGAAATTAGCTATAGAGACCAAAACAGTTTTTTGTACCAGGCTGTAAACATGTTTATTTCTGCTGTGAAGTTGGACATTTTAACATGGGGACTTATGGAGACTGACTCACTTCTGGAGCCAGCCTCAAGTGGACGAGAAGAGGAACTGCAGTTTTATAGTACTTTGCTCTGGCTTCACTTCACAGCCACGGTGGTTGCTCGACACCTCTTCTGTCTGACGCTGAATATCAATGGGGATAATGAATGGCAGATCTGAACTCAGAACATTGCACTGCATCATGCTGTTTGGATGTGGAGGCGTTGTTGGACATTACCGCCCACATTTCATAACCTGGCTTAGACGTGATGTTCATTTCCATAACACCTGAAAGTGGGAGGACAAAAAGACAAAATTGTCCTCCCTATTCTGAGCAACATTATCATTCATTATTTAGAGTTATTGTTCATGTTTTAAAGGGTCATTTAAAAGGGTCAGTTCATCCAAATTACCAAAATAAAACACAAAACAAATGCTCTCACTGTCTTCTGGCTACCTTTAGTCTTGCAGATACTTTTAGTCTTATGTGCCCAAGTCTAGAGATGTCTTTATTATTTTTTACTTGACTTGAGCAGCTTGTCTTTCCAGAAACAAATCACATGAACTCTTCAGTAGAAGTATTACCTGTGTTGATGTGCTGTTTTTTTATGTCATTTACTACAAATGCAATTCCTACAACTCAAAGTTTTTCTATTAGTTTGTGCGAGCCACATTTTTAAATATATAATTGTACAAATATTGGGTAGCAAAATGTATGAGGTGGCTCATAATGTGGATTTTCACTTGAACTAAAGGATCTCTTCTTCTTCTTCTTCTTCTGCTGCTGCATGACTTGATAACGGCAGCCTGAATCTTATTACCGTCCTCGGGTTCATTTATTCCTGGAGAGAACCATAAAGAGAGGCTGCTGGCTTTTTTTTTTACGTCCCGTCACCGGGACACATGGTATGCAGTAATGGTGGCATCTGCCTGAGCGCACACACATTTTTGTAAACACTACAGCTTAGTAACGATTCATGAGAGAAACGTCGCGCTCGTCCTCACACAGAAACTCGAGAGAAGAAAATGTGGAACACCTTGATTTAACTCGAAACTCCCGTGACTCCTGAGTCCTTGTTGTGCTCCCAATCATGTGAGGAGAGGACACTTATAACTATGTGCTAATTAAGTAATTAATTGGCTTAATTAATGACCAAATTAGCATATAACAGGTTCTTGATATTATACAATAGGGATTATTAAGATTAATTAAACTGGTCAACAACCTCTTAGCACTGGCTATGGCCAAGATTTTAGTAAGAAGGAGGTCATGAGTCCTGCATGTAGATTTTAATGTGGATGGATTCATGTGGATTTTGGTACAGTGTTCATGGTTCACAGAGGATGAACCCTACTATCTTTGGTGACTTTTCCTTTAGCACCACCATGAAGTTAACAATTATGATTCATGAAATATATTAACAGCTATTGGATGGATTAATCTGAAATGTGCTACAGATTTCAAGGTCCCTGAAAATTCAATTTTAAAGACTTCTTTGGTCTTCACCAGCTGGTCAAATTTTTCATGTAATCAATGAAATTGACCAAATTTTTGTTCCGTTATTCATGTTGTCTAGAGGATGAATTCTGCCGACTTTGGCGAACCCCCCGGGCTTTTCCTCTAGCACCATCATGAAGTTAAAATTTGTGGACTGCAGTTGAATTTGGTTCAGACATCCACTAATAAGTGGTTCCACCATCAGGTCAGATTTGTCCAATATTTTAGTTTATGACCTACAAAACTAAGGACATTCACATCAGCCTCAGATACGCTTTGTGTTTAGCAAATATTAGCATGCTAACATGCTCAGCTAAGATGGTAACTATAGTTGCGGTTTAATAGCTCCACATAGAAACAGTTACTTTACAGATTTTCCCTGTAGTAGAGTACAAATATAACAAACATTTCTAAAATGAGCAACAATTTTAATTGCAGATATTTATCATCATTTTACATAGATTTGTATGTAATTTTAAAAAGCAGAAAAATCGCTTCATTAATAATATGGTGATTTTTCTGTACAGAAAAAGAAATAACTGAATAATTAAAATGGTCCTTATCCTTGGCATTGATTGTTAATTTACAGATAATGTCCGTAATTTTACAAATTTGCTTCTCTCTACTGTTGTTAGCCTTTTTGTGTTACTTAGCTCTGTCTCAACTTGACAAATTAAATGTAATAATATTACTGAAATCTATCGGTAAAAGTAATATATTACACTGGTTATGATTAGGCACAGCAGAGTAAGAGTAAGTAGCACATCCCATCTTACATCACCAACACTAACACCACAGGAAACACAAGGGTGGAGGAAGCTGAAAAGTTGTCTGATGGTTGTTTGTTTGGTTGTTGATGGTGATGGTGATGTATACCAACTACCATTAATTACTGTTATTAATTAGATATATGTGTACGCTTTCTTTAAGCCATGACAACAAAACCATGCACGGAGTGGGAAGCCTAAATTTTAAAGTATAAGTTTGAATATACACTTATCATTATTTGGACAGGTGCAAAATTCTCATATGCCCCAAATTCAGATGACCTGACCTCATTGTTCTCAGTGTTGTCTGCTAAAGCAATGCTCAGATGCCGACTCATATTAGTTTTGGGGTCCAGGTTTGTAGTATATATATATTTTTTTAATGCATTTGTTAAAGCTCTGCTTAATCCTGCCAAAATTATCAATATGGCTCTTTTTGTTAGAGAATGCCGAACAACAACGCAATGAAGTGAAATGTATGTTTTGAATTATGCATACGTGAGGGAAGTGCTGTGAGTACAAAGCATTAGAAACAGGTCCTCAAATACTAGATGTCATAATAGAATTCCACTCAATATGCAAATGTTCATCATGTTTTCAAGGCAATCACAAGTACGCTCAGCCACTGCTTTTTCCTGGACATGGTCTATTTTTGTATGAATGGAAATATGTTTATTTTCTGAATTATTATTTATTTTTGCTCAGCACAGTTCACAGTATCCAAGCAGAGAAAATGGGTGCTTTATTTTAAAGGCACAGACAAACACTAACAGGGATTTAAGTGAAGTTGTCACATCATAAATTGATTATGTCTCTGTTAAATGTCATTGTAATCCAGTTTTCCTTCCTCTCCGGCCTTGTGTGTGTTGTCAGTTGAGGAGTCGCAGGCCCTTTTATGAATCGATGCAGAACCAAGTTACCGAGTTTTAAACTGCACTGTCCAAAGCAAAGAGGGAGTAACATGAACATTTGTCAAATCGACGTTTTATCAGACAGCTCTTCTGAACTTGTGACAGTCCTCTGAACACCCCAGTGGGCATGGAGGAGTCTCACCAAAGGGTGTCATTAGACTGACGAGAGAAATGAACGGTCAGATCCAGAGCTTCCTTTGTGTGTAATTATGGGAAATTATCCTTCACAGTTTTGGCAGGGCAATGGGGCTGATGAAAATTTGCCACCGCTGCGGTCAGACTGCAAAGAGAATAGAAAATAACCACTGCCACTGAAAGATGTGTCAGAACGACTTCTCAGACCACCTAATGTTTTAAATTGAGACTTTCCTTTGTGTTAAGGTGACATTAAAATGACTTTGAATCATGTGGCACAGATTTTACTCCAACTTTTTTTTTTTTTTTGGACAAATATTCTGATCGTTTCAGGATTATTTCACGTTTAATAATTTACAACCAATCTCTAAAAAGTTGGCACGCTGCGTAAAATGTAAATAGAAGCAAAATGTGATGTCGTGCAAAACATTGAAACTCTATATTTAACTGGAAATAGCACAAAGACAACAATCAATGTTGAAACTGAGACATTTTATTGTGTTTGGAGAATGATACGCCCGTTTTGAAGTTGATGCCAGCAGCACGTTTCAAAGAAGTTGGACAGTGGCAACAAAATACTGGTGTAACATCTCACAATGAATGACGTTAGTAACATGATATGAAAAGAGTTTTATATAAAGTCTGTGGTTACAATTTTAAAGTCCGTGTAAAGGCAATTCTGAGATTTCTTTCAACATAAATTAAATATGTTAGAAAATAGTTGCTGAAAACACGTGAAAAGACTTTGAACAATATGAGTTAGAGGTCCAAACAGTTTTTCACCAGTTTTCAGTCCAGGATTTTGTGGACGGTCCTTAAAGGGTAGCTCGATGACACGCTGAGGGCACTGACCATGAACTGTCTCCAGCCGAACACCCAATTGAGTCTCTCAGTCGTCACTCCATCCTATTATGCTGCCAAACATATTCACACTGAATGTATGAATTCAATACTGAAAATACTAAAAGCTACAGTGTTCAGCTGTTGACGGAAATTACTGGAACATTTTTTATTCAAATTTAAATAAAACACTTTTTAAGAAATTTCGTCTTCAATAGGAATCAGTGGGTTTGGGGCTTTGACAGTCAAGGTAGGGGAATTTGTTAGTTTTGGTCTTTTCATGGGATTTCTTGCCAGTACAAATAGAATATATAACCAGTACAAATAGAATTTTTTATATATATATATATATATATATATATATATATATATATATATTCCCTACTTTGGGTCCTCTGCTTTGTTCTGTCAAGGCATCGAAGCTAGAAAGACACCATCTCCACCTGGACCAAACAAAAGAAGGAAAATGTTCCTGATTTTGAATGAACTACTTTAACTATTCTTAGTGTTAAACTGGTGTGATGAGCCGAATCCTTCACCTTATGTGGTATGTGCCATCACTGAAAATCAACCTGAAATTCAGCTGCCTGTTACAGACAAAAACTACCATTGTTCTGTCACATTTAATCCCACGTTTAGGCTTGCTGAAGTGTTTTAACTTCATTTCTTAATTTTTATGTTTTTGAATGAACACACGGGTCTGACAGATCCCCCACATCTCCACCACCACCAACACCAACACCAACACCGCTGCCACACTCCTCTCTCCCTGATTCCTTTTGTCTTCCCAGCAATGCCGCCTCTGGCATTGTGATCAC
This sequence comes from Sciaenops ocellatus, assembly GCA_033000465.1. Classification (NCBI taxonomy): domain Eukaryota; kingdom Metazoa; phylum Chordata; class Actinopteri; family Sciaenidae; genus Sciaenops; species Sciaenops ocellatus. The sequence continues at coordinate 6,477,174 of CP136869.1, forward strand.
AGCTTCAAGGTTCCCAACACCGGAGCTGCAGCTGAAAAGCAGCCAGAGAAAAGAGTTCCAATTAGGTTTTTTTTTTTTCAATCAAACAAAATAACTTGTCTTTTAAAAAAAGGAACTGACAACACACTGTATGTGCTGCTCTGTGAGCTACTGTAAGTAATCTGACATGAGTTTGACTATTTCCTCCCACTCTGTAGGTATTAAAATGACAGACATCGGCAGAGCGTTGTAGAGCCACTGGAAGCTGCTCTCTGTTGCCATTAATTTGCCCCGTTACTATTAGTTGTGATTTGTAATTTACCAGCCTACTGTTTAGCAGAGGAGCCCAGGGATTCCCAAATGAACCAAATTACAGTAAAGAGCTGCTTATTTTGACTAATGCTCCTGAAGACACACTGTAGAAAAAATATACACCTCTAGAGCTCTTTGGGGAACTGAAATTTGGGCTGAATTTTCTCCCCAAACTCATTTATTTGCTCTCTTACTGTGATGAAAGGTTGCAATGTGGCATATTTTCCATATTTAATGATTGCAGAGATGTTAGTGTGAAGATTAAACATACTGTGCATTCGCAATTTGTATTTTAATACCTTCAATAATGAAATTTGGTGTGGACACTTGGTATTACTAAGCCTGCAGCTTTGATATATTGGCAAGTTTTTCATAATAAGTTAGTCATAATTACAACTTGTATTACGGCTTAATCTCACCAGGCATGACTGCTTACGGCAGCCGGAGTTGTTCGTGCCCTTTCTACATAATATTTATGATTCCACCAGAAGCACTGTAGTATGTTTCAGATGCATAAAACCAGTCAAAAGGGAAGCTATTTAACCACATAAAGCAAGAAAAAATGACCAAATTTAAGCTTTGCCAGGTGGGTTCAGGGTCAAGACTCCAGTTTTAACAAAATGTAGCTGGTACTTACTTACTTATTTTTACATTAACCATGTGTTAAATGACTATATCTACTGTGAAAGGTGTTGCTTGTAGTGGTAAATTTATGTATTAGTTGTGTAGTTGTGACTATGCAGTTAACCCTCAGGTCCTTGGAGCGTTTTAGCATCTTTCAGCTTGTTGTTTTGGTTTCACAGCCAGCGAATTTACTGCTTTGGGTCAGCGGGAAGCAGATTTCAGCAAAATAAACCAACTCAACACTGAAAAAGTTTTCAACAAGAGCAGTATGTTGTTTGAGGAGTTGGTGGAAACCAAACCAGATCTAAAATGTAAATGAATTTTAGTCTTACAACTCCAAATGGACACTGATGTTGCTCTGCGTCTGTTGAATGTGTGAAAAGGGGACTGTTTGCTAACACCTTCTCGATAATAAATTTATAAGATAATTATGTGTCAATGCCGTGAGGTCGAGAAATCGGTTAACGCTGCTTCAATCTCACGGCTAGAACAATAAATTTCAAAACTGGCACCAAGACGCACATTAGAGGAAGTGAAAGCAGATACTGATCCCCCTTCCCAAACAAATGTCTTTGGAAAACCCCTAAAGAAAAGTTTTCCGACTTACATTAATACAGTCTGGAATATTATTTAGCATCTAGTGGCCAATAGAGGAACTGCATCTGTGGGAATTTCAACAGTTAGAGAGAAAATTGATATATTACATGACAATCCCCACCTGACACATTACAGTTTGAACTCAGTGTGAATTTTTATGTCCTCTCGGAGGTAAAGCACCTTATTCTTTTCCACTTACCACAGCATTTCACAGCCCTTTCTTCCATTTATTGTACCATAAACATCTTCCTTCCAAATTTCTCATCTCGCCTCCTCACAGTGTCCTATGATGCTCGGAGAGAGAAAGATAACAGCCTGAAAAGTCTAAGCCAATCAGCGTTACTCAGCTCCTTCCTGGATGTTCGGTACAAGGTAGCTGTGGGAAGCTGACAGAGCCAATCATCACTAAAAGGACGTGCATACCTCCAGAACCTCCCCACGGATGGCAAAAGACATGCGTGCATCCCACCAACCTGGAGTCAACTGGAATCTATAGCTCCATCTCATCAGCAGGATCTTCATGCTGAAGCTTTTTCATCCCCGCGAGGCTAATGCTCATCTTGAATTACTCTGTTAGACACTCAAACTGCTTCAAAACAGGTGATGTTACTCCTGGGATATGCTAAGTTTGCTATTTGAAATAAACGTAAAAGCCTGACATGAAAAAAGGCTTTAAATTTGAGTATTATTCACGTGCAAAGGTATTTAACAGGACCAGTTTATTTATGGCGATAAAGGATACATTCAAGTAGAAATTCATTGTTGAAAATGGTTTTTATTTGAGCTGTACCCCCCCTTTCATATTCTCCAGACATTCTGAACTGAGTTTATTATTCAATATATTATTTATTTAATTTATTTCTCTCATAATAATCCTTCTAATCTTTTCAAACTCATACTGCATTGTTAAAGTGTTGCTGTGGACAGTTTGTCTTCTTACAAGGACCATATGGTTATGCACTTCTTTGGTGATTATCTTTTTAAAATGCACCATCAACAGTCTGGCAATAATAATGATAACAAGAATAAAGTTTATTTGTATAGCGTTCATCAAAAATGAGCTATTACAAAGCCTAACGGAAAAGACGGCTATTGATTCTCCAAACGTCAGTAACGTGACCTTTGCCTTGCACACTGAAGTGTTGAACTTGAACAGGGTAATTCTACCATTTACCTCACGGTCGTGCAGCATGAAATTCATGTTGCTGGGACAACTTTTCAAAAGTTCAGGGATAAAACGGCAGTCTAGAAGTCAGCATTGCCACAGTTGATACTTACATGTTTTGTTCAGCAGGATGATCTTCACAAATGAACCCCACTGTCGTGATTTTTGAAGTGTAGGCTATAAACAAACGACACCACATTCATATGACTTCAAACCTTTAGAGTCCGATGAAGTGGAAAGCAGAGTGCCAGATAGGAAGGGACTTGTTGCGGATGTTGATTGGCATTTACGGGAATACAGCAGCCTACCGAGGTGGTTTTCTTGCCAAGTTTGGCTGCTGGCATCCCGCGAATGAGTCAGTTCAGTTAGTTACACGACTAACCGAGCTAACAAGAGTTAGGTGTTCACTAGTGAGCAATCTTTCCATCAGGAAAGTCCATAAATCACCTCAGTAGTGTAACCCAGTCTGCTTTGGCTGCTGAGCCCGGTTCTGTTGCCTGCTAACAGCAGATTATGTTATTAGTGGTTAGCTACTTTCAGCAAAATCACTGAATAAAGTTATAAAGTTGTGCTTTTGTACATCTCCTCCACCCAAGGTACAGTTTGTACTTGCTCAGTCCTGAGAAGGAGGAAGTCAAATTATCCAACGTGGTTTAAATTTGTTTGGTTTGCAGGCAGTTGCATATTACATGCCAAAACATTCAGAGGATTCAGAGCTTTTAGGACATAATTATGACTTAGATGTGGACATGACGAATGCTTTGTAGAAGTTTAATGGGAGTTACTTCGATTAGACATTAAGTGTGGCATTACCTCAACTTCTAACCAGAGACTGTTTTTTTATAAATGTACCGGACAGCCAGAACAAGTGTGCAGATATTCTGCTGGTTCTTGTAACATCTGATGTGAACACGTGTAATGTGTGGCTGCAGAATAAAGAGGAAGTGTTAATGGAACACATCCGTCCCCCAAAGACAGGTTTAATACTCCTGTATCGACCAGCAAGTACCATCATACAAAGATGTAACTGTAAAAGCAAAAATCAGTTCATATATATATATATATATATATATATATATATATATATATATATATATATACACACACATTTTCAATATTTATTCTTGTTAAAATGATTAATTCTGTGCCGAATATCTTCACAAACTTTATGTGAAACATGGTTTTTCTGTCACTCAGTCTGTTGCTGTGTTTCTCTTTATTTTCATCAGCTCTGTAATTCTTTCCGAATCCCAGAAGAAGAGTTATTTTTCTCAGACAAAAAGTTTCCTTTTCAAGAAGTCTCTTTGAAATGTATTTCCCTCCATTCAAGTCCGAAGGTTGTTTTTCTCTTTCTGAATCTATCTGTGGTTTCCACGATGCTTCTTAGCTTCAAAGGGGAACCAAGAACTACATACTGGGTAACTTCCAGCTCCGTTGCTGTGTGTAGGCTCTCTACTTCTGTCTTTGGGAGGTTTTTCAGACTTTGGGATTGAGGAAGTTTTGGTCAGCCATCGCTTTGTGTGCTGGGTCAAAGTCAACCGACACCTACACCTACACCCTAACCACTAACCACTCAGGCTGGAGTTCTTCAGACCCTACATCACCTTTAAACCTCGGATATCCTCAATCTTAACGCCTCACCAGTGGAGTATCCTGACCCTCACCGCTTAGAATCTGAACTAAAATCTCATCTTTACACTCGACATCCTAAGTACCAAGTTGCTAACCAACTTCAAGAGATTAGTCACCCATACTTCATCCTTTACTGTATGGATAAACCCACTTTTGGATTTCCATCCTCTCTCTGCTGACCACCACACATCATCTCAGACCTGGACCAGGACAGCGAGGAAGATTGACCAACACCGACAGGAGACCAACAGCATCGTCTCAGCATACTTCCTTCATCCTCTCCTCCTTTATAATGTGACAGCATACACAGTGATGCTGAATGACAAGCGTTGGCCTTACCTTTGACTCGATACCAAACCGTGTACGTCATCTGACAACCACTACACCTAACCCTAATTTTGTTTAGGGCTCTTGTAAACAACAAAATGACGATTAAAAGCTAGTATTTCTCCACTGAAATTTGGATGCAATGGTTGTTTTCTTGCTTTTTGAGGGTGAAAAGCTTCAATTTGAAATGAAGAAATTAAATAAAAATACCCCGAGCACATCTAGATTACAACGTCTTTATTTGCTGCTGCACAATTTTATTTCTAGTCATGTTTCCTTCAGTGGAAAAACTCTTCTTTTTTCTCACTGTGTTTCTTCTTGTGGCTCTTAAAGGAAGTGTTTTATCGAGCGGTGTAAACAGCAAAAACAAATACATGTTTGTTATTTTTTACTCATTTTCCACTTTCCGGGGAGACTTGAAGTATGTGTTAATAAGTAAGACGAGCGAGTGGGTAACAGACGCTGCCTCTGTTTCTTCTTTTGTTTGTTTTAGAGAAACATTGTTATTATGATGTCTCCACAGTGGATTGCGAAAGTCTGCCACAGACAGGTCACAGCTCTCCTCGTATTTGCACATTAAAAAGCTTCACAGTTTCCTCTCTTTTATTATTATTCTCTTTTTTTCTCTCTCTCTCTCTCTTTCTACAACAGTGAAAAAGGTCCCCACAGATGTTCCCTTGGCTTTTAAGTCAAAAGCTATCTGACTGATACGAGGAAATGTCAGCCGAATCCAAAAGTAAGAAACAACCTGATTATTCCTTTTTCCGTGAAAGGTCACCTGTGACACAGTATCTCAAAAATGTATGATAAATTTGTTCAACGTTAGGTGTACCCAGCCGTACCCGGGCTGGCCACCCGCAACTTCTTGTCTTCGCTCAGCCTAAAAAAAGAAACAATTGGCTGTGGACGTGCTCAACTTAAGCCACAGAGTTCTTCCATTTATTTATGAACTCTACGGCTTCCTGATAAATTCCAGCACTTCTGATACGCAAGCGTACACAGTTTATGGCGGCTGACTTTGACGGCACAAAAATCAGATGTCTCTATCAGGCTTGATTGTGCGCATGCAGTCATTTTGTTTCTTTCCACAGGTGACCGCCTTGTTCACTCATACAGGCAATGGAAGATGTAATAAGATTGCTTTTTATGGATTGAATTCTGAACAGTTTGGAGTGATGTTTTTTTTTTTTTTCTGTGGCCCTGTACATAAAAAAAAAAAAAAAATGGTGATGGAGATGCTTTGCATTGTGCATCGGTGCAGCACATTGTGAAAAGGTCCTCCTCGCAATTTCAAGTTGCAGCCACATCTGTCTTCGCAGGAAAATTGCTAAAACCGAGGGAATATTGTGCTGTATGTCTTTCAGGTGATTCACTGTTATATTTCAGGTAATATAAAGCACAATCTAAGGACCTGAGCAGATGAATGAGAACAAAATATACTCTTGGTGGTGTTTCATGTGGCTCCCTGCTGAGGATGGCACAAATTTCCAAAAGGTGCTCTGACAGTGAACGCAGCACAGCACGTCTTTTCCTCTTGCCTAATGATGCAAATTATTAAAATGATTTCCCTCCACAACCTGTTTCATGCGTTTCCTTCCAGAAATAATTGAGGAATCTTTTTATGTTTTCAATTAACCACTCCCCCCCACCTTCTTTCTTCCTCTGTGGCTGACATTTGTTCTAATTGCTAAAGATTCAGGCTCTGCTTGGAAATGTTGCGGGGCATCACAATAATAGCAGATTTATTTTACCTGTCAATCTGCTACAATTGGAAAGAGAAGAAGTGAGAGGAGAGTTTGCAAATAATTACTGGAAGAAAAGCATACATACACACATATTTCTCTCAGGGAGTAATTATAGTCAACACTGACACAGTATGATTGTAGATTTTTTTTGTTGTTTTCAGGACATGCACCGCACTCACACTTCATGCATCTCTAATCCTGCCTGTATTTCATCTTATATTGTGTTGCCTATACATATATATGCTGACCCATCATCGTGTTCCTCTTGTGTTAGTGTTTGTTTGCTCAAGAAGAAATTAACCCAACAATATCCTGCTCCCTTCTATAAAAAAAAGGGTTATGAACCCTGGCAGAAAGAACTGTTACAAACATATGAGCATTATTTCCTTCTCAATCAACAGCTCCATCACAAAAACAGAAAGAAATTGACAATCACATCAGTTATTTTTATTTTAAAAAACATAACTTCCTCTTTGATACCAAATATGTGGTATTTGTAGTTTTAGTTTGATTCAAACATCGCAAAGAAAAAACTGTTGTAAATATCTATTTCCTTTATAAGAACAAACAACAGCTGTACAGCTACATGAGGAAAAGAATCACCCAGGTTATACGTGGAAAAGTCAGTCCTCCCTGTCGACTCTTCGGTGAGAAAACAGCTGTCTGGGCAGTGAGAACCAGTTGAGTCCTGCTGTTTATCTACAGTGCTTATGTGATAAAGTTTCCCACATCATTATAATAGCAATGTGGTGGTAGATAATGTCTTTGTCAATAATATGAGAAAAGATGTTCAAATCTATGTGGAAAAGTCACTGCGACCCTGTCGACTCTTCGGCGAACTTCCCCCAGTAGAACAGCCTCTGCCTCAGGCAGTGAGAGCCAGGTAAGTCCCTCTGTTTACACTGAGCAAAACACTTGAACTCACAATGTCTTGGTTTCTTTCCACTATGCATGGCGGGTCAGGATCTCCCTTCACAACACCATCTTACGACTTCCATAAGATTGTACATAGATATCAACGTAGTGACGTATATTTCCGGTTCTGGTTATTAATGACAACTTAAACTATCTACAATACGTAGCTCAGGACTTTAAAATTATTCTCAGTGTATCAAAACATGGAAAATAAAGTGACTCAGTGATTCACCAAGGGGTCAAGAGACGTGACTCAGTTTTATTGAAAAGTGGTGAAAGCATTCATGTCCATGTAACATGGATACATTATCCATAACAAAGTATGAACAGAGCCCCAACCCCACACTTCTGTTCTTTTCCTTGACCTCCCAGTAAAAAGGTCCCGGGTTTAAACATTGGCCGGTTTCCACCATAAATGGAATCCATACGATTGTGTTGTGAGGGAGATCCTGACCCAGCGTGCATTGTGGAAAGAGATGGAGACATCGTATAATCACTATCAGTAAATAGAGGGAATTACCAGGGTCTCTCTGCAGGAGACGAAAGCTGTTTTCAGGGACAGTTCACCGAAGAGTCAGCAGGGAGGACTGACCGGGTCACGGTGACCTTCTACACATAAACCACTCGATGGTTTTCTCATGTAGCTGTACTGTTGTTTGTTCTCATAAGGGAAATATCTATTTACAACCATTTCAGTGCTGTTTATTTGTTCTTTTTGATGTTTTTTTCATTGCTAAAAATCTACAAATGTCACAAATCTGATATCAAATTGAAGAGAAGGTTGTGGTTGTTTTGAGATTCAGCCGTTTGTTTGAGGAGAATAAAATGCTCATTTGAGTTCTCAGCGACCTGCAGCAATATCCGTAAAGACTGGAGTCTAGAGGGTTAAATGTATATGAATGCCAGAATCAGCTTAATTATTTATTTACCATTTATTATCATAGTTCACCACAGCCCTTGGATGAAGTCTGATCAGCACATGTGATATTAAAATAAACCCTCTGAGAATTAATCACACGTGATTGGGGCTTTTCACCGTACATCCTCTGCAGCTCCGCGGTTGATGAGAATAAATTCACCCTCCTGACTCTGCCAGTGTCCTGATGGAGGTGAAAACTAGGCTAACCTTTCTAGCCGTTTCCCTCGGGAGGACGTGGCAGATGTACAGAACCATACTTGCCCTCCCTTGCATATATACGACACACACACACACGCACGCACGCACACAAAACCCAAAAGCTCTCCAGGGTTCTGTCTAAAGCCAAGCCAAAAACCCAAGCTGGGGTAATCCCAAGGGAGCTCAACCTACCACCGGCTCTCCCCTCAAATCCTATTGGGTCAGAAAATCCAGAGAGGAACTGCTTCACCACTGAATGGCGGATGGGGGGTGTGCTTGTTTTGTTCACAGTCCTATATGGTGTTGTTGTCCCAGTGGAGAAAGTGAGGACAGCAACTTGGACACAGGGGCGTTTTGTGACTTTGTGAAGCCCCAGCTGAATTCAGCCAGCTGTGAGCACAAAATCGTAAAAACACATACATATTGCCATCCCTCTCCTGGGGTTTAGCAGCACATCTCATACATTTTCCCACAACCAATTTGTGATTATGTCACATCAGAGACGTGGAAACAAAAATCAACAGCACAGACATTTTCTTTCATCACTCGAAGCATGCTGGAAGCACAACAATCAGTTTGAGACTAATCCGACAAAACGCGGCGGTCATCTAATCAGGAGCGAGGCCGCAAGGTTCGCCTTGAATCATGGCACGGCACTGTCATGCTGGATGGAAAAAAAAAAACACACCAAAGAGCCAAGACCAAGTGCCAGAGAAGAGGCTGTTAAACAAGCCAGTATGGGGGGAAATAGCATTGGAAAATCAACTGAGCTGTTGAGTAAAGATAACACAGATAGATGCTTCAAGAAGGAATCAGCAAGTGCTGTAAAAGTAGTCCATGAAATATTGAAGCAACATTGTGTAGTTTGTGCCCAGAGTGTAATCCCACTGTGGTTAATATGTTCAGCTGTACTCGTGTATTTGTTCTGATTACGTTACTTATGATCAAAAACTAGCGAGTCGACAACAGCAGTCTGCTAACAGCCAAACACCAAGCAAAGTCAACAACGCAAGACATAGCAGCCAGTCGACGTCCTCTTCGGTCTGTTTATTTCTGTCACTATGTCCATAGAGGCAGCTGAGCCTGGTTACATTGCCCAGTCGCCCAGCTCCTGTTCTGACATGACAACAGCCTGCACCATCGGCCTGTAATCTTCTTCTTCTTCTTCTTCTTCTTCTTCTTCTTCTTCATGGTCCAAAACGCCTGTGGTACAAACACTAACACTCACTCGGTGCTCTGAGCTCACAGTCCAGGCAAACTGGCTAAAAAAAACTGCGCTAACATTAGCTAAGAGCAGCTACAGTTGGCAGCAGTTTCCCATCAGGAAACTCCTGATTGTTCAGGAGTTGTTGCGGAACAGTCGGAGGACATCCGTTAAAGTTAAAGTTACATAGTGTGAGAACAGACGTACGAATGACAGAGACACCATTCACCTGATTACAAGTCTGTGTAGCATCACAGGATTTACTTAATGTTTGAAGAGTTGCGTGATGTTGTTTTAATACAAAGCCATATGTTGATTGTCATTGATGTTTTTGTGTAAATTGCCATTTTAGGTGACATTACTTGCATATAAATAATGTTGTCTGCGCAGTACGAACAGCGGATGGCAGTTCATTTGCTCACAATCAAAATCATGCAGCATTGGTGATTAAAATTAACCTGCTTAGTAAAAGCCTTCATACAGCGCAAATTACCTCTCAGCGTCAAAATATGCATGAATCAATCAACTTTGGGGATTTATAATAAGAGCCTGTGCAGATATGATTCACAGTCATGAAATATTTACACCTAATATCCACATACAATCTGTGAACTGATGGAGTGGCCTAATAACGCCTCATTTCCCATCCCCCAGCGCGAAGCAAGCAAAGGTCAACATCTGCGCTCGCCAGTTTGGAAAACACTGGGAGGCAGAGGGTGACTGGGAGGGGGGGCACGGTGTCATTAATTGGCAATCAGAATCTGAATCTCAATCACTTTATTTGCCCTGTACGGTAAATGAACGGATATATGACTAGATCATAATGACATAGTAAATAATGGTAATATGTGTGCAACAGGAGCTGAAACATGTCTGCAAATAGACGCGTGAGCAGCGCCGCTCTGCAGTTAAGGTGAAATCACTGCACAAAGTCCTCACAGGTCTAGTTTTACTCATATCTTTTCATTAATGTTGCACTAAAAAAATAATATTTGTGAGTTTTTGTGGTTTACAGCAACCAAAAAAGCCCAAAATAGCTCATAGACCAAGCTGAAAAAACATTCTTCTTCAAAAAGAAGCTGAAATTCTAAAAACTTTTGGTCATTATATAAACTTTTAGTCTTGTTACATCATCTGTGGATAACCCTGTCGACCTTGCAAGTAGGTGTATCAGATGTTGCACAGGTCTGACAGTGTCGTAGTTTTGGGTTTCTTGCTGACTGTTTCCTGTTTTATTTTGTAGTTCTCCCCTCTCCTCACATCTGTAACTTTACTGCCTGTCTTTGTTGCGTTTCCCACCACTTTTGATTGTTGCACCTGTGTCTCGTTATCCTGTCTCCACTTGTGTATGTAGCCTCTGAGCTCCTTGTTTCATCGTCTGTCCTTTGTTTTGTCCGTGTACTTTGGGATCTTTGCTTTTCTTTTGGATTTTTTTGACCTTTGCCTGCCTTGCCACCCTGTAAGTTCTGGACTGCACAAACTCTGCCTCCTGTGGTTTCTGCATGTGGGCCTTGAACTACCTTGGTTGCACCAACATGACAACAAGTGCACTCAATGACCACCAAACAGTAGACCTTTTCCACAGCAGCCATGGGTCAACGCAGGTGTTTCCACTGATACTAATTAAGGTTCCGTTCCATTTATTGCAACAGAGCCACAAGCTAACATGCACAGCAGCAGCACCCTGACTCTGTTTGATCTGAATGGAACAAAACCTTAATTAGCATCATCGGTAACACCTGTGTTTACCTACTATTTCATGTCAAAATGGCAGCTGTGAAAAGGATCTATTGTGGTTTACCAATACATTATTCAAACAGTTCTTTTCCTTACAAACAAAAGCCGTGGAAACCAGTAAAACCAGTTCTGACCAACAGAAGAACAGGCGGTGCGTACGGACTATAGACTGTATAAAGAATGGACGTTGTATCCGTGATGTCACCCACAGGTCTATGTATATCTACAGTTGTCATGAAAGGGGAAATTAGCTATAGAGACTAAAACAGTTTTTTGTACCAGGCTGTAAACATGTTTATTTCTGCTGTGAACTTGGACATTTTAACATGGGGACTTACGTATGAAGACTGACTCACAAGTTTTTGGCACTTCCACACTGGCTTCACTTCACACAAGGTTGCCGCTTGGTATTGAAGAGCTCAACAGGGTTACGCATGAGATTTTATTTAGCTACAGTTTAGCAAAAAAAAAAAAAAAAAAAAAAGAACTGACGATGGAGACAGAGACAACAGTGGTTTAAAAAAGTTTAATAAACTTTTCTCCGCTGTGAAAACCATCTGTTGTAGCAGGCCAAGCTGTTCTCTGAAGTTTTTATTGAGGGTTTCGACAACAATCGACTACAGAACACATGTTGGCATTGCAGCAGGTTGAAAAGGTTAATATGAGAGAGATGCAGAAAATTGGCATAATTTAAGATGCATATTCATGGGGGCCAAACAGTGATTCTCAGGACCCAGATGTCCATAAACTTGTCAATAGCCAGGCCAGGTTATGATGCCTTATGTCGAAGGAATCCATGCGGACGAGAGGGCGAAGAATTTAAAGTCCTGGTTTTTTGTTTCTATGTGGAAGACTTTTTCCTCCATCTGCTGTGGTAGGCTGTTACATTCAGTATGTCTGATCAACCATACAGCATTTATTCCAATAACATTTTAGATATTTGATTTGCGCCCTCATGTGCACAGCATGTATGGATCACTCTCGCATTTCACACATCTCGTCGCTGCAGAGGAAAGAAGACAGTCCCTGCAGTGAGACACAGCAGCTTCTGCCAGGGGTCCATCATATAAATAAATACACAAACACACCGAAAGCACAAACACACATTCACTCAGTCATGCTGAGATACTTGGACTGACAGATTTTGTCTGAGGGGTGGAAAAAAAAAAAAAAAAAGGCAAGCGAGTTTATTTGTTGACTGGCAGGTTATGCATATCGGGTTTTGCGAGGCTGAATGCTGAACGTCAGCTGACTAACTGTAGAATCGGGTCAGGATCAAAACCGCCAAACTTCAGCTTGCATCACATCGAGTTGGGTTTGCTCTGATCCTCCTCAGTCGTCCGAACAGTCACCCCTGGGACCACGCGGTACTTCCCTCCAGCGCTGTCCTCCTCCTGTTTTTTCGAGCGGCTCTCCTTCCAAATTATTCATCAAGCCAAGCCTAGACAATCCGATGGAAGACGGGAACTGAGAGAATGCTAACTAACTGTCAAGAAAGAAATTGATTTGAGCCCCTCAAACATCCCCTCACCTCTGCTGCTTCAAACCCAAAAAAAAACACATCAATCATGCAACTTGTTGACAGATTTCGGACACCTTTTTCGGCGTTTGTCATTTGAATAATTTGTGGCATTGTTGTTTCACAGCCGGACCACCATATCAACAATTTACAGCAGCTGTGTGGTCTCTCTCTCTCTCACGCGCTCCAAGTCTTGTTTGGTCTTTCAAACCATGACAAACTTTATGTGACAGTTGTATTTGCAGTGTAACGCTGATTCAATATAGAGAAGTGTGCGGCTCCCAAACCTAATTTGCCACATACGGTACCCTGGTGGCTCAGTTGTTTCTTGTGCTACACAACTATTTTGATTTATCGTCCAACTCCAGCTCTCTTTTTTGCCTCTCTAATTTGGAATTCTGTTTAGATTTGTGCGAAACTGTACACATCAGAGAATGCATGCTTTATAAATGAGCAACATAATAAGAAATCTCTGGTCAGGGGATGTTTTTACTGTAGCGCTGACCCTTCTTTGACCACTTCTCTCATTATAGCTGAGCTGTTTTGGGGTATAAATGCTCCTACTGTAATTTACCATGATAACCCTTCATTAATATGCATTTTCAAACTTTTATATTGTGTATTTTCTAGTCAAAGCACACTGCCAGACTCAGAAAAAAGAAGCCAGTGCAGAGCTTGGTTCAGTCCTTCTTTCTTTCTTTAACTCTATAGATACTTCTTACAGTAACAAGGAGCTGAATCATGAATCAGACAGCCAGGACTAGCAGCCACTGCACATGTCCATCACAGCGCAAATGGCAGTTTGCATGACTGCAGTCCAAAAGCTGCTGTCAAACCGCCAGCCAGTCACAAAACAGGCGAGAGGAAGAGGAAGAGATGGAGGAAGGACGGATATAGCTGACAATTAGGAAGCTGTCGTTGTCATTCACTCCAAATCATTCACATATGAAATTGACCAGTGGTCTAGAATGGAAGGATAGACTTCATCCAGTGTTTTTCTTCTGTTTTTTTTTTTCACTTCACAGTTTTCCCTCATTATCTCCCGTCGATGCTTCACAGAGATTTTACCCACCTGTCAGTTCTCACTAGCGATTTGGCCGTCAACCGCAACACGTGGAGGGGAATCTGGCACGTCTGAAGATCTCCCTTCGAATGACCGCCGTGTCCGCGCACAGCGGAACGAAACGAAAATGAAAACAGTGGAGAGAAACTAGGGAGAGCATGCTGGGATGTCATTTAATAACCTTCTGCTCTTTCCACAGCCGCAATAACTCAAAGGGGGAAAATAAATGATTTGAATGAGCAGCTCTGATCTGAAACTGCTTTCTGATCTCGTCTGCCGTGTGTCTTAATCAGCTGCCTTTAAACATGAATGAGATGAAAACTACAAATGAAATGATGCCTTCAAGGAAATTCTGTGTTTTGACTCGAAGGCTTTATCGTTCATGACATGTTTAACTTATCCGTTTAATTGCTGAAGTCTGAAAGAAAACTTTATGATGGAGTCGCCACATGATTTTCACTTCATTATTCAGTATGATCAGAAGCTGCGGTCATCGTTACCGTGAGCAGCAAACCTAATGTTTTTCATGTCAGTCAAGTAAGACTTTATATGTAACACTTTTCGAAACATCAGATCTGAAGTGCTTCAGTTGATCATGAAAATGGCAGTACACAGCATGAACACTGCAGAAAATGCAAAACTCAACAGTGCATACCTACTGTAGTTTTACACGGCATAAAAATACAACTTATAAACTAGAAAAAGGTATTGTGAAAGGAATATAATCAGATAAAATTCAAAGACGAATAAAACGCCAGTCAAAGAAATGGTGGGATTTAGCTCCCCAGTAAATGTTTTCTCTCTCTGATTTACAGAGTTTCTTGATGGACAGTGAAGTAAACTGCTGCAAACTGTAGCTGTTGTTAGCTCAGTTTGTTAGCCAGGCTGTGAGCTCAGAGCACTGGGGGAGTGTTAGTACCACAGGTGTGTTGAACCACTAGGTTAAGGAGGTTTTTCGGCCTCGAGGCACAGGGGGGAACGCTGACGGGGAGTGGAGGCGGCGTCGTGCCAGAACCAGAGCTGGGCAAGTGAGTAATGTAACCGAGTACAGCAGCCTCTATGGATGTATCGGCAGAGGCAAAGAGACCAAAGAGGATGTTGCTGAGGGTTGCTATGTCTTGTGTTGTCGACCTTGCTTGATGTTTGGCTGTTAGCAAAGGAGTCGACACCTTTGTGGGGTTACACTCTGAAACTGGGGGCGCTAAATCGCAAAAATACAAATTTATATGCAATGTTACCATAACAATATAACATGTATATTTGAGTTTAATGACTTGGGTTGATACGAAGCATCCATATTTGTTTGATTTTCAACACTTGTGTATTATTAAGGGCAAAGTTGGTGGAAAAGTCATCTGGTTTCCTGGTTGTCATTACGTCTTTATGTTGATGTATGTTGATGATGATGCTGTTTACAAGTCAAACGGTTAACTCAAACAACAGCAGAACATATGGCCATGTTTACATGTCACAAAGTCCTTTTTAAATTGAGAGATGTAGACAACCAAATCCTCTTGTTTATGTTCGCTAGTTTTTGATCATAAATAATATAACAGCAAATACAGCTGTCCATATTTACCACAGTGGGATTACACTCTGAAACTGGAGGCTCTAAATCTAAAAAATACAGATTTCTACATGTTGTTGTTTTTAAGACGAGTACCCAGAATGCTGCAGGTTGAGATGACTCCAGCAGACTCCACAGGTCAACATAAGTAGGTCAGGGTTACCAAACAAAATATCAGGTGTTAGAGCAGATATATGTGAGAAACACAGTCGGCTCTGCCTGATATTTAATGATTTCTTTCCCTCATACTTTCTGTTTCTACAGCTCATATCAGCATCATCCTCATTTTGCCTTTCTTCCTCTATCTAGGTCTTACTTTTGTTTAATCTCTGTCTCTGTGTCTGTGCAGGTTTACCATGCTCCTCTAATTGTTTTCTCATCTCACTCTCCGGGGATGTGTAGGCATGGCCTTATTATCCCGGCTGATCGATGTGATTTATAGGTTTAGGGAGCGAGACATGCAAACTTTCTCATCTCCTGGGGTTAAACCGAAGAAATCAATCACGCACAGTCGCTGTGTGTGTGTGTGTGTGTGGGCCAATTCAGACCTGAAAACTACTTTCTCCAAAGACCATCATGGAAGCAGTAGCACTCTTCAAATCGAGTTTCTCTATGTAAGTTGTTCTTTTTTCTCCCAAATACTTGATTTAATCTTTACACCAGCGCAGTTCTTTGTGCGTATGCTAAAAATATGTGCTTAAAAAACATACACTATCTTGATGTCACTCAGCTGAAACACCTGGAAACACATCCTCAGTTATCATTTCGTCTTTCACTACACTTGCGCTGATTAATTTGTTTATGCCATTGCTCTATGCAGTAATTTGCCATGATGCAGATGGCCTCCTTGTTAACATAATCACGTTGGCCCTCACGAGGACAGCAGGAAATCATATAGCTGTGGAGATAATTCCCACCAAGACTTGATGGTAATTGCTGTCTTTTTTCTCTTCAAAGATTGGTGTTTTTTAATGACATCCAGCTTCATTAGAGAAGAAACAAGCAAGAAGCATCACACTTTATTCAGCTTGACTGTTTATTGATCTTATACATGACTCTGGCTGCCTGATAAAGGATTGGGGACATTTCAAAGACCATATTGGATAAAAGTTACTCTGCTTTCCCCTTCCTCCTTCATAATGGATCACACTGTGCACCTGCCAGACAGGTGTATGACATCAAATCAACATATGGCGAGCTGTACTACTCACAGCGTGACTTCCAGTGGATCAATACTACATAGTTTAGCATTCAGAATCAGCCTTCGGGCTAAAAAGTGTGACGTGTAGTGCATGTTAAAGACACCTAAACATCAACTCAGCAAAACTCTTCAAAAGTTCAGTTATTTTAGCTTCTTTTAGCCTTAAGCTAATGCCATTGCTAACTGGTATATGCACAGTTGTGGGACAGGTTACTTCTATTGTGTTTGTTGGCTTTATTTTAAAGCATTGTGTTTTAAAGGCATCAATTGTAACACGCCATTGTTTATATAGCAGGATGTTTTTTGAAAAACAGCCCATTCTCACTCCCAAGTCATCAAATATGGCCGTAGGACGCTGTGTCATATCTGGACACATCAGATTTTGATGCTTGTTCCAAAAAAGTTCGGACAGGATCAGCAAAGGAGAGTGAAAGTTGTGCAGTTGGCTAATGTTAGCTCAGTTTGTTAGCCTCTATGGACATGATGACAGAGCTGGAGAGACCAAAGAGGACGTTTACAGAAAAGCAGAGAGTGAGCGAGCAAGAAGCCGTCAGACAAGAGTAAATCTGGGACTGACTTTTAGTGGTTGGTGAGAGCTTGGTGAAATAAAAGGCTGAAAGACAGACGCCGAGCTGGGCTGACTGCGGTTGGTCTAGTAAGTAATATTAGCTGGCTGCTATGTCTGCTGTTGTTGACCTTGCTTGATGTTGGCTCACAAGTTTTTGATCATAAGTAATGTAATGACAACAAATACACGTGTACAGCTGTCCATATTTACCACAGTGGGATTACACTCTGAAACTGGAGGCGGTAAATCGCAAAAATACAAATTATATATGCAATGTTACCATAACAATATAACATGTATATTTGGGTTTCATGACTTAGAGTGACACAAGGCATCCATATTTGTTTCATTTTGAACACTTGTGTATTATTAATGGCAAAGTTGGTGGAAGAATCATCTGGTTTCCTGGTTGTCATTACGTCTTTATGTTGATGATGATGCTGTTTACAAGTCAAACGGTTAACTCAAACAACAGCAGAACATATGGCCATGTTTACATGTCACAAAGTCCTTTTTAAATTGAGAGATGCAGACAACCAAATCCTCTAGTTCATGTCAACATAATTGGACAATAAAGTTTATTCTGATTGTGTTTCTATAGAAGGGTGGACGTAATTGGCAGTAATCATATAGTAATCAAATCCAACTCGCAATCAGAGACTTGACATGTAATTAAAGACTTGAAACTGCACTTGGACTTTTTCTTCAGAGACTTCACTCGATGGTAAGACTTCATTTAGACTCTGACTCACAGAGCTGTGACTCTGACTTTGATCTGATGACGTATGAACTATCTCTGGGTTCATGCGACAGTGACACCAGTCACTGAGCTCATCAGAAACACTTCTCAGCCTGCAGGGACACACTGAACACGGGATGATTTTTTTATCTGTTTTCCAATGACTCAATATCTTCCGATTAAGTGCAATTAGGTTTGTTTAAGGACAATTAATCATTAATTAACCAAGGGAGAAGGAGTGGTGAACATATTTACTTATTCATCATACATATTTCTTGTTTTGTTCATGATTATTCTGTGAGACAATTTGCTGTTCATGTGTGCAGCATTTTAATCAAAGCGGGCTGGCGTCCCTGCTCGCACATTCATCATGGATGTTAGACTGTAATCTTTTATCCCTCCTTCAGACAGCCTGTTGATAAGATCCAGTGGCGAGCTGGGACCACAAAGTTAATAGACTATCACTCCCCCTAAAAAGAACTGATTGTCCTATTCAGGAGGGTCACATACACAGTGAAAAGGGTCAGCGCAAAAGCGAGAACAAAAAAGGAAAAACTGGGGAAAAGTAAGTGCAGCTAAAGAGTGTATATTTTGAGTCCTGCGGGTTAATTCAGTGCCTTTCAGCTACAATTGCCATGTCTAAACATTCATGAGCCGTAGAGGGAGAGAGAGAGAGAGAGGCAGAGAAACGAGGGGGTATGGATGGAGCAACAGCACAGCGTTCAGACACAAGAGGGAGAGCTGGAGAGGCAGCTGCTCTGCGAGCTCGTCCGCGAACGCTGTGAGCAGGTAGAGCGAGCACAGGCAACAGAAGGGGAGAGGCGTGGAGAGAGAGAGAGAGCAAGAGAGAGGGAGTGCAGGAGGGAGGGTGGAAGTCTGTCTCTTCACCTGAAGATTACTTTGTCTCACACTTCTTTCAACCTGAGCAGCGAGCCAGGAGCTCAGTCGGAGGTGGCAGATCTTTCATTTTTATTTTTATTTTTTACTAGCTGGACTTCGCTGCAAAAAAAAAAAAAAAACTGGTGATCAGCCTCAACTGGAGAGACTGACAAATAGAAATCGGCACGTCAAGGAGAGACTAAAAAAAAAGTGAGAAAACTACAGCGAGTGGCTGCAAAGGAAGAGAAGTTTTACTGAAAACCAACAGCTGAGAGCTTCTAAAGGTAGGATTTGTTTAATATACATCTAATAAAGCTGCACCACTTACATCTGGATTAATGCAACATCCCCGTCTTATAATGATTTGTTGCACATGATGATCAAAACAACCTGTTACAAGGTAAGTCTTGTAGTGCTCGCAGAGTGTCTTCTATCAGTTTTTCCAGTTGTTTTTATTCAACTCAGCCACATGTGGTGAAAATGACTAAGTAGAATAGAGTAGCGAGAGGAGGGAGAGGAGAGTTTGTGCTGAAAAAGAGGATCTGCAACAGAACAGAGACTTAAAAAGAGAGAGAGAGCGAGATCTGGAGGGTATAGATAGTGGGAGAAACAGGGAGTTCAGGGTGGAGGAGGAGGTAGAGAAAAGATGAGTGTGAAGGAGAGTTGGACACAGAGAGTAAAAAGAGGAATAGGAGGAGGAGGGATGGAGGACTGGAGTGGCGGGGGGCTCGCTGGCAGCCAACTCAGTAACCAAGGCAGCTGACATGAGGGAGAGCCAACAGGGGACAGTGGGATTTCTATTTTTCACCCTTGCCGAGATACGCCGGGGCTCTGCCAAGTCCCCTGCCTCATCCCCCACGGATAAAGATTTCATTGTGCGGCGCTGTGACTGAATTCATTAAGCATCAACATGTACTCTCCCCTGGCCGCACTTACTCTCCATCTCTTCTCTCTCTCCCACCCCTCCGGACTCCTTCTCCGTTCACTGATACTCACTCTCCCCCTCTTCGTCTGCTCCTCCTCCTCCTCTCGCTTTCATTGTCATTCTCGGGTCGGCCCTGTGATGATCAGCTCAACTCGTGTTGCATCAACTGTTGTATTCTGTAAAGCTCTGCAGTGAATAATAAACACATACGCTTCGATTCACGAGGGGCGAACCTGAAGTTTGTCAGCCACCACAGGGGGTCGCTCTGAGGGATTGCAGCGGTGGGTTGACCTTTCACAGTTATTACTTGTTCCAAACTACCTCTAGAAGGATGTGATAACCTTAAATGATGTGTGATTGTTCCGATCACTACTCCATAGAGCCTGTTGGTACTGTGAATATTTAATAGGATCAAACACTTCAGATGTCTGAGACTCCATATTGTCCATGAGAGGCTGGAGGGGAGACTGCAGGTAGTCTTCATAACCCTTAGCGAAGAGCTCATAGGCACTGGGTGTAGGCCAGTTCTGGTTGAGGTATTCCAGGTACTGCAGGTAGATTTGTAAGTGATCTACAAGTGTATGCAAGTGATCTCTGCTCTCTGGAGCTTTTTAGCATCTTTCAGCTTCTTGTTTTGGATTTTACGCCCTCAACTTAACTGTTTTGACGTCTTTTCCATCAGCAGCAACAAGCAGGGGTTTTTGCTGAAAAAGCTCTGGACCTGACAGACAGCATTTAGAGATCCAGATATTTACCTCGAGAGTTGGCGGAGACTCAATCATAGCTAGAAGGGGGGTAACGTTTGGACGTTGTGTGTTCTCCAGCTAGACTCCAAATGAATTCAAATGATCCGTCTCTGCTTGATGTGGAAATAAGCAGCTGTTTGCGGACAGGTTTGTTGTATCAACTCAGGCCATTTAGTTAAATTTATCTCTGATGTAGATTTTGCATGGCTAAATTTCAAGAAGAAGATTCACTTTATTGATCCCCCATTGGGGAAATTTTGAGTTTTCCACTCAAGTTTAACACATATAGACCTGAAATACAACACACACATACAAAGGGCTAATAGATATGCAAATATGGGGCAGCGCCCAGGAGGTGAACTGGCACCTCTCCAGCTGTCAGTCCTCAGTCGCTGGACTTACCCTACCCAACGGTTCCAAAGCCAAGTCCCTATGGACTGAGCTACTGCCGCCTTTGTCATGCAGCAAAAACAGAGCTCCAATTTGTTGCAGATAATTTTAACGTACCAACTCATGACAAGAATCCGTAATGCCAAATTGTAAAATGTTCATTCTTAGAGCTACATCGTTCCCCAATCTGCAACTCTGATCTCCCCAAGGGGTAAAATCAAAAAATAAATAAATATGGCAAACAGAAATGCACACCCTTGACTTTTGGATGCAGTCCCCCTGAGTTTATGTTGATTTCACAAAATTTTATGCAAGCAGTAACAGAAAAAGACCACAGACTTTAGGGATGTAAGTCTCTAATTAGTTTCACAGCACATTTCTTCTTGAAACACGATCAGAGCGACTTGGTAACATCCATATTCATGCATACATTTGATATGTTTTCTCACAATTTATCCAAGAGGTCATGAATACCATTACATTAGAGGTTAATGTAACTATTACATTACTGTATATATGATCCATCAGTCGTTTCATGGCTTTCTCCACGCTGAATACCAAGTCATCATCCCTTTAGGTAAAAGCCTGGTAAAAGGCTTCTTATTGTTTCCAAGATGTGAGACACTTCGCTCATGGTGAAATCAATAGCCCAGTAAATTCTTAATTGAATGACTGCAGGGCCTGGAGCCTGATGGTGCTTTATGGGCTACCAGAAGGAGCCTTTTGAGAGTACGCGGAATAACAAGGACCCTGCCGGCATTGTTGTGGTCTGGGAAACGACGTCATGTCAATCAGCCGGGCCTGGCAGGCGACAGCGGCGGTGGGAGTGCGTTAGCATGTTTGTACACCTGCCATGTTACGCCTGAGCGGAGGCTGGTGTCATTTTACCTCCAATTAGCTTTTGTTCCTTTGAAACACTTTTTTTTGCTCATTCGATCATTGCGCAGTCTGTTTTCCCCGGTGTTACTCGACACCACGGAGCAGTATCATAGATAGCCATCAAGGTGAGCGAAGACAGACTCAGGGTTTGAGGGTAGAAACATAGTTGATGGGGACACTGGGTGTCAAAAAGAGATGTACGTTTTTAGTACACGAAACACCCTCATGGTATTTTGTAGCAGAGCAAATCCTTTTGTTGGACCTGTAAGTTATCCATCCGAGCTGTTGATGGATTGACTGTCCTTGGGGCTACAGTGCATACTTCTGGTCAATTTTCTGAGCGTCATGCTTGTTTGACGCTGAAGAATCTCACCCATCACTCTGTTAACCAGTTTGTCCACAATGGAAAGTGTGTAGATGTTCTGCGATAGAAAATTGTGTTGTGAATTAGTCTGATTTTTAAATTGCAGTGAAAGGAACTTCATAATTTTGTGGAGCTAATGGTATAACTAAACCCAATGAAGGCCAAATAAAATTCTTGTTTCTGCCTTGGGGAGTAATGGAAAGTGCATTAGAGCCTCTTTGAAAGAACATGTGTTCATATTCTCTAAGTGGTGAAAAGCTCTTTTCATTAACGATCAACTGTGTCATCCAATTTCTGTAAGTTTATGAAACCATCAATCCGACATCCACACCAGCTTTCTGCAGGAACTTAACTTTGAGTACCTGTAGCCTCTACTGCGGTGAAACAACTGGTATTTAATGCATGCCAACACACCTTGAAATGCAATATTTCATTGTATGTAGCCTTTTTATTGATCTGTATCAAGGGTTACTTATACTTTTATGGTCACTAGTCAAGTTTCCATTCAAATTTAGCTCAAATTTTAAACCAGATAATAAAAATATCATGAATATTAGATGATGGCTCCATGATATCTTTAAATGAACAGCAGTCAAACCTCCAAACAATGAAAATAACTTTGTCTGCCACCATTTTTCATCATCAGTGGATGTTTTAGTCACATGCTTCATGCAAGTTATGATTTATTTGTTAAAATTACTTTTATAAATACGCAAACTTTTCCTCAGTGTAACTTTTTCTCAAATTAAAGGTGTTTTTTCTGCTCAGGTTTTCTTAATGCAAAATTGATAATCCACATAAAAACAGGGGACTCGAAGCACACGCACTTTGATTAGTCAACTTCCCACTTGTTCCAAATGGTTAGACACGTTGTCCGACCTTGTTCAGGCAGAGAATATTTTGTCCCAGACTGCGGCTGAGGATTATAGTTATCAACAGTTTTAGCAAAAAAGATGTCTGCAATTTAAAAGATTTGGAGTCTCTTGAACAAAAAACAGTCACAACCAGCACTTTTCCTGAGGCATCTGTTCAGCACTACGAGTTAAAGTAGAGGCGCATGGTAGACAAAGGGACTGAGGCAGCTAAAAATATGACTGTAATTTAAACTGTCAGTACCAACACGACTAATACAACTACACAATCTTAAAGAACACCCACAGCAAGTAATAAGTTCATTCCCGTGGCATTTTATGTTTTTAAACACAGGCAACACTTCCCATTTCCCCCCCTCGGTGCACATACAGTACAATAATGTGAATCTGTGTGTAATTCGTGCGTGTGCACGTGCCATTGTTTGTGTGTTGGTCGGAACAAATTCTTCAATGCCCGAGCTTGATCATGCACGAGGAGATGCAGGTTTTCATTTCATTAAGCTGCTCCTGCAACTCCCTCTAAGCTCAGACAGTGAATTATTTCATCCCCTCTTGGGTTGAAGAAAGCAATCATGTTTTCACTTCATTTTTTTTTTTTCCGGCACCGACTCTCAGGCAACGGATCTATTGAAAATGAGAGTTGCTTAAAGTAATAGACAGAAACATCTCATCTCTGAAATTAATTTGAATTGATTCTCCCCAGTCCTTTTCCTCCCCTTCTGCCCTGACAGGTCTTCGAGAGGGAAATTTCAAACATTCAATGCCACATGTGAAAATCAATTTCTAAATGAAGCCGATCCGAAAGATGAGCTGTTTCTTTCGGTAAAGGCAGGAGAGCAATCTGAACATGTACCAAACTTGCTTTAACTGTTGCATGGTAACGTGCTGTAGAGCTCATCTGTTTTCACTGAACAATTGGTGATTTCCCATAAAAAAAAACTGCCTTTGTTTAATCATTTGAGCATTTGTGAAGCACATCCAAAGTCCACAAACGATGATTGTCATATTTTGTATGTACACATGCTGCTCATTGTAATGATCAAGATGACAAATCACTTCTCCAAATAACTAAAAACCAGAATAAATGACAGAGGCTAAAGACAGTTTGATGCCATCTGGTTTGCATCTGATGGATTGATGGTTTAGCATCATCATCATCCCTCACTGAAAAGCAATAACATCACTGCAGCTGTACATATAGATAGAGAGGTTTGCACTATGTACATGCCACAACCAATCCACTGCCAACACAGGTGGCTGCACAAAACTTGTATCAAACTGTAATTTTACTAAGCTAGGTCTTACGCATACTCAACACTTTGAACTGGCTAATGATGGAAGTCATGACTATGATTGTATGTTTACCCACATGCAGTTTTCCAACCAGACAAACTAAAAAACACAAGACTCATTTGTACTTTAAACTGCCCATATGAGGTCCATCCATTATGTCCACAGGCTGGAGCATCATGGCATGGAAGTAGAAAATAAACTGGATATCGAAGAGTTGGTCCCTTCCACATTTCTTTGCCCAAAAAGAAGCCACTTTACAGGGTGTCATGCCCTTGTTCCAACAGCCCCTTATTCCGAAACTCCAATTGTCCCATTAGGCTGAAAGCACATTTGTCCAACAGCCCATTTTTCCCCACAAAAAAAAAAAGAAAAAAAGTACACTTTCCCTGCAGATGCACTGTGTCACTGCCACGTTTTTCCTCATCTAGCCCTGAAAAGTACATGTTGGACTGGTGTGATACCATAGATGGTCTTTTCCTGATGCCTTAACTGAACCAAACTGCGACCATCACCTTAAATGTTTCTCGGGAAGCTTTATTTTGAAAGTCTAACGAGTTTAAAACTAGAAGATACCGTGTCGGTGTCAAGTAGCATGTGGCTTCAGAGAATGGACGACAAATGACTTCCAAACCAATGGGTCTTCGAAACTCTTTAATTTTCACTGGACAAAATGGCAGAAATTGGGATAATAATGATAATTTCCATGCGTCTATTCTCAGATAAATGTATTTATAGTTTTAGAGTGAAGTGACCTGCAGTGCTGGACAGTTTGCTTTAGGGGATGTCAACGCTAGCGTGATGGGATTGTAGGAGTGAAAGTAAACAGCATGATGTCAAACTGTCTTACCTCTGCCAATAGAGGAGACCGAGTAGTTGAGGAGGCCTGAGTGTCCCTCCCCCTCACTGAACTGTCACCAGTTTTATTCATGCAACAGCAAATGTGCTCACTGTCAACCTGTTCAAACATCCTACCTACCTTGGTTATCACACTCTGGATTAGAGCAACGGGGAGAAAAACATCTAAAATATAAGCACAAACTATGATTCCGCAATTACATCAAAACCAAACATCCGCTATTTAATTTTTTAACAATCCAATCTCCCGGGCATTGGTGAAAAATAAACAGCTAATCGACCTTCAAGCGAAGGCCAAAATAATCATCACATTGCATGAGGAATACAGTTTGACCTTGGTCCTGGCAGATAGTGATTACGTTTTATTGGCCCCAAAAAAAGCGTGAGCTCAATACTCACCAATGTACTCTGGCTGAATAAAATGGAGCGCAGTGGGGAATGAGTTATAGTCTCTGGAGTCTGTGAGCTCCAGTCAAATTTTTTTTTTCTACTATAGCAATGGAGGGGATGAGCAGCCATAAATCTGACCCAGAGATCCATTAGGTTTCTGTACTCTGCAGCACACACTATCAGGCTACTCACTCTCTGTTTCCCACTCCCCTTTGGACCACAGCTGACAGCAACATAATCTGTAATGTTAATTAATGTTATTCAGGATCTTATACATGTCTGGCTGTGTGCATATGCTGTGTGTTTATCTAAGTACGCAAGTCAATTACTAGAAATCACTCAAGACATCCACGCTAGATAGTCTTCATGGGTCCAAAATTTAAGACCTAACCTGCAGTAAACCCACCTAAACTTAACATATTTGAGATGGCTGGAATCCAATCTGATCGGGATCCAAGGACAGCCAGACTCCAAAATAGACTAGAGGATAACTAGACCCAATTAAAAATGCAGTAGGCTCGAAGAAACCCAACATTGATAGTGATCTGTGGATTATTTCTACAACTCCAGTGCAGAGCTGGTATTCAACACACACCAACAAATGTGACTACACTGAAACACAAGGCCGGTGTATTGACCTCTTGTACCGCCGGCTACTTTCACCTTACACAACCCTGATTCCAAAACAAGCCGGGACACTGTGTAAAACATGAATGAAAACAGAATAAAATGATTCGCCAGTGCATTTTTTAACCTATATTCCAATGAATGAAGCACAAAAACAATATTTAATGTTTAAACTTACTCATTCTGAATTTAATGTATTCTGTTTTCATTTACTTTTTTAGCGTTTCTTCATATTTCGACAACAAACTCACCCGAACAACCCCACTCAACTGGTACTACATTTTGGACATTGTTAAAGACATGACTATTTAAATTGTTGGCAAAAAAGCCAAAAACTGAAGATATAAATGTATTTGCGTACACCTTGTTCACTATAGTTTAACAAAATGCTGATACGTATCTGTGAGCTGTCTAACTGTGAGTAGGTGTTAGTGAATTAGGAGTTGTATTCCTCTAACTTCCATCAAATGTTTTGGCACTGAAATACTTTGTGATATACTCTTAGACCACAAACCTAAGAGTCTTAAACTTAGGACTAACAGGCTCCTTATTTTTAGGAGTTTCTCCTAATTTGGCCAGTTAGGAGGTTCCCATGCAACCTCTGATCAGAGATGATTGCAAGTCTGGAAAAACCTGACCGACAGTGTTTCTGAAATGTTGACACGCAGACTCGAGGGCAGCAGTAAATGAACTTGAAATTTACAAACCTGATTGAACTGAATATAATTTGGAACGAGCATGACACGGACCTGAAGTGATAGTTTAATCTTCAACACATATAGACAATCATTCAGTCTGAACGTTCTCAATCGTCCAGGTCAACTTTCTTTGGGAAATTTGGGGCAACTGGACTTGGTTGTAGGTCTGTGAAGACGTTGCAGTTCTTCAGTTCTGACGTCTTCACGGACCTACAAACAAGTCCACCTGCCTCAGATCTGACCCTTCTCCTTGTAAAGCATTGTTTGTTCTTGAATACTTTAATTCTGCGTGGATAAATTTGAGATTTGTACATAAAAAATTGCGTAAAATTTAAACTTTTGACTTTTTATGCCGCTTCTATTTTTCTGGACGGCTCCAACTTAATATACGTAATTTAAATTTGACTGCCCAGTACAATGAAAAAGTTTTCTCTACAAGGGCACATCCAAAGATGTTATACATCAAATTTGGAAAAGCATGAACTGGAGTTTGTAGCAGAAAGTGATAAAAAGGTTTTGGTGGTAAGAAATGGGGCATGGCCTACGCTTGTATTGATCCAAAGAATTCAGGATGAAAAGATTTTTTGCTGCAGAAGGTCAGCAGTGATGAGTGAAAATGTAGAATTTGTTTAAAGAATAGCCTCTTTTTGGCAGTCTGAACTAAAAAAAAAAAAGCAATCATTTCATCTTTGGCTCACGGCCGAACTTTCCATTAAATAAAAAAAAAAAAAAATGTAACGTGTAATCTGTATTTTCTGAGATCATCACCATGCGGCCATTTATAACATGTATAATGTGTTTGTGTGTACATTTCTTCGTCCATAACCTGTGAATATGTGTGTTCTGGGAGGGAGGGTGGGGGTGTGTTTGCATCAGCACAGATTGCTAATGAAATATGACCTCTGGAAAAAGTTTCCTGTCCGCGTTCGCCTCCTTGAACTTCCAATCCATTATCTTCAGGTATCAAATTCATCCCAACAGGTGTAGTGTGTTAAATGATATGGGCTCGTGGCAGCCTGCCACAGATGCCGGGATGAAAGAGAAGCACGAGATCAAGTGCAAGAGCGCTGGCTCGCTTATATGCACACAAACACACACATATGCCTGCATACCTTACACATTTCACAGGGGCCCTATACCGCAGTTATCACCCGCATTATCTGCAGCTGTGAGGGAAGTGAGAGCGTCACGCCGTGACAGTCATCTGATGGAAGTTTAGTGAATTTTCTGTTTATGGAGGAGATGTAACTCAAGGTTTTGGAGACATATTGCATTGTAAGATACAGTTTGCTCTCTTATTGGGTGGAAAGCTTTTATCTGAGCGTTCCTCAAACATCATTTTTCTTCCATATCCTGAAGCATCCGATCGATAGAGCGAAGAGTCATGTAGACAAAGAAGACAAAGTCAGATAAGAAAAGTCTTGCATCTGTTTCTTCCCTGCTGTTTGCTGAGACAGGCAAGAATTGTTGTTTGTTTGAGGTGAAAAAATAAATCTTTGGGTCCGAGAAATATAATAGTTTAGATTCATCCATGCCTGCCAAACTGTGCTGCACCACTATCAAAAATAACCTCCTTCAGACATCAATTCTGAAGTCGTCCATATGTTAAACTAGCAGCTTTTTGGACTTTTGAACAATAATTATAGGTCACATGACAATGTGTAAACTCATTGCTTCTAGTGATGAACCTGCAGACAATTATCAGTTTGCCTGAGCTCTGTCACAGATATATCTGGATCAGTGTATATGTTGTATGAAAGTTTTTTTTGTTTTTTGTTTTTTACAGGATATAATGTAGACAAAGATGCTTGGGTAATCTAGACGTGATTGATAACTGTGTTTGAGGAATCATTGCAAAAAAAAAAGTGTTCACCACTCACTTACAGCTGCAGAAAACAGCTGAAAAGCTCTAAAACAGACATGACAGACAAAGTTAGCAACTAGGTGGTGAACATGGCGGATATTTTAACAGCTGGAGAGACAAATAAGTCTTACAAGAGTTGGTGGAGACCAAAAAAAAAAAAGAGCTAAAAGCTTCAAGCAGAACCCAAATGCACACTCTAACTGGCGCAGAACAATACTATATCATTATATAGAGTATTATATAGTATATTTGTATAATTATAAATAAATGTACAAAGCTTACAGCTTGTGGAGGAAGGGCAGTCCAAACAGGCAAACAAATCCATAAAGGAGCAGGTTAGATCAAAAGTCTGTGAGACAGGTAAGGTCCAAGGACATGTGAAACTAATCAGGGTGGAACGAACAATCAAAACTGGCGGGAAACAACAACAACAGCAGGAAGTAAAGTTACATACATGAGGACAGGTATTATATTGACTTTATTTGAAATGAGACTCTTTTAAATCAACGTTAGGTCTGCTAGCTGTGTTTACAGCGTGTTGCACTGCCCCCAAGTGGCCAAAAAAAAATCAGGCTCAAGGAAACAAAGATGTTTGGTTGTCTCGTTTCGATTGTATTCTTCTATAACGTTGGATATTATTACTGTAAACATGGGTGAAAGTTAAAAAAAGACTGATGGTCCAGGTCAAGTTGTCCATGCCAGCGGTGCTTGCACTTCCCTGCAACGGATCCTTACCACAATCTACAGGAGCACCATAGAGAGTTTATTGACCAGCTGTACCTCCATCAGGTATGGAGACTTCATGGCCTCGGACCGGTTGTCCCTGCAGAGATAGATGAAAATATGGTAGGGACTTTACTCCCATCCGTTCAGGACATATCACACAAATGCTGCTTGACCAAGGCCACCAACACTGGCAAAGACATTTGGTCTCCTGCCCTCCGGCAAGTGATCCAGCAGCATACGGTGCAGAACTGCCAGGTCCTGCTAATGCTTCTTCCCCCTCAAGCCATCAGACTCTTTAACTCCAGTAACCCCCAAACACACACACATACTGGGACTGTGCCGCTCCACTGACTCCTTTTAACCTGAATTTTACTCAGATGTGCAATTTTTATTCAGTGTGTGCAAATATCCTCATGTTTGTTTTTCAATTACAATCGTGAGCAGGATGCAACATAATTTCGCTCTACTGTGCACTTGTTCTGTTTATAGTCTGAATAACAATTTTGATCTTGAATCTCAGTGATTAGTGTGGTTTACTGAAGGTTTTTTTTCTTTTTAGCACCAACGTAAGATGGTAAAAATTCATTGAAAACACAGAAAGGCTCATAGACATGAGAAGAATCCTCTCACAGCTTAAAATGGTCTTATTCACATATTTTCTTACAGGTGACTAACTATTAACATTACATTGGCTATAAGGAAGATAGATGCTTAACCCTCTAGACTCCAGTAGAATCACAGCTCTATCTTAAAAACAGAAAGAAATCGACAGAAGAGTTTGATTTAAAACAAAAAAAAACAGCATTAACACTGTCATAAAAATCTATTATGACAATCTAGATTTTAATCTATTTCACCACGACCCTGTTGGTTTTCCTGCCGACTCTTTAGCGAACTGTCACCCAAAAACAACCTCCGTCTTGGTTAAACCCCTTTGTTTATCTGCAGTGATTATGGGATGAAATTCAAAGCAACCCACATAATTAAAACAAACAACAGTAATGTGGTAGTAGGTAGTGTCTCTGGCAAGGAAAAAAAACTCTGAATTTATGTGGAGAAGTTGCAGTCAGTCAGTCCCCCTTGACGACTCTTTGGCGAACTCTCCCCCCAAAAAACAGCCTCCATCTTTGGCAGTGAAAGCCTGGTATGTCTCGTTGTTTATCTACGGTGATTATGTAATGAAATTTTAAGCAATTCACATTGTGACAACAATAATGTGGTAGTAGGTAGTGTCTTTAGCAACTTTCATGAAAGGGTCTTTGAATTTATGTCAGTCCTCCGTGCCGACTCTTCGGCGAACTGCACCCTGGATGTATATACACAATGATGTATATTTCTGGTTCCAGTTATTGATGACAACTCAAACTATCTACAATACAAAGCTCAGAGCTGTGCTAACACATGAGTGCACGACATATTCAATCCCAATTTTCTTTAAATATTAAATTTTCTGACAGAAGCTGAATTTGTGATGTAACTTTGCAGGGAATGTTAAGAAGAATAAGCTTCAAAATAAGGATTCAAGAGGGAATTATATTTTCTTGCAGCTGAATGATGCTGCCGAGCTCCAGTCAGAACCTGTTTATTTGCTCACAATAAGCCAGAGTCCCTTGTGTTCATGCACGCTGTTTGATGGGGCCGACATCACTGACGCCTTGTTGCAGTGATGGGTGGGAGTGGTGGTAGGGCGGGGCACCTACCATCCCTTCCCCCCTGCCATCCTCTACACACAAACACAGATGAGCTGTTTGATCTCACTGTGCCTCGGTTCAAAAGAGATCTACCCCTCAACCGCAGTCATAACTTCCCCCCATGAAAACACACACTTCAACACCCGTCCTACCTCCCTTCCCTTTGAAATCACATTACCTGTGTCCTCTTTCTCAGCAGAGGATTGTATAGCAGTACATGAGACAGAATGGAAGATGTAGAGGAGGAGTAAAGTGAGGAAAATAACGACAGCGAGAGTTCAGTATCGGCTGTCAGGAATTCCCAGTCAGACGGAAGGATCGGTTCCTCTCCTGTATTCACTCTTGCTTGTCTCCTGAGGAGATTTAAATGTCTCGTGTGGTGGTTGTGAAATCAAACTGGTGCTTTCCCAGTAAGCATGGGTTTGATCATTTGCAGGTCAGAACGTAGAGGTCAAAACTGGACTGAAGTGGACTTTTTTGGACACTTTTGGACATTAAATCACCTTTATAGAGCGAACATGATAGCTAACAGTTGCATATTTACTAAAGACTGTATAAAACCTCCATGACGTCAACCACAGGTTTCTGAGGAGCCGCTGTGAAGCTCAGTGTGGTGTCTCTGGCCGTTGTCATCTTGGCAGTCCTGCCTCTGCCGCCTCCTGGCTAATATAAATATGTGTGGCGTAGGTGGACCTGAGGTGGGCTGAATGACGCCTGGTTGCTCAAACAAGCCACCTGTGACGGCACCCACCTGTCAATCAAAGCGGCCATGCTCTTAATCCTGTATAACTTTAAGCCTTAATATAATTTGAACAGGTGAGTTCTATAAAAATTCACCCTCAGTACAGTTGTCATGAACGGGGAAATTAGCTATAGAGACCAAAACTGTTTTTTGTACCAGGCTGTAAACATGTTTATTTCTGCTGTGAAGTTGGACATTTTAACATGGGGACTTATGGAGACTGACTCACTTCTGGAGCCAGCCTCAAGTGGCTACTCAATGAAACTGCAGTTTTTTTAGACTTCCACTTTGGCTTCACTTCACAGATATTTACACTCCAACAACAGCAACATTCATTTGAACTGTTGTTTCTGACCACATGATGAATGTTAGGTCCAGAATTCACTCTTATTTCATCTCTTTTGGCTCAGGTCATTTAAAGCAGTATAAATTGACGTTTTTAGCCATTGTAAACATTTATATATTCTCACCTGATAAAGCTGAAATGGCAAACAAGTAAGTTTGTTTTGTCTCTGTGATGAATTTAAGTACAACATTAATTTACCTTTCAGTTCTGTTTTTGGTCTCCACCAGCTCCAGCTTCAGTAAATATCTTGCTCACCATGTTCACCTAACTGTGTCTCTATGGCATTTAGTGCGGGTCAGGCAGCGTACAGTGAGTTTATCAGAGCTCATTACATGCAAAGTTTCTTGTTAAAACATAATTGTGTCGTAAACTAAAATATCTTGTTACCATGTGAAACTTTTTACATTATTACCAAGCGGCAATTTCCGTGGCTGTGAAGTGAAGCCAGAAACTGCAGTTCCTCTTGTCGTCCACTTGAGGCTGG
Source organism: Sciaenops ocellatus (assembly GCA_033000465.1). Classification (NCBI taxonomy): domain Eukaryota; kingdom Metazoa; phylum Chordata; class Actinopteri; family Sciaenidae; genus Sciaenops; species Sciaenops ocellatus. Next base: position 6,509,956 of record CP136869.1, read on the forward strand.
CTCCAGAAGTGAGTCAGTCTCCATAAGTCCCCATGTTAAAATGTCCAACTTCACAGCAGAAATAAACATGTTTACAGCCTGGTACAAAAAACTGTTTTGGTCTCTATAGCTAATTTCCCCGTTCATGACAACTGTACTGAGGGTGAATTTTTATACAACTCACCTGTTCAAATTATATTAAGGCTTAAAGTTATGCAGGATTAGCTGAGCTACCACACTGAGCTTCACAACAGCTCTTCAGAAACCTGTGTTTCCATACTTGTCCATATTTATACTGTTAATATTCATAACAACAAACTGAGCTTTTCCTTTATTGATGGTTGCACCAATACGCCGCCATCGTAGCCCAGTTGTAACCTGTGAATTACCAAGTCAGCTTTCACTGGTTCATGTTTCATATCCAAGGGGACAACTCCAAAAGAATGAAGTGTATGACCATATCATAGCTAGGTAATACAGTCCACGAGGGAGCACAATAGTTTGGCTTCCTTTAACTTCAGTGGCGAGCTCTTGTGGCCATATGTTTGAATAAGTGCCTGTCTTGTACAACAACCTACTGTGCCTTGTCAAGTGGGCCATGGGATCCATGTTTGCAGTCACTTCAATTCTTAAGTCCTACCTTTTAAATATTTGAAGAGCCAGACACGAATTAAGAACAAGGAGATGAGAGGCTGCACAGAGCACATGCAAGAATAGGAATGCATTCATAATGAATGCGCCACAGTTCCCTCTCTTGATTTATTTCAAGGCGAATGAGCATAACGAACGAGAGCGAAATTAACTTGTTTTACACACTTAACATGCGACGGGAATTACAGTTGTTTTTTTCCTGAGTTAGGAATACACAAACTTGCATCGGATGATTACTTAAAGGGAAATTGCACATTTTTTCTAGTCCAGCACCTTCCAGGTGTGACGTTTAGTCCTTTTATTTTTAAAGTTGTACTCACTTCCTCGCTGCCTGGCTTTTGTACATGACCTCAGTTTGTCATTCCTGACATGTCTCAGATTATGTTTTTTGAAAAGAGCCAGACAACATGCTGTATGCAGCTGTGGGGCTACATGTGAGCAACAGTCAAGTCAAAATGGGAACCATGTAGTCCTAGCTGTGTGGCATTACGGTCTACCGAATATGCTGTTGTTTGAGAAATTGGTCTCTGTCTTACAATGGATTTGTCTCTCTGTATGACGCCTCAGAAAGCTGAAAATGTTGCCACCAAGACAGACATACATGAATAAAAGAAACGCCAAACAAGAGAGGTTCTTCTTGTAAGATACATGTTATTTCCAAGATTACATATAAACGCAACTACAGGCGGAGATTTATTGTTTAAGATTCAGAACTGCACTTCACCAAAACACTGAATCCCTTTCTGTTCCTTCTCTGGTGAGCAAACCAACCAAAAAACTGCAAAAATAATCATAATAATTTCCTCGTTTTTATATATATTTCTGTTTGTTTTGTAATGGGAATTTGAAGCTCACATAATCAGGAGAGAACTCCTATTTGAAAAAAGCAGTTCAAACCTTCAGAGTCATGTTTTATTTGCTTAGCAGACGCTCTAATCTGTCATTTCAACACCGACAGCTTTACACATTTGGCGTTGGCGAGTGGATTTGTTTTTTTTCCCCTCTTTCTTTTTATGGCTGAATGTTTATTAGAGCAACTGAAATAAATGACTCCTCTTGAGGAAAACTCTGGTTTTATTCCCTGCTCCTCCATGGTGCAACATTCGCTGCAACGGTTTTAAAATTATAATTTGTAACTTTACAGTGTTGTGTTCTGCCTTGTAAGAAAATCAAACACAAAAAGGGGAAGTGTGTGTTTGTTTGTGCCAGACTGAAACGATATGATACGGTGTGAGCGAGAAAAGAGAGACGGAGACAGACGTATGAAAACAAAGAAAGGCAAGAGAGAAGACTGCTGAGTGTTGGACTGTGGATTTGTCTCTTCAGCTGCTGGCTAAGTCTGTCATCTGTTCGACGGTTGAATCAACATCTGGTGAAACCCGCATAAACACAGCTCGCCGAGCCACCGACGAAGAGGCAGTGAGGGAGAGGCAGAAGCTTATACACTCGACTGGGTGTCACAGTTGTTATACACCTATAGAAAAAACAAGGAAGTTACAGAGCAGTTTGTGAAGTCAATTCTGTTGGATGTAATGCATCAGGAAGCAAGTTCTCCGCTGTAATCACATTACTTTTTACCAGAATTGAGTAATGCTGGAGATTAAAGTTCTAATTTTAGTCGTCACATCACATTTACCGATCTCATCAACAGGCCGTGACTCATATTACATACACAGTAATATAAATAATTCTGAAATATCATACCTATTTAAGTCTTATTTATTTAGTTTGCCTTGCTCCTGTGTCTGCATTACAACAAAGACAGCACAGACAAGAGGCAGTGAGATGAGGAAGAGATCAGGACAGATAGAGGAGGAAGGAGACGCTTCTAATAGCCAGAAGAACAGATTTAATGTTACTTATTGTCATCTGGCAAAGCTCAATAAGCCTATTAAGCACTTCCAGCAGTTAGGGGTGTGGTAAGTGGGTCTTAATTACTGTAAAGTCTTGGTCAAACTGAAACTTAAGACTGGCACTGGGTTTAAGAAATGCTCGGTCAGCGTTGATGTTGGTTATAAGATAAAATGAGACCCAGTACAGCCACTTATAGTAACACATCCATGAGTTTAAAGACCTCTTACACACCAAAGCTCTAAACTCTAGAGCCACAGATGGGTTCATTTTTACTCCCTGCAGCAACAGCATCGTCTATCATGAAAATGTCATTTCTTGAAGCAGTTAAGTTGATTTGTATCTATTTTTAAAGATTAATAAGTAAAACTTGACAAAGTAATTTTATTTATTAGTTTTAGAACTGTTTTATTCCATCACAGATGGAAGGTCAAATACATAACATTCATCTTCATAAACTGTAGCTACAGCAAACAAACAAGATAATGAACACATTTAAATAATTTTGTAGAAGAACATTAAATAAATATACATATAAAATTAATTGAACATGTTGTCTTAGCAACATTACTGGAACTTGGGTCATGTTACATCTATCCATCTATCTAGTCAAACATAGCTCGTAGCTCAGGATATACCAGCATGCTCATCAAAAGATGTCTAAAGACGCGGTTTCTATGTATAAATGATCATTTTTTTGTCTTTTTACAGACTTAGATGGTTCTAAAAGCTACAGGGGGGGGTCTAAAAAATGACCCCTCAGCAGTTCATAATACAACGAGCAAGGATTTTACAACTCTGGTTTTAATCTGGATTTAATCATCGTCAATCGTGAGGTTGCCGTGCATTGCCGAACAATGTTGCGTTGCATTACAATCAGGTTCAACTAGCAACTGAAGCCTTCTGCTGCCACGTCGACACAGCAGTTTCACTGAAATGACGCAGTGCTAAAGTCATACTTAACTACTGTACGGCTGTATCGGTTGGTACGTTACATAATGCTTACAATATCAACAGAAGACATTGTTCGGCTAGGCAGGATTTGTACACATACAGTACATTTTCTTCCAATAGTATGTATGGCACTCGAACTGCACACAGACTGTCCGATCCCAATCTTTTGACTGTTAAACTGCAAGTGCTTTTAGGTGATTAGGTCTAACATCAGGTTATCAACCCATAAAACAACAAGATTCTTAAAAGCCCATCCCGTTTGAAAGAAATGTGCGATTGAAAGCATTGATTGTTGCCTTTTCTTACTTGCATTACTGCATCCATGTCGATATTGAGCAATATGACCATGTGCCTGAAATGAAAGATTAAATTTAAAGCTAGTTAACACTTTTACACCAGCAGTTCAGAATGAAGTTAGCACACAAGATGATCTCTAGGAAGTAAATCTGCATCAACAGGACATTTAAGAGTGGATAACACAGTGCCCTCAACACTATTTTATAAAGATAGGTTGGTAAGAACTCCGCAGAACCACAATGTGGTGAAGGCAACATACCGCCAAAGACGGCGCTAAAGTTAAACAAAAACACAGATTACCACCTTAAATGAGTGTGCAGACAGTGTTTCAGTCAGCCATCAAAGGCCATCCTCAATGCATCAAGCTGTCGTTCTATTTCTGGGCAGAGGGAGAGACATGTCCTATATCAGCGCCTGTTCAGGCTCGCTTTATGGGAGACCTCCTCCTCTTGCAGTTCAAGTCAATTGTCAACATGATTTATGGAGACGTGAGCTATCTCTAGACTGGCTCCTCAATCTTCCTCTGACGAATTGGTACCATCGGCCCATGTAACCGTCGTTTGTTTTCTTCACCGGCCAATTTTCATCCACGATAACAAATTAAATCTGCCATGTTTTTGAGGAAGCTATTTTTTCCTCCCTTCTCCTTTTCTCCATGTATGACCTGCTCGACAATTACCGGAGATGTGAGATTGACACCAAGGAATGAACTTCACAAAACAGTTTGGCACGTCTTTGTTTTTTTTCCCCATCCTGCTACGAGTAATATCCAGGTTTTTAAATGGAGGTAGTGTGTCATAACATTTAATGGTTGGGAACTTGGTTTGGATGACACGTTGTGAGTCTCGCATCTCTCAAAGACACGCACCACTTATTGTCATCTCATAGCAACACCAACACCAATACACAACTTGATTAATGTGACTGGCTTTTATGAGCAGGATAAAAGGCTCTGCATATTACAGAGGCAATTATAATACCCCAGGAAACTCTTCTAAAAACAATAGAAAGCTCATGCAATCAATGTAAGTGGCGATAACTTTTTAAAGTTTGCCTATTTAAGTTTGTAATTGACTCCTCTCCACCACCGCTAAAAAGGAAACGAGGGTCCAGTGAGCAATCAGCCATATCTTCATCCACTAACTTTGTTGCCCTGCTCTGCCCTGACCTGCCTGCAGATTAAGGGAAATTAACTGCCGGTGGCAAGGTGGCTGAAAGGTTGGAGGAAAATGTAAAAGCAGCAGGTTTCACCCACGCAAACCTGTGAAAGCATCAACGGCCAAGTACTGCCGAATGTCAGCAACATGCTTCAAATGTCCGTGCAGCTACAAGGTTATGATGCAGAATGTCATCAACAACTTCAAGTGTTCTTGATGTAGACATCACACTTCATGGACATCCACCCAACAATTGCTGAGAAATTCAACTCAAACTCACAACCACCTCATAGTGGCGCTAAGAGAAAAGTTAGTGGATCACTAAAAATCTTGAGGATTCATCCTGTGGGTACCATGAATGTTTGTAGTAGATCTCATGGAAATAGTTGTTAAGATATTTCAGTCATGGTGCTGGCAAGTGTGAACTTGCATGTTGGATTCCAGGTCCATCAAATCAAGAAAATAAATCATAAAATATCAATGCAACACCATCGACAACTCATCTGTCTCTATATAGTCCAGACTCAGAATCACTTTTATTAGCCAGGTATGCGTACTCTCAACGTATATACTGTTAAGCTTGCGCTAGGCAGGACAGTGAACTCACAATGCGGACCAAAACAGAAGTTGTTTTAGAAGGCTTTTTATTGCCAAGACACAACACAAACTGACAAGACAGGAGGTCCGGGGGGAAAACTTCAGGGCAGGAGGACAACGAGGACAGGTGAGCAGACGAGGGTAGGCTGAGCGTAGCTAGCAGGGCAGGTGAGTGTGGCAGGACTAGAGACAAAAAACAGATGAACAGTCAAAAAGAAGCAGGAAACCAAAAACATCTACAAGAATCTTCAAAGATCGGTTCTTCAGAGCCGGTATGAGAACAGTTACCACAAAAGATACAACGACGAACTGGCAGAGTCTGGGAGGGTGAACCGGAGTTAAATACTGCAGGAGCTTGATGAGATGATGAGATGCAGGTGTGAGAGCAGAGCAGGTGACGGTCAATGGGGGAGTGGTCGGAGAAATAGTTCAGCCACGCCCAGCCTGCACAGACACGAAGGGCAGGTAAACACCAGGAAAACACAGGGTAATAGACAAACCAAGCACATCCTAACATATACACAGATAAATACATTAATACAGCTAAAAACAAGAGCTTGACAGCTGAACATAAACATCAAACTACTATTCACTATATAAATATGTAGCCTATATCTATATATCTAAACAATAACATTTGTAGACAGAATGAGAATTAGACGTGCAAAGGACACTAAAATAAACATGGTTTATGTAGCAGGTTGTTTTATGTACATGAGGCTGGTGGATATGTCAGTATGAACAGCATGTGTAGAAGGTCCAAAACTGAATTTAAACAGTGTGAATAATAATTTAGATTTACTTCATGTTTGAGAGTTAGTGCACAGGAAGTGTCTGTCATGGTTATGTCATGTATGTGAGCGTTACCTCAGCCCAGCTGTTACAAACAGTAGATAGAAACATACATTTGGAGTTTGGGGTTATCGAAACAGAGGAAAATCATTAAAACTAAGAGGTTTCAATGAAGACCTGCATCAACAGCTTTGTTAATTGAATGCATGAAGTCGTACTTCAAGTGAAACCTGAGCTCAACTGTTGTAAACAAAATGATTTTTGAAGTTCCTATTATTAAAAAACTACTTTAAAAAGGATATTTTTGAAATGATCGAATCAAACTGACCAATAACAGCACTGATCTGTCAGAGCAGATTGTTGTGAGAGTTATTGAGAAAGACGTGACCGGCGTGGATGATGATTCGGACGTTAATGAGTTTTATCCACCAGCAGATATCGTCAAATTAAAAACAACAAGACGCCGATTGTCACATTCCGACTTCTTTGTTATTTTTTCCACCTGAAACTGAACAAATTAAATAAACCGTGGAGCGTGGAAAGAAAAGTAATCGGGCTAAAAACAGCGGTGATGGTGATTCATGGCAGCTGTGGATTTCAGGAGACAGGAAGAAAAGCTTAAGGCTTTTAAGACTCTTCATCACCACTCCCCTTTCTTTATTTTCACTTCCACACAACACAAACACACACACACACACACACACACACAATCACAATCACCACATATAGTGCCAACTGAGAAAGATGGATGGGGCAGCAGTGGTTTCTGATTTAGTCCACACAATGAGGCTGAGTGATTTTCTCTGTGGAGCATGTCTTGCCTCTCTTAACCCTGCGAGGGTGGAACTGGCAACCCACCCCCACCTCCAAACCGCCGCCTCCGCCTTCTCCCGCTCCCCCGACCCTCCCTCCGTGCTGCTCTGAAGATTGCCTCCCTTTTTTCCTGGTGTGATTGGGGTGATAACCACTAATGGATGGAGCCCAGGGCGCATTTAGGGAGGAGAAATGTTGGTGGATCTTGCTGTAGCTCCGTAATAAGCAGGAAATGGAGGGAAACATGTTAACCCAGCGCTATTGTCTCTATCAGGAAGGCTAGATTTAAAAAAAATTGAGCCAAGGCCCTCACATTAGCAGGCCAGCATAGATTTGATCAACTCTTATTCATAAATGCCATGTTAAAGGCTTTAAAGGAAGTCAAATAAAAGCTTCCTTCACATGTTTCTGCACAGAAAGCCATGAAAGAGCTGGATAAACAACAGCTCTACAGAGCTATATGATCATAAATTCATATACGCAGGCACCAGCACAAACAAATGTGTACAAACACTGGTGCGCACACATAGCGTGATCTGTGTGCAGGTGTCTTTTCGGCTTGCTCCGGGGTTGGCAACCCTCATTGTCATGTTGAACAAATGTGCCGTCGAAGCTGCACTTTAAAGATGCGACGTGTCACGGGGGGCACGCGAGAAGCCCACTCGCCTGGAGGCAACACGGACGAACCGTCTGAAACAGAAGGGAGGAGGAGGAGGAGGTAAACACAACAGGCGGCAGCGACAATCCTTGACATTTCGCTACGAGCACTTGTCTTATACCGGCTGCTGAGAACATTCCTCTGAGCACAGGAATGATAAATATCCTGACGGGTGAGGAGGGAGAGCTGTAGCCAGACCTCCAGAGGAAAGAGTTATTAGGTTTGAGGTGAGGAGCTTGAGACACACGGGGAGTCCATTAGACTTTCGTCCAAACAGAGCCAAATCGGATGATGGCTTTGTGCTCGGGGGCAGTAGTCCACAAAAAGAAAACTCCTCACTTCATAAAAACACCCATCTGAGTATGAAGAAGCTCCTTCAAGGGGCTTTAAATGATCTTAAGGCTCATTGTGTTTGAGTTTTATTTATGTAAAACAAATCTGGGAATTTATCAGCGTTTAAAAAATGCATGAAATGTAAAAAAGTCCTTCAAACTAAATAACAAAGTCCTTTAAAAAGGGAAGCAGATTCATAAAGCCGAAGAATAAATGTGAATTTTTTATGTTTTATTCAATGAATATTCTCGTTTTTATAAATAAAACCATCATCTTTCCCAAATCTTAGGCTGTATTCAGACCATATCTGTTGCTGTTTGTTTGTGCTTAACGTAACCGCTGTGAAACAATCAGAAAATAATGTTTTATTTCGCTGATTACCGGCTTTATCGATACTGGTGCTCCCTCACTCTCAATCACTGTCTGTGTCACTCAACCACTGCTCTCTCAAACCATCGGACACAAACCAAATTAAACTTCTTCGTGTCTCTATTTTGCAGCATAAATTGTGAGTCAGACTCAGATTTAGAAGCTGGTTCATGAAATAAACAAAGCCAGAACACGCACACAGGTAGAGTGTCAGAGTTTAGTCCATGAATCCTCCTGGATAGCCTCAATTTCAGACATTTCAGACTGACTGTGGAGAGTTTGATGGTCCGATTGGCTGCAGCAGCGTGACATTGGGTTATGTTTTGCAAAAAAGCTGAATCTGGCTAAACTTCTCTGCTGCCTGCAGAACCGCAGCTAAAATACACCATCACCACTCAAATGAATGGAAAAAATCTACGTTTTCAGCTCCCATCTTGATCTGAATCTGGCATTAACCTGCAGTGCAGATATCGTCTACACGAAACCAGCCAGCGCGAACGTCAGAGAACGTCCAGGACAGCACTTAACCAATCCTTAGGATGTGTCGGTGGTTGGACAGGGTGATATGCGGTATTAGCAGCATTGTTTTTGTGTTTGCACATGACTTCGTCATGTAGTGTTTCATCTTAGAACAATGCAGTATCTGCTTGTACTAATCACCTGCGACTCTCTTCCTGCCTCCTGGGTCTGCCCTTGTTAATGAGTTACTCACCTGTTAAAGCGAACAAAGCCACAGCTTTGGTAAATTCAGTTATTTAGCAGATCGGTCTGCTGGCGTTTCCAGTCGGGAGCTCTTCTCTCTGACTTTGTCCGATGTGGTGTTGCCATCCTGGGACGATCGCGGGTCACTTTTGTGCTTGTGATTCTGTGAATTGAGGTATATCGAGTAGCTTCCATCTGAAAAACAAAGACTGAACTTGACGTGATGTGACGTAACGTCGTGTGGCTGCCCTAGCCTTAACCATACTGTCCTTAAAATGCACAAATACTGATTTGGAGAAGAATTCATTGAATTTAAGCCATATTTTCTTCTCAATAACTATTACCAGAATAGTTTCCAAGCTGTCTTTGATTTGTCTACTAGTATTTTTTCAGTACTGTAAATCTGATTTTGACAACTTTCACAGATTAATCTAGTCTCTCAGTTCTCTTTTAATCTATAATTAGAGCAGAGATGCAACAGACTTAGATTAATTAGCTGTAATATTGGAAATGACTGTAAGACAGCATTAGTCTGATTTGTTTTCTGGCTTGCGCGTGAAAATCTTTTTGACATCTGTTGCTGCCTCTGCTGTTGAAAACCTGAGAATGCGAGTAAGCCTGGCAAGAAATCACGAATCTTAGCAACCCGGCGAAGCATCTGTAGCTTAATTTGAGGGTCATTTTGTGAAATCAGGCAGCAACATACCGTTTCACCTTGGTGTGAGCGGTTGTTTTTTTTTTTTAAACAGGTGACATTATCTTCGCAGTTGCATCGTTTGATTCTCCTCCAGCAAGAAAAAAAATCATATTGTTTCGTCCTACTTGGCTGAATGTTTCAAGAAAAGTTTGAAGACCTTGCTGCTAGATTGAACTGTTTGTTCTGATGGGTAGTTTTTGTCCAGGTCTCCTTCTGTTCGTCTCCTCCTGTTATCCTATTCGTAAGCCCCCTTTGCACCTCTCTCTATTCCGTCTGTCTAACACGCTGCCTCAGAGGGGCTTTCATGCTTCAGTAGGTGAACATGGACCTAGATAGAGCTTCTTAAATGGGCAGATAGGTCAAACACTAACAGAGGCAGGAGTGCAGTCGACACAGGGCTTAGAGCTGGACGCACGGACAGTGTGGCCAATTATTTTTTCCCTCAGCTCCATGTCTGCGTCTTTTTCTTTTTCACATGTACAAATACACTGATGAGTCCTGCGTCGATGTGAAAAGAGCCTTTCTCTTGTTAAAGGCTTTCAAAAAAAAACGTGCTGAAGGGGAGAGGGAGAGGTGTGGGTGGACAGCTTCTTGTGTCTTCTTATCAGTTTCATCCATTCTGACAAGTTTCCCGGCTATCCTGTAAAACACTTTGGCATCGGAGGAGGAGACCAACCCGTGCTGGCCCCAGTAAGACCGTGTGAAAATCAATGATGTTTAGATAAGCTCGCTATCAATCCTGACATCTGCTCTGCCTCCTCTTCATCTCTTTCCTCCGCAGAGCACAACAAGAAAAACAAGCCTCAGAAACGTTAAAAGAATGAGTTTTTTTTGTGTGTGAGCACGTGCACACATCGGGGTGGTAGTTCGAGCACGTAGAGGAACTTGGAGAAGTTTGTGGGTAAGGTTTGCAGACTGGGGAACACTCACATTAAATTATGCTAATTTCACTCAAATCCTGAGTCTCACGCCAGCAGCGGTGGTGAGGAGTGGATGAGATGTGAAACACTCAAAGCCTGGGATGGAAAGTTTGCAGGACTCGCTGTGAGGGATGTGGGTATACATGGAGATGGACGGAGCATGGAAATGTTCATTCACACACACACACAGCCGTGACTCTGGGTGGAGGTTTTGGGAGGTAGGTTGAGTTGTCCATACAGATAATACACTGGTCAAAATGCTGGAGAGCTGGTGTAGTTTATTTTTATGGATTTTATTCTTTCATCTTTAATCCTCGGGACGTTTACATTCAAGTTCTTGCCAAACAAGTTCAGATAAAGATGATTAAAGCAACGCTGTGCAACTTCTCTGGATCATATTTTATGGAGAGTTTCCTGATGGACAGTGAAGTAAACTGCTGCCAGCTGTAGCTGCTATTTTTTAAAGTTACTTCATATTTATTTTAACACTTTTTTATTTATTTAAAAAATAATTATTTTGATTGTATATTTTATATATTTAATGCTTTATATTATTTTCTATTTCTCTTTATATGGAGAAAATAATTGTATACAATTTATTAGAATTTTATTTATTTATCATTTTTATTTATAATTTTTTCTTCACATTTTTTATTATTTACCTTTTTAAATGAATTTTTTTGTCTTTTTTAATTTTAAATAGATTTCACTCTTTCCTTATTCATTTATTTAATATCGTATATTCTACATGTATTTTGGGTTGTATTTTTAAATATATCTTATCAGTACGTCCTCACGAGCACGATACAGGTGGCACCACCACTCGAGTAAAGTCCATCTTGTATCGCAGACGAGACACATCTGCTGGTTTCAAAACGCAGCACAGACAAGGATCGGAGAACTTATCACGGCATTCTGGTCCTGAGCTTTTCTTTATCCATTCGCCCTCCCTGCAGCCTTACTCGATGTCGGAACGTGCCGAGAAGGGATTGAGACCCAATATTCCCTCACCCCTACCTCCCCGCTGTACTTATGGAGGCTAACATGAGACATGACAGGCGGCAGGAGATGGAAGATTCATCTCCTCTGCAGCAGTAAGTCTCAAATTACCAGATAGATTAGAACCAGCATCAGAGGAGCACAACAGACCTCTCAGGGATCGGAAATACCTGGCGAGAAGAGGTGCAGGTCAACATTAGAGTGCATCCTAGAGCCACAGCTGCATAAGGGCCCCGTCGCCGGTGGCAGATGGCATGTGGAATTACACGTAATGAGGGATGTGAAGTACTCTGTGTTGGCTGAGAGATAGGCTCTGGGGTTAGGGTGAAGGATCGCAACCTGAGAGCAAAGCAGCGTACTCGTGTTTAATGCAGAAGTCGGTGAAACATCCAGGTAAGTTTCTGGATGGAAGATAGTGCCGGTTCTTTTCAGCGTGGAGAATGCAGTTATTATATGGGTAAGTGGAGAGGGAGGTGGACAGAGGAGTGAAGAATGTAATCATGGCTGGACAGCAGTGATCATAAGCACCCACGAGAAGTACGTAATGCTTTACGGCACTAAAACCAGCATCTTTTTGACTGATTTTGGTGAAACTGCGTCATATTTTATGGAGAACAGACAGTAAAGTGAGCTGCTGCCAACTGTAGCTGCTGTTAGCCGGTCTGCCCGAACTGTGATCTCAGGGCACCGGGAAGGGAGTGTTAGTGTTTGTACCACAGGTGTTCTGGACCACCAGGAAGAAGAGGAGGTGTTCAAGCCCAGGGCGCCGGGGAATGTAAGGAGCAGAGCCGGTGTCGTGCCAGAACAGGAGCTTGGCAAGTGGGCAATGTAATCTAATAATGTGCTAACTAGTAATGACAGAGGCGAAAATACCAAAGAGGACGTTGATGGAGGAAGCTAAGAAGAGAAAAGGACAAAGAAACCAAGCAAGAATAAATCTAGGACTGACTTTTAGTTGTTGGCAAGAGCTGCCAACAGACGCTGAGGTGTTCATCCATTTTTGACACAAAGTTTAATAAAATCAGAGACCTTACTTCATCAAACAGTGTTAATCTGTAGCTGTTCACTTTTTGCTCTCTCTGTGTTGGTTTCTAGCTTGATTTGTTTCAACCGTCTTTGCAATTTTGCCCCTAAAATAAGAGCCTGGTGACTGTCTTGTAATATTTCTTTCATGAATGGGCACAGTCAGTCTGCCAGTGTTTCAAACAGTTTAACTGTATTTATTTTTTGAAGTGAAATTAGCCCCGTGAAGTATAATCTAGTGACCTTTGGAGTAAGCTTTAGCTACTCTCCATCGAAAGGAATTGGTGGCGAATCTGTGCATGTCGTGTCAGTTTGCCAAATATGAGCCTTAAGGGATGATAGTAAAGCCCCACAGAGGGTGGAATTTAACGATGATTTAACCATAAGTTTTGGAGATGAGCTGGTTAGATTATGTTATTTATTTAGACCAGATTTGTTTCTTTACTTCCTCTCTTAATGTTTAGAGGAAGGGTTGACAGCATTTTGGGAAATATGCTTCATTCACTTCCTTCCCGAGAGTTACATGAGAAGATCGATGCCACTTTGAAATCTATACAGTAAATATGAAGCTACTTCCAGGAGGCAGTCAGCTTAGCTCAGCATTAAACATAGGAAATAGGTGGAAACGGACCGTCTGGCTCTGTCTGAGGGGGGAAATATCTGTCTGGCAGCTCGTCTAAAGCTCCCTGTTTGTTTAAACTGCACAAAAATGTGTAAAAACCTTGAGTTGTGCTTTCACATTTTCAGGCTTTGTGTGAAGCAGTTTCCCGGCTGCAGCTTAATATTTAACGGAGCGGTGCAAGAGTGTCGATCTTCTCGTTATTTATTATCCCTTGCCTTTATTTTTGAACTTGCGACCTTCCAGGTGTAGACGATATGTAAGAAAAGGATTTAATGCTGTGAGAGAATGTGGTAGAAGTAGTCGTGGACTAGATTAGAAATAGAAAGAAGGAAGTAGACGACACCCTTGGGCCTTTGGTTGTGTCATTTTGTTCTTCTCTGTGCCAGTCCCCCCGTTCCCTTTGGGCTCTATTACAGCCTATACCGACTCCTGCTGCCCGGCCAGATACAAACATAATCCCTCTGTGGTATAGGGGAGCCAGGAGCTTGGGGCAGGGAGCATGTTTAACATCTCGATTCTTCTTATTCCACCGTTGGGGAAGGCAGTTTTGGCAAGATCGTGCTCCAAGATCAACACGAGGTTGACGGCCATCTGGTCTACAGCGCTTGAAAATCCTCAAATGGCAAATACCACCCACAGCCTGGGCTTCATCTCCCAGCAAACACTGCAGCAGCAGGCTCCAACAATCAGTCAGGCGGGCCGGCCGGGCCCCAACAGTAGACCAGACCAGCAGCCCCAGACCAAACTAGGGAGATTAGATCAAACAAACGATCCCGTGTGTGGGAAGGTGGCACGTCTCTTTAAACAGAGAGGTGACTGGCTTTGTACTCTTTTATTTATAGCTACGTTTATCTGAGGGAGAATAGACTTTGTGAAGGCCAGGAGGCTCAGTCATGCGAGGGGAGCAGAGTTTGTGAGGCAGTCAAGGCTGTGTTGCACCACACTCTTAACGCTGGATGGAAAGGAGCTGTGCACAGGGGTACTATTATCCTCCTTCGCTAACATGCCCCCTCTGGATCATCATTTCTATGAGAGGTGCTATAAATCATTTTTACTGCAATGGAAACATCTATTGTGATTGCCTGCCCTTCTATTGGCAAATGTCATTGTCATAATAATACCTGGGAGGGTTCGCTTTAGTGTGATTATGAGTGCCACGCTGATGCGGCTAGGTGGCCGGCACCAAATAATCTGAGTGAAGAACATCCTCAGGGGGCGGATGACTTTTACACAGCAGTTACCAGCTCATGTGATTTGTGTGAAAAGTTCTGTTTGAGAAGTATAAACAGGAGGAATAGCAACAGCGATATCCATTAAAGGCCCCTCAAAACATGTTTTCTCAGCCAGCTAGTAGTTATAAGTGACAGGATTTTTACATGGAGGCACTATTTTCTGTCAAAGTTGGGAGATTTCTGTGAGGTGGCAGCGACACGATCCACACTCACGCTTGCAGCTTCTCCTGAAAACAGTAAAGTGTTGTGGAAAATTCTTACAAAATATATCAGGTGTGTTACAAACTATACAATGTTCTATAAAATATATTAGAATACATTAAAACTCAACTTATATACCTCATTATATTCATATCGAATGTTTGGTCTTAGTTTACATAATTATATTGTCACATATAACATTTACAGTAGCATATAACTTGGGAACAATAAATGTAGTCTTAAAAAACGGTGTCAGAGGAACGAAAATCTTAACAAAAATCCTCTGAGCCAAAGTAACAGCACCAGGCTTTGAAGAAAAAAGGGAAAGGGCGTTGAATCGAGGCCCTGAGGAACTGCAGGCTTATGGGAAGTCCTGAATCAGGCCCATGGCGGTGATAACAGTATAGAGGCGGGTGGAAATCCCTCTCCAAGGAGTGAGGCCTGAGATTGTAAATTATAGTGCCTCAATGGACTGATGTGGTGTCCGGATGTGCAAAAAAATGGTGATGAGAAAATCCAAATATGGAAGAAGTGAAGTGACGAGTGACACCATTATTTCTAGGGGGTAGGGGCAAGCTGAGGTATAAAAATAGGTGAGCTTGCCCAAACTCGACTGAATCTTTTTCGAACCATTCGAGACTTCCGTAGCCTTTCACCTCTGCTGGAAAAGAGGTCCAGATTTACGATCCGGCCCAGATTCGAACTTCTTATCTCCAACAAAAGCTTAAAAACACCTCAATAAATGTTTGCCACCAAGTTAAAAACAAACCAAAGCAGCTGTAGCAGAAGTCAAAACAGTCCAGTGGGATACATCGAGCTGGCTTATAACTTAAGATCCAAATGTCCATCCATTTTTTCCCAATTTTTCATAACCGGTTATCCTTACCAAAGTTGTGAGGGGCTGGAGCCGATTCCAGCCGGCACTGGGCGAGAGACCAGGTAAACCCTTGGACAGCATAAAAAAGCGGCTATGTGACAGTTTATGACAAGTTAAGACATAGCTTCTGGTTGTTAAGACAAAATACAGACCATGATCAGACCAGATCAAAATGTGATGACAGTTGTTGGGTCGTTTGCTTAAGATGCTTGATCACTGTCGATCAAATCTGATGACCTTCACAGTCCTGAAAGAGAGTTGAGGGTTAAACCCTAAAAAATTACCTAAGGCTGTTTTTGTTTAATGATAGTTGCTCATTTAGTCATGAATGTTAAATATTATAGAGAAACACATTAGATTTTAAAGCATGTTTTCAGGTCATGCCAAGTCATGAGTTGTGTCCCAGTTCCATGGAATACAGTTTGTACTGCGCTCTAGTTTTCATAGTTTACCATGCAGAAGAAAACAATGTACTTTTTCCAGTTTTGTGCTGACAGAAAATGATAAAAGACGAGTGCAGACAGACGTCCATCAATCTGCAACTTTGCATTCAAGAGAAAGTAAAGTGATGTTCCGATATTTAATATTTAGAAGATTTCCCGGGAACTGTTTCAGCACCATCCACGATTTGTTTGAATTTTTTTTTTTTTTTTGCAGCTATGAGTATCTCATCTGTCTCCTGTGTGCATTGCAATGTGGGACAATCCTGTTTCCTAAAGATTATGGGTATACTGAGTGGATTATGTTCACTGGCAATGTTTTTTTCCAGCTCCATGAGCTGTTATGTTCTGGTTGGGTTGTGATGGATGGTGGCCATACAGAGGGCATGTAAAACACAGGGGACCAGGATTCATGTGTGGTTAGGTTTAAACAACTAAAACACTAAGGACAAAGAACGATTGGGGTTTAAACACTTTCCTGTCTCAGGTCACCATTGACTTCTTTTCAGTATCAAGGCCAAGACCATGACCAAGACCATGATCTTCCTCTAACCTCAACTGCTTTAAGTAAACACAAACAAAAAAACTGTTAATTGAACGAAAACTGCCATGAGCGGATGTTTTTGGTTGCTGTCAGGCCCCAAACAGTCAACGCCAGTACGTGAAACAGTTGACTCCGCTGGCCAAAGAACGCACAACCCTGGTGAATGTACTCAACATTCACAATCTCTGTCTGCTTTGTTGATTTAAAAATGACTGTATTGCATCCATTGGTGTCTATGATCAGAACTGTGTCCATAGTAATGGTCTGCTAAGTAACAGACTATAGACTATGATTGATCAATCAGAACATAGAGCTATTAAGAGTGTTTCCATGGCCACAGTACACACATTAGAAATTGCTTTTCAGTCTAAATTAAGCGGAAATTAATTGTATATAAATATTCCAGACATGTTCAGCTAATGTTTCATCAAACTGGTCAGCCATGAAACCAAACCGAAGATTCAACGTTGTCTTGTTGATTTGTGCTATAGCGCCCCAAGCGGCAACTGGCTCAGACCGCAGCTCGTATTTGAGTTAAGATTTTTCAGGTGATAGAGTCTACAACGGTTCAAATAATAGGCGTCATACTTCTTTTGAAACACATTTGCTGTTGCAAAGTATTATTTTCTCAAGATAGAAGTGTCAATCAAGCGGAATTGAGTGTACACTTTCCCAAAGAGAAAACATTATTCACTCATAAACTGCTTGCTATTAGTACCAAATGAGGACACGTCTGTGCAAATAGGTATGCGTGCGGTGAGACTAATGAAACAGGCAAATCATAAGAGCTGCATGCAAAAGCAGAAATATCATGCAGAAACCAGCTCCCAGCAGCTTTTTGTAAACAGAAAATCTTGCAGGAACCTATATGTCAAACATTAGCATGCAGAGCAACTGAGTCGCGCACAGAGGAATTCTGTTGTTTGGGACCTGGTATGTGTCATCCTGAGTTAAGGATATGTCAGCTACGAGGGTGGCTTCCTGCTCCCCCATCACCCTCCGATGCACTCGATACTTCTTCTCTGTCTTTCAACCTGTACAGCCAACCAAATTTCAGGTTTTTCTTCACTCTCTTCGGACACAGGATCCTCCCAGGATCTCCGGTTAGCCGTTCATTGATCAATCGTCTGCCTGTTAAGCTAATTGTCGGCAATTGTGAGCGGTGTGTAATTCATCCCCGGGCGTGATCCATCAGCCGATCGATGGCATTGACGTGCCGAAGTCTCCACGTCTTGACATGTGTTTATCACAGTGCTGCAGAGAACACATGCAGAGAGAGGCTGATGGATGTTCATCATGTTGATGAATGTGGAACAATGAAGTGAAGTGGGGTGGCAGCCAACATGATTTCAGTTATGAATATTATTTTAAAATCTTTATTTTTGTATTATTAACATTTTTCTGTTCTGTAATACCCTTTCCATATTTTGTCTTTCTGACCAATAAATGAATATAATGAATAAAACTCAGCTTTAAAGGAAAGAAATCTGCTATCAGACGGAACATTTCACCCTCAGGCACCAGTGCATACAAAAGATATTAGTCTATCTATCTCTAAATGTATTATATATATATATATATATATATATATATATATATATATTCATCAATCCATTCAAGGTGGTATTTATATATTCTGTTCAGCTTGATATACAGTATCTCTCATTTCAACATCAACATCTGGCTTTTTGCATTAGCAGATAAACACCTGAAAATAAGAATTGCAACTCCAAGTCCAAGAGTTGCTGCCCAAAGTGAAGGAGTTCAAGTATCTCGAGGTCTTGTTCACCAGTGATGGAAAAATGGAGCATCTGCAGTACTGGGGACGTTGTACCGGACCGTTGTGGAAAAGAGGCAGCTAAGTTGAAGGCAAAGCTCTCGATTTTCCAGTCCATCAACATCCAAACCCTCGCCTATGGTTATGACCTTTGGGTAGTCACTGAAAGAGGGAGATCGCAGATACAAGTGACTGAAATGAGCTTCCTCCATCAGGTGGCCTGTTTCAGTCTTAGAGACAGGGTTAAGAGCTCGGACATCTGGAGCGATCTCAACCAACTCCTTTGTGTTGAAAGGAGGAGATGGTTCGGGCATCTGATGCCTCCTGGGCGCCTTCCTTTGGAGGTGTTGCGAGCATGTCCAATCAGAACTTGCTGGAGGGACGACATAGCCCATCTAACCTGGGAACGCTTCGCGATCCCCCAAGAAATGCTTCGATGTGCTGCTGGGGAGTGTTTTATATGTACAGACTCTTTATATCTACAGAGTCCATCATGTTGAATCTCCATGTTTCGACAGTAGCCCAGAACGGAGAAACCAAACACTGGCTCTAGATAAATATTTTGCACATTTTGCGGCCACCGTAATGTCTCCTACACGCATGGAATTGGGGGGTGAGGCAAGAGGGTTACAATCACACCAGTAGATGCCACTAAATTCTTCACAATGGTCCTTTAATTATGATGATCTGCTGCTTTTTTTAGGTTTCATGACATAAATTGAAAATATTTGGGTTTGGGACTCTAAAAAAATAATTTATAGACTAATCATTGATGAAAATAATCAATAGTTGGGCGCCCTAGTCAAAAGTTGTATTGTGTTTTGGTTATATGACAGGAGAATGATGCAAGTTGCAGCTCACCTTTTTTTGTGATAGACATACGCAGCTGTGGAAAACCTGAAATTGTTCACTGTGTGAGTAATGAACAGCAGGGCCTGGGACTCATTTTTTGATGGAGATGAATTACAGAGAAAGAAAAAGGAAAGAATGAATGAATGGAAAACAAACAAACAAACAACAAAAGGCTGAGACACCAACTGACAACGCATCCTCAGCGCTTAGATCTGAAAGTCCAAGTCTCTGACAACAGAGATGGCAGCGCCTGCACCGGGGTGACAGGCCCGATCCATTTGGCGCCGGCGAAGACACAAACACAAGCTGTCTAAAGGGAGTAAGGTAGACTTCAATCAGCTAAAAGGTGATAAAACATAATTAATTCAATCACCCACTCACTCTCCCTCTCCCTCTCTCTTCTCTTTCTGTCCTCAGAGAGCAAAGAAACCAGCAGTGCTTTTCCTCGTCAAGGGACGCATTCATGCGAGCAAGTTAATGGGAAACTGCATTCACAGTTTCTTTCAAAGAAGCTCGCCCTTTCTTTCAATAGTACTCAATAACAGGCTTGCATCTGCTTCTGTAACGCAGCCCCATGCCATTAAACACACACTCGCTCACACACCCGGCATTACCTGTGCACGTAAAAACAGAGATCTGTATTCAAACACTGCGCGTCCAGACCCCGTTTTTACACCTCTCTACCTTCAGTCATTAACTGTAAGACCCGAAAAATGATAAACGACTGCCGGGTGAGCGAGTGTACATGACTGTGTGTGTGTGCACGATGCAAAATAAACCAGTGAGAGAGGACACCATTAGCGCTGCTCAGTGCCCTCACACTGTCTGAGAGACCATTAACACCCCAACTGGCCCGGCCTTTACGTCCGTCAGGGTCAAGTAGGCCGCGATTACTCCGTCGCGCCACGCTCCACATCCCCTCAAAAAAAAAAAAAAAAAAAAAAGAGAGAGTGTGTGAGGTGGAGAAACATGCTGGGACGGAGGGAGGGAGGGAGGGTGGTGTAGTGGTGTAGTGGTGAGGGGCGCTGAAAATGCTTTAGCATCAGATTTCTTGTCAGACTGGTGTGAAATATGCGCCGGGAAAATTAGTTGTCTGTGAAGATCACGATGGCCTGGAGGTAGACGTGGGGAGATCAGAGAAGTGTGTGATTTGTGAGTGCGTGCAGCCGTCTTCTTCTTCTTCTTCTTCAAGTCGAAAATGAGCAAGCGAGCAGGTAAAGTGTACGAGTGAATCTGAGCTTGTTCATTTCGGGCCTTGCAGGCAGTATATATCCCTGAGAACTGGTGCACCGGTGAAAGTAGAATCCACTTCCCCGAGGCGCTCGTCTCCCACTAGAGCAAGGTGTGAGGAATGAGAACAATAGCTGTTGAAGGCAGAGTCATGTTTCAGCACAATTGCTGCCCGCTGTAATACAAGGCCGCTACATCCTGTCTCCCATGACAACCGAGCCCCATACGCTCTGGGGACTGGTCGGTAACACAGGAGAAGGTTTGTCCTCTCCGGTGTTAACCTGACCATCCGGTGGAGAGTCGTCACTACTGATGACACCGAGGAAAACAACAGCCCGGCGTTAACGAGACAAAAAAAGCTACAACAAATCAATACGAGTCGGTACCTTTTAGAAAAGCTATTCATTTAAGCTGTTTTCCCTTGAAAGGCTCTGATCACGCGACTTTCAGCAGCCTGACACCGCTTCTAATTAGAGTATTTGATTTGTTGATGTGGCTTTTTAAAGGCCTAATGTTTCTGTAATGTAGCTGCTCCGTTATATCTGTTTTAAAGCTCCACTAAGCAATATTAATATAATTAATGGAGTATTTTATATTAACAATGATTTAGAGCTGACAAACGTAGCGAGAATGATCACCAACTCTGTAGCTCTGTGACGTTTTAGCCTCTTTTAGCAATTTTTTGGGGGGGTTTCAGACTCACAAGTAGACTTAACTACACCATGTGTTACTTATATACCTGTTAGGTTTGTATCTGTTTAATTTTATTGTGTTTATTATTGTTTTATTCAACATCCAACATCCACAAGCTTCAGTTAACATAGAAATGACAGACGAACCCTACTTTTACACGGTTTTATTGCGTTACAGAGTTAATACATTTCCTTTGTCTGTTAGCATCTTACCTATCGTGGGAAATCATCAACCCCAACCCAAATACAGCATACACAAATGTATGTATATATATATATATATATATATATATATATAGTCAGTCATCTTTGGGAAGCAAAGAGGGAAAAAGTCAGGCACAGCATACACCAGAGATTGTGTTTTATTGCTTTTTTGGAAGCAGCTGTAAATAAATGTCCACCTATGAGACCTCTGACATAACTATAAAAGAGGTTTAATCAAAAAATGCTTTGATAAAGCCACTTTACTACCTGCCCAGGCAACACCGAATGACAGACAAAGTTAGCCACTAGCTGGTGAAAAGTGTAACGTGCAGCAGCTAAATATATCCTTCATGCCTCAGGCTAAACTGTGTGTGAATATGGATTTATATGAATTAATTACAAACACAACTCAAAGTGAAGGCTACTTACGCTCTGTGGGTGCTGAATGTATGGGCACCTTTTTACTAGCATGTTAGCTAAAACATGTTAGCAGCCATTAGCTCATAGTTGTAATTTTATGTCACCTGCCAACCAAAATACAAGATAAAAGAGCAACTTTAAAACCCTAGTGATCTGTATTTTTTATAATAATGTGCATGTAAAAGGGGTCGCTTGTTGTAGTGAGTAGTGAAGTTAGCGGCTAGCTGTTGAAAAGAGTGACACATAGCAACTAAAAAAAGCTAGATAGCTAAAACATGTTAGCAGTTAGCTCACAGTTGGCGTTTTATGGCAACTATTGACCAAAAATCAAGAAAAAATATCAACTCTAAAATTGCACTCATTGTTGAACTAAGTAGTGAAGTTAGCTGGTAAGTAGCGGTTAACGTTAGCTGGTAAGAAAGCTGAAACCTAAAGAAACATATTTTTCTAAGAAGTTGCTGATGACCATTTGAGTAAAATGTTTACTGAACACTGTATTTATATTCTTCAGGTGAAAAGTGACTTTCATGCCATTAACATAATGGTAGTTGATCAACAACTTCTTTTGCTAGCGTATTAGCTAATAACTTTACAAGGCAATAATATGTTAGGGATGTGAGAATAGCTGCTTGTTTCTGCCCTTGAATGGCGAAAAAAACATGTAATTATGTATTCAGTGTTTCCAGCTCCTGAAATAATATCAAATCCATTAAAACTTTAACCATTAAAACTTTAACTCAGTTAACTTGTATTTATAGTTTGCTGCAAAGCTCATGAGTCACTCTGTTGTTCCAATAGCATGGGGATTCTGGCATATATTGATATGAGAACATAACAGCAAATGAAACATTACTGAGCAATTAGATGAAAAATAAATAAATTTAATAAAATAAGAATTTAATTGCACTTTACACAGATTGATTTTCTGTCACGGATGATTAAAACTTAAAATCAGCAACTCATATCGTTCTAAATTAATTTGACGTAGATTATTTTAGAAAAGTTTGTGGACTTCTTAACTTTGTGCAACTAAAATAATGTTTTCCAGCAGCTTTACTCGCCACCTGATGACAGATTACTGCTTCATAATGCAACACAGCGCACAGCCAGCACGCAGGATGGACAGCGCATTATAATACCATTATAAACAAAAAGTGGTTTCATTTTTATTTGAGTCTTATAGTCTTGTTTTCCTAAAACCGGGTCAAAAATATCTGCTAGCGGGGTCATATCATAATGAATACAATCATAGTTTGATTCGTTTCTAAAGCTGTTTTGCCTTTTTATGAGAATTTCTAAACTCTAACAAATGGGCTGGAGGCAGGTCACAAACACACACACACAAAAAAAAAAAAAATCAAGTAAAATTAGTTTTAGAAACCATTCACATTATGAGATGGATGTTTTCCAAAGCCGAAATACAGTTTTTGTTCCTTTTTTTTTGTGCAACGGTGGATGATGTTGCCCATCAAGAAAGAATTAAAGAGTGAAAAAGAAAAGGAGCATAATAGTTAGACAGACACACAATGAGACAGAGAGCGAAGGGAATCACAGCGAGGTTTCTGTCTCAATGTGGATAATTACATTTCTACCTTTCTCTGGCAGTCGCATAGCCTTAATGCTCGTAATTAATTTCATTATTTTTGGCCCTGGCTGTTGAGTGCAGATTAGTTCTCTCTGAGTTGTGGGGATAAACACACAGTAATTGCTTATTACTCTCAGAGCTCACATTAGATTATACTAAAGCCAGCGAATTAGAAAATATCCAATCACCTTTAGCTAAAATTCAGAACCTGCTGTTATTGTTGTCACTTGTTTTCACTTGTCCAATACATCTTTTAGTGTTTGTTGGACGCTGTAGATGCACTCATGACAATGCAGCATTATACTTTTCTTAATTTATGGCAAAACTGTTTGCTAATTAGATGTTTTAAATACATTTTAAATCAATTTATATGATAAAATCTATATATTTTGATATTGTGCACGTGTATTCTTTTAAAATACAAAGAACATCTTCCATTTCCTCCAAGTCCTTGAGTTTTTTTTTTTTTTTTTTTTGCTCTTGTACCATTTTCAGGAAGGTTATCTGAGCAGTGTTGCCCCTTTTTTCAGTCTACAGAGTTACATTTATGCCCTGGAGCTGGCTCCTGCCAACACAGGTCCCTCCTGCTCACTGCTGAGCTGGGAGGGTGGGTGAAGTGTCTTTCTCAAGGGGACCTCAGTCGTTGTTGTTTATCTTTAGCTTCCGACAGAGATTTTACCAGCTGGACTCGAACATGGCGGCGCTCTGGGGCCCCGACACTGGTCCTCCCAACATCTGTTGAGTAATTAGTTGGGGGTGTGAAGTTGGTTGCTATGACAATTATTACCTGAAAATCAACACAATTATAGATAACTTTATGGGATATTAAAAGCTCAAGACTGTCTTGATTGCTGGTTTGTATCATACCAATTAATTCTCTCTAAAATCTCATCAACATCTTTGTCGTTACAGACTGAGCAGAACAATCAGGGAGTTAAAAAAGGCATGCTTTGGAGCCACTAGGCCACTATGATCTATGGATATAACCAATATTATTCACCGATAATATTGTTTAAAGACTTTGAAATATTTAACATGTAGCAGATTCAAAGTGCCTCTTTTGTTTTATGCCAAAAAACTACCAAACAACAACAAACTAAAGCAGCAAGTTAAGAAAACTAAATTAGTTCTTGGATAAGATTTGACCTAACATCAGTATGATTGTGTTTTGTTTGTCATACTCTGATATTTATTGATAAAGACGTCAAAGTGAATGCTAATTTTCCTCTGTGTCTGCTGAATGTATCGACGATTTTGTTAGCGCATTAGCTAAAACAACGGTTAGCAGTGGTAGGTGACAATTGTGAGAGTTAACGTATTTTATGTAACCTACTGACCAAAAAAATACGACAAAAGAGCAACTTTAAATCAGCACTAATCTGTATTTTTTAAAACAATGGACGTATGGACAAAGTAGTAAAGTTAACGGTTAACGTTAGCTGGCGACACTTGTATAAAGAGTCACATTTTTCTGGTGGTGACCGTTTGAGTATAAAAAGTTTATTAAATACGGTATTTATATTCCAAATAAATAATTCAATGCAAGTTAAAGATAACAAAACTAGTTATTGGAACTTTTTTACGAAGGATTTAACCGAACGATGGAGCGCAATTTGCTTTAAATATCAGTTTGATTGCGTTTTTTGTGATTTTGGCTGCATGACTGATATTTACTGACAAAAGAAAATAACTTTGATCTCATGATTTTGTGCTGTATTTTCCAACCCTGATATGAAAAGCAGTAAACCACGAAAGGATGGTCGAGATTTTTCAAGAATACAGCTGAAGGTAATTGTACAGTGTATTAAAGTACATACAAATTGCACCGGCCACATGTGAGTGTAATTTGCACAGGAAAAATAATGCGTGCAACAGGTACAGTAATATCTTGGAAGCATTTTGACAGCAGGCAAACCTCTAATGTACATTCACGCAGTGACGCATATGAAAGGAAACTGACGTGTAGCCTAAAAATATGCTACAACTTCAATGATGCACATTAAGCACACATAATAAGGAAAATTACTCTTAAAATCTAACCACAGGTAGTCAATTAGCTTTAATGCATTTTAAACTTTGTACGAAGTAACCTAATATGTAACTTTACACTTTTTCTGTCAGGTATCTCTCTGACTCAGGGTTCAAGATGTCGTTACTTCTGCTCCGGGGCAGAAACCCACATATCTGTCACCACCAGCAGAAAATCTACCTGAGACGAACATAAGAGTGTGGGCTGTTATGAATAGATCATAACTCCCCGTAACAAGATCTCAACACAGACACCTCATGTTCCATCAGGTGGGATGAGAGTTTGACAAGGACCGAGGGAAGGACTTCTGACAATGGTTCTTTGTCTGGAGCCAATTTTCAATGCGGCTCAGTTAAAAGGCAACGTAACGAGATCTAGCAGTCACGGGATGAACAGGGGATACAATGACCCAGTGGAAAAAGGACAAGAAAAAGAGCACACCTCCAATAATATGTATGAAAATATGTTTTTCTCAATAACACCATTTCTGTTTGTTTTCCGCCGGCATCTTGACATTTCGTATGTTCACCTGTGAGCTAACTAAGCTAAGGAATATAGCAGTTGGCCCCCTAGTTTGGTTCACTCTTCAGCTTTCTCTGCCACCAAAACAATGGAGTTGCATCGAGTTTCTGTTTGTCGCTCACGACATTGAAAAATGATCGGGAAGTACTGAACTACTGCGGCAATGACGCAGTTCAAACTGTTGACAGCGTGACAGTGTTTGTTTCTGGAAAGGCTGGATTAGCGTCAACAAGCATTGTGCTAATTTTATTAAAAATGATTAGAAATAAACACATTAAAAGCTACTGTCATTAATTAACAGTGGGTAATGTCAAAGGGTTTGCTGATAGTTCCAAAACCTCTGTAGGTTGATGGGAAATTTTCGTGCTTTTTGCCCACTTAGGCCACTAAGTAGGTTGCAGAAATGGTTTTCGGGAAGAGATTTTTTTAAACACACGGTATATATTTTTAAAATTTTGTAAGCTCAACAAACAAACTCCACTAGGTTGCATTGGAGCAGTACCAGAAACGTATTTCTAGAACCTACCTAGAACTATCTGCATGGCTACATACTGTGGTTGCTGATTGGACGAATATATTTGGTTATATCTAGTTTTTTGGGCAGTTTTTGTCAATATATTTTAATTATTTAATGCTCATTCAGTGAGGAAACCTACACGAATATGTCGGTTGTTGGGTTGACATATTGCCCAACCCTACTACATACATTGTTCTGGCAAACCGGGTGAACCAATAGTAAATTATCTTAGCTCTACTTATAGCCCACCTACACCTCCTCCACCATTCACCCCATCCATGCTAACTAGTAGAGACATTTTGTGCTAATCATTTGCAGGCTAACGAACGTAGCATTCAGCCCCTTTGACTACTAAGAATCTCCTTATTGGGGTTGACGGGACACGTCGGCTCATTAACGTGATCTGACTCGACTCGCAGATCAAATTCAAACTCCTCGATTTCTCTTGCTGTCGAGTCCACATGTATGTGCGAGCACACGTAGAGTGCAGCACGCAGAGATGCAGAATGCTTTAAAGCTTGACTAAATGTCCTCTGAAGAAGTGGAGGAGCTCCCCCGGGATACAGCAGCCTGGCCCTGCCACTAAAGGTAATAGGGTCAGACAGCTGCGTATTAGCTGTGGATCATCTCCTTTGACACAGCCGTTGATTTCACTGCAGTAATGCAGAGCTCATACCTGTACCTGCCAGGCATATCTGTACTCCGTGCAGGGAGAAGGGAGGTGGGTGGGTATGTTTAAGCAGCAGGCAGCGAGCGGAGCGCCTTTCTCCCTCCTCGCTTCTCAGGTACACTTCACACCTCGTGGACTTCGAAGACATCCTTGCCTGTGAAAGGAGGCAGGTTTGTTTCTTTCAAAACACACCGAGGCACATATACATATACATATACTTTACATTCAGCGCCTTGTCTCCTTCCATGAATTTCGTTAGACGAGGATAAAACCCAAGAAGAAGGGAGGTCAGGCCGTTCATTTCACAGGAACAAGAACAGATCACACTTAGAGAGCTGCTTCTCCCCAAGGCCCCTCATTCGAACAAGACAAACACAAGCCCTGTAATTAAAGATGTAACAAAAGCTCTGTCAATTGTTCCTCGTCTCATCTCCGCCGCCCCGTCGCCTTGCATTATGGCACAAAGCTTAGCCTGGCGTGCTCCGTACAAGAGACTACAAGCTAAGGTTCAGCTGTCCTCACATCCATTCGGCTAAAAACTCCTTTGCCCCCCCCTTCGAGAGGGAAAAGAGCACTACAGCTCCAGTGTTGTTCTTTTGTTTTAAGCACCATAATATCACCGATGTAGATAATGAAATCCTTCCAAGCTCGGAGTGATTCATATTGCATGACTGCGCAGGTTGGGATTTGGAGTCTCGCTCAAGGACGCTTTGACAGTGAACGTGGCTGTTGATGGACATATGCCGGCTGTAGAGGGAATTGAAATCGGTGAGCAGATTTGAGTTTTTTGCTACAAACATTTCTCGGAGACAGAGCTGCTCTTGAGGCGGAAATAATCTCATTGATTAAGTTAAACCTCAGCGGGCAGAGCCAAAGAGTTGCAGCCTTTCAGAGCGTGTTGAGGTAACTCACCAAAGACCGGTCAAAATATGATTTTTTTTTTCTCCCTGGACACCTTGATTTTTTTTCCAGGTTAGTAGCAGAGCTCTCGGCTTTCATGGTAATTCCATCCTCTGTTACCTTCAGTGTCAGTGTTCAGGTGTCAACATGGGAGATGTGGACATTTGGGATTCAATTATATACTGACTGACAGTGCCCCAAACTGTAAAAGTTGTGATGTGCAGTATGTTATTGCACTATTGTTATGCCATCATCCATCATGTAGCTCCCAATAAATGACATACGACTTGTTTTTAGATATCTCAAATGCCTTTTGTCAGTCCATATCTTCCTTAGCGTCGGTATCACCAAAAACGAAGAAGAATTAACATTCAAATACGTTAAAATTCCAGCTTATTACAACTTGGATTTCTGTTTGTGTAGGTTAAACTTTCAACTTTCAGTTTGGTCAGACTCGTTTGGAGGCGAATGGTGAAACTGCACTATTTAAAGATGACCTCCTGGATCATTCAACTTTGTAGCATTTATTTTGTTGAGTTAGGTGTGTGGTACCTGGTCCGGCCCTCCAATCCACAGGATGTTATTTGAGGGACTAGCTCATTAAAGATTGAAGGCTGGGTCATTTCACAGCTTTCTAACATGGCTCTTGGTGTTAAAATTGTGGATGTTAATAATTGAGTTGACTTGTTTTGGCTGAGGTACTTTGTGCTGTTAATTACCTGGGGACTGTGCCAGGTATAATAGACTTATACTTTGTTTAAAAGTTTACAGGCGCCGTTTTCTTGTGTTTATTATTATTAAGTAAAGGTTAGATAATGAAGTTTTTCTTTTCCTTTCTGGATTTTTTTAGGAAGTCTGAGTGCGCTTTTGGTTTATTTCTTTGGTTTAAGTGGCATCTGTGACACCCCTTTTTCTTCACAGTCTGCCTAGCCCCTTTAAAATAGTTTATTATTCTGAAATCCTGGCAATAAATAACTTTATTTTACACGGATAACAGCTTTTATGTTGCTTTTTTTCCCTTAAACTAGCTGGGTTGTAACATAAGGTGAAGCTCGACCTACAGTAGGCAACAAACAGTTGTCCTGTGAAATTAACTGTTCAGTTTCAGTTTTACCTCCAATTCAGGCAGATTGTTTGAAAACTTGTGTTTCTTACTCCATCCGACTTCTCTGCAAAGTCCACATCTCATCAATTTCAACAATGTTTTTGTAACCAATCGAAATTTTAAACAAATCTAAGGAAATAAATAAAACACATGTTTGATAAACCAGAGTTGTCCTTTAACCGTGATGTCATAGTGTACTGACCACACCCCCAAGTACACTTCTACATCACTGCAGAAAGGTGAAAAGTTGAACTGGAGGTCGAATAAACAAGATTTTTAGCTGCTGTTAAGTTGCTTTTTAAGAAATCATACTATAGCTCCTTTCATATTTACTTAAATTAAAGTCAATCTTATCTTAAAAGTACAAAGTAACAAACTACAATTTGTTATCTGTGATGTCTCATTCAGTCAGTGCAGCATAGTGTATTCACATTGACATTTACCACGACTGGATATAGGACTGTTTGCTGGCTTGAAGCAAAGTTACACTGAGTTTCTTTTTTAGCTACAAACTTTAAAACGCTCTGACACTAACTGATATTCTGCTTATAATATTTCATGTCAGTCTGACTTTCTGGCTACATCGTCTCTACTAAATTTGCAGATGTCAATTCAGTGAATGTGAAGGTGTCACATTATCCCATTTTGTGCATCGGGAATGAATTCTGATTTAATTTTCTTACAGATAATGCACAGATCAGTCCCAGAAGTGTCACATCTTCAAAAACTCATTCATATCAGCAGCGGCGGTGATGGCAATTAATTCTGACTTTAGGAGCGCTGGCCTGCTTTCTTCTACTTTCGTCAATACCAAATGTTTTCACATTCTTGGGATAGTTTTTGTCAGCTCTGTAAATTAGCTATTAAAATTCCCCTTTTCTTTCTGTGGCTGTCTATCCGGCACACAAATGACTCTCTTTTAGAAATAACTGATGGCGACGTTTCCCAGACGCCTCCGGATTCGGCAGCCCAGAATGCTGCTTCACCGTGGGGCTGAGCACAGCGGTACAGTCATTAAAGCAGTCAGAGAGAGATGATTTCAGATAAGTCTGTCACCAACCCCTGGGTTGCAACCCCAGCGTAGCGTTAATGGGAACATTATTAAATCAGCCTCGAAAAACAGGTGGCAGATTTTACTCTGAATCAAGCATCTACTTAAAGCATTGTCTCATCCTGCTCTCCTGGTTTTTACACTTTCTTTCTACATGCCCTTTTCTTTTGAGATGCCGCTCCGCTAGCAGTGCAACATTGCAATCAGCTCATGATTCAGTCAGATACAAGATAAAGAGTTCATAGTTCAATACACCTGTTGGAAGCAAAACAAACCATGGCTGTGAGAAATCCTTCCTTCTTATGTTTCCTTAGGTAACTCCACCATTTGGGTACAAAATGCAAATCACAGAATCTCTAAAATTCGATAATATGGCAGCTGTTGTACAAGGACGTTTATCTATGTAAAACCAAAATGAAAAACCTTCCAAATGATTGAGGACGAGGACATTTTTTACATAAAGATCTATGAATTTGAAATGGCATTGGGTTGTCTGAATCAGCACTTCGGTCCAGACTGAAATATCTCAGCAACTGTTGCCTAGACTGCTTTCAGATATTTGCTGCCATACCATTGGTTTGGGGGCCCATAACTCCGAAACCTCAATAGTAAGAAAAATGTCCCACTGGACCAAAAGCCTCTTCGCTTGGTAGCCCATTATTCCGAAAAACAAACGCCCATTGCACCAAAGGCTTGTTGTTCCGAAAATGCGCACTCTGGTATCACCAACTTACGTACGTAACGTAACTGGTTTTGGTGTTCAATCCTTACCAAGTAGTTTTGGTGCCTAAACCTAACCAAACCCATGAGTTTATATTTCTTACCATGACAACAGAGGTCACCTGGCTTCGTCTTCTCCTGCAAGTCCTAATGGATTAAGAAATTGAGGGCAAAGAACTCCAGGAAGAGTGTGTACTTTTAGGAAAACGGGCCTTCGAAGCAGTGGGCTTTTGTTATTGGGTCAACATGCTGTCAGACAAATGGGCTTTCAGTCCAATGGGACATTCTTTTGGACTATTGTGGTTTCGGATTAATGGTGCCGTCAGAACAATGGGAAGTCCCCAGATATCCAAGGTCCCCAGAGGATGAATTCTTATGACTTTGGTGATCCCCTTATTTTTTTTCTATAGCACCACCATAGATTTTGATGTGTGTGCATTGAATTGAAATGTCTCAACAACTTTTGAATGGGTTGACATGACACACATTCATGGAGGTTAAACTTGGTGGTCTCTTTCATCTAGTTTTCATCTAGCACCATCAACAGGTCACACACCACCAACTATTCCACTGATTTTGGTGAAACTAGATCATATTTTATAGAGAAAATGTTTTCTGGTTTTCCCTCTGATGTCTGCCGGATGATTTACAGAGTTTCCCGATGGACAGTAAAGTAAACTGTTGCCAGCTGTAGCTGCTGTTAGCTAATGTTAGCCCAGTACTGCCCAGACTGTGAGCTCAGAGCACCTGGGGCAGTATTTAGTTCATGTGTGTACCATGGAAGAGGAGGTTTACAGGCGAGTACTGACAAGAAGTGGAGCTGGTGTCGTGCCAGAACAGGAGCTGGGCAAGTGGGCAATGTAGCCATGCTCAGCAGCCTCTATGGACATAATGACTGAAGCAAAAAGACTAGAGAGGACGTTGACGGAGGAAGCTAAGAGTGAGTGAGTCCAGTCAACATGCAAATAATACCATTGATGAAAAAATAAAGCAGCTTTTTACTCATAGATATTTATCTGCATTGAGCTGATGTGAAGAAATAAAATGTCCAGATAAGTGAGTGTAAGTGTAGATCTCACAATTCTTCTACAAGGACTATTATAAGACCAAAGAACAAAAGTGCACCCTCTGGCATTTAATGTATGAAAACTGAATTGCCACCTTACCTTAGTGTTCAGCTGCATAATGCATTTTGTCACTACGTTCTTTTATTGCCCCTCCTCCATCATTCTGTGTTTGTACAGGATGTTTAATGCTAATGCTCTCTTATTTATGGCGTACGCTCGCATGAGGGGGTGCACAGAGGCCGGCTGCTGCTTACGAAGCCACACACACACATAAAATAAACACATGCGCCTTTTATCCGGCGGCACCTTGTAAAGCCACCAAGATGGGAGTCTTCAACATAATCACTAGTAAGTGCATGGAGGAGAAAGTCATGTTCTTTGGTAAAAGGGTTCACCGTGTAGAGTCCCAAGTTCCTTTGACCCACAGATAGCGTGTTTGTAAGAATAAAGCCAGTGGCAAAGCAAAAGGTTTTGTGGACCTTAGACCTTCTGAGATGAACGGGTCCTTTGAAGCTTTTAGTTGCCAGGTGACGGAGAAAACTGCACAGTTCGACCAAACGTGCTGTTACAGACCTTGGGAGTAAGACTCCAGGTGGTGGGAGGACTTCATAACTATTTCTAATTGATTATTTCACGCACCAGTAGTTAGCGGGTAGTTGGCCAACACTGGGCAACAGCTTCATCTGTAATGCCGCACAGGTTCTTCTTTGGGAGATGATTATAATGGAGCAAATACAGAATCCTCACCTCCTGCTATAACTCTTTTTCCTCTTTTGAGATTTATCATGTTTATGTAGCTGGAAAAGAAAATGGAAACTTTTTCACGCACGTGGCTTTGAAAGGAACCGCTGTGTTTTTCCACTGTGATAAGCCAGGTTTGTCTCAGGGTGGAAGGAGAGTGGCGGACGGTTTTGTTTAAACCCCCGCTGAACTATTTCTTCCTCTGATCACTGGATCAGTGTGAAACTACAAACACACAGAAACCAACAAAGGAGACATTTATCCTGTGTGTGTTTGTTTCTGGTTAGACGTGGCTGCCTGAGCATACACCCCCCCTGCATACCAAATGTGTAATGGAGCACGCACACCCCCCCCTAATTGTTATTCTATTGACTCAAGGAAGTCGGGGTAGAGACTAAAGGCTCTAAACCTGCTGATGTGAGACACGTGCACATGCTACCACGACATGAGGCCTTTTGAACCTGAAATATTGGGCCAATTAGTTTAGTTAAGTTCAAACAACCAACATAGACATCCTGAAAGCTGCTCTGGAGTGGGATGTTATTTTTCATTTGG
Source organism: Sciaenops ocellatus (assembly GCA_033000465.1). Taxonomy (NCBI): domain Eukaryota; kingdom Metazoa; phylum Chordata; class Actinopteri; family Sciaenidae; genus Sciaenops; species Sciaenops ocellatus. The sequence goes on from CP136869.1 coordinate 6,543,301, forward strand.
AGAAACGTTCATTTTTGTTGGCTTCATATAAATAATTAAGCAGGAATAACACTGCAGACAGAATACATATGAATACATTTATAATTCAGGCGTGTCATGTTCCGCGTTTGTTGCTTGCATCAGTCACAACACATGTGCCCCCCCCACCTCCTTAATTTATACTTCAAAAGTTACTTTAGTCTTTCATTTAAGATTCAGCAGACACGGGTCACCGGGACAGAGCACAGAGAGTCGGGGGTTATGAGGAATGACAGAACAGGGAGGGGTAAAAATATCAGAGCAAGGCACACAGTGCCTGTGGTTTCTGGTCCTGCTGCTCCGAGGCCCCCACGTCTCCTCAGCTCCCGTCAGCTCATCAAGGCCAAGTCAGCCAGCCTATCCCTGCTGGAATACCGCATCAAACAGCCCGGGGAGCCTTTTATCCCGAACAGAATGCCGCTGCATGTCACAGCGGAGGCTCTGTGCAACAAGCCGCACGCATGATGGCAAAGTTTAACACGCCGGAGTGAAAGTCAATACCCGGCCGTGGTGGCGTAGCTAAGACACGAGAGAGAGGTGGGGGGGGGGGGGGGATCGGTGAAAAGGTCACCAGGAAAAATGGGATCTTGAGAGACACAGCTTGTCTCAGACAAAAGCACAAGAAGCTAGAAGATGCCAAGCAAGGCAGTTAATGTCACGGTTCACTCTTTCGACCTTGTGCCAATTCTAATGTCTCACAATTAAGGCCAAACATCTTTATTTTTTTTGTCTTTTCCACCAATTACTGTAAAGGTTACTGCTTCTGTGGTGAACTTGGCTTCTCGTGTGCATCTTCCTCAACAAAGACACAGTGACTTCCTCCGTCTAATTTCCCTTTGTTTCAACCTGTAGCCAAAATCAGACATGAAAAGGCTTGACTGCACACCCCAAAGACACAGAAGAGCTCTTTGTACTCGGGCTTGTTCTGCTCCATGCCATTTTTAATCTCGGGAAGAAGGGAAGAGAGCTACTCCTCTTATCTTAGATGACATGGAGGCTTTGCTCCCTCTCTCTCTCTCTGGCGCTCTCTCATCTTGTTCTTCTGAAACCTAAACCTCTTTCATGCTTTCCCCTAGTGGTGGTTTTGGTGGCAAAGTGATACACTGTATGAGACCGGCTGAAATTTTGTTTAGGTTATTCCGTTTGAAGGCTGTTACATGATAAGTGAGGGTAAAGAAGGGCAGACAGCCCAGGCAGATTACCTTCCTGGGCTGTATTTTTCATCAAGTCCAGTGCACTTAACTGTTGTCATTATTTTTAATTGGCTATTGGATGCGCAGCGCTATTAAGAGCTTATTTAACTTTTAATCTTGGGAAAGAGGGTCAGGAGTGTTTGTTTAGTGGACGATCCTTTGCTTTCTCAGTTTACAGACCTCTAAAATGTCGCCACCGACCCAATTAGGCTTGTTTGATGGAACTGAAGTTGGCGTTGTTAGAAGGTTTTGCAGATTCAATCAGAGTCGACCATCTGAAATGTAGGATTAGTCTACATTTATTTTCTACATTTTCTAGTATTATAATATTTAAGTGTAGACTACCTCAACCAACTGGAGACCACTAGCATTAGTCACAATCACCTTAATCACTGTTCTAGTTGGTGCAAAGAGTACTTTAGGATATCTTTTTAAGTTTAATATATGTTACTCTTAAAGGTCCAGTGTGTAGAATTTAGAGGCACCTAGTGGTGAAGTTGCGTATTGCATCCAAATGAATACTCTCTCTTACACCTCACCTTCTCCTTCCAAGCTCTGGCTGCCAAATTGACATTAAAAGCAAAAGGCTGGTTCACCTGGTTTGTCTGTTCTGGGCTACTGTACAAAAATCCAACATGGAAGAGGACCTGCCCTCACTGTAGTTATATAAAGGGCTCGTTATAAGACAACAATTCTTATTTCAAGGTGATTATACACTAACTAACTAGTTTTTGAACCATTCATTTAACCTCAGCTTACAATCTTGTGGTGACATTTTAGCTCATAACTAATCATGGATGTATCCACGCAATACACGAATGCGACTACGAATCAGGCTGATGTTGAAACAAGTAATTCAAAACTTATTTTAAAAAACATCCCAACAATCTAATAGTTAATAGTTTCATTCAAAGGGTTGTAGTATTTTGAGAGCATAATATGTTTTTTAAATGAATTTCAGAGATTCTTCCAAGAACCACTAAAGGGAGGTTGCATACCACCAGTACTAGACATACCGTAGTTTGAGTACCGCTGGTTTAAGTCAGTTTTTAATCTTCCACCTTCAACTGTAAGAATTCACGACATCTCTGTGTCTTATGTGATGGTAAATTTTATATCTTTGGGATCTTTTTGGATTGTTGGTCAGAAAAAACAAGACGTCGACGTCGCCCTGGGTTTTATAAACTAAGACAAAAATAGTCAGGGAAAAAAAGTCAATAAAAGTTCTTGTACAAGACGCAGCCAGTGTGTGGGTTTGCATGGAAAACAATATGTGTTATGAGCTTTGTGGAAACTGACTCTTCACTGTCATCACGATTGTCCTATATTTGTCTTTAATATTAACAGAATCTTCTTCTGTGTCGACTTAAAATTGTATCAGAGCAGATGGAGAAAAAATGTGAAATGAGACAATTACATACTGTACATGAGATAATGTAAGGCTGATTAATAGAGACTGAGAAATGGTCATTGAGAGGATACTTGTCTGGAGAGGATATGTAACTCTAACAACCATGAAATCTACTTTCCTAATCAAAGTCTTGGTAAAAGGTACTCTGAGGTGACAGAACAAGTCATGGCCTTTATAAATATAAAGCCCTAAACCTCAAGAGAAGGCGTACTTGATCCAATGCGTGAAAGCACCGTGTCCTTAAAACATCCTGCATATTATCACTAAACCAAAGTCCAGCACATGCAGAACATGACTGTATCCAATCTATTTCTACGGCGGCTCTGGGCCTTTGTGACGGGACCCTAAGGGACTTGTTTTCCAGACGTCTACCACCTTAACACACTTTAAAAACAGACAGAGGCCCTTCCATAAGCCCTATAGCTTCGATTTGTTCTGCCAATTATTGTCCTCTGCACTGCCACAGTGATGGAAGGTGTTGTTCAATGGGCCTGAATGCCACCATCTCTGTGGCCCGCCCTGACAAAGAGGGAGCCCCTTGCCTTTTTTTTTTTTTTTTTCTGGGGGTCCAGTCAAGCATTCGCTGACAGATTGGCTGGGGCGCTAACCAGTCAGGTCTTCAAAGAGACAAAGACGATGGGGAGGGCAGCCGGGGAAGGGAGGGAGGCCAGTTGTGAAGAAGAATGACCTGCCAAATGAGAAAGAAGACGTATTGAAAGGGACAGAGTGGGAGAAAGAAAAAAACATATTGAACCGATGGAGAAGTACAACCTTTTGACCATCTGGCTCGGTGGGTGACAACCGCCTTCATCTGTATTTTTAGAGCTGTACAACACACCAAATTACTCTGTCAGGAAGATTAAGGAGAGTCAAAGGGCTGTCGAGTGGAAGGAAAAAAAAGAGCAAAGTTGTCCCAATAGGGTGTGATAGTGGAGAAACTCAAAACTTTGCAAGCTTATGTCTGCAGCTCCCTCACTTTGTCTGGACTATAAATATAATATGAAAACAGTTCAGACTGTGTAATGAAAAAAAAACACAAAATAAGAAGCCGAGCAGCAGTCCAGAACACTTCTTGTTTCTGTGTAATATATTCTCATTTCTGTTTAAACATGGTTGAGTACATCTCCAATATGATTTCACTTTCCCCGAGTCCTTCTCCCTCCTGAGGAGAAATATGCGAGAGTCTCAACTCTGAAAACCTCTTTTTGCTGCATTAATTCCATGATTGCTTAAATGAAACACTAGCTATTTTCTCGCTCTGCGCTAAACAGGGATCAGATCTGCGTGACCATGACTAATCTTCCGCTGTGCTTTTTTTGTACGTAACCGGCGTGCACCTAATTTTTCAGGATCTTTTTGCCAATTTGGGAAAACTAATTGCTTTGACTCTGGCTGGGCAAGCGGCGGAATATAATGCAGTTTAAAAGCTTCATCTTTTATGCCCATAAATCCCTCTACAGATCCAGCCGTGTACAACACCGGCTCATTAAAATGCATTAGGGCAGGTTCGCCGGAGTGAGCGGGAAGGTGGTTTTATATATATTTTTCCCCCCTCCACTCCACTCTTCATCCTTTTGTGTTTTCTACTTCGCTGGTCAGTGATCCAAGGACCCTGCACTCCCGGCAATCTCCGCACACACTCCCAGCCGTCACACTTCTTCTTCTTCCCCCACCACGCCGGTCACTTTATTCACTTGCAAAAAACCTTGAGTTGAGCTTTTGTGGTGCGTGCAGGAACTGCTCACTTTCTTTTCTCATTCCTCCATCCTTTTGCTTGCCACCTCTTTGATTTCCACCCCCCACCCTCTCTCTCTCTCTCTCTTATCCTGCCGTCAATCTACCCCCCTCTTCTCTCCTCCCTCTTCTCTCCACCTCTTCTCCGTCCCATGCTCGAAGGTTGTAGATGGCTGGATTACGCTAGACCCCAGAGGAGGCCGTCCCACTGATTGTAAAGAGAGGGACAATTGGTCCTTTAGCCTGATTGGGTCCCCCCAGATAGTCAACAACAGAGACATGAGAGTGTGACAGAGCAGCAGTGACAGAGTGTGGAGGCAGCAGAAGAACATATATGTATTTATAAATATATATAAGAGAGAGACAGAGAAAGAGGGGAAACTTTACAAAGAGGACAGCGCGAGAGAGAGAGAGCGTGGACTCAAGGTGACTTTAGTGAAGCTGATGCACTGCAGGCAGCAGCTTTCACAACTTTTACAAGGGAAATTTAGCGAGCGTGCAGGGAGAAGAAGAACAAAGAGATAAGAGAAGAAAAAAAAGGAGGGATAAAGTTGAAAAGGACACAAAGGTAAGGTGGAATTCATGCTTTAAAAAAAAAATGTTCCTTGACTTTCACGGGTCATGTCTTGCAACACGACCAATGAGGAACGCCAATAATGCTTTCAAGCTGTAAACAGCGAGTGCGGATGATTTAAGTGTGACTGGGGATTTGTCAGCTGTAACTGAGCGTTGCAACACTCTGAAGGGAGATGGAGAGTGCTGATGAATAAGACACGAGGTTTCATTACTCACGCTGAATCGATACTTCATCTTTTTTTACTTGTGTGTGTGTTAATTGACAAACAATGTTTACAGAAACAAATATATATATATCTCCATGTCCGGCTGTCAAAAGTAGGTCACGGTGATTATTCGGAGAGCCCTGCCTCAGACGGGGTTTGGTGGCACATTAAAAAAACTTTTGTGAACACGAGCTCGGGCTCAAAGCGTGGCTCCGATTCTCAGCACGTCTGCACTGTCGCTACTTCAAACAAGTCATGCTGAAGGAGAGGAATGCCTATCTGCTTTTTTACGGACCTCTGTTTGGCATTCAGACCTCATTCCTCAGCCTGAGCCAAGGTTCTAGTTTCTGGAGATGAGGACAGATTCTTGCTACATATATATATATATTTATATAAAACCCATTAAGCTATGGCCTGTCTTGTATGCTCCCGCCGACAAATAAGACACTAGATTGGCATGTGCGCTCTCGCCGGTGCAGAGAGACTTTTTCTTGCCATTATCAGTGTCAGCAAGAGGTGGTAAAAAGACGAACATGGCGCGCGGGCTTCTATATATTAACAACACCTTTCACATTTCTGTGATGGTGCATGTGGTTTGGAGATATCTTAAATGACACATCCCCGGGACATGGAAGTGGTCTTAATGGAGGAGAGGATTCCCGGTGCTGTCACCATGCGGTGGATGGAATCAGTTCTTCGAAAAAATTCAAAAGAGATTACGAGTTCGATACTAATTTGAAAGGATCCGTCCCCAAGACACCGCTGTTTAATTTGCGACGGAGTGACACTGATTGCAAACTTTTCCAGATGACGTTTATGCATGGTGACATCATTCCCATGCACCAGTGCCTGGGATGAATGCCAGTTTGTGTGATTTAATTTCTCCATAAATGACAAGGCTCCTTTTATGGCCTCCTCCATAGAGCGATGAATTGAACTAAATGTGCATCTGGGATGGGAAGAGGAGGAGAATCCGAAACAAGAGGAAAGCTAAAAATAAGCGTAAGAGTTCGGTACGGTAACACAGATGCTGAAAAAGACAGAATAGGACTTGAATGTAACAAACTTCTGAAGCTCCACCATGGCACACAAAGGCGGACAGAGAGTGGAGAGGGAGGGACGAGTAATTAAAAGCACCTTACAGTAAAGCCAGCCGCGGGGAGGCAGACGCTCGTCACGGCACAGCGGTGGCGGCGCGCACAGCTGCAGGGACCCGAGGCCCGGGGAGCTCCCTACAATTAGAGAGAGCGGTGGAGGCAGGTTCAAAGCCTGCCCCATGCCAGCGTCTGTCCTGAGGGTGGGGACGGGGTTGGAGGAATGAGGACGAATAGAGGGTAGGGCGCACACACATATTCATGCTGTGCATCCACAGAGACCTCATATTCATACCCACACACAAACAACTGTGTGATCTTGGGTTGAGTTTTTGGCCAGAATGCACACCTCCCTTAGCCTGGCTCTGCCTTTGAAGGATGCCATCTCTCCCTGTGAGCCGGCTGAGGAAACCGGGTCTTTGCTGCAGGCGCTGACGGGTATATAGACCCTTTGCATCAGAAAGCAGAAGACCTGGTCATTTTATTCGATGCAAAACATACCAGAGGCCATACTGCAGGGAGTTGGTGCAGCTGCAGAGTCTGAATTTAATTACGTGTAAATAAGTAAATAAACATTAGCATTCAGAAATTAGAAAAGGATGCTTGGTTGAAGAAATGTGGCTTGTCACGCTCAGCACTCAGCCCGGGAAGTGAAATTAGATTCAGAAGCTGTATTTCAGAAAACCCTGCTACATTTTTGCAACAGGCTTTTTGTACTCGGCTTAGACTTTCTCATGCCGGAGCTTCGGCGTCTTAAAAAGAAAGTCAAAGTGCATCGATGTTAGCCCGTCGCCTGGGTCCGAGATATGCACAGCCCTTTCGTGGTCAGTTTCCACCGTGCAAAATCAATTGTGGTTAACAAATTGGCCATGACGTTTTGCCCTGCCAGGGTGGGTGGATCCCCTTTTCATGGGTCCACCCCGTTTTTAAGGACCTTTTCCACAGTCTGGGAGGCCTCCTTTTAAAAGCTGAGGTGAGTGGAGCACAGACACGGCCACTGTGAAATTAACACTTAATAATGCTCCACGTAGCACTTAAACAGGGCGAACCCATACCAATGTACCACACACTGAGTTGGCCCCTCGTAACCTCGTTTGGGTGAATGGGAATTTGGTGTACCAAGAGGTTTTTGATACCGTGAGGACTGGAATTGATGATTATTTTCACAATTAATCAATTATTTTATTAAATTTTTGGACCAATTTTACGTCACAGATGCCTTGTTTCATTTCCAGTACAAAACCAGTTCTGTTCTTGTAACTTCTAAAAGGCATCCGTGTTTAACTTAATGTGAACACAATCAACTAAAAAGCAGTAAAATTTAATTTAATTGAATTATTGCACCATTTTAATCAGGAACTATGTAAAGAATCTGACAAAATCCCAACTTTTACTATGAGAATGATACGTATCCCAATAACTATTTAGTGTGTACCCTACAACTATTGAGTCTTTCCATGATTTATTATACAGGAAAGGGACACTTTTTTATGTTAATATGGACATAAGTGACTCATTAACGTGAACAGGTGGAGTTAGTGAGATTACGTATGTTGCCTCAGCCCAGTGGTGGTCGGTCAGTCGTTCTTGTAGCAGGTGTTTTCGTGTTTGTTTTCCTCCATTGGAAAGAAAAACTCACCTCGCTCGCTCATGTACGAGCGGTTTGATATAGTTGTTGTCAGATTGCAGTTAATGGAGCAGCAGGTGGACTTGGAGTAAGATGATACAACAATATGGCCCATCATTTTGTCACACCAGCTGCTCCCCTCCTGACAATCACCGTCTCTTTCGCTGTCACTCAATTTCTTCCCTCCCTTTTCAGACAAACACCTTTCCTTTCAGGGGTTTCGTGCGTTTCAAAACAAATATGACAATCAGATGCTCCCATATCTGTGTCGCCATTTGGATTCCCTCTAATGGTGTAACACACTAACAACTCTAAACTGAGTTATTTTCTTTTGAACACAAAGACTAGGGAAGAATGTTTTAGCCCGGTGGGAAAATATCTCCTTGCCTTAACCCTGGCAAAGCTTTTTCATATGATTGCACCCCTCCGCGCTCCACCCTCCACCTCGCTTCTCGTCCCTTCATCTTCCTATCCGCCGTTCGCAGCTTCTGTGACAAACACCAGCTGCTTTTTTTTTTCTTTAAACAAGTGAAACGCCATAAAGATTAGCAGAAGAAAGATGTGCGAATGTTTTGCCAACACAAATGTGTCGCATGTCACCTCATTAGGGATGACAAAATGGAGCAAAATGCTCGGGTGCAAGCTGTGACCTTTCATGGGGGGGGGGGGGGGGAGGCCAGGAACAGGGAGCTAATTTTACTTCATAATGGCGACCGGGCGGCTTGAATAGACCGAAAAGAAGGGGAGCAGCGAGGTCAAGTGTCACCCGTCCTGCCAAGCGGCTCTCGCAAGAGGGTTTGTCTCTGCAGAGGAGGCCTAGAAACACACATTCACACACACACACATATGTATGCACACACACTCACGCACACTCGGGCCAGCCTCCCGTCGACAATGCCACCACGCCCCCCACCCTTCCCTGCCTTTTGTGCCTCTTCAACAATGATTAACTGAGTTTGGCGATTCAGAGAGTCTACAGCAGCACAATGCACTCTCTCTTACAAAACATAATGGAGTCAACCCATGAGTCAAACAGTCGTTCTTTCTTCCGCTGCTCCAAACTTTCCATCTCTCCCCCTGCTAACAGCCTCTTTGCTTTTCTTTTCCTTTCGCCCTCCTCCTCCTCCCCTCTCCTCCTCTCTCTCTCTTTCTGGTTTTTCTTTGCCTTTTGACCATAAATCCGCCTTGCCCCCCCCTTGCCCCGAGCTCGTTAATGCAGGAAAAACAGGCAGATGCTGCTTAAACATAAAAAATAAGATGCAGATGGATCGAGGCAGCGTAGGTGCCATGCGCTGCATGTGAAAACGTATTGATCAGCTAAAAAATCGATGGGTAACCTTAAAAAGCGTCTCCTGCAAGAACTTCTCGGAATTGACCCCGCCGATCTTAAAGATTCCTATGATGTTCGTATCAAAGGGAGTAATGCACAGGGAGATAGTATTTAGAGGAATAAAATCCAACATCCAGGCAATACCATAGGGGCCCTTTAAAACCCGAGATATGGGAGGAAAAAAAACACTTGTAATGAGCGGTGTGCGGTGCTGACAGAAACTTGTACAACATGGTGTGTGTGGGGTGTTAACAGAAGCACTACAGTCTCAGAACATCACACCCCCGGGCCTTTTACACGAGGTGTGAAGGAGCTCACCTCTCCTTGTGACGGGAAGAGGAGGAAGGAGTGAAAGAGTGTGGTCTCACCTCTTCCTTTTTTTTTTGCTAATGTGAAACGTCTGATTGTCCTTAGCTGGAGGGAGAGGAGCTGAAGCTGGTGGTACCACAAGTGTGCAATTGTTTGTTTTTTTATTGATATATATCAATCAGGACAAGGCTACGCAACTAAAGGAAAATTATAAAGCAGCTAAAATCTTGCCCAGCTCCTGTTCTGGCACGACACTGGCTCCGCACCCTGTGCCTGAAAAACCTCCTCTTCTTATTTGCATTTTGTTGACTGGACTCACTGTTAGCTTCCTCCATCAACGTCCTTTCTAGTCTTTTTGCCTCTGTCATTATGTCCATAGAGGCTGCTGAGCATGGCTACATTGCCCACTTGCCCAGCTCCTGTTCTGGCACGACACCAGCTCCACTTCTCGTCAGTACTCGTTGTGAGCAGTCAGTGGACATCAGAGGGAAAACCAGAAAACACTTTCTCCATAAAATATGATCCAGTTTCACCAAAATCAGTGAAATAGTTGGTGGTGTTTTAGTGCCGTTAAGCATTATATTCTTGTTGGTGAGCATCAAAATTATTTAAAATCTGTAATTTTATAGTTACACAATGTTGTTTTAACACAGCATATCTCATTTGTGTAATTATGAACACAAATGTAAATGCAAACTTTGTAGTTGCAGTGGAAGATATCTGGTGAAACAATGTCTTGACCATCAATCGATCCACCTGTCCAGTGTGCAGCGTCTCATGTTGTTGTTGTTGTTGTTGCTGTTGTGGCGGTTTTCTGGCCATCTCACAGCGACTACAAGAAGTCACCATTCCCATGAAGAAATAATAACAGCACATTAACTCCCTGTGAAACCACAAATTGTCACTGCGTACTCCAAGCTAAGATAATCGTCTCACTGGGGATGTTACAGTCACGTAAACCCTTGACATCCCCAGTCTATTCTTCTTTATAATGTATACTCCCTGGTGGTATGGTAATAGCAAGTGGCAGCATGACACAACTGTTTTGTTTTGTACATCCCATCTCTGTCTTCGTCTCTTCCTTACCTCCTCCAGGTAACCTCATCGGCAGTATTATGTGCTCATTCATTATAACTCAACAAAAACTCAGTAGTAGAGCGCTAATCTGAAAGCAGGAGAAAAGACTGCAAATATGTGTCATCTGCAGGTCTCCCACAGTGCAACACAGACTTGGGCTCAATATACAACAAAAGGATGACGGTGTCCAAAGGGACATCTGAGACTCATTTGTCTTCTTTTTTCTCTTTACAGAGGGGGAACCAGGAAACACGCGCACTGGTGAAGAAGTCTTTTCAAGAACTACTCTGTGCTTAACAATGGGAGACCGATTGCATCTTCCAGCAGTTGTGAGCACCTTGCTCCCTGTGGCCCTCGGCATTTTGACCCTTCTGCCTCACAGCCTCATGGGTAGACCAACAGAGGAGGAAAACGCCGGCAGCTCAGCACTACTCCAGAGAGTGAAGAGAGGCTGGGTGTGGAACCAGTTCTTTGTCCTGGAGGAGTACACCGGACTGGAACCACTTTATATCGGAAAGGTCAGTGTCGACTACATGCTGCAGTGTATGAACATGCACACACACACACGCACTCAAAGTATAACCTGAAGACAGTGTACAGGTTTCTAGCCTGGTAGGGGAGCAGCTTTTTTTGCATGACCTTGCTGTACCCGGTTACACATCAGGTGCCTCGGTGTAGGTGTTTGCAAAGAGATTTCAACCCTAACTTTCAAGCAGTGCAAACTAAAAGATCTATACGGGAGCCTATAGGTCATCTCCTGCATGGCCAGAGCTGAATGCAAAAGAATAGATCATGGGTGGGCAGAGGCAAACTTCCCAATTTAATCCCTGGATGCATCCATACTGAGACAGCCTCTCTTCTGTCCACTTTGAACCAGTGCCAGACAACAGTGATTGAGTTAATTGACTTGAACCGAGGCTTCACTCAGTCGGTCTCTTCCCACAGAAGTGGATGGCACGTCTGCAACACAACCGACGTGCTCTGAAAAGAGCAGGCGAAGGAGGGAGGCTCACAAAGGAGCACTTTGATCGCTGAGTCACTAAAGTGAATTCAACATTTGATCAATAGTTGTAAGGCCAGTCATCATCAGTAGAGAGACACAACTATCTTGCAAACCGCCGTGAAAATTGCCAATACATCACAGAAAGCAGAAACATAAAGTACCCCTTCATTTGACCTCTTTATGGCCAGTTGTCCTAAATTACGGGTACGTTAAATGATATTGGCAGGCTTAAAACTGATATCTGGTAAACATTTAAACTAAAGTGATGATAACGTGTTTTTGCTGCTGGACAAACCAAAAAGTAGAGTCTGCACTGCATGCGAACAATCTAGCGTTAGCTGCTTTCACGTGTTATTTTGCAGTTGCTAATTTAACGTTAGCAAATAATTAACAATCAGAATCCTTCAGTTATACTTTTAAGCGCAACAAAATCAGTATTTTAATCAACGTGATCAAGATATTTAGATGTTTAGGGACAAGTAGAAACTATATGTCAGTAAAACTATAATTTTAGCTAACGTAATATTAGCGCAGCAGCTAACGGGGAGATCTGATCTGTTTTGAGTAAATCAGACGTGACTTCCAGCAGTTATTATTGCTGCCCTCAAATGAGGCTGTGTTAACCGTTTTCACAAGAAGAGTCCATTTAAACATCACCCTCAATTGTTGTATTCAAAATCTCCAAAGTGGACTTTTTCTGAAACTCTGAGTTCACGAGTTTGTGTACACGACCTACAATGTCATGACTACGAGCTCTTGGCTCGGCTAACATTTGAAGGCAGCATGTTACTACAAGTGGAAAACTATCACCATTAAATTAACGCCACTTTTGAATAATGATTATATTATTGTATTATTGCTGTTGTTAGACCTGAGTTAGTAAATTGGGCTGGTTTTCTAGCTGTAGATGAACTTTTAAGTTGAATAAAATACAGATTTAACTTTAAATGAAACAAAGACATGTATTTTAAAGATAATCCGTTTTTTAATTTATTTTACTTTAATAAAAACTGAGATATTTGTGTAATTTAGTGTAAATTTAAATGAATATTTTGTGTAGCTTTTATTGTAGTGCTTATTGCCACCCCTTGAATGAGTAATAACCCCCTAGAACAGTAGTAATGGGACCATTTGGCACTCTCATAGACGATCCTGGCTCCAACACTTGTAATTATAATTCAGATAATACACATGTCTGTTTATCCTTCAATAACAAATTGAATTGAACTGAATAAAGCAAAATTCCTCAAGCATATTATGGCAGAACTTGGATGTAAGATCTCTCGGGTGCCCATTTCTCATGATGTTAAAGTACTTTTCCCAAATTCCGAAAAAAGCGGTCTGAAAAAAAGAACAAATCCAAATCTTTGATTGCATTTTGTGACTTTTAAACACTGCCATTCTGGTCGCTCATACACTGAAATGTCCCTTTGGAAATGATGCAAACCTGCCTAATTAGTGTTCTGGCATAATTTCCTCCTCCTCATCGCTCGGGAATACCGAGGAAAACTCTGGATTCCTGAATGTCATGTGGTCCGACCAGATAGAAAAGTAACAAGTCCTGAGAGAGTACCCGAAAAAAAAAAATCTGCTTATATGGTGTGAACTATTCCTTACAGTTGCTGTAGCATATTCATCTCCGTCTTTCCTCTTCTTCTTTTACATTTAGCGTTTCTTCACTGATTCATTTCTTGGCTGCCCACTCTAATTTTTGCAAGCTGAATGAAATAAGTGATTCTGACAGGCCAGGCTACTGCCCACAGAGCCATTCAAGGCATAGAGGCATTGTACGACATGACAAAGCAGGAGAAACATCTACTATAGCCTTCCCAGTGAGGATTTTATTCCCCCACTGACCCACTATTCTAAGCATTCAGAGCTATGGGGATGCTGGAAGGTTTGGGCTTTGCACCGAGGCTGAGACCGAGCAGATAATTGATAGCCTGAGTGTCAAACTCCCTCTTTTCATGGGCTTGGGTGGAAAGGAAGGATCAGCGCAGGAGAAGGCGGAAAAAGCAGAGGGAAAGCACCGGCCTGAGATATATCACCACGAGACACAGGGCTGAAGCCCACAATGGGGTGTTGATTAAAAAATATATTCTGGGTTAAGCGGCGCCTTGCAGGAGAGGAGTGCAGGTGGCCACGTTGTCCGAAGAGATAGGAAAAACTGTATTGTGTGCCGCTCGGGGGGAATGATAGGTATTCTGAAGATTGTTGCCGAACTATCACCGGAATAACAACGAGTGCTGCAAACTTTTAGCAACAGACGACCTCGACACGGTCATTTCACTTAGCGGCCCCAGACGACGAAAAGGCCAAAGCAAGCATCTTGAAAGGAGTTTGTGCTGTGAGTCGGCGGGGTGATTTTTGTCAGCGTTGTTTGTCGGTGTGTTGATTATATACAAGGCAGACGCCAATGGGGGCATTTAATTCCACTCTGCCAGGGTGATGGAAGTACTTATGATACACTGAGACCCTTAAAGTACAAAGTAAAGAGTGATTGCACATCAAAAGGCTGGCATTTGCACTTACAGACCACAAAGGGCTTCTGATTGCACTGCGGGGCCTATGGCAACAATTGGGCGGTGAGCTGTGATTAGATGTCTACTTACAGCTGCAATATTAAGGTACACATAGAGCCGCGCACCACCCATGGAGATGTAGCGCTCAAATATATTCATTTTACAATGACGCAAAACAGAGAAGAGCAGCATCCTTACAACGATGACGCTGCTTTGTCTCTTTGTTGACGGATAACTTAAATCGTTAATCGTTTTTCAAGACTGTGGATTCATTTTCTGTTGACGCTTGGTATTTTGCTCTGCCAAGCCTGAACCTCAACCAAGAACTTTCCACTGTTTCGGCCCCGAAAAGTCCTTTTGGTCGTCTTGTCTGTATGTTTAGGATCACTGTGCTGCTGCATTGTTCTAAAATTGGCAGATGTGACCTGATTAAATGTCCTCAAAGCATGTCACTGCACCATATGTCTGTTATATTCCTACTTTGCGACCTGTTGGACTTTGTGGATGGTGGTTTTGTCTGGGAAATATCAGCTTGAGCACAGATTTGAACGTCTAATTTTAAAAACTGGATCTTTTCTTTTTGGAATAAAATCTCCACAGCTCCACTCAGACATGGATAAAGGTGACGGCTCCATCAAATACATCCTGACAGGCGAGGGCGCCGGCAGTACCTTCACCATTGACGACAGCACAGGTGACATCCACGCCATCCAGAGGCTGGACCGGGAAGTGAAAGCCCAGTACATACTCCGCGCCCAGGCCCGCAACCGCCTGACGGACAGGCCTCTGGAGCCCGAGTCCGAGTTTATCGTAAAGATCCAGGACATCAACGACAATGAGCCGAAGTTTCTGGACGGACCCTACCAGGCATCTGTACCCGAAATGTCCAAAATAGGTGAGCAGGGGGAGGTTTGTTCTTACAAGTTCATCGCCATCTGCTTCATTCAGTATGCATAATCCTACTTTTGTGGTTACTTTGAAGTAAATAAGCATCCTTAATTCCTGTAGATGGAAAACTCCACCCCTCTGCGTCTCATCTTGACCTTTGCCTCCATGTTTTCTCAGGAACATCTGTGATTCAGCTGACCGCCACAGATGCCGACGACCCCACTTATGGCAACAGCGCTCGCGTGGTGTACAGTATCCTGGAGGGCCAGCCTTACTTCTCAGTGGACGCCAAAACTGGTACGACTTGAAAAACTCCCTCTAAAACACTCATTCAGTAACCAGGGGAAACCAGCCTTTTTATCCATTACATACAAAGTCGGATGGATTTCAAACTTCAGCAGCCACTTTAAGTATTTTATGAGCTCCTGAATGTTTTATAAGTATGAATGATGTTAGAGGAGCTGATAAAGTCGACAAACTACCACTGACAGTCAGGATTTACTGACACTCTGCTGACAGCTACTGTTAATTCCCCACCTTGTTTCCAACACTGTATTAGCACCACGGTCTGATTTTAGCAGTCCACACTTGAAGCCCCTGTGTATACCAACCAACCATGAATGTGGGAAGCTCAGCATGACTCCTGTTGTTGCTATGAGACTACTGAACACTTGTCTTAAACACGGCGCTCTTTTGTTAAAACTCGCAGCATCTCAAACTCTTTGCACCCGACAAAAAGGGATGTGCTGAGCTCAAAGTGTGACTCCACTGTTGTTCAAAATGAGGACGGAACAAGACAGGCAGCCCCCCGTGGTGAAGGGAAACTGTCTCGTAAGATCACAGGTTTAATCCCTGAACCAGGACGCCAAGTTTGCATGTCATGTACAAACCAAATATATCTTACAGTGCTGCAACTCGTTTAGCAAACACTATTGTGCGTACATCATATCAACATATCATTAGGCTTATTTGCTTTCATACCAGGAGCTAGACAAGAAGATTGATATTACTCTCATGTCTCTACGTTAAGTTCTGAGCTGGAACTGGTGGAAGCTATTAGCGTAGCTTAGCATAAAGACTGCAAACAGGTAGAAACTGCTAGCTTGTTCAAACTACATCTGCTGACAGTGCTAGAGCTCACTAATTAACATGTATGTTTGTTTTTTAACTATAAAAAAGAGCCATGCTAGCTGTTTCCCCCTGCTTCCAGTCTTTATGCTAAGCTACGCTAATTACCGCCCGTCTCTAGCTCCATAATTAATGCACAGAAAGGAGAGTGGAATGAATCCTCTCTAACTCAACAACTTTATTTATTCAGGGTAAACTAAATATAAAACACTGACAAATTGCAGAGCAGACTTTTAAATCAATCTTGCCACACCACATGATAATATCACCAAAAATATGTGGACTCTTCAGCGTACTTTTGGTCTGAGTCTGTTTTTCCAGGTTTTGGCTCGCCCCCCCTTGTCACTGATGCTCTTGTGGCTGAAATCCCTGCAGCTGGGTTTCAACATCTGGTGGAAAGACTGAAACCATAAGAGCGAGGGCGGTTATAGCAGCAGATTAAAGTGCATGGCTTTCTTCAAATGTTTAACGGTCACATATGGATTTAGGCGTCGCCATACTTCTTTCAGGTGTCCTCGCACATAGTGTAATATATCAGAACATTAAGCAAGATGGCAGCAGTAAGAATAAAGTATGCAAAGCATGTGAATAAGCAGCTACAACTCTAAAACTGCACATGGTGGCAGCATTCATAACTCCAGCTACTCCTTCCAAAAATCCATTAGTCTCCTTAAAGCAGAGAGTCACTGGGCATTGTTTACCACAGCTGCCTCATTTCCTTGTTTGTCAGCACAGAAATCTGTTGCCAACCCTCTCTGCCCATCAGCAGCCACTCAGACTGCTGCTGCTGTAGGTTCATCCATCACTGAAACACAAGTGGCTCTACAGCTATCAATCAGACTCCCTGACTCGGCTGTAAGCTCTGCAGTGGGGCTTTTATCGGTGGGAACATGATGTAAAACCTTAACACATATACCTCAAAACCTCAGCACTGTTACATGCACTTCTTTTCGTACTCTTCAGCACAAAACAACTGGAAACAACAGCTGGATTCTGCTGCATTTGGAAAAAAATGTCGATGTCTTTGGTAATGCAATGATGCGCTGTTGATAATAGTGTTCAGGAGGCATCCAGACAAGGTTCAGTACCTAGTTAATATAGCAAGTGGAGGGTGGAAAAGGTGTACCAACAACGCCACCTGGGGAGTCTCGCCCCAGGAGATAGTTTATATGAAATTGTTAATTGCCTTTACTATATTACACAGGTCTACGCTGGTTCGTATAGCACGGGCAGAGACATATTTAGAAAAATATAAAATATGTTTATTTTGCAATCACATGAAATAATCACATCAATGCTGGCTCATAATTACTTAAACTGGGGCCGTAGAACGGGATGAACAAGGCTGTAGAGGCTCGCTACGGCGGCCCAAAATCAAATCAAGGGGGAGGAATAACTAACCAAAAACACCCGTGACACTGCAAACACACACAGACAAGGAGCTTGTGAAGAAAAAGACCACCACCAGGGATTGGGTCGCCGCCTGGCCCTCAGCACCTGTCCACAAAGAAAAGAAAACAAATTATAAAATTGGCCCCCCAGTTAATACAGCCGTTGATCCCACCTAACACTCTCACACACACAAACGCACAAACACACACACACACACACACACACACCACAATATACTTTAAGTAATTAAGAGAAAAACAAGAAACAAGCCATCACACAAAGGTAAGTAACGTTCATTAAACAACAACAAAAAGTAAATAATGTTCATTAAACAACTTAAACAAATGAATACAAAATAAATCTTTTCAAGGATAATTAATAAACCGAACAAAACCCTTAAAGTAACACTAAGCCCTGACACCAGCTCTGTGAGGAGCCTTAATAAATCACTCCATCATAGCTCAGAAGAGCTGAGAAGTCAGAACAGTCCCAGTGAGCCAAAACAGCAGTGGGTCCAGGAGGTGGTGGCTTTAATAGTTTCTGGACCTCACCAGCAGGACATTACAGAGCGCCGAGAGGAGATGGTCTAAGACAACAGAGCAGGACAATACAATCAGTCGGGAGCGGCACAACAGGCTGAAAGGAGGGGCGGACAACGCCGACTCACCACGTGGAGACCGCACAGCAACGCCGAAGGGCCCCCAGCAGGGCAACTCAGCCCCGTGACCCCAGCAGTCCGCCACACTGCAGCAGAAACAGCCATATCACCAAACAGTCGACATGTGAGTTGAGAGAAAGCAGCAGTGTGCGCAAATGCCCCTTACCCGTGTGCCAAAGGAGAGGGCGTGCGTCGCTCTGGCGACACGCCGAAGACGCCCTGATGCTGGCACGCCACACTGCGCTGAAGGAAAGAGCGTGCGTTATTCTGGCGACACGCTGAAGACGCTCTGATGCCGGCACGCCACACGGCTTCACCACGCCACTCCAGACCACAGCCACCACCACGGACGAGCAGAACAGGAAGAAAGAGGGCGCCAGGTGTACCCAGGCTCCTATATATAGAGGTGCGCTCCCCGCCCATAATACTAATCAGTGCCACAGGGGGACACAGCGCCCCACTGTGAGGGGGAGTAAGCCGTGCTCCGGCCACATCAAGGTTATCCTTCTGCTTTTATTGGCAATTCCTTATTGTGACAAAGGGAAACCGGGGTTTGTATAGCTAGTTGAACATTAAGTATGACTGATGATTTGAATCCCAGCTCCTCTTGTCCACGTGTTGAAGTGACCTTGAGCTAAATAATTGCATAACTCCCAATGTCGGTATATATTGAGCACAAAATGTACATTTCATTGGAAAGAAGTGGATGCCAAGCGAGATACGAAAGCAGCTGACCCTTGTTCAAGAGTAAAATATAACGTAAATGCTGTGTCTCACTTCAGATCTTTACATAAGTGCACTTCTATGTAGTACACTGTGTACTACGTACACGTTTCGCTTCTCATCCAAGAAGCTTCTTGAGTTCTGACTGATTGGTGGTGTTTATCCTAGGAAAGCTCGTAGATCCGCCCATTGTTCCACTTGCTTCGTTAGTGCTCATTATGGTTGTGATGATTGTCGTCAGAGTCGTAGATGGTCACCTGAGCTTGGGTGTGGCCGATGGTCGTTAGAGTAAAATGCAGTATTCACCACAACTGCTTCAACTTGACCACCATTTGTACAATGCCGACGGTCCCTCCTCTTCCGCTACGTAGCCAAAATAACGGTCACTGTCTTGTTCCACACTCAATTTTTTGACCGTTTAAGTATGGAAGTACTCGAATTGAGGTGCAGCGAAAGTCTCCATTTGTTGTGAATTACTCACTCCCATGACGAAAACATTTAGAATCTATCAACGAGGTTGGATGTAGCCCAGTAATAAACTTTAAACCAGAAGCTTCAAATGAATGACAAGTTTAATTATGAGTCACTCATGCAGCCTCTTGTCCGGTCCACTGAGAGTGTTGACACGATAGCTCGGCCACATGACCTTAATCTTTGTCACCAGTTCTCTGTTGCTGACCTTTAATTCACCTCATTCACCCTTCTTTGCCCTCTCTCTCTCTCGGTTTCCTCCCTCCAGGCGTGGTCCGTGTGTCTCTGGCAGACATGGACCGGGAGACCAGAGAAAACTACACCGTGGTCATCCAGGCTAAGGACATGGGTGGCCAACTCGGGGGGCTCGCTGGTACCACCACTGTCAACATCACGCTCGGTGACATCAACGACAACCCACCCATGTTTGACCAGAGTAAGAGATGGATCCCATTTTAGTTTATTTGCAGATTCACTTTCCTCCTTTGCTCTACCCGAACCTACATCACCTTCCTCTAATCCCTCCTGATACTCTTACAGCTAAATTGTAAAAGTGTTGGACAGTTTCTCACAACAGTAGAGAAAATCATACTATATTGTGGCATGATGTATAACAATACTTAAGTCTCAAAACCTCAAATATGAATTAAATCCAATCATTTATGATGAATTATTTTTTGTATGAGGGCTACAGCTATGGATAATTTGCATTATAAATTAATCAGACGATGATTTTCTCAATTATAAATTAATCTGAAATGGGAGATGTCTTCAAATATCTTGTTTCGTCCCATCAACAGTCTAAAAACTCAAAAATATTCAGCGGACAAAGATTAAAAAACAGAAGTACTCCTGTGAGAGAAGCTAAAAACCACTGACGTTTTATCATTTTTGTTTGAAATGGGTTATCAACATAGTTGCAGATTAACTGACTGAGTTGATTCACTACTCGTTTGCGTACATTAAATGCCAATGAACGCAACTTAGTAACAACTGCTGGATCCTGTGAAGGTTCTCAGGTCATGTTTCTTTGAGAAGCGTTAAAGGTCCAGTGTGTGGTGGATTTAGTGCCACCTAGCGGTGAAGTTGCAGATTGCAACCAACTGAATACTCTCCCACGCCTCACAATCCCCTTCCAAACATACAAGAAAAACTCAGATCAGTGTTTGGTTCAACTCCATGGAGGACCTCGAGGACTCATTTTGAGACAACAAAAACACAACGATTCTTATTTTCAGGTGATTAAACACTAATGGAAACATACTAATGAATATTGGATTCCATTGCTGCCAGTAAATGCTCCTAAATCTAACACAGTGGACCTTAAAACTTGGGGCAGAGAGAAGAAGGATGTGTAGATGTGTAGATTCAGAACTGAAGAAACATCTTGGATGACCTGCAACCAAGTCCAGTTTTCAAACTGCAGGATTATAATTCAGACGTGTGTTCTTAGAAAACAAAGCAGCGTGAAGTGTTTCAGATGTTTGATCTTGATGAAAAATCAGTTTTGTATTATGCTGGTAAAGCTCTGATTTTAATGTAGCTGCTTTATCTTCTTTAATTTGCATAGAGAAGTTTAGATCAGTCACTACAAACAGTTTTTATACCAACATTGTGGAACAACATCATGAGTGTTCCCTTAAATTATCAGTAATGTCATGGACTGGATGTCGTACTGAACCATGAACTTCTTTCATCGTTAAATCTCTGACGCTGCATGCAGACTGTTGTGGATTAAACAGACCACAAACGTCGAGTCAGAGCCATCGGATGACTCTGAAGTTCACTTCAAAACAACATGCCGCCGCTCTGCGGTTGTGTGTTTCAGCTGCAAACGTCCGCGGCAGCATGGCGTGCGTGCAGTAAAATGTTGGTCTGCAGCGTCTGTCAGCCATGTGTGACCACTTACATTCAAAGTGACGCAAACACACCGGAAGTGTCGACTATTTTGTAGAGGTGTCTCGACATCTAGCCACCTCATTTCTCTCTAGCATGCAAGCCGTTAACCCCCGCTGCCCTTCTCCCTCTGTCCACTTCTGGTTCGCCAGTCTCTGGACATTTACCCCCTGGCCTCTTCCCTCTCATCCCTCCCTCAGACACCAGTCGCCCCATGCTGTCTCTTTGATTATCCCCATTCCTGCTCCTCTCATTACCATCGTCCTGAGGTCAGGGGTTGTCTAGCTGTCCGCGGTCATCTCTTCCTGGCCGACGGGTGGCTTCACTCGCAGACAAAGAAAAACACCCGCCACCGCCGCCCACTTCCACTTCTATCACTAGTCCCCTACCAATTAGCGCCATCACTTCGATATAACTTTGATCGGTTGTGAAGAGCTTCAGGGATTCCCCTCTGTCAAGCACAATGTGCCGGCATTTCACTTTGGACTGCAGGGAGCGCTACAAATTGGGCAGCTGTCACCTCTTCTTTGAGGTTAAACGGTAGATGAAATTGAAGCCGGCCCGCGAGACAGTATATAACCCAATTGTGAGGCGTTTATGGAGCCATTTATTTTAAGCTGTCTGAGAAGTGATTCTGAGAGAAGGGAACAGCCATGGAGGCGACGGAAGAGGTTTGGCTCCCTCTAGAGGATAAACAGAAGCACAACGGACGAGAAGAGGGTATGACAGGGATGATCACTCTCTGTGTTCATTTACTTCCTCAGGGTTGTATCAGATGAGCATCCCGGAGTCGGCTACCGTGGGTTCAGTGGTGGGCCGGATCTGGGCGAAGGACAGGGACATCGGGGTCAACGCTGAGATGAAGTACAGCATCATCGACGGAGACGGGAGGGATACCTTCGACATCAGCACCGATCCCACCAACCTGTTCGGCATCATCATGGTGAAAAAGGTACACAGACATCAAATACACCTATTTTTGTACAAACGTACAAGATAGTAAAGGCAATTTTAACTGTCTGTAAAGATTTATAAGATATATAACTCATGATTTATGATGAAAGAAGAAGAAACAGTTCCTCCTCCTGAAGGATCCAGAGAAAGAAACCGCTGATCTTTAACTGGACATTTTCACCTTGATATACCGGAAAAGAGACATAATTTTGCCTTCTACTGTACATAATACTGCAGGATATTCTTTAGTTAACATCAAACTGACATAAACTCAAGTGTTTCTTGAAGTAATAAAGTGCGTAACAGTCAACCTGTGTTTAAAACTCATGCTGCAGTAACCATGAATCGTCTTACCCTTCAGCCGCTCGACTTTGAGAGCAAACCCAGTTACACTCTGAAGGTGGAAGGCGCCAACACCCAGGTGGACCCGGCCTTACGCCACCGCGGGCCCTTCAAGGACATCACCATAGTGCACGTGAGCGTGGAGGACGTGGACGAGCCTCCGCTGTTCGACCTGCCCGCGTACTACGTCGAGCTGCCAGAGGACGCCAAGATTGGGACGGTGGTGAAGACGGTGTCGGCGAGGGATCCCGACGCTGCCAACAACACCGTGAGGTGAGAAACAACACTGTCCCGGCTTCATGTGGTGTTGCTACCTCAACTGCTCAGTTGGCTTCACTACAAACAGATTTACTGCAGGTCATTAAAAACCCTGAATGCACCAAAGAAATTAACCTCAAAAGTCAGTAAATGCATCATTCAGTGAAGTATGAATTATCAGCTGTGTTCAGTATTATATGCATTTAAAACTCTAAACGTGTTTCTGCACACTAAGGCCCAAAAATCTGATAATCTTTACTCAATTGTTGCAGTAAATATTTGTTGCTTTTATTGAAACGCAGTCAAAAATGTATTTGAAATACTTTTTACCGGCCTGTGGTGGATTCAAGTGCAGCTGAGAGGCTCTGAATTCTCAGATATGAGCGTTGGCTGCCTGACAAAGGTGCATTTATGAGTTGCTGCGTCTGTACGTATAACCAGAGCGATAAAAAGCTAGTAAAAAGTAAAGTAAATCTGGACTTCATTAAAGGTCCAGTTTGTCAGATTTAGGCGACTCTATTTACAGAATACGGCAAAGATTGAATATCACATCAACAACTATGTGTTCATTCGTGTATCACATTTACATTTAGTCATTTAGCTGATGCTTTTATCCAAAGCAACTTACAGGGAAGGGAACAATCAAGGTACAGTGCAATAAGAAAGTGTTAGTGCAGCTGTGACAATTCTTAAAGGTATAGATTCATCATGTCCAGTTGTTGGTAGTGTTGTAGAGTAGGTACTCTTTGAAGAGCTGGAGGTCTTCAGGAGGTTTGTGAAGGTAGAGAGGGACCCCCCTGATCTGGTAGGAACTGGTAGGACGTTCCACCAACAGGGAACAACAGACGACAGCAGAGCCAGGCGTCGTTCATTTGAGGAGTGCAACAGTCGTGAGGCAACATGTGCCGGTATAAGGGCGTTCAAGTATGTAGTTGCAGAACCGGAGACAACTTTGTAGGCGAGCATTAGATATTTGAATTTAATGCTGGCTGCAACACATGCACATGACCTTTTGGGTTGGTTGTAGACCAGGCGGATCATCTGAAGGGGTTTCACTGTGCAGGCTGGGTGGCCCATCAGGAGAGCATTACAGTAATCTAGTCTTACGATGACCACAGCTTGTGTCAGGAGTTGAGTAGCATGTTGAGTTACAGCACCTTTCATGCCAACATGCAGCCCAGAGTTCTTCACAGAGCAAAAACTGATGAGTTGAAGAACCTGTGCGTAGAAACCACAAACCAATTGGGCAAGTAAAGTAAATTAAAGTCCATTAAATGAACTCAGGGGATAATAAGTATGAAACAAGAACTGTTGTGCTTTTGTTACCTTACAACAACATTCGTCATGGCCACCATAGTTTCTCCTACACGCCTGGAAGGGGAGAGAGTGAGGACAGGAGGCTGCAACCAGCAACCGGTGCTTTAAAAATGCCAATAACGATAACACATTTAGCTGCTGTCATTAAATTTGTGTTAATTTCAAAATATGTCTCATCAATTTCTAAAGAAAATTAGCCCAAATTGCACGATTCATACCTGAAAAAACATAAAAGTCAGACGGGTCGGAGCATTTTAAGGACCTAACTTCATGAAAGTGAGTCCTGCGTTTCTCCCAGTGGATGATGGGATGTCTGTTATGAGAGCATTTAGCTGCTGCATTCACGAGGAGGAAACAGGTCAAACTCATGTTTTCTGGCTCTGTGGATGTAATGTCGCTGCTTCGCCAGCAGGGGGCGGCATGTGAACAAACAATGTGTGTGTGAGAGCTCAGACGCTGACGGAGGCGAGGAGAGAGGACGTAATAATATTATTAACAATCCTGACAAGTTTGAACATCCAGCAATTAGTCAGCACGCGGAGGCCGAGGACTTCTCTCAATTATTGGAGGGTATGTTTGGTGCTCTAACAGAACAGATGCCGCGTGGTGGGTTTACTGTCCAGACTGCACCTCTCATAAACTAATTAGACATAAAGTCTTTTAATTAGGCTATTAATCATCGGAAGGAATCAATGACTGCGGCAGTAAATGAGTGTTTCACATGGCACAGGCTGCACCTCGTCCCAGCTGTCCGCTTTCACAACCTCGATTAGGGCGAAAAGTAGTGCACGGGACGACGCGGCGGCTGCTTGTATGTGTGTGTGTGTGTGAATGGACACTCAGCAGTTTATCTCAAGTGCTGCGTCTGAAATTTCGTCCTCATTCATTCACGACACAACAAACAGTCAACGCTGAGCAGTAAACTGAGATTACAGACTCATCGTTTACCCCCTGAAGTGTCACATAACTGTAATTTAGCCATCTGAAAGCAATGCATTATGGGACATGCTATGGACGCCACATATTTTTGTTCCATTGTGGAGATTTTTGAAGCTGTAACACCTCAAAGTTGGATGCTTAAAGGTTCCTCCAAGAGTTTTCGACCACTGTGGAGGTGTTGGTGTTACAGGTGGACGCCAACATGCAACATATGAAGCACTGCAGAGAAGAAGAAGAAGATGCGAGGAGCAAACATGGATGTGAACAGTGCCAGAATACTTTTAAGAAATCAGCTTTGCAAAGGAGGAACTGGGGAGAAAATGGGGACTTATGGAGACTGACTCACTTCTTCTGGAGCCAGCCTCAAGTGGACGTTTGAGGAACTGCAGGCACCTTTCTATGAGAACCAGCATCAACTTCTTCAGCAATGTCAGCTACAGTAGCTCGTCTGTCGACCACATGGGCCAGCCTTCACTCCCCATATGCATCAATGAGCTTTGGTTGCCCATGACCCTGTTGCTGGTTCCTTCGTTGGACTACATTTGATAGGTATCGGGACAGTTTGGGGATGTTCTGACCCGGTCGGCGAGCCATCTAACACCAACTTTGAGGACAAAATGTTCACTTGCTGCCTCCCTCTGACCGATGATAACCTGTCAGTGGTCATAATGTTATGACTATCTTTGCTCTAAACTCTTGAGGACTTCTCGTGACAATTAACCAACCACCGTGTCCTTCCCGAGGACGGCATGAATCACAGCAGTCAGCCGCTGATGCAGCCGAAGCTCCAGCCTGAATCCCCCAGAGCTGACGGCGGATTCTGGCGGTGAATCAGTGAGAGCTCTTCAAAAAAAAAGCTCTGTTTCTGGAGCGACGGGGAGAGTTACAGCACGAGTAGCAGAAAGCCGAGGAATCAGTTGAGGGTGACAGTGAAGAGCTGAGGCCAGATACTGCAGCAGCAACAACAACACCAGATGACAGATAACAAGCAGCAGGTGACCTTCAGCCTCTCTGTCTGTCTCATTTCCATTTTACATCTTTCTGTCCTTTGCCGACAGCAGCATGACTGGCAGATATATCTCCACACACACACTTTTTCACCTGCTATTTGACACATTAACACACACACACACACACACACACACACACTGTAGCCCCTCCTCATCACTGTGTGTGATATTAATAGAGATCCTTCAGGGAGATCCTTGCCAGGCGAAGATGTGCCAGTCACGACTGTTCGCTGTCGGTCCGATAACACACACACTGCAAACAACCATACAGACATGAGCACACACACACACATTTCTAGCTCTAATATATCAGTTTGCCAAAACCAGTATTTTCTTAAATGATTATAAATATGACTAATTAACATATAAAATAGTGATTTAAAGGCAGTTTGATGCAGACGGAAGGTGATTTCGATAAACACAAGTAATGTGGCTAACGTTAGCTACGTTGTAGGTTTGTAAACTGTTGTTGAAGTGTGCTAACGTGCTAACGGGATAGTTTCCCAGAACGAGCACACCAGCTGCGGACGACTATCTTACGAAATAAACCCAAAAAACTGTAACGAGACACATTTAGCACCAGAAATGGAAATCTATGATTTGTCATCAGTGAATGGTGTGAAGTGGACTCTCGTCATCAGGTGACTGATCTCCAAATCCAAGTTATCTTAAATTTCTTTAGTTGTAGTTATAATTTCTTTGTTTTTAATGACTAGCTTCTTCAGCGAGTCACACACGTCTTCCACCTTTGAGTTTCATCGTCTCTCAAACATAATGTTCATCCCGTCCAATTTGCCGTTGAGCGCCTTCAGCACAATCCAGACTCACCGTCTTTCCATTCTTCCTGTCTCGTATTTGGCCCGTCATTCAACATTTTCGACACTTGAACTTTACTTGTTTTACTTGCAGCTCATGAAATTATATTCACGGAATAATTACAGAACCCCAAAACCATCGGCATCTGAGCGCCAACTCTCCTGTTTAAGTGCACCTCAGCTTGTAAACTGTGAATAGCAAGGCTGTCCTACAGGTTTCCACATAGCACATTGGTCTAATCAAAGCTGTTTTACTTTTTTTTTTAACTGTGGGTTTGCAAACTGTCGCTGCTGAGCGGCTAACATGTGGACAGGACAAGGCGGTTTCCCGGAGCTCCAGACAGCGATACTCACAACTCTCCTGCAGCAACATACAGCACGTCTTAGCAAACTGATGATGCAAGCTGAATTTGAATGTTTCTTTTTGTCTTGGTCTCAGAAAGGGACTTGATTTACAATTCAATTTACAAAGATTTGCAAATGAGGGTGCAAATGTGATGAACTGGCGACGACCTCTCGCCCGATGTGTCAGCTGAGATTGGCTCCAGCCCCACCACGACCCTGATAAGGAAAAGTTTTTATGGAAAATGGAATGATGGAAAGAAAAATCTTCTAGCTACTAGACACATCAAGATGTATGAGCTTTTTTTTTGTATGAGTGAGTCCCAGTTTGTGCCAGAAAAGGCAGAAAAGAAGAAGATTGCCATGATTTAACAACCCATACAGAAGAAGAAAAAGAAGAAGAAGGACGTTGCATCGAATCTTAGAACATAAACGTCTTTGGTTTGCCAATTTAGAAGCAGGATTCAGATCACGACGTACCTGAAACAATAAATCAAGTTGATTAATCTTAGTTAATCAGTTCCTTCTCTTTGGAGTGATCTGAGTCAGACAGACGTATAAACTCTTTCACTTCTTCCAGGTGAGAGCACAGCGAAGCTGCTACAGTTGAATTCAGTCCATGTGTGAACAGAGGACACCTCATGGTTACATAAACGGGTTTCTGCTCCACAGCCTGGAAGAGGATGTGCTCTACATCCTCCTCCTCTGTATGTGTGTGTGTGTGTGTGTCTTTGTTGCATGTCTCCGTCAGAAGAGTGTTTTGGAAAGCAGCCGGCGGTGGCAGGAGATGAGCTGCACGCTGCAGGTTTGTGTATCCCAGACGTCAGTTTGGCAGCGGAGGCAGATACTCTGATTAAGCCTTATCTGGAGCCTCTTCTTCTTATTGTGCCTTCAGAAGCTGGCAGCCTGACACCTTATCACACAAAGACACACATGCTGGATTGTGAATGTGCACGCCGCCCTATCCCTCCCTGACAGGATTACAAGATCCCCCCCATAAAAACACACAAAGATTCACGTTTATTCAGCGCTGATACCTCACACCGTACACGTTGTTATTTTGTGTCACCAGGTACTCCATCGAGACGTCCAGCAACCTCGACAAGTACTTCTACATCGAACTCACTTCCGGGACGCTGATGACGGTGCGTTCGCTGGACCGAGAGGAGATCAGCTGGCACAACATCACAGTCCTCGCCATGGAGATGAGTACGTAACGCAAACACACAGACACAGGTTTTTATCTTGATGAGTCGCCACCTTATCAGGTCATTGCTGTCTATAATTGAGCCCTAAACACGCCAGCATCTTTAGTAATTATAGACCGAGAGAAAGATGACGCATAGCAGCACTAGAATGAAGAAAAATAAGCTCGAAGAAATCTTTAGGAATACCAAAGCAATAAAAGCACCACCAGGTAGAAATTGGTGTTTTTGTGATTTAGTGTCTTAAATATGGACAGCTGCACACGTGTATCTGTTATGATTATATTACTTCTGATGAAAAACTAGCAACAACTTCAAGCAAGATCAACAACACCAGACATAGCAGCCAGTTTGTTTTTCTCTTCTTAGCTTCCTCCGGCCTTTTCTCCTCTGCCATTACGTCCATAGAGGCTGCTGAGCTCGGTTACCCCCGCTTGCCCAGCTCCTGTTCTGGCACAACACTGTCTCTGTTTGCCATCAGCATTCCCCCGGGATCCTCTTCCTGTTGGTAGTTGTAGATACTGTATGTTTTTATTTCATTTAGATGAACTGACAAGTTCCAAAAATTGTAAAAAATGAAATTATTTCTCACACTAGAGTTCACAAACTAAGTAACAGAGATAATACTACTAGTAGTTTAGTCTAATATTACTAAACTACTTATTTATTAATTAATTCTGACCACAGAAGTACACAGTCCTGAGGACTCAGCGTAAACATGCGATTTGAATAGTTTGTCACATTTAAAGTTGTTGTAAAGTGACATTTTAAAAGTTAGAAGTTAAAAATATATAACAGGAAGAAATGTCCTGACAAAAATACACAGAAGATAAATACCAAAAAAACATGAAAAAGACAAAGAAAGTGGAAAAAAACATGAAATATACACAACCGTTCCCTTTGAAATGGAATCATTTTGACATTTTGTCAAAAAAAAGTTTCCCAAATGTCGTCAAATTTATTGAAGAAACCAAATATTGAATCTTTTCCAATCTGATAAAATATAAGATTCATCTTATCCAGCAGATATCAGAGGGAGATATCGTTGATTTCCAGGTGGTCAGTATTCGACATCAAGGCTGTAACCACAGGAAGAGCATTAGATTCAGCGTTATCCCTGATAACTTCAGACAGGCTATCAAACGGCATCAAAATGTGATTTTTTTTAAAGGACTGAAGTTACAGAGAAAAGTGACTTGATGAGAAAGAGATTCATGGAGACAAAAAGCCCCGAAAAAAACAGATGGGTGAATATATTTGCACAAATGATTCTGGAAAACAACTCCTGCAGAGTTTTGTAATGTAGAGCAGGAGACGCCCCGCAGATCTGCACACAGCTGGTGGCACCGAAAAGTCACCTTCATCCTCCTCCCTCTGCTTTTTGTTTGTCTGTTTGCATCTTTGTTTGGTAGACACACCTAAAAGGAGACGGTAATTTAATTAATGGCTAATTAAATATTTTTTTATTTCGCACCATGACTAATTAAAGATGAGACGGAGACGGAGAGGTCGAGGGAGGACACGGGTAGGAGGAGGATGGAGAGAGAGAGAGAGAAGTGACAGAAATAGTGCGGAGGAGGAAAATTAGCCGGAACAGAATAAAGCTGATTGATTTGCTTCTTTTAGTTTTCATGTAATTATTATTATTATCACACTGTAAAGCACTTTGAACTCTTTTTGTGTTGACTGGTGATGCTGTGGGAGGAAAAGCATCAAATCTGAGAACTAAGATAAAATAAAATCATGATATAATGACAGTGAAGCTGCTGTTATAACAACAAAATAATCATGTCACACATTATACTGCATGCATGATCACAACCAAATATGACTCGGTACCTTTCACTTTCCTCTGTTGGTGAAATCCAACTGATCCAGACAGTTACAGCGATACAGATGAGAAAACTATCAATTATATAATCTGAAAGTTTTTATATTATAATATTAAGTCCTAATTTCACAAGAAAATCATTACATAATGAGAATAAAGTCACATTTTGAAGCTGATGCTATCACAAAGTGTGCAATTATTTGTTTTTATATTGATATATATTGATCAGGACAAGGCTACATAAATGTGAGAAAATATAGCTATGAAGATAAAAGCAACAGGTGATTAGCCTAGCTTAGCATAAAGACTGGAAGTAGAGGGAAACAGCTAGCCTTCCTGCCTGTCTCCAAAGTTTAAAAGTACACTAAAGCTGTCTAATAAAGGCAGCATTGCGTAGAAGTTTCCAGTTTCACAGTGAAATCCCGCTGTGGTAAATATGTTCAGCTGTCCTCGAGTATTTGTTCTGATTACATTACTTATGATCAACTTTGCTAACAGCCAAACATCAACAAGGTCAACAACAGCAGACAAAGCAGCCAGCTAATATTACTGACTAGTCCAACAGCAGTCAGCCCAGTTGGCGTCTGTCTTTCAGCCTTTTATTTCGCCAAGCTCTCACCAACCACTAAAAGTCAGTCCCAGATTTACTCTTGTCTGGCGGCTTCTTGCTCGCTCACTCTCTCCTTTTCTCTTCTTAGCTTCCTCCGTCAACGTCCTCTTCTGCCATTATGTCCATAGAGGCTGCTAAGCTTCGTTCCATTGCCCAGCTCCTGTTCTGGCACGACACTAGCTCTGCTCCCAGTCAGCATTCCCTAAAAACTTACCCTCCTCTTCTTCCCGGTGGTCCAAATCGCCTACACTAACACTCCCCCAGTGCCCTGAACTCACAGTCCAGGCAGCCCGGCTAACAAACTGAGCTAACTGGCAGCAGTTTACTTCACTGTCCATCAGGAAACTCTGTAAATCACAAAAAGTTGAGGCGGAGCAGGCGGAGGACAGAAAACATTTTCACCAAAATCAGTAAAATAGTTGGTCCTGTGTAGGAAAAGTAACATTAACGATTACTCTGGAATTCAGCCATCGTTCCTTTTGTTATTTACACCTGTCTGCTTAAAGACCATGTGTTTAAAGAAACTCAATCAATATCCACATTTTAATTGAGCTGCTTCGTCGTGTACTTTAACTCAAATAGATTCTCACACCACCGACTTCACTTCACTGCGGTGAAACGTCAGCAAAGTTACTGCACGGTCACCCGAGCTGGACGTTAAAGTACTTCTCTCTGACCCCTCGAACACACACTTACAGAGCAGCACAAGGCGGCGTGGAGCTTCGACCTCCACAGCCAAAGTCACGCCATTGATTGATCGATCATGTGATGAAACCTGAGAAAGCAGTTACTACCCACTAATTGCATTTCTATTGCCTATTACACAGCTGGTTAAGATATGCAAATGGCTGATTGGTAATGGAGAATAATAGAATTGTAATCTAAGCGTGAGGAGCTCTAATGTGCCACGGGCTCGCTGTAAACGAGGGGAAGATTAAGGGAGGCACAAACTGAGCTCAGCAGGATCCTCAAAGAGTCGTTTATCTGAGTCCATCAATGCGTCTTACAGCTTCTGACCATTTTCTGCATCTGCTGTGTGTGTGTGTGTGTTTGTGTGTCCCTCTGCAGATAACCCCGCACAGATCTCCAGTGTGTCGGTGGCTGTGAAGATCCTGGATGTGAACGATAATCCTCCCTCGCTGACGCACTACTTGGAGGCTTATGTGTGCGAAAATGCCAAAGCCGGGCAGGTACGGAGACACCAAACGTCTGACATGACAACATTAAACATCACAGCATGAAGAATCATGAGTGGGGGAAGGAAAACTAAGTATATTTACTGCAGTACGATAGTTATTTGACTGTTAGAGCTACAAAATATGTTAAAAATTAACATAAAACTATATAGAATGCTACTTACACATGAAGGAATCAGGAAAAAATTGTAACAATCCACCATGAAACACGTCAACGTGAACAAGGCCATCAGTACCTTCTCTTCTTTTGGGTCTAACGATGTGTCTGTTGGTGTAATCCAGCTGATCCAGACGGTGACGGCGGTGGATCCAGATGAGCCGCTGGGCGGACAACACTTCTACTACAGCTTGGCTCCAGAGGCCGCCAACAACCCCAACTTCACCCTGAGAGACAACCAAGGTACGAGTGAACAAGTTGCGTCCAGCTGCAATGCAAGAACCGGATAGTCGTGTTCTACTGACGTGAGCAGAAACCCAACTTATAAAATCCAGCGTGTATGGTACAGTAACGTTGACGGCATACCCAGGAGGCCGGGTTCAACTCCCGGTGTGGGAACAGCTTCATCTCATCTCTGTTAATTACACTGCTGTACCTGTACTTACAAATAGTCTAGCGATTTAGTCAAATCTACTTTACCTTCGTTGACCCCCACCTTAATTGATGGGTCACAATATAGACCACACTTGCAGTGTAGAGGTCCCATATGGTCTAGTGGTTAGGCTTCCTGGTTTTCACCCAGGTGGCCCGGGTTCAACTCCCGGTATGGGAACAAGAGCTCTTATAGGAAGTTTCAAACTATACAGCAACCTTGCACATACATTAGTAACGCAAGTGCAGTATTGCCAAATATAGTCTAGCCATTGGGTTGCTCAGTTTCAACACTTTCAATCAATGCTCATTATGCAATCAGAGTACTCAAAACTGTTTGGGGACTCAAACTTTTATAAGTCAACTGTGGCCGAATAAACAATCTCCATAGACTCCAAGCGTCTCTGTACACCAACTCATCCTTTCCCCGACCTTATTTGTCTCTTTCCAGACAACACAGCGTGGATCCTGACACGCCGCGGAGGCTGGTCACAGCACGACCAGTCTGTCTTTTACTTGCCCATCTTCATCTCTGATGGCGAGCAGCCGGTCCAGACCAGCACTAGCACGCTGACCATCCGAGTGTGCAGCTGCGACCAGGAGGGCAACGTCATGTCGTGCAACGCCGAGGCGTACAGTCTGCCCGCGAGCCTCAGCAGAGGAGCACTCATCGCCATCCTGGCCTGCATCTTCGTCCTGCTGGGTGAGTTATGACCGGCTGCTGTCAGGATGTGCAGAGAGAAGCCAGAGACCTTTTGTCAGATAATGATATTTAAACTGAAACAATGTCAGATCAAACTCAAAGTCAGGCCTGAGCTCAGTTACTCCGGCTACACCTGGCAAACTTTTTAAATTTACAAAGCTAATAGAAGCTTCACGACGAGAAATTTGTCATTTGAGTTTCTCATTTGTCGCCGTTGGTTTTGCTAAAATGACAACCATTGCTGGTAAAGTACAATATTTTAGGAGTACAGGTCCCATATGGTCTAGCGGTTAGGATTCCTGGTTTTCACCCAGGCGGCCCGGGTTCAACTCCCGGTATGGGAAACGTTTCATCTCTTTCAGTCAATGTTTGTTACATTGTTGTATCTTTGCTTCCATAGCAATGTTTACAACCCTAAAGACTAAAGGTGGCTACATTAGTGTAGTCATAACTTTATAGCCTAGCATTACAGGCGGCTCAGGTTCAACCCCTTGGAAGGGAACTTTTCCATCTTTCTGCGTCAGATGTTTGACCCGATCTTCATTGATGGCCTCCATGTAAACTACAATTTTCAAGGTGTCTAGGTCCCATATGGTCTAGCGGTTAGGATTCCTGGTTTTCACCCAGGCGGCCCGGTTCATCTCCCGGTATGGGAATAAGTTAAACTCTTTAAACCCAACGTGCATTACGCTGCTTTACCTGTGCTTCCTCTAAAGTTACAAGTCAAGTTACCTGTAAATGTACAATAAGTGTTGAAGTCCTATATGGTCTCACGATTTAGGCAAATCTGTGTTACCCTTCCTTCTCTGACCCCATCTTAACTGATGGCTCACCATGTACAAGTACAATTTCCAAAGGGTACAGGTCCCATATGGTCTAGCGGTTAGGATTCCTGGTTTTCACCCAGGTGGCCCGGGTTCAACTCCCGGTATGGGAACACTTTCATCTAATTGTCAACTCTGTACATCAAGTAAAGAGTATTCACTGTCCTCTGATGCTGACCTTTATATAGGAAACTTGCAGTAACTGGTGCTCATAACACCAATGTAGTCATAGAATTCCTGGTTTTCACCCAGGTGGTTCAGGTAACACTCCTGGTACAGTTTCATCTCCTTTGTTAAATGTAAATGCTGCCATACAGTTGTATACTTCTACAGAATGTCTTAGAAGTCCCACATGCAGGTCCCATATGGTCTAGCAGTTAGGATTCCTGGTTTTCACCCAGGTGGCCCGGGTTCAACTCCCGGTATGGGAACAGGTTCATAATGGTTGACGTTAAGGGGAACATCAGCCCTGTCTTAATTAACGGGTGAAATATCAACCTTGTATACAATACTCCGTTTCCTCCCCTGCTGATGTCCCAGGCAAGAAGTCAGCAACTGTTGTACTACTTAGTCTGATATTAAAAATCTGAGATTCTCCTCTGTTTAGCTTCTTTTTAAGACAGCTTTTTGGCCCTAATTTTAACATTCCAATTTTAACATTGCATGAAGAGGATGTGGCCTTCCCCTTCTCCAACAAAGAACAAGTCCAACATTGAAATTGGGTCTTACAGGGAGCAATTTGGGGTTCAGTATCTTGCTCCAACACGTCCACCCTTCGACATGCAGACTGGAAGAGCCGGGGATCAAACCGATGATCATCTGATTAGTGGACGACCCGCTCTACCTCCTGAGCCACAGCCGCCCAATTGGATATATCCAATATTATTCAAATCTAGCAATGTTTAACTACAACAACACCTCAAAAAAGTGACATAATTTTAGTTTTCACTGATGTTATCAACTAATTAAACACTTGGAAGCATAATAATCACCTTAATTGCACATTTGACAAATTTAACAAAGATCATTGAATTATCTTTTGACTAAAATGAGAATTATTTTTATGTCTCTTAAAAACAATGAGCTCACATTTGAAGTGAGCAAAGATATTTTAACAAAAATTTATGGTCGCCTCTCGGTGGAGCAGAGTGAGTCAACCAGCTGAGCCCTCCTGCTCACATTTACAGGTCTGCAGGGAGAGATAAAGTGGGTCCATATCAGCCTCCAGGGGGGAAAAAAAAGAGTGTGATACCACAGGGCAGCTGGTGCTAATGAGCACTAGACTTTTGCCAGGATGCAAAAAGAAACCCATATTTAATCCTGCACTGATGATATCACGGCTGACTTTAATGCTCCCGTGCTATCTCCTTCATCAAGCCGAGAATCTCTATTCTTAAATGTTGAGTTTGAGATGAACTGAGGTGATTTTTCCCCTCTAGCGCGTTCCATCTTGTTCTAATGTGGTAAACATTTGTAGCGTGTGCAGCAGGAAAGTAAGAGTCGCTCCAGAGGTGGTAAAATGTTTTAAATCGAACCTTGATAACATTCATATTCATTAGTCGGCCTAAGCAGCACATTTTATGATTGTTCTGCTTCAAGGTTGATTATTTTACACGAGGGGAGCCATCATGAATACTCAAAAAGCAGCACACACTCGCCGAAAAGGTCAGGGTGTAAATAAAGTGCTGCAGTGATTTTAATCAAGGCCTACTGTTGCCCCGAGGCTCGCCCTCGGTCGGTCGGTCGGTGTACGACGAAAGTTTCAAACGCAGTCTGACCAGGAAACTGTTTTCTAGGCTAGAAAGTCCAGTTAATGGTAGATGCATGATATTTAGATGCAGGCTTTCTATTGGCTGATGAACACTCGGATTAAACAATTTCTGTAAGCCTGAGGGTTGTCTGATATTTCTTATTTCTTTGTCCCTTTCTTCCATTTGTTGTGTTGCGTATAAAAAAAATTCTTGACTTGACAAGATAAAACTGCCTTCTTTTGCTCCACTGCTGCCTTTTTTTGGTAAAAGCTTCAACACAATTCATCAAATTCAAGTCTTCTATCATTAAAAACACGAACAGCTGCGTGGGTAAAAAGTTACAGATCATTTTAATGAATATTTAGAAAACATTAAATCTTTTTTGTGCATTTTAATTTAACTTTTTACTGTTGAACCACATTAATATATTTTAATACTGTAACGGGCGTGAAGTTGGACCCAAGAACAGACTGAGACCAGAGTTTTTTGAGTCAGTTTGGGTAAACAGGGCCGCAAAAATCCACAGCAGGTGAAGGCCTCTCTGCTGTATTAAAGTCCGTACACATGAAACAGTCCACAAATATAGCCAGCAAGAATGGTCCAACTTTCCAGTTGAAACTTCCGGGGAGGGAATCCAGGCAAACAGGAGACAGACAAGGGGCGAGCAGGCGGAGGAGTCAGGGACAGAAGGCTGGTCAGGTTACCTGGGCAGGGACGACGAGGACAGGTCAGAGGCAGGCAGGTGATTAGGTGAGGAAACACAGGTGAAGGTGGTTGCACTGATGAGGTGGGAGTGGCAGGCAGGTGAGTGGAACAGACAGGAGGGATGGAAAACCAGGAGCGGATCATGACAAAGACAAGATGTTTCTGCTTGAGGATCCTTGTTGAACAGTCGTATCAGGCCACTTGAAAAAATAAATCTCTGTCGTTCATAAAGTCATCCTGTGCTGACTCTTTCTTATCTTTTCCTTTGACCAGTGATGATTCTGCTCATGCTGTCCCTGCGCACCCACCGTAAGAAGCCCTACCTGTGCGACGAAGAGGAGAACGTCCACGAGAACATTGTGCGCTACGACGACGAAGGCGGCGGCGAGGAGGACACCGAGGCCTTCGACATTGCCGCCATGTGGAACCCACGCGAGGCGCACCACCCCCTGGGCAAGATGAGGCAGGACATGCTGCCGGAGATCGAGAGCCTGTCGCGTTACGTCCCCCAGGCGTGCGTCATGGGCGGCGGCGGGGACAGTAACGTTCACGGGTACGTGCTGGCGAAGCTCCTGGAGGCCGACATGGACCCGTGCGCGCCGCCTTACGACTCCCTGCAGACCTACGCCTATGAGGGGGAAGGCTCGGTCGCGGAGTCGCTCAGCTCGCTCCAGTCGGGGACGTCCAACACGGACCATGAGTACGACTATCTCAACGACTGGGGGCCTCGCTTTAAAAAGCTCGCCGAGATGTACGGCGTGCTGGAGACAAACAGCTCTCCAATGTGGTAGAACCCTGCTGCCTTTTTTGAATCTGAGACACCAACAACGAGAAAAACAAAGACATCAGCACCGACACAAATAGATAAAACGTGTGGAAGGGAAGACACAGAAAAGCCGGGATGTGCTCACGTTTGCATCCATGACTGTTAGCACTTGTATTCCTGCCGAAGCCTCGATTCTCCACAGCCTTGAAGGCCTGAGATGTCCGCAGCAGCAGCGGCAGTGTGAGCTGGTTTTTAAATCTCCCCCAGAGACGGGCTTCAGAAGACGGGTTTGGATTGGCAGCCTTGCACGGCCCGAAAAAGGAACGGCTTCAAAGCACATGCTATAACTCCCCCCCGCCTCTACCCTCCGCCTGACCCAGCCACAGGCGGAGAGCACCCCCTTTTTTTGGTTCAAAGCGATGAGCGATTTATGCCGGAGATGAGAACGAGAGAGAGGAACTACCTTAACTCACAGCAACACAGGAGACGAACTCTGAAATGCTGATTTTTTTTAAACACGACCCCACGAATCTGAGGGCGAAACGAAAGCGAGAGAGGTCGGAGCTGTGTTGGTTTTTTTGTTCCGTCTGTGGCAGGTCTTAATTTATTTCTTCGTTTCATGTGCTGTATTTATAATTTTTTTTTTTTTGCTTAACTTATTTGGGGTACTTCGAAACCGACACTGTACTTAAACTGCCGCTATGTGATGAAAATCTTTAAAAGATCACATATATGTTTGTAACATACATGATGTAACCGCCCATGTTTTCAGCTTCCTGTGCGTCTCTAAATGTCACATGACATGAGCGGGGAACGACGATGTGTAATCCCATGTGGGTTTGATATGTTGTATTATTGTTTTTGTATCATTTTTTTGAGCTATTTGTATCGTAAGAAGTTATACATTGATGAGGATTTGAGGGATTTGAAGATCTTTTGACGGTCAACGGGAAGTTCCGCACATCATCACAGTATCGTGGACGAGCACACGACACGAGTCGCCTTTCATTTTCCGGATCCACCGCCACCACCGTGCCAACCTACGAGTCCGACAACGGCGACGAGGCTTGATCCGTCCTGTTTTAGAGATACCGTGTGTTGTTGTTTTTTTTATGCCACCGCGACGACAAACGTGGTTTAATCCTCCTTCAATCCTGTGGACTTCAGAGACATTGATAATCTGCGTTAAGTGCCAAATGTAAAAAGGACAAAAACAACAAACAAACAAAAAAAAAGACGTTTTGGATGAAAAATTACAAAACAAGCAAAACACAAACACCAAAAGATACAAAAAAAAAAAAAGGATTTTACAAACTGCGAGGGACGTGAAGGTACATTTTGATAATTTGATTGGTTTGAAGTTTACTTGAAAATGACATGGTGAGTCATGCTGCAGTATGTGGTATGTGAATGTAGATATTTTTTTGTATTCTTGGTAATAAAAAAGTCAAAATTAATGTCGCTTCTCTTCTGTCTGTCCTTAAAACCACCTCGAGCCGAGAAAATTGTTGTTACTCACAGAGGAATTAGACTTTCTGAACAACTCGGTGGCGAAATTTTCTGTTTCTTTTTTAATAATAATAATAATAATAATAATAAACTGCTTTATGAAACACCCTGAAGCATGACAAAAATATAAGTCCTCCGAAAGATTAAGTAGCTATTTAAATTTGCAATCATATGCCGAATTGTCCTCTAAAGTGTTATTGCAGTTGATTCACTTTTCATTACAGTTTCCCCTCAAAGTGTTGAATTTGCTTGACTTATTTTGTTTTGCAGCGATAATGCTTAGCATTGATTAAAAGCTCATCCCTTCTTCTTCCCTCTCTCTCTCACACACACACACACACACACACACCGTCTGCTGTACCTGAGCCTCGAGCAGCCTCGGCGGCGGCAGCACCTCACATCATCGTTCCATCTGATTGCTTTTCGCTGTAACATTTCACATGAGCGAACGTTTGGGGGAATGGAAATCAATCAGTTATAAGCAAGAGTCCCGGCTTAATTGCTTATGTCAGTCAAAGAGATTCAAATGAAGGACAGGAAAGTCAAAAGAGAAATATGAAGTGGGCAGCAAAATAAGTAAAATAATAATCTAACCCGAGTTTCCATCGTTAAAACAAATACAGAAATAACTCTGAAGACACCTGCTGGGTGGCATTCAGCGGTGAAATTGCACACAAGATGATGATGAGCCAGGATTTACATTTTCATATTCACATCCTCGTGCATGCAGAGCAGAACACTTCAGTTACACACTGGAGTCTTTGTTTGTTTTAACGTTAACGTAACAGTCCTCAAAGGCTGTACGGATCTTTATGTTTCTCCAGCTTGCGTCACGTCACAGTTTCGTTGTCGGTATTTCAGAGACACGCTTTCTAACCTCCGACCTCATCTCATCAGTCAACATTATTATTGCACTAAAGGATGGAGTGAAGTGTGAGGAGGCACGTTTCTGTTATCTTTCTGCCGTATTTGAAATATTTGCACACTAAATGACGGATTAAATTTATTAAAAAAGCAACTTTTCTACCATGAAATAACACATTTTTTGACTTGTAATCAGGTGAATGGTCTGCAGTTTAATTTCTCCGTCTTCTCTCCTCTGTCCAACCTTGACCTGCGTTGTGACATAAAAATGATCCAACGACAGATTAAGTGTTTTAATTCACGATAATATAAGATGAAGACAAAAGTTGCAAATCATCGCATTGTTGAGTCTTTGAGTGAAAGAAACTTGCTCCAACTTATTTTTGCCGAGACACTCTTTGGGTTTTATTATTCAGTGAATGTTTTTCTGTCAGTTACCAAACTCTTCAAGCGCTCCTTCAGCGTCCTCCTCATCAAAAACAAGAAGGCTCTGTGCTCACTGTGACCTTATTCCCGTCACTCCTCACCATAAATCTCTTGTCGAGGCCATTTGTAGCACAGAGCTTGTGTCCTCTAGTTTCTTTCCTCCTCAGTGCCCTTCCCTACACTTTGCCCCATCCTGCTGCCTAAATTAAACCCTAACAACCCCTCACACTCACACAGATGCCCCATCGCAAACCCTTTTTCTCCTCCTCCTCCTTATTTGCCCCGTTGCCAGCCTCTCCTAGGGCCGTTTCCAGGCCGAAGCAGTGCCATCCGAAAGGCACTGAGGGGGTAATTTGTCTTAAGCTCCACTGCTCTTTCTAACAGACGAAGGAGCTCAAACGGTAGAAGATAATAAGAAGCCTTCCAGCTCTAATCCTGCTGAGGGTAAACCGCAGCAGACCCAGTGAATCATCCCTTAATGCGAAGTGGAAAAACACACTCTGCTCTGCTGGAAATTGAGGGGCGGAAAGAAAGGCAAACTCAAGGCCCTGGGAGAGGAGAGCAGGTCCAACCCATTTGACATGTGGAGTTAGCGAGCGAAACATATATACAGACCCAAATCGCTGCCGGGCTTTCTCACTCTGATCCTCTTCTTATCTCTGTCTGTCTGTCTCCTTACTGCTTTCATTTTCCCTGCAGTTCAACTCTTATTCTGTCTTTCTCCATCCTTTCTCTGTCAGTCCAACACTTGCTTCTCTCTCTCTCTCTCTCTCATTACAAATGCTCTCCTTGTATTTCATTCCCTCCCTCACTTGTATTTTGTTTCTTCTCCGTCTTTGTCTTTCCCTCATCGTCCTCCTCTTTAGCTCAGCTCATGAGTGCAGCGATGGGTTATTTCAGCTTTATCTCGTTAAGCTGCAGCAGAACACAAGCTTTCGCCGTCAAGAGTCTTTGCTGCAACAACAGAGAGCGATGCATCATCGGCGTCTCGCAGAGGTTTACTGTAATTTAGCAGCAGACACTAGTGCATAGTCACTTTTAAACAATAAGCCGTCCTTTTGTTTTCTTATTCTTTCTTTGAATGTTGTTTATTTTGTCCATTGATTCTTGGGTGCTCAGTGACCATTACAGAAAGTTTAGTCTTGGTTTCAACACTAACCCTGAACCCTTCAATGATGAACTTCATGTATCAATCACACGACAGACAGCCAAATTAAAATTCTGGGTTCTTTTCCATAAATTAGGAAGTCCTCCAACAAAAAAATGCTGAATAGTATCTATGTGAGGACTGTGTTTGTCCAAATCATAAGTGACAGGGAAAACTTCTATAAGAGGCTGAAACTTCGTGCAGACCCTCGCTGATAATCATGAGTAGAAGTAACAAATGCATGGACTAGTTTGTCTGCATCTATTGAGGCATGATGTGTCTGATATTTACGATGTTATGTCGGTGAAAAAAGGCAGTCCTTCAGGTTTGTTTTACGTAGACAATAAAGGACATATCCCGATCAAAGATAACTCAGAGAGGCGATCCCATCTAGAGTAACTATATCTTTAGATGAAGAGTTTCAGAGGTCAACTACAAGAACTTAAGTTCTTGTTACAGTTTAACATCAGAAATTTGGATTTTATCCAGATTTTTATGCCCTTAAGACACGTTTAAAGTTTAGGTAACTGATTGGATCCATCTGGCCTGACTGATAGATATAATTGGGTATCATCGGCATAATGATGAAAGTTAATGGATTCCTAATAATATTGCAGAAAGGAAGCATATGTAAAGTGAATCATTGTTATAGATTTTAAAAACCCACATTTTTGTTAATTATTTCTGGCTTTAGCTGCCTTGATGAATGCCATTTCCTACACAATTATCTTATTATCTTGTTGTGTGCCACCAACATGCACCACCTCCTAATATTTGCACGACAGTTATGGATAGAAGGACATTATTTTGTATTTGAATTTTCTGGAAATTCAGTCACATTTTGGTTCGGAAACTTGTTGTGACGGTGGGAGCAACAGAAAGGTTTGCCATTATGTGGATTAAGGAATTACAGAAAACTCAAAAACATGCTAGGAGTCATATTGTGTCCAGTATTTGAAGCCCGTTACAGGCAGCCAGGTAAACTAATAGGTGTATTATGAACCAAGGCACAAACTTTAGGCACAGATTCATTTTATACTGTTATAAACCCACTAATGGCAGCAATGCAATCAAAATATAAGAGAGCATTTGTTGCCATAAAATAGTTATGGAGCATTTGGACAATTGTTTTTGTACTTGTGATTGTTACATTAACAACTTAGATGCAATATATTTTATGGATCTCATTCAATTGGTACCATTTTGGAAACAGCCATTTCCCAAAGCCACATAAGAACAGAAGAGCCAACAATCAAACGCGGCATCATTCATCCCTCCTCCTGAATAAAATAACAGCGAGATACAATGCTGAAGCATCCTCAGACACAGGAAATATATAGGAGACACTGCAAGGATGCCAAGTATTCTCCAGGTAAAGATGACAGCGACAGCGGAGCAACACAAGTACATATTCTGTTTTCTCTCTCGTACCAAGTTAAAATTATTCAAGACGGGGGACGACATTCTTATTCTGCACTTCAGAGTGTGTTTTGATCCCGTATGTCTTGTCTCACTCCTGCCTGCTTTGCACATTTTATTATTAATGGGATTGACAGACACCTTCGCCTCGGAGCCTACATATGTGAATTGAAATAAAGTGATTCAGCAGGTGTTAACTACAGTTGTCAAAGGCAATAGATTAGAAAGAGGAGGCCTAAATTTACCCCCACTGGTCTTCCAATCCTTGCTACTTCCCCTCCCATCCTTCTTCTCGTATTGACCAATTTGTTCGGTTGTTTCCTGCGCCCCTGAGAGAGGAACCCCGATGCTTCTTTCCACAGAAAAAGAAAAGTGAAGCATGATAACACAAACTGGATCTGACAAATTGGACTTGGCACACAGCGTATTAGTTATCCGGGACCCTTACGATGAATGTCACTTTCTACAAATAGAAAAACAGCAAGGGGACTGGAAGGAAAGTGATGGAAGAGTTGAGAGCAGGTTGATATGAAGTATTTGTCAAATCAGAGCTGGGCTGGGATGTGGTTGTTGTGCCTGTGATAGTCTTCTTATTGAGCTGCCAATCCACTAAATCCCTGCAGGAATGTTTGTTTACCAGGTTTCTTTATTTTGTCAGACGATAGCATACATCTTGGGGGTTAAGATGAGAGTCTTTGTTGGGTTGTTGTTGTAGAAAAAGCTTCATGTTCTCCTGCAGCTCATCCTCGAACCTAACCTAGCCCAATTCTTTGTGTTTACATCATTTATTTAGCCAATGTGACGTCTCTTATGGTTAATTTAAGTGTCAGAATAGTTATTTTGTCTTCATGAATTCATTTATTTTTTAAGGCATGAGAGACAGACAGTGATTGACAGTGTTTGACGTCGTGTTATAAGTTTTAAAAATGTTTTGTTGTTCTCTTGTTTTAAATAATCGACATAGGAAAACGGGAATGAGAGACTCAAGCATTTCTTGGATCGTTTTTTGAACACGTGAGTCTGAAGCAGAGCTCTGTAACCTGGCACAGCGGGATAAAAATGGTATAATCGAATTAGTTACATGACTAGTAAGAGTCAGGTTGTTGAGGGTTGAGAGTTGGAGTTGATTGAGTTGGTGATCGGACTGTGAGGGAGATTATTGTAGTGAATTGTTTGAATTTTGTATATTTCTGTATAATAAACTTGTCTGTGTTACCTGGGATAAAGCCAATTTGCCTCCTGGCTGCTCAGGCAACTGAAAATAAACTTTATCTATAACGTTATCGAGCACATTTACTTGTCTTCATACCTGTTTGGGGACCCTGACCCAACCACTTGGGAACCACTGCTTTAAAGCCTGGGTAGCATCAAAAAGTTAACCCTAATATTTAAAGGCTAAGAGCCTATTTTTGTCCATGCAAAAAAAATAATCTGCTTTGGACCAATCAAACCACCTGTGAAGAGCAATCATGTCCCATGTGGGCCATGAGCCAACAGTCTGTGGGTTTTTATTTCAAGCTTTCACCTCAGCGGGTGATGTCAGTGAAGGTGATTTCTACTTGAAGGTGTGTTAATCAGTTAAATCAGCAGGTGGAGACTGGTTTAGATTGAATCCTGCAGACTCTCAGCCACAATCACATGATTGTCCATCCCCGGAGGCCAAAGCCACCTGGCATGTCGCTGAAGATAGAAGACATGCAAAGTTTTGTGCATCTGGTCACGCACACATGGGACTCCAGCTGTGCATACACAGTAAAAGCACATGATGTGCATCCTGTGACGGCGGTGGGATTTGCGTGCACACACGTGTAATGCATCTTTGAGGGAGTCCACTAAATCACGACATGGCAGCAGAGTGGACGAAGCAGTAAATTAAAATAAATTTGCATTAAATGATGAACTCGGCGTTCATCAATATATAAAACAGATGGCCCTGGAAACATTCATGCAATATTCATGGACTTCTTCAGTCAGTTTGGTTTGAAAGACTCACCAAGGCTGTGAAATCAGGAGTTTTAGCAATAAACCAGATTCCTTTCCTCAGCTTGTAGTTTTTGTGATTCAGCTCCATGGCACCTCGTATTCTCTGTGTGGAAACTGAAAGGAACTAACTTTAACTCATATGACTTGAC
Source organism: Sciaenops ocellatus (assembly GCA_033000465.1). Taxonomy (NCBI): domain Eukaryota; kingdom Metazoa; phylum Chordata; class Actinopteri; family Sciaenidae; genus Sciaenops; species Sciaenops ocellatus. The sequence continues at coordinate 6,588,211 of CP136869.1, forward strand.
TTCGCAAACCGAATTTTACGTAAAACAGCAAAAGAAAATGCGAATAAATCCTTGTTTCCATCCAAATGTGCAAATATTCTGAGTTGGTTCACGAGATAAGCAGTAGGTGGCGCTAATTCTCCAGTTTCTCCAAAACCAGAAGAAAACAATGAAACAAAATGATGGAATTAAAAGAGCGTCAGCCGAACCTTAAAACAATCCTGAAAACACGATGGTAATATGATGTTTGTGTTTGTTTCATGTATTAATTCTGGTAAGATTCTGGTAGGTGTACCGGGTCCTTTTTTTTTTTTACTGGTAGGGGTAGTCTGAACCCCAACAAGTATGTGTAGGTAGATGGTAGAGGGCTGGGCATGGGTTTATTGGACTTCTGGTCGTGGTTGTGGATGTCAACTGATGTGCTTTGGTGGCGGTTAGGGTTGTGGTCGTGGGGGAGGGCTGCATGGCGAGGGCTAGCGTTAGTTTCATGGTCTGGGTCAGTGTCATGGGATAAAAACAAATTCCTGCAGGGTTACCAAACTGTTTTGTTTGTCACAGGTCTTCTTCCATGCACACTATGTTTGTACAGTAGCCTAGAATGGACAAACCAAACACCGGGCTTTGCCTGTTAACACAGAGGGAGAGGTTATTGCACTTGCAAGGTAAATCTACACCGGTCCTTTAAGTTTTGACAGCTAAGTTGTTATTGTCACTTCCTTTGTGCTGAGCTTGGTGCTTCCTTGTGTGTGTGTGAGGGTGATGAGGTCAGAGACACTAAAAGTTGTACATATTAAATGTTCACGTAATTATCAGTCCATACAGTGCGCACAATGCGCACATTTTTCTAAGCTTGTTTGGCATTTAAAAAAAATAAATCAATATTTGAGTCTCTCTAGGAAGCCGAGCATCTGTTTCACACATCTGCAGTATAAAAAAAATGAAGGCTCATTATACTCTATATGTTAATCTAATTTAATTAGATAGCTCCTTAATAAGATTATTAACTGACTTATGACAGCCGAAATGAATATCGGAAAGAAGACTTGACGAAGCGGAGATCTTCGAGGGGCCTTAAGGGCAGGTCGAGAGGCCATTTCTCCTCGACACGGAGCACCAGAGGTCAGTCCTGACAAACTACAACATCCGCATCTTCAGGTGGGAGGAGACGGCGAGGCTTTGAAGGGCGAGCGGTGAAGGGCGCGCCTCGGGCTACATCATCGGAGAGACATGGATGGAGAGCGAGGGCTGTCATAATCAGTCCAGGATCACTTCTGAGAAAGCTCTGCCGGAGCTCGATGCATCACGGGAGCTGCCAGTGTTCATCACTCATCGACACACTTCACGGAAATCCAGCCATGTGAGTGAAGAGCAGCTGCCTCTGTCTGATTCTACCTGCAGGCTAGTTAATCTACTAGATACTGTCTGATGGAGTGTAAATCTTCATATGTAACAATATAACACTGATCAGACGATGATGTGAAGCAATTTGTGACAACTGAAGTCAAAGACTGAATAAAATCAGGTTAATAAACATCTGTGGATTCCATTTCCTTATAGAATATGTACATATACAGTAAAACATTATTATATTTATCTTTTAAAGATTGTTTCTTTAATATCTATTTAATTCGCACATCTCACCCACGGGAATTACGTAACGGATCATATTTTATGGAGAAAATGTTTGCTGGTTTTCCCTCTGATGTCTGACTGCTACTCGGGCTGCACAGACTGTGAGCTCAGCGCACAGGGGGGAGTGTTAGTGTTTGTACCACAGGTGTTTTGGACCATCGGGAAGAAGGAGAGGAGGTTTTAGGCCCAGGTTATCAACAAATGCTGACAGGGAGTGGAGCTGGTGTCGTGATAGAACCGGAGCTGGGTGAGCGGGCAATGTAACCGGGCTCAGCAGACTTTATAGACATAAAGACAGAGGCGAAAAGACCGAAGAGGACGTTGGCGGAGGAAGCTAAGAAGAGAAAAGTGAGCGAGCAAGAAGCTGCCAAGCAAGAGTAAATCTGGGACTGACTTTTAGTGGTTGGTGAGAGCTTGGTGAAATAAAAAAAGGCTGAAAGACAGACGCCGAGCTGGGCTGACTGCTGTTGGACAAGTAAGTGTAAATTGAACCTAGGGGCGCCAAGTTGCAAAAAATCCCAAATCTTGCATATTGTTAACTATCAGAAACAAGACATTGGCGTAACTGATCTTATTCTTTCAGTGAATGCTGCATACCATGGTTGAATCTTCATAAAAGTAGCCCAAATTATCATCTCCATCACTGGCCATTGTCTTGGAATAATCTAACTTTTAATTGGGGGAAAATAAATAAATCAAACATCAAAAATCTACCTGAAGCCATTCTTAACATCCCAAACAAACTAAAAGCTGGCAACACGGCTGACAGGAAGGAAAGCTGGCAACACAGACACAAACACTTTGTTCTGTTTCATCTTCTGTACGGTGCCTTTTGGTAACTTTTCTGCAGTTTGCCCACATACCGACATACGTGCCCTCTATCTCGCTCTCACACTGTAGCTTCAGTGAGTCCTACAGGCGGACTCTCAACCTCATGTTGACCATCGGAGACTTCTATCTCCCAGTGAGAGAAGTGAAGCGAAGCATCCCTCTTCACCTTTGACTCCACATCCACCAACCAAAAGAAGCAGGAAGAGAGCACTCGTGTTGTGTCATGGCCTTCCTGACCGACATACGGGAGGACAAATGAGTTGGTGCATAGTCCTCTGCAAGGATTGAATGTAGTTTTGTCCTGATATTTCCAATTTAAAGAAGCATTAGGCAGTTTGTGACCTTTCTTTCTCGTCCAGGAGAGGTTACGGTAACACAGGCTGAACGTATTTCCTTCTCCACGGCTATTGGGGATGTTGCTCAAGGGCACCGCTGCAGTTTATACAGTTGAATAACCTCAAAAGTCCAATCCGAGGCGTGTTTCTATCCGGTATGTGTCAGGTTGATGTCAGGATGAGGGTGGATTTGGGCGGACAGGAATCTGTGCATCGTGAGAAAGCATCTTGTCAGGTCGCAGCGCACACAGGGCGGCGTGATGCGTATTCCCAGGATTAGACATATTTGTTTTGAGTTGAGTATGACCTCCTTTAATCCGTCATGCCGCCTCTCCAGCCTCCCCGGTGCATTCATTAAGGCCGAGAGGCGAAAACAGATCGATGGCGTCAGAACAGGTAGAGATGGAGCTTCAGAAAAAAGGGTCAAATGCAGTCAGTGCTCACATGTAAAAAACACAAAATAATCACAAAAAACACATAAAATATAATTTTTAGCTGCATTCCTCAAGACAAAAGACTTTTTAGGATGTCATATGTCGTATATTCTGTGGTGTGCTTAATTATAGTTGTTTTGGATTGATTTTTTTGACTGGCACCTTCGATCCCTCATCCCTCCCATGGAGTCTGAAATTTAACAGAGCTGAAGTATGAAACAAAACTAGAAAGCACAAAATTGATATTTTTATTTTTATGTTGAGTATTTTAGTGCTGGCTCCAACCGGGCCCACACAATCCTCCGTCTGCTGCCAACCCTCTTCCTTTTGTAGCGCATGGCTGTCTCCGCACACCTGACGCTCATTGTCCACAATTAGCGTGTGGTGTGTTTAGGGTCAGTTAGAAAAGTCAACTCACAAAAAAAACAAGACACACAATAAAAGATAAAAGCATGCAGAAATCCATAAAAACTGACCCCATCACATTACTTTTGAACAAAAACTAGCGAGTCGACAACTTTGCCGAACATCAAGCAAGTTCCCTGTCAGCACCCCCCTCAGTGCTAACATTAACATTTAAACTCTGGTGGAAAAGTTACACAATGTTGCTTTAAAACTGTCTGTAACACACACGTTGTGTCATTTAATTAAATCTCGTGTCGTGTTCATATTTTGGAGCCAGTTTTTTTTTTTTTTTTTAGCTAATTTTCTGTCTCTTATCTTTAAAAACACACATGCAGGCTATTAGCTGTATCTGTTCTCTCCCGTTGTGCCATCGGTTCAAAGGATAATTACAGACGTGTTTTGGCCGTCTTGAAGTTGTATTCGTGTTCTGACGTGTGCTTTAACGGAGGAAACATAAATGCACGTTTCCTGCATTCCAGTGGAAACAACTGCTCGTATGTTCGTCCTGTTAGACTGAAGAGAGTAACACAAGGAGAGACAATTAACTCGAGATATTAAAATAAAATAAAACCTACGAACCAAACATCTGGACTCTTCTGATGGGTGTGAGCACACTGCAGTATGTCGACCATTACGTAGCTCAAATTTATTTATCAAATGTCATTATAATTAGTCTTTGATGGATAAATGAGAAATTAAGAGAAAATTTTACTCCTGGTGCATTTGGTGATAAATTACAAACTGTTAAATTCACACATCTGCTCGTGTGTCTTCATCGTGTTTAATTATTTAAGATTATAACCCAGGAAGTTATTTCCAGACCCAGGTTTGACTTGACGATAAAAATATATGTGACAGGAAGGATTTAAATAAAATGCACACAAATGGTTTACCTACATCTCCTCTCAGATACGCGCACTGACAGTTGGTACTGATGTGGTCAGCTGGGTGTAAATGTCAGAGCAGTCTGTTCCCAAACAGTCTGATTAGAGCAGAGTGGACATGCCATACTGACTGTGAGAGCAGGTGTGTGTCGTTAAGAGTATATACACTGTGTGTGTGTGTGTGTGTACTTGACATTGTGGGGACTAATGTTTTACTTGATTATTTAGATAGATCTCGCCAAAAGTAAACTTCTTCTTCTTCTTCTTCTTCTTCCCGGTGGTCCAAATCGCCTGCGGTCCAAACACTAACACTCCCCCCGGTGCTCTGAGCTCACAGTCACGGCTAACAAACTGAGCTAACATTAGCTAACAGCAGCTACAGTTGTCAGCAGTTGACTTCACTGTCCATCAGGAAACTCTGTAAATCACAGAGAGTTGAGGCGGAGCAGCCGGAGGACATCAGAGGGAAAACCAGAAAACATTTTCTCCATAAAATTTGATCCAGTTTCACCAAAATCTGTCACCAATGTTGCTTTTACTGTGAGTTCCACTTGATAGCCCTGAATACGTGAATTGCTTTAACGTTAACAATTGCCCGTGGGAGTGAGTGTGGATGGTTGCTTGTATCAGCCTCATGATAAATTGGCAACCAGCCTACAGCGTACCTGCCTTTCGTCCAATGTTTGCACAACGGTTTAGCAGGAAAAACCTCAGCGGATAAAAAAAACCCATCAAGTATCTGCACCGAGAGTGAGTGAGTTTTTTTTTGTGACTTGTGCAAAGCGATCCTTTAAGGTTTAGAACGAGTCAAAACGATGTCCTCACAAGTGACAAAAACAAGAGTGTGTGTGCCTGAGGCGAGGACAGGCTGATGACTTTGACGGTGGGGGATTTAGTAAAAATGGCTGGCTTGGCTCTTTCTCCGCAACTGATGGATTAGACAAGCTGGAGCGATGCTGCGAAGAAAAGCGTCCTTTCTCCACAGTGAGAAAGTGCAGGTGTTTGCCTCTCTCTCTCTCTCTCTCTCTCTATATATATATATATATATATATATGTGTGTGTGTGGGTGTGTTTGCCTTGGTGTGTGTGTGTGTGCATAATTTTGCTTGTCTGCCTTTATGATTGTGAGCATAAAAAATGCACCGCTTGCAAAAATTGGCTTGCAGGCCTGTGTGATGATGGCACAATAAAGGTTTCTACAGTCAATACTCGAGTATAGTCCAATAATTTGCACAGGGCCATGCATCGCTGGGAACTATCTGAATCAATAAGCGGGTAAATAAATTAAACTGGCGATGGGACAGTCGAGGAAATATACCGCCAAATGGCAAAAACGTCAGTGAAATGGAGAGAGCAAAAACACTTTCCTCCTCAGCTTGGCACCAGGAAAATTAATTTCAGTTTATGCCTCTTTGAACTATCCAAACACACGAGGCTGTTAAGAGTGTGTGGGTGGCGCAGAGAGAGAGAGAGCGCAAACTAAATCCAGAATCACATTCCTGATGTAAAAATATGCAAATGTGCATTTCTACCACCTACAGCAAAGGTCGTCTCCCAACAGCATTGATCCCGCCACGCGCTATCAGCTCGTTTTACAGCCCCGTCACCACTGACGGCAAATAATCTGTGCCCACAAATCTAATTAAGACGCAATCTAATTGAGGATGAAGTGTTTTGCCGCTAGAAAAAACACATTCAAACACCCTCTCGGGAGCAGTGAGGATCAATGTCGTCTTCACTGGGTTTGTGAGCTTTTTGCTGAATTCAGGAAAGAGCAGGAACAAATTTGATATGGCACCTTTTTGAGGCAATAAATAATTCAGGAAAAAACCAAGACGAATGGAGAAGATGCAGGAAGAAACAAAATCTATAGCGGTTGTCAGGAATGGTATTAGCCAGACGATTGTGTGTCTCCATCAAACACAGGCTCAAAAAAAAAAAAAAAAGGGCTACAAATCTGGTCCAGTGGGATGTGTGGTTGAAGAAACTGAAGAGGACAAGTCGACTCATTCGAGGGCCATTCAGGTCAAAGTGGAGGAGCAGCGATTTGAGCGATTACAGGCGCAGTGGGAGAAGAGTTTGCCTTTCTGAGTGCCAGGATTGAAAAAGCTGTCTGGGATGTCTCGTGTTGGGGGATGTTACCTGCCATTTGATGGGCTGAAGAAGAGAGAAAACAGACAGGAAGAAATACTCCAGCCAAGTTCAAGATTCAGCCAAAAAGCTGAGTGAAAGTTAGTGAAGTGTCGTTATTATACATGATAGATTTGATATTTTTAGCCCATCAACTACAACTCACATATTCCGCATTTACTGCTATTGTACTTCAGCTCACGATAACACTGTTAACATGACGATATACAGCTGTCATTAGTTTTGCAGATACTTGGAAAACTTGGCACGGTGGTGGCACGAGATGTAAAGTCACCAAAGTCATTGGGATTCATCCTCTGGACACCATGAATGTCTGTGACTGACCAACCCAACAGTCCACCATTGCCATGCCTCGAATCACGCTGCTATCATTGTTAAAAACAAAGGAAAAGATGGACCACAGTCTTCAAGTCTCCATGAAGTCAAACTTTATCATATAGCGCTATATGTCACCTGCACTCCAGTCATTTTTTAGCTGTTTTCAGGTATTCTTCATGGTATTTTAGAGAAGAAACAATAAAAAGTTGACTAAACCTGCACTCAGGGGCCTATACTAATTTTCCATCTCTTCTGACGCCAGAGTGGAGTGATCCCTGTTTGATCTATGAGTGATTCTGAGGGCTGCTATGGCCGGGCCTCACTGATTACTGTACAAAAACGTAACTTTGTAACTTTATTCAGCAATTTTGGTGAAACTGGCCCATATTTTATACATGGACAGACAGCTTTAACCCAACACCATACTAAAGTAGCCAACTGCTAATTAACTATTGCTAATGGAATCAACTGTTAGTGGGCAACAAAACAGGACTTGACCAAGTTCGAGCTCAGCTTCTGATAGATAGATAGATAGATAGATAGATAGATAGATAGATAGATAGATAGATGACTTTATTCATCCCCGAAGGGAAATTAGGTAAAATGATGAAAAACCTTCTAAGTAGCGAGCCACTAACTCTTGTTAGCTCGGTCAGCCGTGTAGCTAACCAAACCGAATTAGCCCCGGGATGCCAGGAGCCAAACCCAGCTAGAAAACCACCTCGGTAAGCTACTGTAATCCCTGTCAGACTGGCCACCACTGGTTTTGAAAGTTGCGTACAGTCCCAACTGTTCACTGGAAGATAAATGCTGACACTAGCTAATAGCACCACCTACTGTACAGGTAGGGTGTAACGAGCTGTTTTACCAGGAAATACATAAATATGAGGAAGCAAACTTTCTGCTTCATGGCAACTTAGATCTCAATGTGGAAGTTGGTTGAACTCATAAAGGTATATGGCCTGACATACTTTGTAAAAATACAAAAGAAAAAGAGAAAATATGTTGCCTTTATGTACTTTATCAAAGTTACATCAGCATCCTGAAGGCATTCGCAAGCAAAAACTCTTTGTTGTTGTGTTCAAGGACGCTCTGACATCTGACATTTCAGAGTCAAATGTCAAACAGTAACCTTTAAAATGCAGTAAAAGAATAAATTCACATTATCCTTCAAGGACCACGTTGATGTATTGTTTGCCCATATACTCACAATAAAGCTGGAGAATACAACAGTTTCTGGCAGCTCAGTTTTGGCAACAAGATGTTATAAAAATGGTGCTTGCTGATGGTTGTGTAACATATTGATATATAAAAGGAGTCTGCCGTGATGGATTATGTATCTCAGGCAAGTTTCAATTTTCTAGTCTTCAGTTTTCTTCTATCTCTACTTTTCATCACCCTTCTTTTAATATATTTTGTCTCCTTTGACAGGATTGTCAAACACAATCTAGATATAAACATCGCTGGATGAATTCGCCAAACCACTACGCAGGAAGAGAAAAGTGTCAGGGTGGAAATAATGACTGCTTGGTCCTGGAATGCATGAGTCTGCTCTCTCCAAACTGCTTACAGTTTGTTTACTACCCTTGTTGTCATCTGCAGAGGCACAGTATCGAAGCCGTGAAGGATGAGCGGTGCATCACAAAGACTGACACCAACTGATGGTTTGCTCTCCAAACCACAAAGGTCAGACTGAAACAAGCCACTCAGCTCTTCTGGGGGGTTTGCAGATCAAAATAGCCTTGTGGAAAGACTCCAAGAAGTGAGTGTGTGGGTTTGTTTACACATTAATACACAATTTGACTTGTTTAAAGCCAGCGTGGCTGTACGGATAGAGATGTCTGTAGGTCGATCAATCAGACCTGTCCATTACTTTGGTCCAGAGCGAAATATCTCAGCAGCTATTGGATGAATTGGCATGAAATTTTTTGACAAACGTTCTTTGTTGTTCCCGATTTCACTCAACTCCAAGAATCTACTTGAAATGGCAACTTTTGTACAAAGATTTAGAGACGCCAGAGGATGAATCCTACTGAAGTTTGGTAGATGGAAGATGGTTTCCATCCACCCATTTCCATTTAGCATGGCATTCCAGACGTTCCTCTCTCCAACAACACATCTTGGGGGATCCTGAGGCGTTCCCAGGCTAGATGGGTTATGTAGTCCCTCCAGCAGGTTCTGGGTCTTCTGCCAGTTGGACGTGCCCGAAACACCTCCAAAGGAAGGCGCCCAGGAGTCATCTTAATCAGATGCCCAGACCAACTCAGTTGGTTGCTTTTGACGCAAAAGAGCAGTGACTCTACTCCGAGCTCCCTCCGGATGTCCGAGCTCCTCACAGTATCTCTAAGGCTGAGCCCAGACATCTGGCGGGGGAAGCTCATTTTGGCCGCTTGTATCTGCGATCTCATTTTTTGGCTCACTACCCAAAGTCAATCGAGAGCTTTGCCTTCCAGCTCATCTCCTTCTTGCCGATGACGGTCTAGTACAACATCCATAGTACAGCAGACGCTGCACCAACCGGCCAGTCAATCTCGCTCCATTTTCCCAACCAGTCACTCATGAACAAGATCCCAAGATACTTGAACTCCTTTGCTTGGGGCAGCAACTTGCATGGCTGTAGACTCTTGTTTTGTTGTAAAGCACGACTCAGATCACATTTTTTCAACCGATTAATTGTTCTAAAAAATGATCAAAATTTTCATTCGATGTACTTCAAAACAATCAATCTATTGTTATAATTGTTGAATCATTTTCTGCATTACTGAGCACGTCTTGTGGTAAACAGGTGATGTTTAATGTTACACAAGAAGGCCCAGCAGTGGAAAAGCTAAAGTGTCGGGTTAAATAGAAGCCTGCAGACAAACACATTGACACCCATCCTGTCCTTTCCCTCCCCATTGCACCGACAATCCCTCCGAAGATTGACAGAACTCTCCAACAAAAGAGGCCATTTCTTACACAAGCAACGCTTTGGGCTGTCTAAACTCCTAATTTAAGCCTTCTCTTAACGGGGTATCCTTCTGATCTTCGACACCTTTCCTGGAAGATAAGAAGACACTGATGGGCATGGAGAGAGAGACAAGGAGGGAAAACCATGTCTACTAAATCAGTAATTAAGTTGGAGCCACAGAGTCAATCGGAGAGGTAAAAAACCAGAAGAATCCTTGGGCAAAAAAACCTGTGAAGTGTCAACCGCCGTGATTAAGTCCTTGAAGTGTAATTGCACGAGGGAATGAGGGTATTGTCAGCGTCAGAGAGGGATTTCCAGGAGTGAAGCAGGAGGGAGGGGATGGGAAATGACTGCATGTGCACACTTCAGGTCCTGGAGCTTCAGGGAGGAAGGAAACTGGTTCGGGCTACACTTAAAGCAAACAATACCCAAGTTCAAAGAATAGCACAAGGGCTGAGTAAAAAGAGCTGAGTGCACGCCGCTGATAAAGCGTACCATCTGTTGTTTATACCCCATCGTTACCTCGTGGGCATCCTCTGTGAAGAAAACACATGGGAGCCGTTATATCCATTCAAATTAAAACCCTATTTTTCTTTCTTTACAGTCCCCCGATGAGCTCTCGGTTACCGCTCGAACTTTCGTGCACGCTTGTGAATTTGTGTAGTTCGCATCAACCTCAAACATCTCGACTTCTCAGGCTTGTTTTTTTCCCACCAGATGTCGAGAGTAAGCCATCTCTCTCTGTGTGAAAAAAAACAAAAAACTTGGAAGCGGTTCAGGATCTGTTTGGCTATCTGCCACTCTCATGCCAAAGGCCACAGCAAGAATATGTCTGAGCAAAAAGGTCTACAGATGATTGGGCCATGTCGTGACTCGAATTGGGCGATGTTTCCATGGTGGACGTGCAGAAAGAGGAAATTAAGAAGCAGGAGCGACGTAATGGTCGTCATTTCCTAAGCGGGAAAGAAAATTAAAGGCGATAAGACATCAGTGGAAGTGTTCTGATTCGTGTACACGGAGTATCTCAAATGCATGACGGCACTTTTAATCTATTCATGCAGATAGAGACTTTGTTTCACGGCATCACAGAGCAACACGGTTTTAGTTCAGCACATCAAAACACCATAAATACTTTAGAATAACCTGGATAGGAGAATATTTCTCTTGCCAGGAAACATTTTTCTGCTTTCAGAGTTGGTTTTCACCTTTAGTAAAATAAAGACATCAGATAAATTTACTTATGACAAGGAGTTCTACTCTGGAGAAAATAACCCTGACGTTTGTGATTAGTTTTTTGAAGTGTTGGGTTTAAAAGAAGTTAGCGTTGATGCTGAACACGGCCAGAGAACCTCTGAAACCAGCGGTGTCCAATCTGGCAGAGAATTCAGTAGCCTACCGAGGTGGTTTTCTTGTTGGGTTTGGTTGACTCATCAAAGCAATCATCATCAATAAAAATGGGCAAAGACATGGATCATTTGTCGAACTTAGACGGAAATTAGCTATAGAGACCAAAACTGTTTTTGTACCAGGCTGTAAACATGTTTATTTCTGCTGTGAAGTTGGGCATTTTAACATGGGGACTTATGGAGACTGACTCACTTCTGGAGCCAGCCACAAGTGGAAGTTTGAGGAACTGCAGTTTTGGCAATTGGTCTTCAGAGCAACGAAGGTTGCAGCTTGGGTAAACATGACCCCATTTATAGGCAGCAATTACATCAATTGTCCTCCATCTTTGTAGTCCACACAGGCCATTGGACTACAACATCCATGAGTGGGATCTTGTGCCAGGGATACAGAGATGTTTTGCATTGGGGTTAGTTATATACAGTAACTTTTTTGCATGCCAGAAGAAGATCTACATCTTCATGTCGCATATTGAAATGTTTCATCAAGAGCTTCTTTGTGTTGTCAAGGATCAGGTTGTTAAGTACTTCATAATGAATAATAATAAAAAGTAATTTAAGTGATTCGTTTGAAATGTCACAGATTTTTTTAAACAAGGTCATGGTGTCATGGGTCAGAACATAAAAACACATTTTCTTTCATCACCACTATTAAGACAAAATGTGAGAAACGGTCTTGAGGTGCCTCATTACTTAAAAAAAATTGTTTTTACTCGTTTCCATCGAGTGGGTGACTTTTTTAAATCAGTTTGGAAGAAAACCCATTCATTAATTCTGCTCTAACCATTCAAATTAGCATAGAACTAAACTCTGAAAGTTAAAATCAACAGAATACACTGACCCAGAGGTCTCGTTCCCTGAAGACGCCTTTAAAAACTGAAGCTCAAATTGCTCTCGGGCTCCTCGGTCTTCCACTTTATGGTGCTTTCACGTCGTTGATACATCGAGTTTTTCAAGGTTCGGAAATGTAAAGAGCTCTCAATCAAAACCTTCAATAGGTGTTGGCCTCCGGAAAAAAAAGATTAGCTTCTGAGTTTCATGAGCGGGCGGATTGATTGGTAATGCATGGTGGATGCTGTCAAAATGCAAATGAGGTCTTTTGTACCCTGAAAACATGAAGATGAGGGATGACACACACACACACACACACACTAATTAACCTATCATTAACCGTACCTGCACTCCAAAGCAACGATCGCCCGAGTAACAGAATTGATTTTCCTCCTCGTCTGTCTGCTAAGTGGGGGTCATTTTCTCAGGCCGTCATATTTCAATTTGTTTGATCGTCCGGACGACTGCAGGATCTGTTCTGGAAGCTGGAAAACGAGAGCTCCCATGGACGTGGACGTGAATCATTTTCTCATTGAATGAGCTTTCATTTGGGGGTTTATAATAAGGATTTTTTATATCTCAAGGCCACAATGTATTAACATAAAATACAGCAGAGATACTTGAATATGAAATAAATGAAATCTGTGGCGATCTTGGCCGTCCTGCTTCTTCTTCTGCCTGCCGGCTAATCTAAAACTTGGCGACGATGGCGTCATTTCACAGCCTTGGAGTATTTTTAGTTTGGTATCAGTACTTTTACTTCAGTAAAGGATCTAAGTACTCCCTCACCCTCTGCAGAGTGTCATGTTTATGGTGGTAAAGGGTTAAATAATTGCTGTATTATGTATCCTCTGAGGAAGACCTTGCTCTTGTTGGACTTTAACCTTACAGAGTATTTCCTCAGTCGCTGCTTCCTCGTACTGTACACCTCCATCTTTGGTGAAACTCGCAACTTTGTCCTCTAATCCTTTCAAATATTTAACTTTTCAGCTGTCTGACATACTGTAGGAGTGTTCTCTAAAAAATTGATATTGCTTTTACTCACTCCGTTGCACACTGTCACCCAACACTGCCTCCTACAAATAGGAACCATAACTTCTTTTTTTTTTTTTTTTCCCAACACGAGGAAACGAAGTCTCATCTGCTGCCAGGCTTAAACAGATGACAGTCTCCAAAGCTTATGCCAAGAATCCGTGATACATCCTGGAGAGCGCTCGCATAATACTGTAGTGATACAAGAAAACAGTTCCTGTGACAAACCTGGCATTTAATACTGTTCCAGTGAGAAAGCTGAAAATCCTGATTTGAATAAAACATGCAGGTGAGAATTAGAAAACTTGAGTCATATTTTAATTTCTTAAACAGGAATTTAAAGCAACATCACATAGCAATTGGGATTTTTGTGACGCCTCCATCAACGTCCTCTTCTGTCTTTTCGCCTCTGTCAGTATGTCAGAGTCAAGGCTAATAAGCTGAGCTCACTTTACTGTCCATCAGGAAACTCTGTAAAATGTAAATAGTTGGTGGTGTGTGACTTAGTGCCATAAAGCGTTACGTACTTCTCCCGACCCAGAGCCCAAAGTCACAATGTGACAGAGACACCACCTGATTACAGGTCAGTGTGGCACCAACAGGAGTTAAAATCTGTTATTTAATGAGGAAAAGTTCCTCAGTGTTGCTTTAAAACTGCTCGGTAGATAAATGCTGAGGTGTACTGGAAGTGGTGGTTCGTTATCAGAAAGAAACTCGAATCAAAGCTGCAACTTTTTCACACAAACAAGCTGTTGGGGTTCTTTAAAACACTTTTTATTTCCTCGGCTTCATGAATTCTTATTTAAAGGAAATGAAAACATTATGGAAATGTGAAGAGAGTTTTGGCTGTTTTTGTTTTTGTTGCGTGGGAAGAGTTTATGTAGCGTGTCACTGAATTACCGCTAGTCTCGCAGGTATATTATTCTGCCTGTGTGCAGGAGTAAAATCAAGTTATTGATCTCCTCCATCCAGAGAAGACTAGCTAACGGCAACAGAAACAGGACTGACATTTGGAAAGGAAATAAAATGTTTGACTGACAGCGGATTTAATAAAGTGTGAATGTCATTCAACAGATAATGTTAAATGGTGATTTGAGACAGCCAAAAGAAAATGATAAGTGTTGTTGTGAAATAATGATGTCTTTGTTTTTCTACTTTTGTGTCTTTTCTTTTTACTTTATAAAAACGTGATTTAAATTATTTCTAATTCACGTCACTTTATGATTCTACTCTACATACATATGTGAGGATTTAATGCATTGTTAACAGTTTAGGTAGTTAAAATTTATTTCACAGGTTCTGTTAAAGCAACACTGTATCACTTTTCTACCGTCACCACCAACTGTTTCACTGATTTTGGTGAAACTTGGTGAAATAAAAGGCTGAAAGACAGACGCCGAGCTGGGCTGACTGCTGTCCATATTAACCACAGTGGGATTAAAGTCTGAAACTGGGCGGCGCTAAATCACAATCTACAGGATAAAGTAACGTAGGGGTCATTCAGTCACTGTTTTTGAGCTTTAAATTATGTTGGTGATGCCTGTTAAAGGTCAAAAATAACATTTCAATCTCAGCATTCCTTGAGAAATGGAAATTCGTCTATTATTGCATCAGAAGTAGTGAAGAAGATCTTGTGTCAGTCAAAAGCACCAGAACAGCTACTTAATTGCTCTTGTGGTGAGAACAGGTACATATTTTTGTGTTAGCAATGCATAAAAGCATGAAATCAAGTAATTACAGCTACAAAAGTAATAAAAAAATATATATTTTTTAAGGTAACTGATGTACCTGAAGAAATCTGTGGTCATTAAAGTAAAGACGATCAGGCTGTGCGGTCCACGATGACGATGTTCGTCATTAGCGACTGCCTGTGAGGGAATAGATGTGTTTCACTGCAGCGGCGTCAGCCGCAGTCGGCCCCTGGAGGGTGTTAATTACCTCCCTCATACTACATCAATAAATATTTGAGGAGGAAAGAGGGTAAACAAAGAGAGTCAAGTTCACTCAACCATGAAATACAGGACTACAGTAAATAAAGCTGCAAGGAAAATACAGTTTTTATCTCTTTGTGGTCAGTTTAAGGAGGATATGTGTGTTTTTCAAGCTGTATATAACAATCGGCCAAATAAAGACTGCTGGAGCAACTTTGTTGTTCAGATTCAGAGCTTTAATATTTCACCAAAAACAGCAGCTGCTTGCGTCGTCGACCTGACTGACACAAACAGGAAACTACAACAGGAACTTCACGGCATTTTACAAACACACAGGCACAGAAAAGACAAGCCTCCTCGCTCTACGGTTCTCCTACGTCGTCAAGTTTTTTTGTAAAAAAAAAAAAAATGTTGCACAGGGCAATTTTTAATCTGGAAAAACAAAATTAAAATACAAGAAGACAGGGAGGAGATTCAGAGGTGTGATGATCTCTCGAATGATGAGCAGAAACAGACGTTTCCGTGTGGATTTAACAGGGAAAAATATGAAAAACAATCACCCAAACAGCTGCATAACCTTCCTTGGTTTTATGCATGACAGCGTTTGTTTCCAATAATGATAGGATTTCACCACCTACTGATCAATAATCTCGTAGATCAGATGCTATAAGGGTGGAAAAAAACTGAACAAACGAGGTGCGTTTGTTTCTCCATCCCCCCTCCGTTCATTCATGATGGATCAGCGGAGGGAAAGGACTAAAGACAGGTTAATTTATCATGAATGAAGTGAACCTGGTGTGTGGATAATCACCAGGAGCATGTTAGCGCTCAATTTAACCAGCTACAATTTACTCCAAAAATCCCCCAGAATCAAAGAAACGGCACTTCTCTGTTGTTTAAAACTCAAGGACAGATGATAACGAGTGACTCGGAGTTGACCTCCGTGGAAGCGGGTTTTTGTGAGACGTCTTGTGAAGTCGCCCCTGTTTGTGAAGATCCACGGCCGATATCGAGGCTTTTCGTGTCGGAAATCTCCTAGCAACCACATCCGAGTGCTTTCACAGAGGTCAACAGGAACAATGGCTGCGAGCAAAAACAACATGAGGAATAAAGAAATAAAGAGGACTGATGTGGTGTGGGCTTGGATCCAATTTCAGACTCAGTGGGATGATTTTTAATGTTGATTGAACAAAGATGACGAGAGTATGAAAGTCCAGGTTAAGCCAAATTACTAAAAATCAGATCTTTACACGTTGTGGTGTCGAGCTCTGCAGACAGTTTAAGAGTTTGAGATCTGGTTTGTTTTAGCAAAAAATATTTTTATATTCTTATGTTATTAATGCTTTAAAGGTCTGTAATGACACCTTAAAGCAACACTGTGCAACTTTTCTACCATAAACTAACAGATTTTAAATCATGCTGATGCTTCTCACACTATGTAACCACCATTTCACAGATTCTGGTGAAACTGGATCATAATTTATGGATAACATGTTTTCTGGTTTTCCCTCTGATCTCCTCCAGAGCAGAGCCAGTGTCGTGCCAGAACAGGAGCTGGGCAAGCGGGCAATGTAACCGGGCTTAGAGTGAGAGCGAGCGAGCAAGAAGCCGCCGGACAAGACTAAATCTGGGACTGACTTTTAGTCGTTGGTGAGAGTTTGGTGAAATAAAAGGCTGATGTTAACATCTTCATCTCAGAGTTCTTGGGTGGTAGCAGAAAAATCACTTCAACCTTAAGTGCTGAGAAATTATTAGTATGTTTTTTTTTTCAAAGCGCTGAATGCTCAGAGCTAAAAATATTTGAACTTTCAGCTAAAAAGCGCCACACTTAAAAAAAAACTCTTTCATTGTAGTCTCATAGCAACAAGATCAGCACGTCCAGTTCAGATGAACTTAACTTTGTCTCTTAGTGCATCTGCAAAACAAATAGCTGACCTCTTGTAGCCCAAACAACAACGCTCCTGCGCAGGAAGCCTTGAGCTGTAACACCCATCTATTGCAGAAATCTCAGACTTTGGGTTGCTTTGGTGGAAGGTGTTGAAATCATTGCTGATATGGGATGGTAAACCTACAGAAGGCCCAAGCGGTCACACACTGATACATTTCCTCAATTTCCTCGTGATATCTTGTGATTTCAATTGTTTTCTCGAGATCTATGTTGAAATTACAAATGTTGTACCGAGATAACGGGATAATATTCTCGAGATCTCGAGCTAACAAGCCGACAAAACTTTGTTTTCCTGAGATCCCGAGAAAACAAAACGATAGTCTAGTATATCTGTAGTATATTTGGTTTTAATACTGTGTCGTTATCTGAGGAAAACAAAGTTCCGTTACATCATGAAATCTCGAGAAAATTATCCCGAGAATTTGAGAAAACAAATGGAATTAACTCATCACGAGAAAATGGTGGCAATGTAATGTTGCCTAACCGCTTAAGGCTTCTGTACAAACAAAAAGAAATAATAATAATTTAAAAAAACAACACAAAATTAAGGACAAGTTCTGCTCATTTTCAAAGAAATTTACTGTTGAGTAAAGACGAAATCTCAGATTTAAGGCAGTGAAATCATGCTGATACTGAAAACCCTCAGTGACTGGATTACCCAAAGTTTAAATGTATTAAAGAAGTGGATACATATTTATATATAACATTTTGGTACAGTATATAATTCTTTATATACTAAATACCAAAACTTTCTTTCCTTATGTGGCGTCGCTAACACACAGCGAGCTCTCCTAATCTCAAATCAGACCTCCGAGTAAAACACAACAAAAATAATCATTAAAGACAAGGAAATTACAATCGTTCTGTACATGACGGAGGCCGCTATACAAAAGAGTTCACCCTGTTTGTGTGTACTGTACACTCCATTGCTTTAACGATACAGTGAACAGACAAATTGCTTGCCTCAACATATAAAAAGTGAAAACAAAGAAACCACATCCATCTCCGCGGATGCGAGAGATATTCAAAAAGCAGATAAATCGATACGGTCGTCATTAACTGGAACCCTGCAGCGTCCGCCCACTCCTGACCCGCTACTGACCCGTTACTCACACAAATAAACACACACCATCGCGCTTGTTCAAGCCCATATCCACCAAGCTTTCTAAATTAAGGAAGGTGTTTGGATGAAGGGAGTCGATAGTGTGTGGGCTGAGGGCCCAGTCAAAGCTGGACAGTCCGTCTTTAAAGGGACGATGGAGGGTCTGCAGGTCAGGGTGAAAAGTTGACGGACGGTTAACTAATCAATGAGAGATACACATCCATGGGAAAACATTAAAATGGACGCTCTGCAGAGGAGAAACAAAGAAAAACTACAAACAGTCGCCATCTTGAATGTCCCAATTTTCCATTATGACATTACACTATAGGAGATGGCATGGGCCGTATGTAGTATGAGAGTGGTATTGATCTAACTCCTAAAATGTCCAACTCAAACTATCCCTTGTAAATGTTTATTCCATCACCCAAGTATTTTTAACCATTTCCTTGTTTCTTAAATAGCCTGTACACGTTTGGTAGCCAGCATCCTACCAGAGGGCTGCACAAAGTTTCCCACCACATTGAGTAAAAAGATTCATCATAAGACGACCAAGTTACGTCTTCAAATTATTCAAAAACCCAATGAAATTGAATTTACAATGATATGAAGCAAAAAAAAAAAGCCAGAAAACATCAAATGCTTGTCATTCTTTTGCTTGATAAACTTAAATGACTCAACATTTCGGCAATAATTCAAACTTTTTAAGCCTTAAGCTGTGTTGTGCTGGCATGAGTGAACAATACAATCCATGTTTTGTCTTTTCTTTCCCACCTGGAGCCATCAACCATCGTTGCAACAGTTTGTTCTGAACAGAAACAGGTTGTATGATTGTATAAAAAAAAGAAAAGAAAATGAAAGCTTGAGTTTCCCAGATGATTCAAACGGAGGCCAAGACGTGGATCCTTGCTCAGTTAATTCCCGCAGCATCCGAGAACGGTGAGCCACCAAGTCCAAAAGTCCAGCTGGAGACGCCGCTACACTCAGCTAAACAACACTATGATAACTGATGTACTTCTACAAACCACAGACTAAGACAGGCAATCCAACCACTGTGAGCGTCAAATCGGCACCTTAGCCAAAAAAAACATATCAGCTGGCCAAGGAGTAATTCCCAAAGCGTGGAAGGACGGGAAAAGGACTGTGGGAGGAAAGTCAAGTTTGTATTTGTATTTCCATTCTCCCAAATAAAAAAATGGCAGACCATTTGTGGATCTCCTCCCTGCCCTCTTTTTCATTGGTTTCACTCTATGTTGCTCTGTAGTTTCCATAGATGCCCATAATGTGAGTTTAGTCCCCTCTCCTGAGCAGAGTCCCGCCCTGAGGAGAGGCAGGGCCAATTGGGGGAAATCCAAGAGCAGTCCGCGGCAGTCCGAGCAGCCTTCCCCCAACCCTCAGCCGCAGGAGATGACCGTGAAGCGTTTGGAGATGCAGGACATGTTGTGCAGGACAATTCCCAAGAGGAAGAGCAGCACGCAAGCCACCAGGATCACCGTGCACACGCCGGACCACGTGGAGCCCTTCCCGCCTCCTCCAACCGGCCCGGTAACTCTCCGTTCGCCCTCGCCGCCCTCCAGCCCCACCCCAACGCCCTCCAGAGCCATACCCAAGCCGAGAGGCTGCTGCTCGGGCACCGTCACCACCGTCACCCCCTTCTGCTGGCTGCCGGGCAGGAAGCGACACCCCAGCTCCCCCGGCAGGCCGAGAGCTCGCTCCTTGGCAATGGGCAGCGGTAGCATGTAGCAGCCGTTGCTAGGGAGGCGGATGAAGACGGGCGTGTGCTCGGAGGCGTGTGGGATAGCGATGACGGTGATGATGTCCGGGTCATCCGGGAGCTGGGAGACGGACAGGCCCGGCGGGAGCTTGGTGACACCACGGCACCAGGGACAACGGATCTCCTTCTGGGTGCTGCGCATCTGGGTCAAACACACTGAGCAGCACGTGTGTCGGCAATCCAGGAGCTTGGGCCGCCGGCGGGGGCTGTAGTAGTTAAAGCAGATCTGACACTCCAGGATTGAATCTTGGGAAAGAGTTTCCATTTTTTTAAAGATTTCGTAGGTTGTCCCTTTTTAAAGTCACTGGAGAACAAGAGCAAATTTAACTCAAACAAGTTCTGTAAGAAAAACTCCAAGCAAAGCTAAAAAACTGGCTCCAATGCTTGATCTTCAACCACCGTCCACAACTTAACAATGACGTCACAGGTCTTTGGTGGCCACATGGTCGTTCATCTGCAACAGAAGAGCAGAGAAAGTGTTGAGATGATGGGGGCAGCAACAGTAAGACCTTTAAATACCTTCGGTACTAACGAGAAAGGGCAATAGTCATTGACATTGACAGAGATTTGACGGTGCGACAAGTAAAATTAGTGAACAGCAGCCTTTAGCCAACAAATTACACGAAGACTGAGACTAATGCAATGCTGCGTCTCATTTCAAGTACTTCTATACTTAAACTTGCTTGATTTTGAGTACATAAGTGCGACCGATTATGGCAAAATGCAGTGTACTGTGAGTGTCCAGATGGTGCACTCATAACGGTCGAAAAGTTGAGTCTCCTCAATGGTCGCCATTATGGTTAGGTAGCGGAAAGGGAGGGACCGCCAACATTGAGGAAGCTGCTGGAGCTGAAGCAGTTGAGGTGAATACCGCAACATAAACATAGGTTGTATAAATAATTTCCCCCTGGGATTATTAAAGTATTTCTGATTCTGATTCTGATTCTATATGTTTTATGTTTATATGTTGGCAGTCAAATGTTGTCCAGATTAACAAGACAAGGACGATTTAAAAAAAAATCACAGATCTCAGTTTTACAATATATATTTCCAGTTATGGTTATTTATGACATTTAAATGATCTAAAATAAAGATTTCATGACTTTATTTTCCATGTTTTTACGCACTGGGAATGATTTGAATGGGTGCTTTGGGGTCTAGAAGGTTCAAGAACATGTTGGTTTGGTCCTTTAAATGCTTGTAAATGACACCAAACATCCAGTAAGAGAACCAAATGGAGTCAAAGCCCTGAACGAGGGTCAAATAATGCGTCATGGATGATTCATTATTATGTGCAGCACACATCGAACGTATCAGCCTCCAGCTGACTGCAGTAGGGCCGGGTTCACGAGACCCTTCGCCTCAGTATCTGTGTTAAGTATTGCTAATTTGTAACATTCTCCTTCAGGCCACAGACTCCATAAACAATTTCTTCCTCTGCCTACTCTTCTTGCATAATCATGTCTACCGTGTTAATCCATGCAGGAGCTGCGATAGTTTACTCTTACAGATGATTAAACCGTGTCAAAATAGCACAGAGGAAATGAATACCAAGCAGGGCCGAGACAACTTTTTCTTTTATATTTCGTCCAAATTGCCAAGTGTGAAAACTGCTGAGGAGGAAAGACAACTAGATTTCTCTTCGCTGCTGTCTCAACAGAGCCGACGTCCCTCCGGGCACGACTACTGTGGGTCGACAGCTAGAGTGAAGAGTGAGACAGATGGAGACGGGGGTAGACGTGGTGATAGAAATGGAAAAAAAGGTTGACCACTGATTGTCCTGCGACACCGTACATCTCACTCCGTTATCAAAAAACAAGATCTCAGGCAATTAAACTGCTCATGGCGCCCTGTGGGGAGACGCCGATGTGGCAATGACAGATAAGAGTGTGTTCACACCGGGCATGCTCGGAGCAGTTTATTCAATCTGGAGTCCTTTAGTTTGGAGGACGGTGGTAAAAAACTGTAACAAGACAAAGTTTATGGTTTAAATCTGACATCGATTCTGCTTATTATACCTTTTGAAGACATTTCGTCAACCTATCCATCGATATCGAGTCCAAGAAGAAGCTAAACAACGTAGCCGAGATGTCTTTGACCCTAGAAACTTCCTCCATTTGTTCCTGGGGGATCATGAGGCATTCCCAGGCCACATGGGATCTATAATCCCTCCAGCGTGTTCTGGGTATGCCCCGGGGTTTCCTTCAAGGTTGCCCTGACAAAAATACCTGCAGAGTAGGCGTCCAGGATTAAAAAGTCTAAGCCAACTGAGGTAACACTTCTACTCCAAGCTCTTTCCAAATAGATGAAGTCTTCAAACTATTTTCAAAGCCATGACTGATTCCTCTTTTCAGGGCTCAATCTATCCAATCCTCCGGATACCGACCTTATTAAGCGGTTCGAGTTACAGCCGGACGTGACCAATCTACGTTAAATACAGCGCTGTCATCAAAATTCAATGTTTCAGTCAGTACATTCATTAAGTCGAGATGAGACGCCAGCTCAGTTTTTGCATTACAGCACAGCCTGGCCTCATGTGACTTTGATTAAAAACAGATACTGTTACCAACCATGCAACGCCAAGTGGTTGGTCTCTGTGTTTTTAGGACTTTTTTGTGGGGGGTTTTCGACACCAACGTCAATCCATTTTGTGTGACAACATGGACTTTGAACTACTGAGATTAGTGATTTGCCTTTATGCTGGACCCAAGACGGTACAAACCATGAGTACCGTCTGTTATCATAGAGAATGTAAGATCTCTCCCCAGTAAGATGGAGGAGGTAACGGCGTTAACCAGGCTACAGAGTGTAGAGAGACGATATCGAATCCGTAAGTATCCCTAAAACCCAGAATAAGTATTGGGACAGAAAAAGGCACACAACATGGCTGTAGACTCCAAGTTTTCTAGTTGAAACACTCATCAAAATAGCAAATATTATATAGCTAAGTGCATCCTTTAACTCCCCCCCAACCACCGGGCTGCCATGGACCAGTACTGGTCCGTGGGTCATTTTCTACCGGGCCGCACAGAAAGAATGAATTAAAAAATAGGCTGGGGATCGCTGATCGCAAGATGCTTGCTCAGGGTGAAATATTGTGTGTCTAGTTACGGTAATGAAACAGGAAGTGACCTAACAATGCAGCGTTTTATTGGACACAAAATCAGGTAAGTACTCGAGTGAATCCTCGTTTAAAATCTACAGTCTGTGGTCGTCAGCATCTTCCTCTCCAGCCTTGTGTACGTCTCCTTTCTTTGCCCTTTAGCGTTAGCACCACCAGCCCCGCGGGCACAAACACTCCCTTCTCTAGCCAAGTCCGGAGGCCAGACGTTCTGCACTCCCTCCCCCCTCCCAAGCTGACCTAGTTTCTCCTTCCACACCGTTACCGAGTCAAAGTGGAGGAGAAGTGCAGAGAAACGCTGGCAGTTTTACGGAGAAGTGAGGAGAGAGAGGAATCCGAGCACAGGAGGCAGAGAAAGAAACCTGCCCTTGAGGGGGCGAGACAGCTCGGGGTATTACTGAATCCTTTTCCCAAAGATAAGGATTAGCTTTGATCTGACATAAATGCTTTGTGGCTCAATATTCCCATACACCCTTCTCCCTCTTCCCCTCTGACTGAAAAGCTTTTCCTCTCTTACTTTACATCAATTCTTCATACTTTCTCAGTGAGTAATTTCTTTCCTTTTCCTTCCCACAACATTTTCTACATGTTCAGGACTTTAACAAAGCTGCACAATAAATGCAAAAGACGATAAAAACGGCAATATTAGCCACAGCGATGATCAAATCACAAGAGGCAGCAGTTTCTTCTACGTGGAAAGATTCATTTCCGACATCTTTAAACGAGTTAATTTCATGCTTTCAAAACTCTGGAAATTCAATTGTACGTTGAACAAATTATTGATTCTACTCAAAATGAGGCAACATTTTCATGTAATTCCTCATGTTAGTGACGTTTTAAAGAGAACAAAGGCTGCAACTGACAATCATTTTCTAATTTTGTGATCAAATGATTGACTGTTGGGTCCAAATGTGTGCTTGCCGCTACTACGGTAGCATGATTGATGACCAGCTAACCTTCTCTGATCGCCCACTCGTGTCGCTTCGCACTTCACACCATCAGTAAAATCAGGTCTTACTTGACTCAACATGCTACCTAACCCCTGATACAGGCTGTGGTCATCTCACGACTCAATTACGGGCCTCCCAGCCTGCACCGTGAAACCCTTTCAGATCATCCACAACTTGATGATGCACCTGGTCTTCAATCAACCCAAAAAGGCCCACTTCACCCCGCTGCTCAACGAGCTCCCAATCGTGAACGACGCCTGGCTCTGCCACCCGTACGCTCAGGGCAATCCAAACTTTTCTCGTCTGTTGTTCCCCGTTGGTGGAACGTCCTACCAGTTCCTATCAGATCAGGGGAGTCCCTCTCTACCTTCACAAACCTCCTGAAGACCTCCAGCTCTTCAGAGAGGACCTCCTCTCCAACACTACCAACAACTGGACATGCTAAATCTATCCACTCTACAACTGGACCTTGATTCTATATGTCCTTGTCGCACTGTACCTTGATTGCTCCACCTATAAAAGCGTCAGCTAAATGACTAAATGTAACGTAATGTGTATGTTTTGTACAACCTATGGTCAAAAAGCCACTGACTTTCTAGTTTAATATCATAGCAGCCTGAGAAAATCAGCAAATATTCACATTTAAAAGGCTGGAAACTGTGAATTTATGGCATTAAACAATGGATTGATGATCAAAATAACTGCTGAACGACTGATTTAGTTGCCACATCTGAGGATTTTATTCAGTTGCCTTTCGTCCTCGATGACACCAAGGAGGTCGTCTGAGGCGACGACAGAGACGCGGCGACGTGCCGTCATTTCAATGTGAATCTAAAGGAAAACAACAACAACTCTCGAGGAGCGCTGCGAGGTCATGAAACAACAGCGAGGAGCTCGAGGAGTAAACAGCCGCTGCAGCTTAACAATATGATTTATCGGTTCAACTGAGCTGTAACCAGGGCAACCTGGCTTCCCGGATAAAAGCTCAGTTTGTGACCCATTTTTTTATATCGCACCAACATAGAAACACAACAACATACACTCCTTAAAGGGAGGTCCAGGAGAGGCCGAAGAGATGCTCATCTGGTTACAAATCGAAGGATTTGATTCAGACTATCCGCTCTGCTTAATAGTGTTTTTGTGACATCACAAAGGGGGCCAGGGAAGGACGTATGATTTAGTAATGATGCAGAGTGACTGAGCGACGGGCTCCACCACCCTGACATGCCTGTGGTCCAGTGGGAGTAACCAAACACACACACACACACACACACACACACATATATATATATATGTACACACACATTCCCTCAGGGCGTCCACACACAATCAGCCGAGGAGAAAGTGCACTCCTCCCAGCAGACAGAAGTTAAAAATAACCTCCACAGCTCCACCCAGCTCCGTGTAATAAACTACCTGGAAGCAGCACGGAGGGAGGAACTTGTTAAACCTGGAGGTGGTTTGAAGCGGTGAAATGTCAGCGAGATGTAACTGTTTGTGTAACATGTGTACGCGCTGGTTCATTAAAGGACATGGGTTCATATCGAGCAGCTACATGAACTGTCGGAGTTTCAGGTATTATCGACAACAACAACTCAATTTGCAGCCAAACGCCACTGGGCATGACTCCGTAATGTCACGTTAACGCGACTTCAAACCTCACTAGGAGTGTTTAAGATGCGTTTTTTTTTCTAAATATATAAACATGCAAAGTAGGTAATCATCTGCACAGAGTGTTTTATTTTGACAATCAACTGACAGTATTAAGAATAGAAGGCGTATCGCGACTTTCTGAAGAGCCGTTGTGAAGCTCAAAATCTGTGGCTAATCTAAATTGGCTCATCGCCGCACAGTCGACTAAATTTCATTCAAATCTTTTGGCAACCAACCACCAACAAACAGACAAACACATAAAAATGACTGAAATCTCTGAGACTGACGCTCGTACTCGTCTGTTTCTAAGATATGAATCCATCAAAATGAAAGCTGCCGCTCAACTCTTTTCCAATATACTCCATCCTCTACTCCTCAAATGTTTTCAGCTATCTCTCCGTCAGATATAAAAACACAGGAGACGATGACACATTTCAAACACGGCCGAAACAAAGAAACCACACAGCCACATTTGGAGTCTGCCCATGCGATCTGTGGCATCATATTTTTAATGAATATCGTCACGATCCAACGGACGTTCACTCATTTCAAATGACACATAAATGCAGTGTGCTGTGATTAAGGTGTTGCATATGTTGAATTTATGCTAATTGGTTGATATTTATGCACTCTAAAGTGTGAAATTCATCTTAATATCCCTGTTTTAAAAGCTAAGATGCTAACAGAGCAGTTGATTGATCTTTATGTTGGGATTTCTGCACAAATATAAATGTTAAAGGACAAACAAACGTGCTCCTCTAAGTCTTGACCGTGGGCAGCGAGTGGCTGGATGGTTTTTATGCTCCACAGTCGCCATCGGATTAATCCAGGACTCATCAATTAACTTAAACTGCAGCTCATTTTTCATATACGTTTAATGTTAACTGCACAGGCGAGAAGGACAAAGAACAGTCTGTCCTTGAGTAAGGTTACAGCATTAAGTATGAATATGTGTGTCTGTGTGCTGATGAAATACAGTGTGAGGATTGAGTGTTTGAGTTTAGGGTTACGGTAAGAGTTAAGCGTTAGAGAAAGGATTGGGAAATGACATCCAGTTGTGGTAATTATAAAAGCGCCGTAACCATATGATCTGCAGATAAATATGTCAATGTCTATACTCTATATAAAAATATATGTATAAAACTACCCTATGTATAAAAAACTAGTATGAAAATATTGCACAATTATGGAGAGTTAGCAAGCTAGCAAGACTCCTGGCTGGCTAGTGCTAGTAGTGTAGTAGCGGCTAGTTCGTTAGCTACAATAGTTTAATTATCCCTGTGAGGAGCCATTATAGGACCAAGCTTCTCAAATGTCATATTTAGCACATGGATGAAAATTTAAAAATTTTGCTGTTGAAGGAACATAGAGTCCAAAATGGAGAAAACTAGCATAGCTTCTTAGCTGTTAGCACTATCGATTTGGTGGACCAAACTAGCTTGCTAACATGACTAGCACAAGCGTGTTCCCGGCTAGCTAGTGCATTAGCAGTTAGCCCATTAGAAGTTCAGTAATTATCCCCATGAGTTGTTTTTAGCTGTTGTGTTAGCAAGCTTGTTAGCAAGTGAAAGATGCTGCCTTGCTTCAGCCACGATACAAATCAGGCCAGCTATTGATGAAATTTAGCTTTCTAGCCTCTGTTGGGAGAATAAACTACTCAACAAATGAGTTATAGTTTGAAGACAAATATATCTTATGAGTAAGCAGTGTAGTTAAATGTCTAGTGAGCAATCAAGCTAACTAGCCGGCTAACATGCTAATTAGCCAGCTAAAGCTTGCTAGTGCTAGTATGTTCTCAGCTGGCTAATGTGTTAGCACAGGTGTTTTAGACCGCCAGGAAAAGGAGGTGTTTTAGGCAATTGCTGATGGGGAGCGAAGCCGGTGTTGTGCCAGAACAGGAGTTGGGTGAGCGAGCAACGTAACCACACTCAGCAGCCTCTACGGACATAATGACAGGTGAATTAAACATCTGGTGCATGAGTGGAGGCTGATCCACTTACTTTAGTCATTATATGTTATCTTATAACACTGCTGCTCTTTGTTATGTATCGTTGTCTTTGAGTGTACTTGTCTATGCACCACCACCCAGTATGATGCTGATGCATT
Source organism: Sciaenops ocellatus (assembly GCA_033000465.1). Lineage (NCBI taxonomy): Eukaryota > Metazoa > Chordata > Actinopteri > Sciaenidae > Sciaenops > Sciaenops ocellatus. Next base: position 6,615,978 of record CP136869.1, read on the forward strand.
GTGTATGTATGTATGTGTGGCTCAGCACAGATGGAGCTCCTGATAGAGGCCTGTGCAGCCGACCACTGCGGGGCACATTATGGCAATTTCCAGGCTCGAGGAGCCAGCAAGCGTCAGAGCTGGCAGAGGCTGCTGCTGGATGAGCTCGGGCCCCCACGGACCTCCCCAAGCGTGACTCTAAAACTCCTGCACCGCTGGGACAGCAGAGGACAGTCGCGTCAGTCGCAGGTTTCATTGTCTAAAGTCAATATTTGAGCAATGAAAGACGTTTTTTTCCTGACTGGACAACAAGTTCACCTGGGAAAATAGAAAGGGATAGAACCTCGGATAGAAGTTAGAGAAATCTAGACAATCTTTCTGCAACCACAGGCTCTTTTGTGACGGTTTAATAGAAGAATCCTCAAACAGAAGTGTTGTTTTGGTCTCATCTTGGCTCCAGTGTTGATATCTGTCCAAGTTAAAAGGCTGGACAGCTCCCTTCATTTTTCACTGTCCTGTACAGACGCCCACATTAAAGCAAAAAAGCAGCATTGTTGCATGAAATCTGTTGATCAGCACGCTGACGGGCACACTAGATTCAAACGCTGTAATCTTACATGAAGCCTGTCCTCACTCACGTTTATCAAAGTTAGTCGTCAAGCGATGAAATGTCAGCAAGATGTTTTTTTTTTTCAGGCAGTATCAATACAAGAAACGTTTTTCCCTCCAGACTTTGTTAACTCGCTCTGTTTTTATGATTTATCTGCACAGGATGTTTAATTTTGAAAATCAACTTGACAGTATAAAGAATGGACGGCGTATCCGCAACGTCACAACGCCGTTGTGAAGCTCAAAATCTGTAGCGCTGGCCACCGCCATGTTTGTAGTCCTGCTTCTGCTAAATGACGCCTGGTTGCTCAAACAAACCAATTGTAATGACACCTACCTGTCAATCAAATCAAAGCGTCCACGCTCTTAATTCTGCATAACTTTAAGCCTTAATATAATTTGAACAGGTGAGTTGTATAAAAATTCACCCTCAGTACAGTTGTCATGAACGGGGAAATTAGCTATAGAGACCAAAACTGTTTTTTGTACCAGGCTGTAAACATGTTTATATCTGCTGTGAAGTTGGACATTTTAACATGGGGACTTATGGAGACTGACTCTCTTCTGGAGCCGGCCTCGAGTGGACGTTTGAGGAACTGCAGTTTTTGGCAATTTCGCTGCTGCTTTTGGTAAAGCGGTGGCAACCTGTGGCACAATTCTGTTGAAACAATCCAACTTTTAGTTCACATGTAACTTTTTAAGACTTTTTAATATCTTGTAAGGACCTTTTTTGTGTCGGAGAAACTAAATTCAGAGCTATTTAGAGTGAGGTCTGTGGATTATTCAGAGAAACCCAAACAACGTTTCTAGAAAGAAATTTTTTTAATGTATATTTGATCCATTTTATTGGGGCAGAGGCACCAGATGTCTCGGTGAGGTTGTGTCGTAAAATAAGGGCAGATAAAACCAAACTTTTCTGCACAACACAGGATCAATGCACAGACGTATCATGTATGTATTTTAGGAAATCATTCTGCTGAATTTTTAAGCTACATCGCATCACAAAAAAACCCATTTATTATCCAATCATAAATATGAAGCTTGGAGCCTTTATTTCTGTGCAGGTTTCATCTATTATTGAGAAACCGATCCAATGAAAATTTAAATCACGATAAACGTCGGCCGTGATTTGTTTTGACCAAACCGGAGATGAGAGAGGAGGAGCTGCATTTTCCATAAGTCAGTTTAGAAAGTGGTGACCTTTACGGCACCTTAAACCATACGTGTACGCTATAACTGGGTTTTTTTTCCATCTTTAAAGTGGAATTATTTGTATTTTTAAGATTTACAGACTCACATACCTGCATGTGAGCGACATGCTGTCAGCGTACTGCTGTTTCCTCCCACCATCAATCCTCAGCGAGGAGGTCACGCAGAGTCCAAAAAACTCTCATCAGCAAAACAAATCACCACCGGCCGCCCGCTCTCTCTGATGAAAGGCGTCTCGACCACAACTGAGAAATTGTGCAATTTTTGATTTTTTTTTCCCCAGCAGCAGCAGCAACAGCCTCGGAGGCCTGATCTCCATCTGCAGATTCGAATAAAGATCCTGCCAGAGACCTGAGATAAAGGCGAGCGCGGCGCGACCCCCCCCTCAAAACTTCAAACGACGCCGACACTTTCAATTAAGCTAATCTGCAACCGCCGCTTGTATGCAAATGAGGATGATTTAAAAACTATTAACCGCGAGGACAACGCTTTCACAATAAATATCGCCCCCTGCAAACCAGGACGTCTCCTCTTGAAGCATTTCATAAGTGAAAGTGGTCTTTAGATGACTCATAACTTTAACTGTAGGCAGTAATGTGCTTCTTTTTCCCCTCCTCATGCCAGAAATCATTTTGTCAGAGCAGGTCTCATTTCTTCAAATGGAGTATATCTCGCTGCAGGAATGAAACACTTCGATTCACTTATTAAATAAAAGAGTTCACCGCGGAGAGGGTGATGAAATTTACTGCTAAGGACAGGCCTCGGGGCTCCAGAGGAGACGAAATATCTGAGACTTCGCTTGTGCAGCGAAAGTTCGCCCGCTCTGCCGGATCTGTGTTGGCGTCTTTGCAAGAGTTTGAGGTGGTAAATAAGAGTCATTCCTGGCGAGGCGTCACCTGAGAAGACCTTTTTTTGCAGCTCCAGCACGGAGCACGGCACAGCAGGCGGCGAACGCGCCCCGACCCCGGGTTCCTCCGACTGGGATCGGCGAGCAGCACAGCAGCAGGAGGGAGGGGAAGAATAAATTCAGCCTGATTAGATGTTGATCACAGTCTTCTGCACGTCTAGCGACACTTTCAACTAAATTTGGTGATGCGGCATGTTGCTAGGAGACAAACGTCGTCATATCACGAATCGGGATGGCGCTGCGCAATTTTTAGAGTCGCCCTCAAACTGTTTCGTGACCGTTGACGCCTCGGCGTCTTTCGCTGGTGCTTTGACGCGTTAATTACGGGTGAACCCAAACAAATGAGGCAGGCGACATCACATCTCAACCCACGCACAAACACACACACACACACACACACACATCTGTGTTTCCAGGAGGAAGTTGTCAGGCGAAGACAATCAGTTACAAGCTGGAGGAAACCGTGAATAAGCCTCGTCTGAGGAATATTTTAACATTTTCTGACAACTTAATTTTGTAGCTTTTCCAGCATGAAATAACAGATTTTAAATCCTGTTGATCTACACTGACCTGTAATCAGGTGAATGGTGTCTCTGTCATTCGTACGTCTGTTCTCACACTATGTAACTTTGGGCTCCGGGTCGGGAGAAGTACGTAACGCTTTACGGCACTAAGTCACACACCACCAACTATTTCACTGATTTTGGTGAAACTGGATCATATTTTATGGAGAAAATGTTTTCTGGTTTTCCCTCTGATGTCCTCCGGCTGCTCCGCCTCAACTCTCTGTGATTTACAGAGTTACCTGATGGACAGTGAAGTAAACTGCTGACAACTGTAGCTGCTGTTAGCTCAGTTTGTTAGCCGGGCTGCCTGGACTGTGAGCTCAGAGCACCGGGGGGAGTGTTAGTCTTTGTACCACAGGTGTTTGGACCACTGGTGATCGGGAGCAGTGCCGGTGTCGTGCCAGAACAGGAGCTGGGCAATGTAACCAGGCTCAGCAGCCTCTATGGACATAATGGCAGAGGAGAAAAGACCAAAGAGGACGTTGACGGAGGAATTACACTGTGAAATTCGGGGCAACAAATCACAAAAATACCAATTTCTACACTGTTGCTTTAAAATCTTAATTATATTTACATGTTTTACTTCATTGTTGCGTAGCGTAACGTAGTAACTAGTGGAACAGTGAAGTTTGAAGGCATTTATAAACATATGATACTTTATGTAAAACCTAAAAATGAGTCTATATACTGCAAACATATTTAACAACTGAGGACAACTTGATGATGCGTCAGTCAGGATGCCGAGTCTCAAGTGTTCTTGTACCAAAACAGGAAATGATCCAGTTTTCCTGCTAATTAGTGCACAGAACACAAAGTATGTGTGTTTCTAATGATCTTAAGAAGAAGTGGAAGTGACCTGATCACAACACAAACCTTCAACACGTCAAACTATCTCCTGTCGGTCAAAACCAGCTCACCAGACCGGAACAAACTCAGTCCAACGTGGTCCTACCGGCGTGGCTAACATGTTAGCGTCGGTATCCTGCCTTCACTAAACATGAGACAAGCTCGAGTGACGACTTATCAACATCCACCCTGAACAAATACAGCCATCCTCCACTCTCCACCTGCAGCAGCTCCACCTGAGGCAGCTCGGAGCCGACACACCTTCAGATAAACCTGCAGCTTGTTTTCTTATTCAGACGCCTGATTAACGTGAGGAAAGGACTGTTGTCATGGTTAGAAGAAAAGTAGAGTGGTCTCTCATTTCAAAGTCTTCTTGACCCACCCATCCACCTCCACCTCCACCTCCACCCTGTGGCTCCATTACGACGCCACGCTACTTCCTGTGACAGGAGTCATAATTCACTCAGCAGCCAGAGGTCTTGAGGTTAACGTGAGCGCAGAACAAACAACAAACTGTTGTTTGTTCATTAAACTGGTTCACACATCGACCTGCTGCTGCTGGAAAGAACAGTGTTAAAACAGGCCTAATACAAACTGTAGCTGCACACAGTGATTTCATTTGATAATCAATTGATTGTTTGAATTATATTCACTTCTTTTACGTCTTTATGTGTCTTATTTTTTAATAAACTGAAGGTTCAGGGGTCGGATTGTTGGTTAGACAGTTAAAAGTCGTCATAAGAGGTCACTTCCAGCTCTGTGAAACCCTGATTTGGACATTTAAAAAAAAATAAATCAAGAATGCAACTGGAAGATTAATTAATATCTCTGAAAATAATAATTTGTTGCAGCAATAAACTAATCAGCGATTGTTCATCAATCAGTTAGACTTTATTTGTAGAGCATCTCTAACCCCAAACAAAAACATAAACTGAGGGACCACCGGAGGCAAATATAAAGTAAAATTAAATTAAATTAAAGTAAATAAAATAAAATAAAAAGAAAGATAAAAACAAATAACATATAAAATAAAATAAAGAAAAAAAGTAACTTAAATTAAAGGAAAAGAAAGTAAATTAATTAATATAAAATAAAAAAGTAAATTAAAATAATAAAATAAAAATAAATGCTAATGATGAAAAAACATTAACTGTAAAACTGTAAAAAATAGACAAAATAAAATAAAAATAAAAACATTAAAATGTATAAAGGCAAACTAAATAAAAAATAGTAACTGATTAATAAATTAATAAAGTTCCAGTAAAAGTCAGACTACAGTAAATGGTTGTCCTATCACAGTTGAAGTGTTTTATTAAATGTGGTTTCACTGAGAATGATCGTCAGTTTAACCTTCATACATTAAAATAAGTCCTCTTTAAATGGTGGATTAGTCTGTGTGTGTGTGTGTGTGTGTGTGTGTGTGTGTGTGTTTTGCTCTGATCAGGTCAAACCTCACTGAACCCAACAGCTACTTCACATTTAATGTAATTAACTCTGAACGCAGTGCTATCACTGTGAATATGAAAGGACTCGAGGAGCTTCTCGACTCATGCGAGCTGTTGCCGGGTGAAAGAAAGCTGAACAAAAAGTCAGACTGCAGAACAATCACAAGATCTTAGAAACGTTCTGGAGCGTCCGCGACACGCATCCTGTTCTCAGACTGTGTGTTCAGTAATCCACGCTGTGTAAACAGTCGGCCAACAGTCATTAAATAGAGGAATCAGCACAGAGGACAAACAATTAGTCTGCTTACATTTCGATCTGAGATCAGCCGTGTAAAGAGGATGTGAGCAGTCTTTATCTGAGCACACTGCGCTGACACAACAGGAGATTAAAATGTACAGTGTGTACAGTCTTTTAAATAACAAATCGCCTCGTAATTTAATTAGAGTCTGGTTCATGGTGCGATAATTCAATCACACACAAACTCTTGATGCCTCCAAATGTTTCATTTACAGACTTTTTCATCAGAAAAGTTGAAATTATTTATTAACGTCTGTTAGATTATGTTTGATGAAGTCAGCACAGAGGAAATCTGTCCATCTCTGTTCAAACACTCTCTGTTCAGCTTCAGCAACAACAACAGCAGGTTAATGTGATTTACAGCTCAACTCCTTTTTCTTCTCTGCTCTGCAAAATCCAAAATGTGTCAATTTGGACAGATGGAAAGTCCAAAAAGAGCCTCAGTGAGGACAAAGAAAGTTGGGTGGGACATGGGTGTCTTCATGGAGCTGTTTACCAATGTTAGTATGCCATTTTCATCTCTAGATGTTATTAGGCTGTCATGGGCAACACTGCAAATCAATAACAAATGTATGTATTTCAAGATGTGTGATAATATTGGACTGGATGAAGTACTTTGATTTCTAAGGTCTTGAATTTGCAGAAACTCCTGTTTGGTTATCTACATCACAAGAAAAGACATCGTCTTTTATTCTCAAAAGCCGGCGCCTACATTAAGCACAATGCAACTCAAACTGGAGTGTTTGGCTACTTGCGGCAAGCGTTGTTTTACTAGCCAATGGACAGTAAAGTGCCGTGAACTCTAGCTGCTGTTAACTAATGTTAGTTCAGTTTGCTCAGTTCGGATTGTTAGTGTTTGTACCACAGGCGTTTTGGGCCACTGGGAAGAAGAAGAGGAGGTTTTAAGAGCCGGTGTCGTGCCAGAACAGGAGCTCTGAAACTGGAGGCAGGAGTTATAACCAGAGTTATATTTTAAATACAGACCTAGTGCCATTAGCTAGTTTTTACATACTTATTTGTGTGTTAAACAAACAACAACTAGTATTCTTTGGAGAGAGTTAGCGGTTTCCCCCTGCTTCCAGTCTTTATGCTAAGCTAAGCTAATCGCACCCTGGATGCGTAACATGAACATGAGATCATGTTCATCAGGATTGATTAATCAAACTTAGTTAAACTGATCAGACGGATGACAGAAGTGGATATGTGCGGACAATATATCTAAGAATTGATTAATTAGCTGTAAAGACTGCGTCATAATTATCAATGATTGATGCATACAAGTCCCAGTTTTACTCCTCTTGGAGAAAAGCTTTCTTGTTTCTAATAATTCCATCTTCCAAGAAATGAAATGAAATACTTCTTTTTATTATAACCTTAAATCCCTTGAGTGCAAACCAATTAAGAATATTTAATCCCTCTATTTAAAGTGCAAATTGAAATCCTTAAAAACGAGGAAAAACTTGTGGAAACAGCAGCACAGATAGCAGAAATCATTAAGTAACAGCTGTAGTGTCCCCGGAAGGACAAAGAGAAGCCAGTCGGCTTGTAAAATACACATTAAAGTGCCTCAAACGCGCATTATAAGAAGGAGAAAATGAAGGATAAAAGCCTGTAAACGAAGGAGTATTTTCTGTAAAGTGTAGAGCCGAGATGTGAGGTTGCCGGCTGCAGGACCACCTGCTACTACAGCTCCGAGTTTGAGAAATGGTCGTGATGTCTTCCATCGGCTATTTTCACACCCTCCCTCCCTCCCTCCTTTCCTCCCCTGTTCATCTCTTTTAGTAAGACAGACAGCGCCGAGGCTGAGAACACGTTTGACGCTCAGCCAAGGAGAGGAATATTTCACCGAGACCGGTGTCAGCGTGGACACCTCCGGCTGGCGAAAACACAAATGGGTCGATACGCTGATTGGCACATAGCTGCCGAGTCACTGGTCAGGTCCTCTTCTGACAGACTGAGACAAATCCATCCGGATGGACCACATACTGCTACTATAGGTGCTGGCAGGCAGGCAGCCTCGCGCTAATTTACATTTCTACAGTGGTAACCTTGCAGTCCCTGAACTGCTGCATGGCCAGAGCCGGAAGCAGGGTCTTAAACATTCGACAATTTCTCAACTAAATTAGCTACAACTTCTGTTAGGAGGTGTAAAAGTAGTGAATAAAGGTCTGAAGAGGTTCAGTTATGACAACAGTTTTTAAAATAGTTGACATATTTAGCTGTGCAAGCAGTCACTTTTTAGTCCAGAGTGACAGATCTGGACTACTAGGACTGTTGGATGGAGTACCACTCAACAATAAACCAGTAAGAAAGTCAGAGCATCAGCTGCTGTTCAAATTTAGGAAAGCTACAACATGTTCAGCCGACAGTCCAGTCAACAAGAAAGATTGCTTAAACATGAGCCGAAATCATGGCATGCTCTAATGTTAAAGCAGGTCAAACATGAAGACTGTTGACTGAATCCAGAGTCCTCTTGTCCAAGAAAGTCCGTTTAAAAGTGTCTGAATCTTGTTCAATAAAGAACTTTAGAGTCTGTTTCTGTTCCCATGCCTTCACATGAAACAACTTTTCAAACGATTTTCACTGCTGTAGACACATTTCTAATCTCTGTATAAAATCCTGCAAGTTCTGCACCCGGCATCTCGATTGCTTGGTGGAAGGTGGTTGTAAAACTCGGTCTGAGTTGTGTTAAGTTCCAATAAAATGAAACATGTTTAATATTTTCAGTAGTTGTTAGTCTCGGCTCGTGCAAACAGTGTTGTTCAATCATGTGAACAGTGTAAACAACCAACAACAATGCAGGCGATTGGCTACACTGCTGTAAACATAGAGGGGACCTTGGGAGGTGCAAGAACGTGAACTCTCTGTACTCTTGGACTGTAGAAAAGGTGGTGGCGTTGTGGACCGGTGGGTTGGTGCGGCATCTGCAGTGCTGCAGACCCTGTAAGCTCTCGATTTTTCAGCCCATCTATGTTCCAACCCTCACCTATGGTCAAGCTTTGGGTGGTGTCCAAAAGAATGAAATTGCGGTAAGGTGAGGAGCTCAGACATCCTGAAAAAGCTCGGAGTAGAGCCACTGCTCCTTCACATTGAAAGGAGCTGAGGTGATTCGGGCATCTGATTAGGATGCCTCCTGGGCGCCTTCCTTTGGAGGTGTTCCTAGCAACTGGGAGGTGATCCCGGGGCAGACCCAGAACCCACTGGAGGGACTACGTGGCCCATCTAGCCTGGGAACACCTCAAGATCCCCCAGGAGGAGCTGGAATGTGTTGCTAGGGAGAAAAACTCCTGCCAAACCCACCCAAGCCCAGATAATCGGAAGATAATGGATGGATTGAGTTGAGCAAGGGTGCCTCTTGATGAGACCTCCCATTTGTACCACGATCAAATGGAGAAGAAAAAACTGGACAGAAATTGCTACACACACAAACTGTTCAGTTTTTCTTGTAAATGTCCACCCCTCATATTCTCCAAATGAATCTTGTAAATGGAGACCCTGCGAGATCCTCAGTCTTTGCAAAAACTTTGTGACCTTTGACACTCCGTCTTTAGATGTGAGAGGGTTCAAAGTTTTCTAGCGTGGGCGGAAGTCAACCAAATCCAAAGAAATAAAGTTTTCCACAAGCCTACAGACCAAAGACGAAAAGCTGGAGGTGTGAACACGTGATTATTCACACCGACATGGCCTTAAAGCCTCTGCTCGTCTTCTAGAGAAAACAGGTTCGGGTTCTTGTTCCCTAACAAGTGATGTACGGAGACAATAAATCAGATTTGAGCTCAATTCTCCGGAGGAACCTTGACTTTCTAATTCCCACTGTTAGGACAGCCCTTCGACAGTTTGTCTTCCAATCATCCTGCAGAAAATCTCCCCTGATGTTGCCAAATAAATCGGCTTTGATATTCCTACACGCCTCATCCCTGCACGGCGAGCTTGCGGTCTTTAAAGGCAGTGTGGCGTTGGTGCGCCTGACAGCTGAACGGGGAGGCTGTGATGCCGACATGAGGGACGACAACTCCGACATCAAAGCCCTGCAGCACACACACACACACACATATATATATATATATATATATATATATATATATATATATATATATATATATATATATATATACACACACACACATACACATATATATATATATATACACATATATATATATATATATATATATATATATATATATATATATATATATATATATATATGCAGCAGATTACAGAGGCCAGTTATTCATCAGCGCCTTACAAGAGCAAGGTTACAAGTCAGAACACATATACACCCACAGTGCAACTCATTTGTACATGAAGAAGAAAAAGAAGGCGCCTCTCGGCATCCTATCGACGCTCACTTAAGATAATGGGGTCTGTTGGGGAGGATATAGATTGGAGAATGAATCTCAGAGCTTCTGTATGCCGGTGAATGGGCAGGCGAGGCAGATAAAGGACTTTAGAAAGGGACAGTCCTGCACCCGTGGTGGCAATTTGTCAGGATTAAAGCTGGATGGTGTGTGTGTGTGTGTGTGTCGCAGCGTCAGGTGTTGTTCATTACCTCGAGGTCGACGGGGAATCGGAGCACTGATCTGTGAACATGCAGAGGTTATCTGAGGTTATCATCCTCTGAACGTCACGGCCAATGGCCTTTTATTTATCACAAACAAACAAACTGATTTTTTATATATTTTGCTTGATAAATCTTCAATTATTAAAGTTCTAGTGACTTAATTATCTGTCAATAGAATAAATAATAAATAATCTAAATAACCAAGTTATTGTTTCTATTATTAGAAATATTATATCTATTATTTTTAGGTATGTTATGCCAATAATTACAAATGAGTTATTTCTCATTTTTGTACAAAAACATTACCTTTTTATTTATACAGTATTTTTCTGCTTTTTTAAGTTACATACAAACTCATGTAAAATAAACAATACTTACAATATTGACAAAGATTATCTGTAATAATGTGTCTCATTATATAGATGTTTATGTCCATACTAACAATTTAACAATTTAAATCTTATTGAATGTGAATTTTTACATTTAAACTCTGTAAACTAACTAACTAAAATAACTAAAACTAAAATAACTGTAAATTGCTACAGTCGTTAATCATTCAGGGAAAACCTGTAAAATAACAGCGTTTCTCTGCAAACCCTGAAAATGTCAGTAAATTTATAGTTTTTGACATTCATTTGAATTATGATATTTTACAGTAATTTACCGTTTTTTGTTGTGTGTTTTGCCACAAGAAGTCTGGATATGGTATGACAACGCTTAACAGGTTGTTGTACATCAACTTTTATATTGATATTTCGACGTTGGACGCGACAAATGTGAAATTAACTGCTCGTCATCAATTAACACTAATACGAGCACAATGAGAGGAAGAGGTTTACATTTTCAAAATAAGATAATTATGAATATATTGTGCAGTGTTCGGTGTGAACAGGATTGAGAGGGTTGGTGGGTGGAAAAGAGAAAGAACGAACAGCCTCAGAGAGCCTCATATGATCGTCTTTACATCCACCTGAGCTGAATGACGCCCTCCGACCTGCACAGACCTCAAACACACACCATCGTTGGCAAACCTGTGATTACCATCCTCTCTCTCGCCTTTCTCGTAGCATCATCTCCCTCTTTGAGCCTCCACATACGTTCACTCACATGTTGCCTGACAAGAGCCCTGCAGCAGAGCAAGCGAGCGAGAAAAAGAATGTCAAACACAAAACACACAGACGCGTACTGTACATACACGGCGGCGGACACGCCTGACCTTCAACGGTGTCTCCTGAGGCCAAACACGTGAGAGGCTACCTGTATTCAAAGCAAAGATCCCTGATGGCCTTCTGCTTTCAAGCTACCTCTAATGGAATTGGTTCGGCTTCACAATACTCTCCTTTCTGAGCAGATTCTGCCGATCGAATGAAAAAACACAAACTGATTGGTTTCCACAAAGCCGTCAGACCTTCAGCTGTTCAGAGCTGTTCAACAACATGTAGCTAACGTTGAAGAAACATCCAAACCTGAGCGCAGACAAAGGACACGCCGTCCTTCCTAACCGCCTGCAGAGGTTAGGAAACATGTTGATGTTATGCAAATAGATTTCCCCCCTCGGTTTTTTTTTAATCCAGCACTTCCTCCTACACACTGCGACACAAAGCCATTGTGTCAGATAAATTCATTACAGAGGCTGTCTCTCATTACAGACCACACATCTGAGTGTTAAAGACAGGGAGAGCCAGGAAACACGAGCTCAACAGGACTGAAGGAGTTAAAGGATAATACTGTTACTGTTATGATTAGTCAATAAATCAGTTAGTCTATAATCTGGGTACCTGAGACAATTAATTGATAAATAATTCAACAGTTAATCGATAAAATAATTGTTAATTGCAGCCTCACTTTAGTTCATGACAGATTACAGCTAATGACAGAAAATCACACTAAATGCTAGCTGCTAAAAGGATATAAAAAAGGAAGCTATATGCTAAACTTTAGCACCTTACCTTTACATTAATGCTGGAATACCATACTAACATGCTAAGTGTTAGCATCTTACCTTTAGATTAATGCTAGTATAGCATAACGGGATAAACTTTAGCATGTAGCTTATGGCTTGATGCTAAAATAGCATAACAAGCTAAGCTTTAGCATCTTACTTTTAGATTAATGCTAGTATAGCATGACGGGCTAAACTTTAGCATGTAGCTTATGGCTTGATGCTAAAATAGCATAACAAGCTAAGCTTTAGCATCTTACTGATGCATTAATGCTAAAATAGCATAACAGGCTAAGCTTTAGCATCTTACTTTTAGATTAATGCTAAAATAGTTTAATAGTATGAACTTTAGCATGTAGCTTATGGCTTGATGCTAGAATAGCATACAAACATGCTAAACATTAGCATTTTGCTTTTAGATTAATGCTAGACAAGAATGCTAACATGCTAAATTTACTCCTGTAAAGCTAAGATTTAACAGTTTAGCTGTATGTTAGCCGTTTATGAACATACTAAATGTTGCATGCTAAATATCGACATGTCAACATGATAATGTTAGCATGCCACCTAGCTTACATGCTAAACATTACATCACATTAGCCTCAGGTCAATGAATTGAACAGAATAAACTTAATGAGCGTCCTGGTGTTGACTTTGACAATCACACTTGCATGAAGTTCACATTAACACTTACAGAGGGTCATTTTGGGTGCCGTGTCGGCTTGATTGACAGCTGTCTCCGTTTATCTCCCTCAGCCGTGGCGGTTGCCACTTAGTTCGGCTCCACACAGGCCAAATTTTGAGTTTTGTGCCTGAAGCAGCTGACAAAATGGTGTTGAGTGTAAACTCACACCTCAGGCTTTAAAAAGCCCTCAACACAAGGGGCGACGTCACGGATGCTGCATCGACGTTCGTCTGCAGCTGATGCTTAAAAGTTTGATGCTGAAGTTAGTTTACAGGTTCTTCCCGTCACACTCGCACATCACACTCTGTTCTCTGACAGCAGCACAGGTGTGGACGGACTCTCTTGAGCTAAATGAGATACAGTAACACCTGGTGTAGCATTTTGCACAGTAGCCCAAGTGTTAATGACTCGAACAGTTGGTGGGCAAATTGACAGGATAACAAGCTCTGATGAAGGCCCGCGGAGTTAATCAATGCCAGTGACATCCGATGAGACGCTCGTAAAGAAACACACACAAAGAAACAGTCAATGGGAGGCAACAAGAAGCCAGTCAATGGAGAGTACAATGCAAACTCAGCAGCTGAGAGCTGAACAGGCTCCAGCGTCAGGCACAAAAACAGGGTCGATATACACCGACTCCCCTGTGTACAAGAGGAGTTGCACAGCAGGAGAGTCGGTGGTGTTGCTACAGAGGTCATAAATCAGCCACCCGGCATCACGTGTCATCACTCAGGCGGACTCCGGGCATGTTTCAATCAACGGGCCGACAGACATGATGACAGCACAAAAAAAAACAAAGGTGCCCAAGGACTACGAGACACCGGAAAGAATGACACATATCGAGCTTCAACAACAGCATGAATGAACGTCTGGAAAGAGAAACAACGTGCGAATCCAGCCTTGAAGTCAAGAGATATGGGTCACATGTCTTCAGAGCTGCTCTAACATGCTGTCACACATACAGTACAGTTCAAAGGCTCACGGACGGACTCATGAATATTCCCTCAGACGGATCCGTCATCGGTCCCCTCAAAAAGCCCTTTGCTCCCTCCATCTGAACCCTGAGCTACAAGAGCTGTCAAGGCTACTTTATCATGTGGTCACATCTCATCAAAGCAGGGAGAAAAAAGGAGGTTTTAGTGAGTTGGAGATTAGATTATGAGGAGGCAAAAAGGATGGAAAGCTCATTTTTGACCTTTGAAACGGTTGTTAACACAATAATCTCTCCACAATGTCAACATGAAGCCTTTAAAGTTGACAAGAAACATAAGAATCAGTGGAAATCTGTAATTTGGTCTGATGAGTCCAAATCTGAAATTTTTGGTTCCTACCACCTTTTCTTTGTCAGATACAGTGAAGGTGAACAGATGGTGTCTACATGTGTGGTTCCCAACGTGATGCACAAAGGAGGAGGAGGTGATTTGGTGTTGACAATTTAGTCAAAATTCACATTTAATCCCCAATTACCAACCGGGTATGGATGCCGCCGGAGCTATACGCGGCTGTCCTAGCCAACATTTCAAACCCCACCGGGCCTTGCCATGGTCCGATTCAGAAGCGTCCCAGAAGCAGGCCTTAGAAGCACCTAAACCAAGGAAAATGACCAAATCTGAGCAAGTAAACAAAGTCTGGCGGGCTAACCGCTTCTGAAACGCACCGGGTGGGTTTGAAGTCGCGTGGAGGACGGACCAAAACAGCGACAGAGACGTGCCCGGTGAGATTTTGGCGTAAACCAAGCGTGGCTGCCATTCTGCAGCGACATGCCATCCCATCTGGTTTGAACTCTGGACCATTTTTCAACAGAACACCTCAAGGCTATGTTAGAGCTATTTAACCGAGAAGAAGAGGGATGGAGTGCTGCCTCAGATGACCAAGAATCTGCAGGGATCACCCAACTCTGACCCATTTGAACTGTAGGAATGGAGAATGCCAATTTCCACGTGTTATTTCATAGTTTTGGTATCTTCAGAGTTCCTCTATAATGTAGAAAATAATAAAAATTAAGTTGTGTCCAAACTTTTGACTGGTATTGTACATAGGAAGATGTCGTCCTCTGAAATGACTGTCGGTGAAGCCAGGAGGGCCGACACCAACCTACTTGAATTACTAAACAGATCGAGGACGTGAGCAGAGATTTAGATGTTGGAGTCAGAATCGAGCATTTAAAATCCCACAATGACTGAGCAAATTTTATCTGCTGTTAAAGATAATGTGATACAATCAAAAGCTCCAAGGCAGCCACTAAATGGACCTCGAGGAGAGATTGTTTTTTCCAAGGTCAAGAATGAACTTTGAAACTCAATAAATGTGCAAATCTCCACAGCTTTGAACCCAGAGATCATGAAATGACACCAGTAAACTACAAGTGAGCTAATTTTAGCAGATATAATAGCTTAAAATCAAGCAACACTAATGGTTTAACATTGGATGCAGCTTTCCTGTGGGAGCGCAGAGCAAATCTACAAATCTGTCTCAATTAGCGAAGGCAGGAACCGTCGTTCCTTCTGCTGGTGCCGGTTTAGTTTGATCTAACGAGCATAATTATACATGAAAATCTCTGCCTAGTCCGGTATTAAGTAAACACAGCCACAGGAGATGCAAAACACTCATTTCGAGGCCAAGTTTGGACATCCGCAGTACCACGATCCAAATATAGAAAGTGCGCCGGCAGCCAAAAAAGATGAGCTCAGTTCCTCTGAGACATCAAGGAAATGCCACTCACAGATTGTGTGATTACCAAAACCTGCAGCTCACGAAATGAAAACTCCACCTGCCCTCCGGTGGGTGCCCACCTGTGAGTTTTTGGCAACAAAGCCCCCCTCTATTTCTTTTTGAAGGATTTGTTTGATCGCGCTTTTTTTTTTTTTAGCTCAGGCCACCCCGACGAGTAGACAGATTATCATCGGCCGTCTGGGGACGAGGCAGAGCTGCAGGATCAGTCCACAAAACCGGGCCGAGGTCGCGCCTCTGGATGCAGATAAAGCTTTTACTTTTTATCAAAAAGCCAATCCCCAAAAGCTGCAGTGTGGCGCAGCAGCACTGTCAGACTTTGTGCTGCAAGAGTGGTTAAATTATAAGAAAAGGTAATGGCAGCAATTTCAAAGGGCAACTTAAAAAAATGATGCTTTTCTTGGAATAACCAAATTGCTCTGGTAAGAACTCAGAAATTGGCAGGTTATAATCGTGCAGCTTTCAAAAAGAAGTTCATTTTCCAATTTGAGAAACAAAATCAGTGAAAACGCATCGACTCCAGAGGGGAAAACTTTTAGGAAACGTCCAGCAAGGTGACATCAAACCAAAAGGAAACCCTCAGGAAACGCAGAGGCAACACATCTGACTCTGGTAAGTCTGTCTATCTGGACTGAGAGACGCCGTAATGATCCAACCAGTCCTTTTTCCTGTGAGCGTGAGAGGATGTGTTCGTAACACGTGCCAGACTTCCATTTGGAGGTAGTCCATGTCAACTCAGTTTGGTGGGAATGAATGAGACACTTGCTGTGCACAGACTCATTTTGTGATTTAAGCTGATAAACCGGCTGCATTTTTTCACATTCAACTCCAAAGCGCAGCTCTAAAGAGTGAATCAGAGTTATATTTTCTAGCATTAGTTTCCAATTTACACGTATTATTAAAGTAGAATCTGTATATGGTCGCGTTATCTCATCATTTACACCCGATATAACTGTGTCGTAGCTTTGTACTACTTGTCACCAGCCTTATAAAGAACATTCAGAACACATTCAGACCCAGGACCGAACACAACCAGTCCTGGCAGGGAATACAGCTGTAGCCTACAGTGGTGGTTTGCTTGCCGGGTTTGGATCCTGGCATCCCGAGGCTGAGTCGGTTAGCAGTTGGCTACTTGGCAATGTTTCCATCAGGAAAGCCTGTAAATCGGTAGTTCAACGTTATTCCCTGTTGTTGTGTCTGAGGCTGGGCTCAAACCCAGTTCGAGCCAAGTTCTGTTGCCCGCTAATAGCAGATTCAGTTAGCAGCACTTAATTAGCAATTAGCTACTTAAGCAAGTGGTTCGGCTAAAGCTATCCGTCCATCAGGAAACATCAGAAGGAAAACCAGCAAATCCACACAATTCTGTATAAAATATGACCCAGTTCCACCAAAAATTACTGAATAAAGTGATAAAGTTTTTCCATAGATGCGTACGGCCGCCCTCAGAACAGATTGTATCAAAGCTACGGCAGCGTCTTTGATCTTTGATGTTATACATTTGAAGACGTCATCTTGTTCAAGTCTTTATTTGTTGACAGTTTATAGTCAAGAAGTCAAGAAAATAATCATTGGTTGCAGCTCTAAATCAGAGCCAGTGGAGAAGACGGCTAACTCGGCTAAATCAGCTACCTCCATCAGTCATATGACCTCCCACCTTGTCCCAAAGTGACGGTCCCGTTTGGGCTCAGTATGGTGTCAAGAACAAAAGCAAGATTAGCATAGCTTAGCATAAACACTGGTGGCAGGATGAAATAATGAGTAGCTGTATGGAGCTGGAGCCAGGAGGTGATTAGCTTAGCATAAAGACCCAGAAACTACTATCCTGGCTCCGTCTAAGCTTAAAAATAAGCCTAACAACACCTCTAAAGCTTGCTAATTAACAGCGTGTTTGATTGAGCAGCTTCATAATTAACAGCTCAGACACGGAGTGGTAGCTGTCAATCGTTTTCCCAAGATATCAAGATGACTTCTTACTTCTTTATCCAATTAACAAACATAAATGTTTAAAAAGTACGGCACAAAACTCAGGAGCCACTCCAGGTGAACTTCTTTCTCAGCACCTGGTGCTAAATGTAAATCCGGTCCACCGAGGGAGCAGCTACCTCGACAAAGATACCAATATATCAAAACACCTGTGGGGGCCCTCCTCCTGTTGCCATGACCACCACCAACACCGGCAGAGTCACGCTAGCGCTATCGTCACCGGCTGCCGACGGGGACTCGGCGCTTCCTAAACAAATTAGCCCGGAGAAAACTGCTGAGGCCCGAACGCTTTAATTACATCAACCTGAAACCAAATTATATCCCGACTGCTGCTGCTGCGTGTAATAACTAACGTACACGAAACAAGCGCTCCTCCTTCCTCCTCCTCTTCGTCCCACTCCATCATCAGTTTGGAACATTTATATCGGTGTATTCATTCCCAGGAGAGACAGAGAGAAATGTCAAGACAAGGGAGACATGGCTTATCCTCCCTCCCTGGCCTTTTCGCTTCTCCTTCTATCACTCCCTCCATTCTTCTCGCTCGCCTCTCCTCATTCATTCCCTGCCACGCCACCTCTTTCTCTTTTTATCCTGTCATCTACATTGTGCGGAGAGCGTCTCGCCGTTCGTTCCTCCTGAGCCTTGGCTGTGTAAGCAGAGCGGCCTGAGATGAGACACAGAGGTGCCGTACTCGGAATAGTGAAGCACAAAAAGCTGGATGCGATTTTAAAATTCTGCCACCGGCAGAGAAAAATGAAATATGTCTCCTCGTTTAAAGGATCGACGTCTGATTTAAAGACTGCGTGATGGAATTAAAGTAAACAAAGTCAAACTGAGGTTTTCTAAAGTTAGCAGTCTATAAATAAAGTTTTACACAGAGGAAGAGCTGAAAAGATACAGACGTGTCACGAAACACGAGATAATTAAATATATATAAATATTATAATATATATGAAATACTGAATGTTTCACCTTTAACGCTACTACTACTACTACTACTATTAATACTTCTACTACTTCAGCTACTTCAATTGCTACTACTTCTACTTCAACTACTACTTCATCTTCTTCTAGTACTTCTACTTTTACTACCACTACTTCTACTACTTCTTCTACTAATACTTCTACAACTAATTCGATTACTGCTACTACTTCTACTTGTACTCCTGCTTCTACTTCAACTACTACTACAACTACTACTACTACTACTACTACTAATGATACTACTTTTACTACTACTACTACAAATACTACTTCTACTTCAACTACTACAACTAGTACTGCTACTACTACTACTCTTTTTACTTCTACTACTTCTACTATATCTACTACTACTTTTACTACCACTACTTCTACTACTTCTCCTAGTACTTCTACTACTAATTCAATTACTGCTACTACTTCTACTGAACTACTACTCCTACTACTTCTACTACTACAACAGGACAGTGAAGGATCACTCAGGATCATTTGACGTTGTCACATTAACCTATAAGAATTTATTCACTGTGATCATTTAACAATAATTGCATGACAATGATAATTAGTTGCATTGCTGTTCTTCATGTTCTAAAACATTCAATCCATCTTTAATCCAAAGAGTTTCGAGGAACATGGAGCTCTCATGGAGTCATTATAAAAACACTACAGACTCCGTGACCTGCTGCTTACCTGTTTGAACTCAAAGAAAAGTACAGCAGCCTCGTGAAGGCGAGTCATATTGTTTATCTTCAAACCATTACAGCGCCATCCAGGCACTAAGGCAATTAATTACTGAATTATACCATGCTGGTGCACGATGAATGCAATAGGCCCTCGGGGCTTTTTTCTCATTACCAGGTACACACTGTCCTACATGGACAAAGCAGGGGGAGGCTTTTAATAACATTTAGTATTCAGATTAAACTGTTGTTTGCAGCCAAAGCTCCGATTTCCAGGGTTTGGGCTCCAAAGTAGGATCAATTTACAATCCAATTAATTCAAATTGTGTGGAAACACGCTCACAAGGAGGAAAACAATCGTCCGTCCCATTAAGACGAAGACAAACAGGGTCTGGAGCAGGAAGGAGGTGGACACCTTTGACGATTAACTACGCTAGAAATACGCCAATAAAAGGAGGTCAGTCACAGGAATAAGACCCTCTACTTAAAGCTGCATTTCCACGGTCAAACGGTGGATTTATTCCAGCTCGCCAAACATTGTTTTATTCTCATTTTAAGAAATGTTTTACAGAAAACACAAACTCCAAAACTCCATACAGTTCGTGCATCTCACATCGGCCTTCGGTCCTCTATTGATGGAAAACAGACTATTTACATCTAAGTATTTCTTTGTTGTTAATGTTACATCCACAGAGTACAAGCTAACTCAAGGGGTGACATGTTTTAGATATTAATAACTAAAAAGAATAAATAAAAAACAGTGTTATGAGTTTGATGGTCATCAGTGGCTTCTCTATAAATCAGGCATTAGCTGCCAACTGAAGAACGCAGTGCCAGCTTGTATACCTGAAGGTGATTTTGTGTCCGCAGTGTAACGAGGAAAACATAAAAAATAATGGTCGCACATAAACTAACAAGTGTGCAATGAGGTGTGATACACTTGTCCTGTGTCACATTAATCTGAATAGATTTCCACTGATCTCTCTTGTTGTTTTTTATTTGATCGTAATCGACTATATAAAATTCATCACTTTTTACAGATCAATTCATATTATGTCAAACTTAGACTTTAAAAAAAAAAAGAGACTTTTGCTGCCAAATTAAGTGGCTAAATTTATGTTGATATTATCGGTAACATAGTACGTTACGGGTAATACGTTGCTGTAATACGTTACCATAACACATTACCATAATGCGTTAGGGGTAATATGTTACGGGTAATACGTTACTGCAATACGTTACCATAATACATTACCGGTAATACGTTACCGTAATGTAACAGTATTCTTTGGCCAGAGAGGGCTCAGTAATCATCATATACACAATCAGCTGTTATCATGTGACCAAAGATCCCATTGAGCTCCTTTGACAGGCTGTTAGATGTGGTCGAAAGCTCTGGAAAAGGTGAAAATAAGTGGAGTTGTTTTGGGGTTTGTTTGTTTTTTTTGGTAACTATTTCCAACGTACAACTACATTTTCCAAAATATAGAATATATCAGTTGATATCAGTGATCATACAAGTGACAAATAAGGCGTCTCCATGGAAAATCAGCTACTTAAAGATGATCTACTTAAAACAAGTCAAATTTCAGCTTAACTACCGTGTAGAGTGGTTGAATTTAAATGTAATACACTAGAAAAATCTTTTTTTTTTAAATGTTTTTGTCATTCAAACCATAAATAGAGACAAACAAGTTGATATATTTAGGAAAATATGTAAATATAAAATCTTTACAACCCCTTGTGTTGTTAAATTGAAACACAAATGATGCTCGCCTGTATATTTATACAATATAAAACAGTTCAAATAGATAAAAGAAAGAAATAAAGACCATTTATTGTCACTTTGACTGGTAAAATTTGATATAAATGTCTTTAAATTTATAGTATTCAACGCTGTTTCAGTCATAACGATTATCTGCATGTTTAATTAAGAAAATAGAAAGCTATTAAATATTTCTTGCTATCACTGTGTTTCTCAGCTGTGCTCCATCTGTGTGCGGGTCACTTCCCGCTACGCCACATGTGACCATCAACCTCCCCACTGGCAAGGTGCTGGGCGAAGCCTCGCCGGCTGCCATGGAGATCCACCGACACCGAGACGCCTAATGTGGCAGACGGAGGGAGGGCAGAGGGGGGATATAAAGCTGGCTGGCTGTCCCAGTTTGTCATTTCTGTTTGTGTGCTGATTCAGACTTAAAAAAAACAAAACAAAAAAAAAACAGGTAAAGCTAAAAAAGAGAAAAGGGAGGTCGGAGTCATTGAAGCGCTTCCCCGTGGCAGTAAAGACACATTAGAGGCCCAGTGGAGGATTTGTGATGGATGAAGTAAATGGGATGCTGCTGCAGACTCCCTGGCGACCACAATATTTTTTTTTTTTCTGCTTTGCTATCTTCAGAGGAGCATGTGTGAGATATTCCCTTTTACTGTATAATATATATATATATATAAAAATTATTTTGTGGGACAGGCTAGTCTATCAGTATCGACACACGTGACATCTAATTTCATCTGCCAGTCTCTGAGCTGTATCCTTTCTGGATTGGAAATGAAAATTATTCATTCAGCACCCTCTGTCGCAGCCACCCATGACTTGTTTTACGTCCAACAATGATCCGTGTGAACGGCTGCCAAGCAAATAAATTTGGCTACGAGGCCGGGCTCGTTGGCATCGCTGAAAAGAGCGAGCGGCGGTAAATCCAAAAAGCACTACGTCTTTATTATGATGTGAATTGAACGGAGCGACGTGGACGGAGTGGACAAGAAATGAAATGTACCCTGTTTTCCATCTTGGCATTGAAACTATCACCTGTCACACAAGTCAGTCAATCACACACACGGGGGGTTAAAATAGATCAAAACATCCGACAAGACTGTAAACTATAGCGGGTTTAATGTTTTAACTGTTCCATGTGATAAATATAGTCATTAAATTAAGTTTTTAATCTACAAATCATTTGTAGACAGCTAGTTTGGCTCCATTAAATCAGAAATAGCAGACATCCATCCGCATTTTCCATCAAATTCTGAACAGCTAGCCAACAAAAGCTAGACATGACAATCAAACAGAAGCGTTGCGTTAACGTAATTCTTCCTCCAAAGCCTCTTAACCATTTCCAGACTAATACACTTCAGGACTAAATAACTTCCACATTCACACAGACTAACTTCACCTGTATTTTGACAGTATCTGCTATTGGCTGACCTGAATGCTAATGTTACATTACAATGCTTAGTTACGGTTAAAGGATAATGTCATTCTTGGTTTAATGTTACTTAGGTTTTGATTTTATTGTACACATCAAGGTCATTTCTGCAATATGAGAACACGGCAACATTGCTACAAACAAGTCCAACAAAAGCTAACACTTAAGCCATGCTAACTCCTTTATTTGGAGGTAAAACTGAAAATTAGCACCTTGCTTAACAGTGGCTAATACCTTTACTGTTTGGCTAATGTAAAGATTTGTTTTGTGTGAGTGTATTTGTTAAATTATTGCCAAAACTATGAATCTGAAACGTGACGAATAATTTGTTAATATTACTTAACACACTAATGATCATGTAGAGATGCAAGCTAAACGCTTAAGCCTAATTGTTGTGTATTTATATGCTAACATTTGACATATCATGTTGACATGATAGCATGTAGCATGTGACAGTGTTAACATTAACATCATTTAACATGTAAGCTTCATAACATGCTAACTTTGGCATGTTTATATGCTATGTTCCATGATAGCATGCAGCTAACATGGTAATATTTGGTTTACCAAAAGTTTAGCATGTTAGCATTAGCATGCTACATTTAGCTGTTGTGGAGAGTCACGGCACTGCTTCTTTGTCTTCTTTTACCTGCCTACCTGGTGAGCCGGATCAGGTGTGGCTAAGGCACCGACACCAGATCAACTGAACACCTACGTCAGATGTGGACAGCGCAGGTAGCAATAGATGTCTATAAACGATAAACCGATTTAAATCCACCTTGTCATGACCTGTAGTGGATGTTTTTACCAGAGTTTGTAGGGCTACATAAAAATTCAGGGGCTCACTACAGTCATGAAAGCTAACCCAACCATAGCTGACATTTAACTCCAAAGTGTTGGACAAACTTCGTGCTGCCCCTCTAAAATCAGATAAACTCCCCTGCTGCTCATCTGCCTTTGAGCCTCATGCTGTCTTTCCTTTTATCTGCCCTTCTTTCCTTGATCACTCGTCCTTTTTTTCTCTCTCTCCTTTATCTCCTCGCTGGAGCTCATTGCCAAGTCTCCATCAAACCCCCCTCAGACCCTTTAGGGGTTGTGTCCTTGTGCAACAACAATCTCAATCACGACGGGCATGTGTTGTGACTCCTCTGCCCTACAGACACAACACAGCGTGCAGCCTTTTCCCTAAAAATGTCCCAAAACAAGCTCCGCCAGGTTCAAAAAAGGGGGAGGTCACCCTGGAAAAAAAATATATATATTTGAACAAAGACCTCCTGGGATAACAACCATATTAACAACTCTCCTCCTGGGCCACCAGCCTGCCAGAACCCGACAGAAAAGACATGAAAAATATAAAAAATACAACCCCATGTACCCAATCTGATTGCAGCTCAACCAAACCGCCACAGCAAGCCAATTTTTTTCTACAAACTAGCTTTCAAATTCAATCCCCGAGTCAAATCTGAAAGTAAAATTAGACGCCCGTGGCTAGGATGTGTGGACGGAGGCTTACGTGGTCCGGAGGATGGAAACAAATGGAAATAATAACAGCGGTGGATTTATCTCGTCGCCTCTGTACAATCATTAAGTCGCCATATGCTGCTTTTATTCTCGTGATGCTTTCATGAAGAGTGGCTGTCACAGATTGTGTCATGTCCTTGTAATAAATAACGAAGGCGCACACGAGCTGGTGAGGCAGACAGTCGCAGATGTTGGAATAAAAAAAAAGAAAAAAGTGGGTCAGGTGTCTGAGCTGATGCTAACTGCACGGCTACATAATGAGCGAGCAGGCGAGCGCTCGGCGCCCTAATCAGGAAGAATGGGTGGTAATAATTTGTAATGGTTTCATCTGTATGCAAAACCGGTCACGCGACAGCTCCCACCTGAGTGTGATATTGGAAGAAGCTCATCGTTAAAGGTCAAGAGGTCAGGTGAAGAGTTGTTTCCCGTGTTGTAAATGGCTCCCGTAGCTCTGTCAATATCTCACTTCTAGAGAGGGTTATGTACCGTGGACCTTCACAGCTCAGTGATGTTACACAAGCTCATCCATCACCTTTCATATCTGCCTCAGCTGGGTCCATTGGCAATCTGATCAAAAGTGACACATAAACCTTGACGAAACGCCGGATCATCGCGCCAAATCCCGTTTTTTTTGTTTTGTTTTTTACGACGCACCGCTTCCTCTCCCCCGCCGTAAATTGTCCATAAACAATCCAACTCGTCAATCATATCTGGATCATTTGACCAATCACGGTGGCACGCCCCCTCGTCAAATTAAACCTCCGCACCAACAGATAATGACGACAATTATCAGCCTTTAAAGTTAAAGAGTCTGCTCCAGTCTTTTGCTCGCTCGTGAAACCCAATTACGCGCGAGGTTTACGCACAAAAACATTTATTAACACCTCTTAAAGGGTCATAATACATGTCCGCAGCTTTGTGATCTGTATTTTAACCATAATGACTGGCATGTTTCATAAATACTGCAGTAAAATACCTGTGGATGTCCCGGCACGGGAGTACGGACACGTAAAAACCAGTGCAGCTGGTAAGTCTGCACACTGGTTAATAAATACAACGGGTCAGGTTTTACAACACAGATGTATTTGTGTGTGAGACTTTGTACTTTTCACACATACTGAGGCGATGTAAAATAATTCTTTGAATTTTAAAATCATTATAAATTATTTATAAGCAATTAGTCTGCATTAACCCACATTAAAATGTCGAGGATCAACAGGTTAAACTGGAGAATAAACAATGATTTTTAGCATTATGATTACATATATTGTTAAGCCACATATTTACATACATGTAAAGCATAATGCCGCAAATCACCTGGTGGTGTGTCTGTTTGTGTTGAACGTTAACCACTGTGAAATAATCAGGACATAACTTTTTATTTCGCTGATTAACCGGCTGTATCAATGCCGGCGCTCCGTCACTCTCATTTACTGTCCTTGTCGTTCAACCACTGCTCGCTCAAACCAAATTAAACTTCTTCACGACTCTATTTTGCAGCGTAACTTGCACGCCAGACTCAGATTTGGAAGCTGGTTACATGAAGCTGGATAGTCTCAGTTTTAGAGACATTTCAGGCTGACTGTGGATCAGTTTGGCTAGTTTGAATGCATGATTGGCGGACACAAGACGTCAAGGATGTCAAACTGTGCTTTTTCCAAAAGTTGGAAACTTGTTTTTTAGCAGCTGAAGTGAACTAGCCGTACTCAAATTAATGGAAAAAAACGTGTTTTCGCTGCAATCCTGCCTGAATGCACCCTGAGGCTGGACTTTTCTTAACTGCACCAAATCTCATTGAAATGAATGAGACTGCTTGAACACAGCTTTGTTCTACTCAAGAAAAGAGAGTAGTTTTGATCAAAACAACATTTATTGTGTCCGTATCAGTCCAGCTGATTGGCTGCTATCAAAAAAAGGACACAAAAAGTGGTTTTTGGGACGAATATTTTAAAAACTTGAGGTCCACTTTGACAAACGTAAAGCTTGTCCTGTTTCTCTCCACGCATCAACCCTTTGAGCTCCCGGAGGGGAAGTCATCGTCACCGAGGTCAATGGATTTTCAGCTGTGTTTGAAAAAAATAATGAAACACGCTATAAAAACCGGAGTACTGAGGTGTGATGGCACCGTGCAGGTTCGTCCTCATGTCTGACACTACACTGTTGGTGACTCAGAGAGACCTTCATCCTGCAAAGCTGGAACACGCTTCATGCACGTCTGCGCAAAACATCCACACCTACCGAGGTACTTATTTACTACGGGTGGATTCTTGACACTGTCTGTATTATCTGTGTGGAGATAAGGAACGCTCTGAGTGCTCGCCCGTCTGAACACATCCATGTTAAAAATATGAAAAAAAAAAGAATATTTACAGATGAGGATCTGTTTGGTGTTATTTCCTCGTGCAGCTGTAGCCAGCATAGTGACTGCACAGCACACAATGATGTGATCACACGCAGCTGGTCCATAGTGATTTAAAGAGGCCTGCAGCGTGGCTTCTTTTTCTTTTTTTAAACGTAATTGCGCACTCATGCAGTGATACTATAGCCATTACTCCATGTGTTTTCTCGTAATCACACATCCAATATTTGCCGTTTGTTCGAATGCACCGAAGGAACTGAGTGAAAAAGAGAAGAAGCCTTTTTAACAGCGGACGTTTTGACACGTTCAAGCAGGAATACCAGCTACGAAATAACAACAATGGCTGTTTTACATTACAGTACAGTTTTTAACTCCTGTTGATGCTACACTGACTTGTAATCAGGTGAATGGTGTCTCTGTCATTCATACATCTGTTCTCACACTATGTAACTTTGGGCTCCGGAAGTGGGTAAGTTTTTAGGGAATGCTGACTGGGAGCAGAGCTGGTGTCGTGCTAGAACAGGAGCTGGGCAATTTGGCAGTGTAACAGGGCTCAGCAGCTTCTACGGACATAATGGCAGAGGTGAAAAGACCAAAGAGGATGTTGACAGGGGAAGCTATGAAGAGAAAATCACAAAGAAGCTAACAGACAAGAGTAAATCTGGGACTGACTTTTAGTAGTTGGTGAGAGCTTGGTAAACTAAAAGGCTGAAAGACAGACGCCGAGCTGGGCTGACTGCTGTTGGACTAGTAAGTAATATTTGCTGGCTGCTATGTCTTGTGTTGTTGACCTTGTTGTTGTTTGGCTGTTAGCAAAGTTGTCGACTTGCTAGTTTTTGATCATAAGTAACGTAATACCACAGACGGATTACACTCTGGGGGCAACAAATCACAAAAATACCAATTTCTCTTGAATGTTGCTTTAACGCTAACATAGAAATTGTTAGTTGCTGCTTTTCTCGGTTTCATGATTGTAAAATGAACATATTTGGGTGTTTGCAGAACAAAAAAAACAACTTGAAGATGTCATCTAAAGAAATTTTGTGGCCACAATTACGAAATAATAATCCATAGATTAATTAATACCAAAAATAAATCGCCCTGTTGATGCTATTGGTTAGTAGTGATCAAACACAGTCATTTCCATCTACACACCAACACAAGGATTTACCAGAATAAGAGATGAGAAACTGCCCCCATGGATCCCATTTGACTACTGAAGGAAGCATTACACCCCATTAAATCACTGGAAATTGGACGGCTGGTTAAACCTACCTCCAACAAACTGGGCTTCATGTATGTTGCAACATAAATGAACGTACATGAAGGTAAAGTGCAGCATCCACAGATATCATCCAGCCTATATTCAGTCAGTGTCACGTATGGAGTGAAACCCCCTCTTCCTCCTCTCGGCAGATCCGAGTTTTCTTCTTCTTCTCATCAACTTAATGGATTGTGAAAGCAAGGTAAATGATTTCCCTCTGACAACAGAGGATGCATTAGCCTTCACCATCCGTCAGCGTTTACAATCCATCCTGCGAACGGAAATAACGGCATCTATCATCGGAGGAGACACCCGCAAAACAACGGGAACACCGGGGGGACGATGATTGATTCAAATTGGATCTTTTTCAGGAGGAAGAAGCGAGCGCAGAGCGAGAGATGCCACAGGTTCGCGCCTTTTCCACCTGAAAAGACCTGAAAACTCGTCGTTGAGGATAGATGGATGAGTCAACGGGTCTATCAATACGCCTGTGTGTACGTAAAGAAGCCTTATTTTAGATAGAGCGGTGAAACAAATCGAGTGTCAGGCAGCAGGAAAGAGGAACGCGGCGGTATCGGCTCACGAGTCTTGATATCAGGAAGCTAAAAACACAATAAGTGCTTTAAATAACACATCTCCTGATGCGTGCAGTTCACGGAGAGAGTCTCAATTTGTGGGATAACCTTGGAGTTTCCTAACGCTGCGAGTTACTTCTGTCATCTTCCCTCAATTGCCACTTTAAACCTCATCCTCTCCTCATCTCTTCTCTCCGGTTTCCTTTATGGCAAATTAAATTTACCCGAGCAACGCACCACGCTCTTCTTAAAGCTGAGGAGAAACCTCCACCACCCTCCAACCGCCGGACCGGCAGATACGGAGACCATACCTCATTACAGAAGGTCAATGCCGGCACCCCATCAACCGTCAGGAAGCTCTCAAAAAGAGCCTGAAATTGAGTCATCGCCGACAGCTCTCTCAGAGGAGCTCATGTGACAAACATTACGAGCAGAAAAGGCATAGATGTGAGGAGGAGGAGGAAGCATGAGCTGAAGCGTGCATCAATATTTGGGGTGTCACGATACGTCAAATCCTCAATTTGATCTGACTTTGAAAACAAGCTTCTGCAGCACTGATGGCTGTGCTATTGTTAGACTATCGAGTCTGAATATAGATCAACAGTTTGTTGGTTTTATGCCCTGAAGACTTTCAAATTATTCATTAAAAAGATAATCTACATGCTATAATGGACCTAAACAGACGTTTCTCCCATTCTCCATGCGACTTTAAACCCCACCAGGAGTGTTTGAGAAGTATTTTTTTCCTCCAGACTTAATTTGGTCAGATTTGGTCATTTTTCTCAGTTTAGGTGTTTCCACCGTGAGTAAATACGCCATGTAGTTTCCCTTTTGTCTGTTTTTACGACTAGGAGTCTGCACAAGGAGTTTTATTTTGAAAATCTACCAGATTCTCTATGCTATTTCTGCATCGGACTTCCTGTTAGCTCAACCTGCTCTGTGCTAATTGACGTGGCGTTTGTTAAAAATTAAAACAGCCGCGCATTCGTCGCGATGCAAGAAGGCCTCATGGTCAATTTTATATAATTTAATCATTTACAACTAGGAACAAACACAAAGGTTACTAGTCACCACATAGCAGAGGGAAACTGTTGAACTGAATGTCGACATGAAAGTAAAACATAAGTAATACATAAATAAAATGAATTTGGATCACTAAACATCAAACTAACTGTAAAAAATCTGCATGGGAGTGATTTTTATTGATTTTTTTAGTAATTAAATAAGAAAGAAAAATAAGTAACCCAAACAAAGAGATGACGTTTAAGATTTTTTGTGTGTAAAGGACGATAAAAATCATACTCTAGATCATCTTTTTTCAATAAAATAACATTTAATTTGAGTTGTTTTGTTAGAAATTTAACAAATATTGTAAATAAATGAGAAAAATGTATCAGCACTGGTCTCATTTCCAAAATGCCATCAGATATTTGGTCAAAACAAGGTACTGATATTTTAAGTTCAGCCTAAAATGATGTGTTACATCAACAAACAGGTTTATCATGCTCCATGGCGTCGCTCAGAGACCTAACACTATTCTCTGCTGATGCCGCCTGTTTAAGACGTGTAAGTGTGGATGAGAGCCAAAAGTCTCGTGTGTGCTGTGCAGAAGTAAACAAACTGTCTTTTTGTGTGGTTGTCGTGTCAGTCTGAGCGAGTGTTTCCTGTCACTTCCTGTTTTGTTTTGCTCAGACCTGGCCACTTCCTCCTTTGAAGCCTTTATCTCTGCTCAGAAAGATTGTGAAATTAAACCTGCAAATGAACACAGCAGGAAGCGCGCGTTATGTGTCCTCAGATCAAAACAGCAGTGAAGAAATGTTCACAGGTTGCAAAATCAAAATCATGCACCCTGTCGAGCATCTAAAAACAACCCAGAAGACATAAAAACTTCAGAAATCTCAGAGCTAACCTGCTGCAACAATGTGGAGAAACACTGTGAACTCTGTGAATCAATACGGCAAAACTCCTGACACAAATTACCCAAGATCCCGTGAAAGGCCGTTTTCTCCCAACAGATGGGAACCAATTAGCCACCTGACTCCCGGAAAACACTTGGGCAGCCGTGTGGAGCCAAGATGCAAATGAAGCAGAGGGAAAGGTGGAAGCGGGCCTGCCAATGTCTTGGGAGAGGAGAAATTAATGAAGGAGACGGAGTGGAGGTGCAGTTTTGTAAAAATGGAAAGAGAATAAAGAGAGGAAATGATGTATGGAGGGCGCACGGAGCTGGACTGAAGGTCCCCGGAGATGTTACGGGAACGACGAACAGAGGGCAAAAATATCTGCTGATGGAGAACGTTGTCTAATCTGCCATCGGCCGACATCCACATCAGCTCCACGTATTCAATTTGAGGCTAACATGAAACCATTGATCTAGTTAATGAACATCTTGTCATGTTTATTAAACTGATGCACTGACTACACCAGAAGCTGCTAGCGCCGCAGAGCATCACAATTTTCAATTCCAATTTTGAGGGTAAAAAGTCTTCAGATAAAA
The DNA here is from genome assembly GCA_033000465.1 of Sciaenops ocellatus. NCBI lineage: Eukaryota > Metazoa > Chordata > Actinopteri > Sciaenidae > Sciaenops > Sciaenops ocellatus. The sequence goes on from CP136869.1 coordinate 6,646,821, forward strand.
TGTCCACAGTTATTATAACATCCACAAAAAGTCACTTAAGCCATATAGGTTTATTTTGTTAGTGCCGTCATCCAAGTCTCAGTACGCATGAGCGCAGGAAGATGATTGGTTAATTGGTTATATAGTTAGACTCTTCAGTCTACTGAGGTTTGGTTCGATATAAGCTTTTGACCGTTGTCGTCGTCATCTCACATTAAGGACTGCACAGAGTCGGTAGTGGACCGGTTTAAGATGTGGATTTTGTGGATTTTTGTACCATTATAAGTTGTTAATTTTCAAATAAATCAATGTTCAACATCAGCTTCATCTCTCTTCGTGATTGCAGTTGGGTTTTCATAAAAGGATTGGGTTAGGTTCATGGACAATCAAAAATAAGATTTCCTCAGTTGACTAATTGGCCTAGGCACTTGGGCCTTTGGTAAACGGCCACTACGTTGGCGGTCTTGAGTTCTAACAGTCACATAACCTGAACGTGGATAATTACGGTATAATGCTAACTCTATTGCTAATGGAACCACGGATAGCTAGCTAGCTCTGACATCCAAAATATGGATTATAAATAAAAAAAGACTCTGTGATGAGATATTATATAGTATAAAAGTCAAAGTGGATGTCCGTACGCTACTTATGCTACATTACGTAGCTAATTTAAGCATTAAGCTACGTTAAGCATATTCTAGGGATTCCAGGTCGAATGTTTGATTTTGGTTGTGTACTTGTTGGTGTAAAACTAAATGATATCCCCAATGTTTTGTGCTAATTAGCTAACATTAGCATGCTAACGTGGTAAGCTAAAACAGTGAACACAGGAAAAATGACATCACACAAACATCTGAATGTTAGTGTTGGTATTGTACTTGTTAGGATGTTGATATTAGCATTTAGCTTAAGTACAGAGCTGTTAGCATGGCTGTGGATCTTCTGGCAGCCTTGGAAAAAGACTTCTTTGCATTTGTAAAGAAAAAAAATGACTAGAATAGTGAATCATCCTGCTTGAATATGGCCATAGCGCCCAGCCTTACAACATATTCACCTCATTTTAAAGCATGAAAATTACCAGAATTGGAGAAACAAGGTTTTCTAAAAACCTGCAAGGGACTAAAAAAAAAAAATAAGACGTCGGTTTCAATTTGACAAAGAATAAGGCTGCAACCTCTATGGATGCCGAACGATGGCACCACATTTCTAATATCTCACATCTCTCCAAAGAAAAACAGCTGGAATAAGATGCCAAAGCAAGTTACCCTCTTAAGGACAATTTCAAAGCTCTGAGAGTGTCTAAAGCTCCCTGCCTCTGCAAACTCAAAGGCGATGTTTACCTTTATTCCCTTTGACTGCTCACACAAGGTATCAGGCGGCTGTTGAATAAAGCCAAGTAAATATTGGTAAGTGTAGGTGATATAAGACGACATATCCCCCCCCAGAGATTTAGCCGTACTGGCTGCCACGGCTCTGCGTGATCTGCTGTTCTTTCAAGCAACACATGGAAATCAAAGCAGGGCAAGGATATTACACTGTTCCTTAACAATATGTGGTATTAATGTGAAATCTTATTGATTATGTTGGACAAAAAAGTCACTTTTTCATCATAAGGAACACAAAAAGGTTGATTCGGTGTACAGGGAACCAAAGATAGACTTGTGTCTGTGTTCTTGGCAAGTCAAACCTTCTCAGTCAATGGACGGGATCTCAAGGTGCGGCCTGAGTTTCCAGTTTGGGAGCCTCCAAATTGAGTCTATGTTTTTTGCGGATGACGTGGTACTGTTGGTTTCATCAGACCATGACCTCCAGCAAACACTGTGGCAGTTTGTAGCCGAGTGTGAAGCAATGGGATAAGAATTAGCACCTCCAAGTCTAGAAAACGGTGGAAAGGAGTTCAAGTTCAAGTAGTGCGAGATGGACTGGCGGATTGGTGCAGCATCAGCATTAACGCTGACGTTGTACTAGAGTGTTGTGAGGAAAGGAGAGCTGAGGCGGAAGGCCAAGCTCTCAATTTTCCAGTCGATATACGTTTCAACCGTCACCGTCTCATGAGTTTTGGGTGGGGACCAAAAGAATAAGATCTCGGACGCAAGTGGTCGAAATGAGTTCCCTCCGTAGGGTGTCTGGGCTCGGCCTTAGAGTTCCTTCACGCCGAAAGGAGCCAGCTGAGGTGGTTCAGGTATCTGATCACCTTCCTTTGGAGGTGTTTCGAACATGTCCAACTGGTAGGAGATCCCCAGGGCAGACCCAGAACCCGCTGGACGGACTACGTAGCCCATCTAGCCTGGGAATACCTCGGGATCCCCCAGGAGGAGCTCCCCCAAGAGGGACGTCTGGTACGTCCTGCTAAACCTGCTGCTACCACCACAACCCAACCGTGGATGGATGGATGGATTACTGTTTAACAATATATGACCAAAAGTATATGACAACTCAATCCCTACACCCCTATGTGATGTAATTCAAGACAATGAACACGTATCTGCTGCTTTGAATGTTGGATTCCAATCCACAAGAACATTAGTGAGGTCCAACTTGAAGTCCCGGCGTACAGTTGCGGATCACCCCAAAGGTGTTCGGGACCTGTGCAGGCCATTCAACTTCTTCCAGACTGAACTGGGACAACCATTTCTTCATGGACCTGTCTTTGTCACGTTGAAACAGGAAAGGGACAAACATAAACTGTTACCACAAAGTTGTAAGCACACTATTGTTAAGAATATCACTGTATGCTGTAGTGTTAAGACTTCCTTTCATTGGAAAAGCTAGAAGTACACCGTGTCCATGGATTTTTCATGTAGTGAAGCTTATCTAACTTGTGCTGAGAGTTTTCCAAGCATGTGTACGCTTGGATTGTATCACTTTGTACAGACGTTCACGATATTTGGACCACCCCTCTGCACTCCCCACATACACATGAGAGTGTTTCATAATCTTGCATAAGTACATTTCCTTATCTTGTTCCAACAACTTGAGCAAATTAAACTAAAGCATTTGAATAACTGAACTCCAGACCTTTGCTCTGTCTCGTGTTGTTCTACATGTTTTCTTCTTAAAACAAAAACTGCAGTGTTTTAGTGAAATGCCTCACCAGCTTTTAAAAACCAGGAGCCCAAAAATCTATGAGAGGTTTAACAGAACGCTTGTTTTGTTCAGCTTTATTTGTCGAGGTGAGATTGATGCCGTTTGGACTCTGGAAATATGAGTCGTCGTCCAAGAATTAGGAACAATAACAAAACAAGGATTTATGGCTAAATTCCCGTCGTCTTTGTGTGTTCTTAATCTCAAACCGAACACAAGTTAATACCTCCGTCAAATACATCACGTTTCACTTAAAGTGCAGCGTGCAATCAGATTTGTTTTGACTGCCACGTTCTCTCGCTGCCAAATCCTCCAACCTGGCAGGTTGACAGGTTCCCCGCAACTCCGTCCAATAAATAAGCAACGTGTGAATTCATGGGATGTGTTGTTTAGAGGACCGGTGTGAACTTTAACAAGGCAACAAGAAAAATGCAGCTACATAAACATTCCTTCAGTAGATGTGCACTGAACTGTTTGTCCTCTTGCATCCTTCTCGACCTGTTTGGACTTGTCTTTTCACGAGTCACCAACACCGATCCCTGTTCAGTTACAGCATGTGACAAACACTGCAAACATTGACATAAATGGTGTAATTGTTTCATACTGGATTACAGATAGAAGCTCCAAACAAACCACAGCTAAGTGACTATTCACATTGTCAATTATTATGAAATTATTCAACCAAATAAAGGGAAAATGAACGTCACAACCAAGGCAAGACAACAATCCCAACCAGGCAAAGGTGTACGTTATCTGCACTGAAGTTTTCTTCTTCCATAACTTGACTTATGAGACACAGATTAAAGAAAACGGGCCCAAATTTGAAGCATCATAAGCTGTAAAATCCTGATTTTTAGTCACTAGCGGAGCTAAAAGCTACAAAAACCCTTGATACTACATTTCCCATAATGCTTTACAGCTCCAAATGACACACCACCAACTGTTTTCCTGATTTTGCCGAAACTGGATCATATTTTAATGGAGAAAATGTTTTCTGCTTACAGTAAAAACAGTAAATTTAACTGCCCTGAACGACAGCTGTTGTTAGCTAACGTTAGCAAACTTGGCATGTAGCACGTTAGCTTAAGTTAGCTAAGAGATAAAAAACCCGTAATCCTACATTTCCCATAAAAAACTGCTGTTAATTATAGCTGTTGTTGGCTAACATTAGCAAATTGTAGTAGTGACATGTTAGCTTACGTTAGCTACCTTTTGGCTAACTTATGTTAGCTGATATTAGCTCAGTTCATTAGCCGGGCCGCCTGGAAGTTTTCTTTTACGGTAACTTGACTTATGAGACACAAACAAGGAAAAAAGGTTCAAATTTGATGCATAGTAAGTTGTACAATCCTGATTTTTAGTCACTAGTGGAGCTAAAAGCTACAAAAACCCTCAATACTACATTTCCCATAATGCTTTACAGCACCAAACGACACACCGCCAACTATTTTACTGATTTTGACGAAACTGGATCATATTTTAATGGAGAAAATGTTTTCTGCTTACGGTAAAGTCAGTAAAATTAACTACCATGAACGATAGCTGTTGTTAGGTAACGTGAGCAAATTTTAGTAGTGACACGTTAGCTTACATTAGCTACCTTTTGGCTAACGTTAACTTATGTTAACTCCATTACCCATAATGCAACCAGCATCTTTCGTTAGTCCCTCCATGTCTAGAAAATGTCCATGTCTGTTAGCTGTTAGCTAACGTAATCTTACTTTAGTAGTGATACTTTGGCGTTAGCCATGCTGTCCAGATTTTGAGCTCAGAGCTCAGAGATGTGTAAAATTTGGTGGAGTGGCCCTTTAAACCGGACCCTGATCTTGAGGTTGAATCTTTTTAAAGATCTTGTTGCATATTCTGAGGGTGATTCATGCTTAATTAAATTATCTTTCACCATATCAGGGAGTGTCCCAGCACTGAGAGTTGTGAAGGAACTGGAGGGAATTAGGAAACCAGTAACTAATTTTTGCCTCGAGGCCCCCAAAGCAGGTTAGTCTGGTCGTGATCACAATCTTTAAATTCCTTGTGTTGTCCAAACAACGCGCCAAACCCCCAAAGCTAAACGCTAAACAGCAACCACACAAAACAGAGGGAAGGGACAATGCTCGTCAATGTTTTCTGTTAATGAACTGGTTGATCAATCTTGTAATCCCCCTGATTGATTGATCAACTGATTGTCACGCCAACTAAATAAATCTACAGTGGATAATAGGTGATAAGTTGCCATACAGCTGTGAGCATACATACAGTGGCCATAAACACACTCTCTCATTTAAACACAGTAATCCTGCAGACAATTACGTTAGCAGAGAACTAAGTAACAAGTTGACACATTAGCTTAGAAACAGTCAAAAAAAATAAACTGGTATGAACTATAGCTGCTGTTAGCTAACTTTATCTAACTTTAGCAGTGACACTTAAGCTAACGTTAGCTTACGTGACGTTACATTTGTTAGCTGTGCTGTCCAAACTGTGGGCAGTGTTAACAGCGTTAAATAACATTCGCTTAATTTTTTTAGTTTTTCCCTCTGATGTCCTCTGGCTAATGTTAGCTCAGTTCATTAGCCGGAGCTGCTCGGACTGTGAGCGTTAGCGTTTTTGTACCACAGGCATTTTTGGACCACCGGGTAGAGGAAGTGGGGAAGTTTTTTAGGGAATGCTGACAGGGAGCGGAGCCGGTGTTGTGCCAGAACAGGAGCTGAGTACAAGAGCAATGTAACCAGGCTCAGCAGCCTCTATGGAGATAACGACAGAGGCAAAAAGGCTGAAGGGGACGCTGACAGAGGACGCTAAGAAGAGAAAAAGAGAGAGCGTGCGAGCAGGAAGAAGAGAAAATCGGGGACTGACGGATCCACAGAGGACGATGAAGATCATTCACAGGGTCAAAACTCAAACAACACGCTGCTTTGAGCGGCAACGCTGGCTTATCGAGTCTGATCCTGCATCACCAGGGGGAGAGGAAACAAGCCTGACTGACAAGAAAAGAAGCTTTCAGACACGTAAAAACACCAAAAATAAGAGCACAGATTCCTGTTTGTGAGGTTCGGTAAAAGTTTTTAACCAATCACCACAACAAAGGGTGATGATGACATTAGAGAGCATGAAGGTGGAAGTGCAGGAATCCCGATAACAACACAAAGGAGGAACCTGAAACTAAATGAAATTATCTTTAATTTACGATCATGCATTTCAATGCAGAAGTGTGCAGACACAAAGAGAATACTGCTCCCACTTCACTGTAAAAAATAAAAAAAACACACAAAGCAATGCAACTTTTCCTGCAACAAATCATCTTTTTTTTTTTTAGGGATAAATTTGGAGCTCACCTTTTGTTAGTTCCCGTGTTGGATCACAGCAGCTGTCCGCTGTCCTCCCCCGCCTCTGTCTGTGGGTGTCTGCTCCCCGCTCCTCCGTGCATTTAATCGGGGCAACAGCGAGCCAGCGAGCAGCCAGGGAGCCAGCAGCAGCGGCGGTGGTTGCGAAATTGTTGATGCGCGCTTCGCCTTGTTTGGTGGGCGGCGTGGCTGCTCGCTGCTTTCTTCCTCAAAAAACACACCGAAAAAAAGCCCTCCCACTCCGGCTACACAGGCGCGGATACGCCCTCTCACTGGAGGAGGAGAAGGAGGAGGAGAGAGGAGAAATGTTGCCGTGTGTTCATCCGGAGGCTTCAGGTGGAAATAAAACCATGTCACTACAGGCTGTGTGTGGAGGGTAGGGGAGGGGGGCCGATGGTGTGATGTGATGTCTGGCCGGCGGTGAGCAGCCCCAGCAGGCAAGAGAGGAGTCCTGCTGCACCGCTGCGCTCCGCTGGCTCCGACTGCACTGTAAAAAACAAAAATGTCCTTTTGTGGTGTCTGACAGTTTTAAAGCAACATTGTGTAACTTTTTTTTTTTTTTTTTTTACCATAAAATAACATTTACACATTTACACAATCACGTTTATGAAGCTGTACACGTAACTTTGTGCTCCGGTACGATCACCCCGGGAGAATCACGTAAACGCATTACGGCACTAAGTCACAAACCACCAATTTATTTCACTGATTTTGCTGAAACTGGATCATATTTTATGGAGAAAATGTTTCCTGCTTACAGTAAAGACACTAAAATAAACTGCTGTGAACTCTAGCTGCTGTTAGTTAACGTTAGCAAACCTTAGCAGTGGCACGTTAGCTTATGTTATATGTTGTAACGTTAGTTTGTTAGTCGGGCTGAAACTGGATCATATTTTATGGAGAAAATGTTTTCTGGTTACAGTAAAGACACTAAAATAAACTGCCATAAACTGTAGCTGCTGTTAGCTAACGTAAGTAGTCATTCGTTAGCTAATTTTAGCTCAGTTTGTTAGCCGGGCTGAAACTGGATCATATTTTATGGAGAAAATGTTTTCTGGTTATAGTAAAGACACTAAAATAAACTGCTGTGGACTGTAGCTGCTGTTAGCTAACTTAAGTAGTCATTCGTTAGCTTACGTTAGCTAATTTTAGCTCAGTTTGTTAGCCGGGCCGTAACTGGATCATATTTTATGGAGAAAATGTTTCCTGCTTACAGTAAAGACACTAAAATAAACTGCCATAAACTGTAGCTGCTGTTAGCTAACGTAAGTAGTCATTCGTTAGCTTACGTTAGCTAATTTTAGCTCAGTTTGTTAGCCGGGCCGAAACTGGATCATATTTTATGGAGAAAATGTTTCCTGCTTACAGTAAAGACACTAAAATAAACTGCTGTGAACTGTAGCTGCTGTTAGCTAACTTAAGTAGCGATATGTTAGCATATGTTAGCTAATTTTAGCTCAGTTTGTTAGCAGGGCTGAATCTGGATCATATTTTATGGAGAAAATGTTTCCTGCTTACAGTAAAGACAGTAAAATAAACTGCTGTGAACTGTAGCTGCTGTTAGCTAACTTAAGTAGCGATATGTTAGCTAATTTTAGCTCAGTTTGTTAGCCGGGCCGAAAGTGGATCATATTTTATGGAGAAAATGTTTCCTGCTTACAGTAAAGACACTAAAATAAACTGCCGTGAACTGTAGCTGCTGTTAGCTAACGTAAGGAAAATTTACTAGTGACATGTTAGCTTATATTAGCTAACGTTAGCTCAGTTCGTTAGCCGGGCTGCCCTGACTGTGAGCTCAAAGCACCGGGGGAATGTTAGTGTTTGTACCTCAGACGAGGTTTTCACGCGAATGCTAACGGGGAGCGGAGGCAGTCCAGAGTGCCGCTCATATTTGAGTCCCAATGACACACATGCTTTATGTTTGGCCTGAATTGCCCCTCTGGTTGACCCAGTTGCCCCTGTGGTTGATCCATGAGTCCTTCTGGTCAGCCCAAATGTGCCCTTGCTCACCCGAGTGCCTAATGCCCCTCTGGATGCTCCAGTCATCCCTTTTGTTCAGCCCAGTTGCCCCAGTTGGTTGGCCTATTTGCTCACCCAGGTGTCTTTATTGCCCCTTTGGTCTCCCTAAATGCCCCACTTGTTTACCCAGATGCCAAATGATCCGATTGCGCTTTCTGTTGTCCATATTTCTTGGAGCAGAAGGAGTTTAAATCTAGAGAAAATGTGACATATAAACATCATTGCATTTATTAAATATAAAACACACCAAACATACATACATATATATATATTTTAATGTTAGAAGTCACCCCGTCTGCAACGTACGTCTACATAAAAGGAGTCTTGTGTCATTGTGATATATTTAGAATAACATTCGACTAATCAGGTCTCTACTGCACTGAAATAATTAATTCATTAAACAAGCTTTAGAAAGCTTTTCTATGTTAACACAGTGAAGCTGTCTTCAAATGAACCACGGAGATAATTATGAACAGAGTCACTGATGTTCAAATATTGTAAGTATTTTTGATTTTTGACACATTTTCTTGAACAAATCATGAAACATTTGATGCACACATGGCACCATATGGATATTTAAAGCATTGTCTCTTTAGAAAAGTGAAATATTCTGCCTGTAAGATGAAGTAAATACACTTATTTTACATGTTTGAGCTTCATCGAAGCTGAAATGACGTCCTCGTACCAAGTAGCACTAAGCTAGAATGGCGAGAATCCATTTTACCAGGCGTGGAATTCTGCATAACTTTAAATATAATCTGAACAGGTGAGTTGTATAAAAATTCACCCTCAGTACAGTTGTCATGAACGGGGAAATTAGCTATAGAGACCAAAACTGTTTTTTGTACCAGGCTGTAAACATGTTTATTTCTGCTGTGAAGTTGGACATTTTAACATGGGGACTTATGGAGACTGACTCACTTCTGGAGCCAGCCTCAAGTGGACGACAAGAGGAACTGCAAGTTTTTATTTTGGCCACTTCCGCGTTGACTTCAGACAGCTGCGGAGGTTTCCACTTGGTGAACACTGGAGGCTTTTCGCTCTTCAGGAAGAGTTTGATTGCGTTTCATGGTTCTAACCATGGTGGTACTTTTCCAAAACGACGACTTCCCGGTCAGTTTTCAGCGAGGCCAGGTTAGCGTAGCACCAGATTTGTAGCAAAAATTAGCTTTAATTATCTTTTTTTAGAGTGTTAGCAAGAAGGTTCCTGGTTCAAATCCCCCATTCCCTGTGAACGTGGCCCACTGTGATCGGCTCCAGGCTCCTCCAGTGTGACCCAAATCCTCGAAGGTGATAAAAACATACGATAAAGTCAGGACGGAGCTCCGATTCGCTCTCCGTCTGATCATTATCATTAAAATTAGCAGCAATTTTGGGGTTAAATTATTAAAAAGGAACCCCGAGGATGCATTCAAGATGCTATATTTATACACACGAGTGTGTTTGAATATCTTAACAGCTGCCTTCAGCTTCAGTCCCTCTGGAGTTCACTGACAGTGCCACTGCAGCGTTAGCAGCCTTTTGATATATTTGCTTTAATTATGGAGGATGATGAATTTAAATTTGTGACGCATCATCAAGGCTCTGAAATGGCACGTAAATGCCTGATATCGCTTCGGGGCTCCAAGGGGAGTTTGGGGCGGAAATCTTCTACAAGATCGAGCTGATGGAAATAGATCGCGGCCTCTCTGAAATGCTAATGTTGACTTTTGGTGCCTGAATCCGGCTGCACATTCCCAGGGAGAGCAACGCTAACCTTTAGCTTAGCCTCACATAAACTGCTGCACATTTTGTTTCCACGCTAACGGCAACAAATCGTGCTTGAGATCAATCGCGTCGGAACAAAAAGGGGGAAAACATTTGTCCTGTCGGAGAGAGCAGCTCGCCAAAGAATTATCTCTCTGTCGACGTCCATATTCCGCATGTTAGCCCGGAGCTACCGGCAGTTAATTAAAGCAACAACATGCACCGCTCAGCCAGCTTTGTCAGGCCCGCCACTCATCAGAGCGGCGTGACAATGATCTGACCATCACCGGCTTAATTGGCATTCGGAGGACGCGCTCTGCTCCTCGACTGTAGGCAGCCAGGATGCAACCTTCAGTCCTCGTTTCACTTGATCAATAACCCTGCAAACGCCACATCTGACGGGGAGGAACAGCTGCAGGAGCGCTGTTTAACCTCCGTGTTTATGTCGACCGGACAGGTTTGTATTTTTACAGGCAGAGAAACGACTTCTGAGCACTGAACACTGCGTAGAAATTCATATTTTTGTGATTTAGCATCTGTCATTTTTGTCCCAGACCTAGCTCCTGTTCTGGCACGACACTAGCTCCACTCCCAGTTTGCATTCCCTAAAAACGTCCCCACTTCCTCTTCTTGGTGGTCCAAACCAAAACCAGAGGTACAAACACTAACACTCACAGTCCCAGCAACCGGGCTAACGAATTTTAGCTAACATAAGCTAATGTTAGCTAACGTATGTCTACTAAAGTTTGCTACTGTTAGCTAACAGCAGCGATAGTTCACGGCAGTTCATTTCACTGTCTTTACTGTTAGAAAACATTAGTTAACAGCAGCAAACAAACTGAACTAAAAGGATGACGATGAGGAGCTCTGAGGAAGGAGCTGCCACCTGCTGTGGCAGAGTCGATCAATCATCAACTCTTAAATGTATTCATAAATTAAAGATGTTTTCTGAACGAGTGACTTCTAAAACACTCTTTGCAAACTTTTTCGTCATCAGCCCAAAAAGCCTTTTTTGCTCTTCCAAGTGCATCTTGGCTCTTTTATGAACGCAGAGGTCCAAATATTTGTCCTTTGCAGCTGCACAGTCACAGTTCGTCCTCTAACACGAGCCCACTTCTGCATCTTTCAGGCTCTCGGGAACAAAAATATATATTTAATTCGGAGCATTTACAGCTCATTGAATTGCTCCCTCGCATCTGTTCGCTGTCTGTGATCTACTCATCTTTATTGTCTGTCACATTCAGACGACCTGACGTTACAGCTGATCTATAATCAGTGTAATTGGAGCAGCAGTCAGGTGTTTTTTTTCTCGAATGTTTCTACTTACGGGACAGTTACTGCTGATTGCAGTGAGGGAGGACGTGTTTATGATGATCATGATTGTTGTTGTTTATATTTCTGGGTCATAGTAGAGCCTTGTTAACCTTCTAGCTGTGAGGCGACAGTGCTAACACTCTTAAAAAGGTCATTAAAGCTAACGTTAGACCCATGTTTGCTACAAATCTGGTGCTACGTTAACCTGACAGTGCTTTTTTTTTACACAGAACCACCTGGGAAGTCGTCGTTGGAAACTGTACCATCATGGCTGAACTTCAACCAACCAGATCAACGAACCATGAAACGCGATCTTCCCGAAGAGCGAACACGCCAAGGAAAGCCTCCAGTGTCGCTGAAGAAATACTCCTAAAGGCTAAATCAAGCTAACAACAAACTAAAACAAGTTAACAACAAGCTAAAACAAGCTAACAACAAGCTAAAACACGCTAACAATGAGCTAAAACAAGCTAACACCAAACTAAAACAAGTTAACAAGAAGCTAACAATGAGCTACAACAAGATAACAACCAAGCAGCAAAAGAAACCTATTCGCAAGTGCTAAAAACTGCAGTTCCTCTTGTCGTCCACTTGAGTCTGGCTCCAGAAGTGAGTCAGTCTCCATAAGTCCCCATGTTAAAATTTCACAGCAGAAATAAACATGTTTACAGCCTGGTACAAAAAACAGTTTTGGTCTCTATAGCTAATTTCCCCGTTCATGACAACTGTACTGAGGGTGAATTTTTATACAACTCACCTGTTTAAATTATATTAAGGCTTAAAGTTATGCAGAATTAAGAGCGTGGTTGCTTAGGTTGACAGGTGGGCGTCGTTACAGGTGGCTTGTTTGAGCAACCAGGCTTCATTCGATTCACGTCTTTGCCGATGTTTCGAAGAGCCGCGAGGCGGGAGACGTAGGTGCATGACACACTCGTGCGTGACGTCACGAACACGTCGTCCGTTCTACCTGTCTGCTGTCTCATTCTTCTCCTGTGTTTGTTTTCACACACGACCGGACAAAGACAAAGATCAAGCGAGGACGCTGTCAGTCGCAGAGGCGAAGATCTGCTCCAGCGGATATACACGATAAGAAACACACCCGGCGTGTCTCCGTCGCAGAGCGCTCAACATTCCTGGAAAATCAGGTCAGCTGCTGAACGAGGCTCGATGAAAAGCTGGCACACTTTTTCGGCGCTCGCTCCTCACAAAACATCAACCACCTGGTGCCACTTCAGGCTGAAAGGAGAGCAACTGGAGGAGGGGGGACGGGTGGAGGAGGTGGAGGTTTCTTGTGTGACTGTTGTGTAATTGGTTTCATGAGCTCCTCAAGCATGCCGCGTTTTCAGTGAGTAAATAAAGGTGATTGTGATTTCTCAAAAGGATGCAACATCCCCGACTCACCCTCCTCCTCCACCTCCCTCTCTTTCCCCATTATATACACTGTGCTTCCATGGGAGCTCCTAATTGCCTATTGTTGCCTTGCTGCTCAGCTGTCTGGGTGATGTGCAGTGACAAGCCGCATCCTCAAAAAAAAAAAGTGATGTGTACTCCCGAGGTTCTCCGGGAAGAGCTTTATCTGTCTCTCCCACCTCCTCCTCCTCCTCCTCCATCTCCTCTACCCCCGTAAAGTGCATATGTCGAGTGGAAAGCGAGCATGCGGCAACGGCGTGCAGAAAAAGAAGAAAAAGTTGAGCAATTTGTCCGTTCTTGCCGCCGTTGCTTGTCCACAGAAGTTTGTTCAAAGTTGCTCTCAGAAACCGTGAGATGTTTTTTGTCTCCACTCGAACGAGTGGGAGCTGCCCTCCGTTCGCTCCAGATGGATGGATGGAAAGATGCCGGGGAAAGTTTCCTACAAATTATTGTGACAGTTCTCGTCATTTGTGGCCTGTAACGACAAAAAACAGAGGCGCGGTTACAGTTTGTTTACAGGATTTTTGACTCATACCTGCACAAAGTGTGCCGTCTGCTCAGTCACGGCATGAAATAATGCAACAGCAACGTTTCACAGGCTGTAAAAATATACGGTGAACTACTCAGAAATAATGGAGCATGATGTTTCTCCTAAATTTAAAGGAATATTTTGGAAAATACACCTTTCTGGCAGAGAGCACTGGGTTAGCATAGCTTAGCATAAACACTGGAAGCAGGGGGAAACTGCTAGCCTCGCTCTGTACAGAGGTAACAACCAGCGCCTCTGAAACTCAATAACAATCTTAATATTTAACAGAGAAGGGAATAAGCTACATGTCATAGATCCCATGCTTCAGGGACCTTTAAAGCTCGACTCTGGTGGGACTCGAACCCACAACCTTTGAATCACTTCTCCTGTATTCAACTAGAAGTCCAATGCGCTATCCGTTGCGCCACAGAGCCACATCCTCACAGAGAGAACAACTAATTTTCACAGTCAGCAGTCAACATGTCTGCTGTAGGCCTAAAAGAACAATGATAGATCGGGATAAAAACAGATGATATGTTCTTCAGTGTTTTTGCAGTTTTGTCCCGTGTGTAAAGGTCGCTGACTTATTCTCCACAACAATTTGGCAACCCCGTTTGAAATGATCTTGGAGGTCCTGACCCCCAGGATGAACAGAAACTCTCTGATGGGACTTGATTTTACAATAAACTTCACCATTTATCGGTGTTTAGTCTGTAGGGACTTGGCCGGTTCAAGTCCTGCAATGACCACTGTGGTGTAGCTCGAGGTGCCAGTTTGACCTCTCTTGAACCCTTAACTGCTCCCAGGGCACTGCTTCATGGCCGCCCATCTCTCCTAGATAAGAAGATATATATCTTTTTGAACACATAATTAACAGTCTGACGCTGATGATTCACTCAATGAATCCAAACTATGTGTGGACATGAAACAACAAGCTCCAGAACGGACTCCCAATAAAGCAAACCAATGGACGATGAAAGTTTACTCTGCTCGCACTCGATAGTTCCCAACTCTACGAGGACTGAGTGAACACTGCATTAACACGACTCACCGGTGTACGATGGATTACAGGATACTAAAGAAGAAGAATCTGCAGTTCTTAGCTGGAAAATGGGACAGGACTTGTTGACCTGTTACGTCATGTTTGGTCTAGAAATGCAGACTTGCACCTGAACTGGGACACAACAAACAGTCTATGACACTGAAGAGTGTGACTCAGTCTCAGGTCTTTCGTGGATGATCTGATTTACTCAGGTCAGTGTCTTTAAAGTCCCTGGGTTCAGTAGATACTTTATTTTATTTATTTACTTTCTCACCAACCACTAAAAGTCAGTCCCAGATTTACTCTTGTCCGGTGTCTTCTTGCTCGCTCACTCTTCTTAGCTTCCTCCGTCACCGTCCTCTTCGGTCTTTTCACCTCTGCCATCATGTCCGTAGAGGCTGCTGAGCTCAGTTACATTGCCCACTTACCCAGCTCCTGTTCTGGCACGACACTGGCTCCGCTCCCAGTCAGCATTCCCTGAAAACCTCCTCCTCTTCTTCTTCTTCTCGGTGGTTCAAATCGCCGGTGGTGCAAACTAACACTCCCCTGGTGCTCTGAGTTCAAACAAGAACAGAAGAAACTGAACTAATATTAGCTAACAGCAGCTACAGTTGTGGCATCAACATATTTTAAGGTAGAAAAGTTGAACAACATTGCTTTAAATACAGAGTTTGGTTAGTATCTGGTCAAAAAAATGTCCCTGCTGGGAGAATTTGACCTCATGACTTCAGTATTTTGTTAAATCCTTGCCACAGATCTGATGTGAAGTGCGGCTGATAAGATGCAACAAAACAAAACAAAATAAAACAGCTGAGGTCAGCAGAGAACATGAAGCGATGCAGAGAGGACAAAGAGGTAAAAATCAGGCAGCTGCACAGAGAAAAAGATCAACTGTGCAACATCCACCATTCATCTTTGAAATTAAAGCTCATCCGTTAAATCAGTGTAATCAGTGAACCTCTCTTCAGGGATCTGCCCCCCCGTCTCCCATCTGCTCCCTGCCAGCTCCACTCCAGCGCTACCTCGAGCCCGCAGACTGATAGGACCCCGCAGGCCGAGCGACAGGTTCAGCCACCACGATGAGGGCATTTACATTTTATATCGAGAGTGATTTACAGTTAGCAGGACCCAAGGGCAGCGGCTGACCTCGTGTGAATCCTCTTTTTGTTTTTACGTGTGCCGTGTGTTCACGCTCGCGTTGATATTTTCCCACAACATCGCACGTTTTAAACTCTTTGTATCTCTGGAGTGAACTTATCAACCAGAGCTGCAACACAGTGAAATGTGTTACTGAGGCCTGACTAATGAACATGCATATTAGATTAATGTACTAAATGTTGCTGTTATTCCAACGTTCATGGTGTGTAAAGGATAAAGGGTTGAATACAGAACATTTCACTCTGTACGCCGGCAAAATTGGCAAAGACGTGGCTCATCAGCGGACCAAAGGTGGGTTGAATGACGCCTGGGTACTCAAACAAGCCGCCTGTGACGACACCTACCTGTCAGTCAAACGCTCTTAATTCTTCATAACTTTAAGCCTTAATATAATTTGAACAGGTGAGTTGTATAAAAATTCACCCTCAGTACAGTTGTCATGAACGGAGAAATTAGCTATAGAGACCAAAACTGTTTTTTGTACCAACATGTTTATTTCTGCTGCGAAGTTGGACATTTTAACATGGGGACTTATGGAGACTGACTCACTTCTGGAGCCAGCCTCAAGTGGACGAGAAGAGGAACTGCAGCTTCTAAACTTTAGGATCCAAACAGATGATAATATGTAACACAAAGCAGTTGGTCTTTTAGTTGCCTGACTGCAGGGAAAAGCAGCCAAACTATTCTTAATATAAATGCATACTGAATATTTGAGTTTGAGTTTTTTTATGTGGCTAAAATACATTTTGTTGCTGCCCTTCGTCCACAGCAGTACATGGATAAGTACCTCATACAACCCTCCAAAATTCCTGAACTGTCCCTTTAATGTTGCAGATGGTAAAGCTAGAGCTAATTTTAAGATTCGTTGTTCCATTTGTTGAAATTATCTTTACATGTCAACAGCAGCTGTTATGCTGAATGAAATAAAGACATTTTTTTTTCTGAGGACTTGGTCATACATGTAAATGCTGCTTCACGATACAAACAAAGCAAATTTTGGATTTTCTTCCAGTTACTCAAAGGCTATGCTTTATTGGCTTGAATAAAGGCTCCTCTAGCTTAATTATTGACATGCTTTATATAAACCTTACCATCTACAGATAAACTAGAACTAACCTTAAAGTTTCCCATACTGGGCTGAACATTTTCTCTCCTGACCGACCTGCTACCTGCTGCCAGGATTTCATCCCTGCTTTCCACCACCTTCAATCACCTTCAGCTCGAGATCAGAGGAGGATAAGAGGATGAAGAGTAACGTCTCACTAAATCATCACTTTTTTCAAAGAGTGCTGCATGACCCTTTAAAAGACGACGCTGTGGGAGTGGATACTACTCCACCTCTTGTGGTTGCTATAGTTGATCAACAGCCGACGATCAATTTATTTAAATAAGTGCAACTAAGTGGTGCAGCAAACAAACAATGGACCAGTGGTGTGAAATAACGAAATACATTTACTCAAGTTACTTAAGTACAATTTTAAGGTACTCTACCTGAGTATTTCCATTTAGCGAACGAAATGTTACCCTTTACTTGACTGGATTTATCTGACAGTTACTTATTTATCTTCTCTTATCAGGTCATTTGACACTATAATTCAAGTGTTGTATTAAAGTTTTAATTTTATTAGAAAGAAAGTTAAAGATTTTTGTTAAATTATCTTTTTGTCTGTTGAGATTTTCTCAAAAATGCTGCAAAAAAAATCAGGTTTTTAAAGACAGAGAGAAGTCTTTATATTACAAACATTTTTCCAGGTTAAACACTTTTTAAAATAGTTCAAACTAGCTACAATAGAAATGCTGTTCATCAAGAATAATAAGTCAAACTGTGAGGCTGTATCCTCTAGTGTCACTTCCAGACGCCCCCAAAGTCAGGTTGGGGTGGACTGATGGGTCAATAAAACACCCAGGGCTTGATACTTTGAGCACATTTAGCCGATAATACTTACATCTTAGAGTACTTTTACATGGAGGTATTACTACATAAAGGATCTGAATACTTCTACTACCTCCACCACTGACATGGACGCAGGAACCTGAAAGCAATCCCAGAAATGCACATTGACAGGCTGAAAGGAGATAAGCCATCTGCTGACTCATCCCTCAGCTGACCACCTGAACGCCGCCTTCACTTCACACTTGAATTAACACCGCCTCCCCTGGCTCCTTTTTTTTTTTTTTACCCCCCCCAAAATAATTTCTTTCCAAAAAAGATGGAGGGAGGTGCTGATATACTGCCACCGCCTTCCGCTTGAACCGCTATCACCCAATCAAATCCCCTTTTCAACCTCCACTCGATGAGGAACAGATAGGAGTTAAGGTGACCTCATTCTGAATGAGGCCGGACCCAGGCTGTATAATTGGATACACTCTGACGTGAGATTGAGTTTATCTCAGGTAAAAAAAAAAAAAAAAAAAGCCCTCGCTGACCCGCTTTCTCCGAGTGTTTGCTGTGAGATGGATGTTTGTGAATGAGTGTAATCTCTTTATGGAGGCTGAGACGAGGCTCAGAAACAACAAACAGCTTCTTGCCGCGATGTCCGCACACCAGAGGTCGACGTCTTCTTTGGTTACCTTCGACTCCTGTGAAGGATGCATTCACAGGCGAAGGACATGGCTTGGTTTTTTTCATTTGTATTTTCAGCATGACTCCAGTCCAACCACATTTAGTCCAGACTGCATGTTCCCCCCACAGGATGAAGCCGACTGACCTTTCCTCTACGGGTTGAGGTTTGAATGAAAGGTCGCTGGCTTTATTAACCTCCAGAAAAACTAGTTTGGTCACCCATGCACAGACAAAATACCAAAAAGTCAGCAGACAACATGTGAAACAAACACTGCCACAACAACAGTAGAAAGGCTGACACACAAACTGACACATACCACAGGCATATTGGACCACCAGGAAGAAGAAGAAGAGGAGGTTTACAAGTGAATGCTGAAGGGGAGAGGAGCCAGTGTCGTGCCAGAACAGGAACTGGGCAAGCGGGCAACCGTGTAACCGGGCTCAGCAGCCTCTATGGACATAATCAGTACGTTTACATGCACAGCTTAATCGAGCTATGCTCAAAATTAGATTTTGGCGTCTAATCGGACTTCTGTCCTCGTCCCAGTTTACATGCAACTGAGAAAATCGATTAACTGACGGGAACGTGTCCTCCTCCTCAACACTAGGTGGCGATGTGCGTCGTTTCAGCGGGTTAATACGGCCCCCTTTCTGGTTGACCTATTATGTCACATAATAATAAACGACTGGAGTCAGGCGGCAGACCGGCATTTTCGAAGTACAGTTCATCTTGTTCATCTCGTACGTAATCTATGCGTTACTTATTGTGCAGATAAGGTGCATGCCATCCCTTGTGGTCGTGGAGATTTCGACCGGCTTTCTTGGACGTTTTTGTTCTGGGGTCAGACGCCAGCGCGGGGCGAGTGTGGAGCATGTGCACATGCGTTGTCTAGTTTAACTCCGATTAAGGCGTATACGTGCCGGAGAAAATCCAATTCCAATCTCATTATCTGGGTGTTTTAATGACAGTTGGAGAACTCCGATATTAGTCGGACTAATGTGTTTACATGCACTTCAGTTGTCCAGTTATAGTTGGATTAAGGCAATAATTTGTTTTTTTCAAGTGTCATGTAAACGTACTGAGTGACAGAGGCGTAGAGGCTGGGGTTGGCCTACTTGAACTGAACTGTTCAGTTGTGGGAATATTTCAGCCAAAAACGTTCCAACAAATTGATGTTTTATCCGATATAGAAGATACAAGTTAACGACACCTACACCATGTTGTGTGTGTCCCTCATTGATATTCCTGACGCTGAAAGTCTCTGATTCAGCGTCTCTCGTCTGACACGTCTATCACCAAATCTGACATATCTAAACGTCGTGTGGTCTGAGAGCACTTTGGTAAAAGATAAGACTGCCTCACTGTATTAAACACCTCGGAGGAAGGACGACACCAGGAGTTACAGTGTTAAGAAGCTTTAAATCCACACAGTTTGTGCCTGTATCTCTGCAGACACACTTCCTCCACGCTTCAGTACATCTCCCTCTCTCCCTATTATTCACTCCTCCTGTCTCCCTCTCACATTTTTCTCACTTTCTGATCTGTCTCTCTCTCTCTCTCGCTTGCTCTGTCTAATTAATTCTCTCATCTTTCCCAGGCTGTGGGTGATCAATGATCTCTCACTAATTTAGTTGGCAGCACGCGCAGTCCAAGTTGGACTGCTATGCAGCGTGTGGAGTTGGTAGCGGTGGCGGTGGTGTTGGTTACATGTCAGCAGGCGCCCATGTGCAAGAAATGGACTGACCTCTGAATATATAGGAGGCGGTATTAACATCTCTGTCGCAGCCTGGAAATGAAGCAGAAATTGAATTTTGAGGCCGACCGCTTCTTATTTCAGAAGGCTGACCTTCAATTCCAATACTAAGTGGAGACGGATGAATATATTATGTTGTGTATACGGAACCGGCACACACACATGCACGCCGACGCCGACCCAAACTGCGCCCACATCTGCAGAGCTTTTTTTTGGAAAGCCTCCTGCGGCGTCCGGAGGTCTTAATGACCTCCTTATGAGACCATCTCCGGGGAGAAATTTCATGCATTTCGAGATGAACCAAACCATGACAGTAAATGTGTGCACTTTCACACCTGGATGGCGCCTCGGCCCATCGGCTCCATCTCCCTCCTCCCCCCACCGCTGATTTCAATTCAGCTCCACTAATCCGTGATAGAGGCGTAGCAGGGGTCTCCAGAAATCAGTTGCTGGGTCAGATATTTCCTATCCATGAGGGATTATCTAAGCCTGCCACGGGAAAGTAGAAAACATTGCATATCTTGTGCTAACAGGCGGCCAAAAAAGCAAGCAGGAGATCGAGTTTTTCCATGCGGTTGATGTTTATTTATCACAGTTAAAGGGATAAGATAATTTTATGGGAAAAGTGTTAAATCCTCGACAATCAGCCTCACTTTAAAGCTTTACATCGAACCATCAGCTGAAAGAAGAAGCCTCAAACGAGGTTTGAGCATCGCAGATTTAATTAGGTTGTCGAATGTGTTGTTTCTGGGGGTATCGACCATACTCTGGCACGAACGTTCATGCCGCGAATGGGTGTACAGTAGAAGTCTGGGAAGAGTTTTCTCTTAGCAGACCACATGGTAGGAGCTTTTCACGCCATCTGTGCTTCAGTTTCATCGTCTTTAGCGGAAAATGTAACAGGAGAGGCACAAAGAGAGCTCAGCTGAAAGAGGACATTACGGTATCTGACTGTATGAAGGCTGCATATCTCAGCGAGTACAGCTCAGTCTGTTCTGTACTTTGTCGCCTAATAAGACACGAATATAGAGCGAGGCTTTTATAAAATTACGTGTCGAGGGAGCAGTGTGTGGGATTTTTAGTGGCAGTGAATGGTGTCGTTGCTGATTGCAACTCACCTTCTCCTTCCTAGTGTAAATGTACAAAAAACACAAAAGGCCAAATCTAGAGCCACCGCCGACACTCCGTAATACCTTTTCTTGAGGTAGGTGTGTGGCACCCTGTTCCTGATTGGCTCCATCTGGTGAGGTTGGAAGATTCTGATTGGTTCCAGCTGGACATCGTCAGAGTTTCCTGAAGAGCTGTTCACCTGGTTCAACCCTCCAATTCACAGGATGCAAGTTGAGGAACTAGTTGCTGTTAATGATTAAATTGACTTGTTTTGAGAAGAGTTCAATCTGGGGCAACTGGACTTGTGGTTGTAGACCGTGAAGACGTTTCACCTCATCCTGGAGGCTTCTTCAGTTTCGACTGGCTGGTGGGGAAACCCAGGTGTTCATCGTTAACCAGGCAATTGTTCACACCTGGTTCGTTGGTGCTCGTTAGTTGTCTTGACGACTGTCGTCAGAGTCCTTAAGGTCTGGTGTGAACCATCGTTACGGGCACCTGAGCTCCGGTGTGAACGACGGTCATTGGAGTCACACGAGGCAAAGCGTGAATAACTACCTGAGGTCAACAACAAATTATTATATGGATATCTTGATATATTGAATTTGGCTACTGGGCCTTTTTTATGTCAACTCTGTGTGTACTTAACGTCTCGACTACAAGACACCTGACCTGACATCAGTTTTTTTACAGCCCAAACCGGGCGTCAAAGTTCCCATCAGTGAGTTGTATTTACTGGTGAGTGAAAGTGAAGTTTGAGTCATTTTACTGCAGATTCAAATGGTTCAAATTTACTCAATAAAATAAGATAATATACTTTATCAAAACTGCTAGTCCAGCTGAGGAAATATCAAAAAGTTTGGGCTTCGCTGCCCTGCCCCGCCTGTCTCCTGTTGGAGCTCTGTGCTGCCTTGTTGGCTGCCCAAGTGGGGGTACCCCTTGCTCGCCTCTCCAATCTATCCTCTGGGGCACTTTCAAGGTGTTTTACATACAAATACACTTTTCTAAAGTATGAATAAGAACATAAAAGAGTGAGTAACAGGAGCAAACTCTGTCTTTCCTGACTCAAACCTTCTTGCGTCAGAGTATTATCAGCTATTAAAAAGGAGATGCTGCAGGCTTACAGGCAGGTGTGAGTGTTTCTCCTCTGCAGTACATCACCTCGTTTCTCCACCACGTTACATAACCTGCTCATTCCTCCATCCTGTTACTGTTTCCTAACCATCCTTTTTGCTGCAAATGAACTCGAGCCACATCTGGTACATGTTTCTGGCAATTAGGCCTGTACGGGAACATGACGTTCTTTCGTTGCCCTCCGAGGGCCTCCCTCCCTTCTCCACCCGCTACATGTGTTTGCAATCTCCCTCTTCCTGAATTTGGTCGTCACAAGCATTCCCCCTGTGGTGTTTGTTTGGGTAAAACGCCCTGTGTACAGGCCTATCCCTGTGCAGAGGTCAGACTGGAAAGCCCAAAACGGCGTTGCTGATTACATCCGGGTGGGGTAGCAAAACCAGGAAAACAACTCTGCTGTGCTCTGATGTTAACAGTGTCTCAACTGAGGCGATCTGTTAAGCAAGTAAATATTGTGATAATAGTCGCGTGGACGATTGTTCACCACAGCTGAAAGACTTTTTAGCAGCTGTCTCGGCTAAGTAATCAATCCAATGTCTGAAAACAGGTATGATCGGAGCTGGAGCAGACAAGTGAACATCTTGTACGTCAGGTATGGAAGCCTCCACTTTACCTTTTAACCTATTAGGTTCGTAAGGGAACTATTTATTATCAAGTGCTTCCCAGAATTTAGTGTAAATAGTATTCAAGGTTCATTCAAGGACCAGTGGATTGGTGCGCAGAACTTGTGGGAAATAGAGAGCTGAGCCGGAAGGCAAAGCTCTTGATTTTCTTCGTTCCAACCCTCACCAATAGGTGGAGGTGTTCTGGGCAGACCCAGAACCCACTGGAGGGACTACATAGCCAAAATATCCTGGGAACTCCTCGGGATCCCCCCAGGAGGAGCTGGACTTTGTTGCTGGGTCTGGATCGGCCTGCTAAACCTGCTGCCACCATGACCAGACCGAGCGTAAGGAAATGTATGGATGGATTCAATCAAGGTGTAATGTATAATCATTTAAAATAAAAGATTTAATTTAATGCAACATTGGGTGCATTACTTAAAAAAGTAATTCAGTAAAGTTATTTATTACTTCATCTAAATTATCACATTACTGATTGCTTTCTTTAAAAAGTTGTTGTTGTCAAGTAATTTAGCCACACGTTAGTCAGTAGCTTAGGCGTATAGCAGCCATTAGTCAAAGCCTTGTGTACTTCAGGTTCACAAAAAAGGTTGTTCAAAGGTGTTCAAACTGTCCATTTGTTGTTTTTTTATCAAAAACATGTCACTTTAGGAACCAATAATCCATATTCCAAAGAACCTTTAAAAGGAAAGAAAGAGATTATTAAACATAAAAAGGCTCTTCAAAGCACCAACAGTGCTACAATTGTGACTTTTTTCTTAAAGTGTAGACCGATCCAAATAAAAGTGCAGTCCAACAATATCAGTTTAAGCCTCGACAAACCAACGATTTGTCTCCAGATCTTTAAAAATGGATTTAAAACCATTCCAAGAAATCAGATCTGAGACTGCAGAGTATCCAAACAGCGTCTGTCCAATTCCTGTACAAACATTTGGTGCAAACAACATGATCACAATGAATACTGTCCATCACACTTCTGAGAAATATAGATAGGATGGGCGCAACCCAATATACCCGTGTGTATGCCTGCTGGTTGCTAAACTAGTCCATCCTACCCGAGGCTAAAGCTCACAGTGGTGAGTCGAGTCTTGACAGTTCATGATGAATCTGAGGGAAGCACGGTAAGCTGTGTCAATCAATCAAAGTAGAAACTTAATTTGAGCCTCAGTGTGTTCACCAAGTGCTGTACGTGTAGCTTAAAAATCATTTATACATTTATAGGAAGTTAACCTTTCCTGAAAGAGTGACTACTGAAGGGATATTCTGCGGTCTACTGTTGGCCTTAGAAAATAACAGGAGCTTGGTTTTTATCGGCATTGAGAACAAGTTTCAGCAGCTTTAGGAAGGGTTGACACACTGCAGTAAATAACAGTATCATCAGCGTACAAGTGAATCTGTCCCTGTAATACTTTAGAGTCAGACAATAAAATAATCTTTCTTTACAGTTTAACAATAAATGTATCACAACTTTCTGTGTACTGGTGCCATTTTTCCTTCCCCTACCCTGCATCGTCATCACACCACCAGCACCACCCTCTGACATAACCCCACTCCATTAAATCCTCCTTCTCTCCGAGTGGTTTCTCTCACTTCCTGCGAAAGCCGGACTATTCTCTCTGGGTTCACCGCCACTGGCTGCTCTACAAGTCCCGAGGCCTGCGAGGTGCACTTTATAAACACAGGTCATTTGTCAAGTGAAAGACATTAAAGTGTATAAAGCTCGGGGTATTAAGACTGCAGAGCACAAGCTGATCTATCTACCGTCACCTCGGCCGGCGGTGGAGAAATGCTGAGCCTGCAGCGAGGCTCGCTCTCTGGCTCGGCTCAGTGATGGACCTGTTTTACAGCTCCGCTCTCCACGCAGCTAACAAGTGGACATGCTGAACTTTGCGGCTTCTGCTTCCCCTATGGGCTCGGCCATTACAGTACATGAAGCCTGGAGACCTTACAGCATATTCATTTTCACAGTACACTGACCCAATATCCTGCCAGGCCACGCTCCGTGTCGCAGAGGACGAGCAGACATGATTTGCTCAGTGTTGTTGTTGTTGTTCTGATGCTCTCTGGTGTGTATGGGGCTGAGAGGACGCTGCTCCCCAAAGCTACGAGCTGCATGATAGTTTGAATCATTCAAACGAGGCAAAAAAATAAAATAAAAATATGCACCCTTGACATTTACGTTTGGAGCTTGTGAGCAGCCGTGCATCACCTGCTTTTGAATTTGACCTTCTCAATGAACACTTGTTGTTAATGTTTTGAAAATAATAATGGACTGAAACAGGATGTGGTTTTTTGTTCCTCGTTTCCTCTCATGTCAAACTGGGACTGTTATATGTGAGTTTCTTTGTTTGTTGTATAAAAACAACTGAAACTACATTTTATTTAGTTTATAGATGGAAAGAGCCTCAACTGGCTCCCAACTACCAAGCCACCTGTCAATCAAAGCGTCCACGCTCTTAATTCTTCATAACTTTAAGCCTTAATATAATTTGAACAGGTGAGTTGTATAAAAATTCACCCTCAGTACAGTTGTCATGAATGGAGAAATTAGCTATAGAGACCAAAACAGTTTTGTGTACCAGGCTGTAAACATGTTTATTTCTGCTGTGAAGTTGGACATTTTAACATGGGGACTTATGGAGACTGACTCACTTCTGGAGCCAGCCTCAAGTGGACGTTTGAGGAACTGCAGTTTTTTGGCACTTCACTTCAAAGCCACGGAGGTTACAGCTTCATAAAGATAGACAGCGTCCAAAACATCCCCCATCACCCCCTGGTGGCTGGCTGCAGTATGGGTCATAAACTCTGCCCACTCCACGTTAACAGATAATAATAATAACATCTTTATTTATATAGCACCTTTAAAAACAAGGTTTACAACATGCTTTAGAGAGCAGAAGGTCAAACAAGTTAAAGAGGTATGAATATATATAAGAAGGGGAAATAAAACTGACATCAAAAAGGCTCCATGTTGAGGTTAAAAGGATAAAAAGCTGACAAAAAAAGACGATAATAAAATAAAAAAGATGTCTTGTTTGAGCACCCAGGCGTCATTCAGCCCGCCTCAGGTTCACAGATGATCCACGTCTTTGCTGAGTTTTATATCAGAGGCAGGACAACCAACGTGGCGGCGGCCACGCCACAGATTTCAAGCTTTGACGTCACGCATACGTCTCCCATTCTTTAACCTGTCAGTGATTAGTACAGATGGTTTTTGGATCACGTGTGTCCACACTGGGACTCTAGATATGACACATCTGGTGAAATTAAACAACTCTTGTTAAGAGAAATGTCACCAGTCGTCCTCACAGATACCACAGACAGATCTCCGTGTGAATGTAGTCAGCATTGTGTAAAAAAGCAGTATCACAGTCAAGGTCGTGTTTCACCGTAGCGGCTGGCTGATCTACATTTCCTCCAGCTGCAGCTTGCTGCTGCCAATAACCACAGCACAGCGTGACCTTCACTGTGTTATTGCTTAATTGAGTGCATGTACCTGAGCGCAGGGGGCCCCCCGGTGGAAATCAAACCCCCAACCCCGACGATGTTAGTGCCACTGAGCTGTACGGGACCACCCATCTGCTGAAAAATGACCACTTTGACTGTGTTTATACTCCTGGAGGACCTTTGTGTCGACTTATGTCTTAATAATACACTGATTTTCTCAGTAAATGTGCCAGTTTTTTGTGTCTGACAGTGCAGATAGATCTGTTAGCAATGTCTTTTGTTACGGCCAAAGAGTCAGTCACTCAGCGTGGTCCGCTGAGTGACTGATGCTGCCCTCCTACCTTTCGGTCCGGTTCAGTGGCCAGCCGAAGCCGTCCCTCTTAATTGGGGTGTCTGGATGACAGAAGGGATCCTTCAAAGAAGCATCCGTCATGTGTTTCAGGAGCCGCGGAGAGCAGACGGTACCGTCACGACACAGGTTGAGTGTTTGTCTTCGTGCTGAAGGAGAAATGAGGAGCTGATGATGTAGATCTTCACAAATGTCCTCTGCTCTGACATTAACATACAGGCTACAACACTCTCGTTCCAGCTCCACCATCCTTTGGTGGACCGAAACTGTCTTGAACGACAGTGTTGAACTTTCAGTTAGTTCTCTACGTAACGCAGATATTTTGAGTACAAACCAAGTATGGTTTGTACTCAAAATATCTGGTGGTTTTTTGGTGGTTACAGTTCGTGTACTTGCTCGATTTTGAGTACATAAGTACTGTCAATTATGGCAAAATGCAGAGTACTGCGAGTACCCGGATGGTGCATGCATAACGGTCAAAAAGTGTGGAACACTGTACGCTTCCCGCCCTCAGTGGTCACCATTTTTGGCTACATAGCTCATTATATTTATACTTTGCACTCAAATGTTGGTGCTAATGCTCCGTCCGGTTGCAATTCAATGAAGTGAAATGTTGAGATCGTCATTTTGTGTAACTGCAGAACAGCCGTATACGAATTGAGATAATGCTACCATGCCGAAATAAGCGCACTACACCAGAAAGTTAGGCTCCTGTTCTGGCACGACACCAGCTCCGCTCATCGTCAGCCTTGGGCCTGTAAACCTCTTCTTCTTCTTCTTCTTCCCGGTGGTCCAAAACATCTGTGGTACAAACGCTAACAGTCCCCCCTGGTGTGGGCAGCTCGAGCTGACAGGAAGTCAAACTCAAGAATAGAGAATCCAGTGGAATTACAAAATAAAACACCCTGTGAAAACTGCCAGTTGTAAAAACAGCCAAAAGGGGAAACAATTTAGCATATTTGTAGCATTTCTTTTACATATTTCAAAGCACCTAAACCAAGAAAAATGACCACAATCTGAGCAAGTTAACAAAGAAACAAATGACAGAGACACTGTCACCTGATTACAAGTCAGTGTAGCATCAACAGGAGTTAAAATCTGTCATTTTGATGGAATATTATCAGAGTAATCAGCTAAAAGCGGCCAAAATGCTTCACAGAGCTACAAATTTACACTATAATCCTTGTAGGTCTGTCAGTACACTTATTATATTAAATTCATTAATTCTTTAACAAGTCGTGGCTTCAAAATAAACTATAACGACACACAATTCAAACCCTTCATGCTGATTCTCAAAGGACATAACACCTGCAGAAATACTGCACAGGTATTGACTCAACACTTCAGGTAACACTCCTGTTTACCGGTGTAATAATCTCTTGGTTATTTTTATTTCTCTGTAAAAAAAAAAGAGAGCAGAGAGCACCGGAGGAAACTCTCCTTGGAGTAACCTCGTGTTGTGATAGCACTTAGTCATCTCCGAGACGTCTGTTGATGATGAGCATTTCCAAAAACACTTGAACCGTGTGGCACGCACTCCGCTGTTCTCCAGGAAAATCCGACTTGACAGCTTGACAGGATCGCTCCAAACAGTTAAGGAGGCAGAATGGATGCTCTTAACCTCCCACGGCTCTTAAAGGCATCTCAAGTAACGACGCTCACCCACAGACTGAACACACACACACACACACACACACTGACATCAACACAAGCTGTTCAAACACACTAAGAGGAAATGTTGAGGGATGTGCTCCAAAAATGTTTCAGCCCTTTATACATCTGTAGATACACAAAGATGTGTGTGTGTGTGTGTGTGTTTAAATACAAGGTCACGACCTCTGTTCACACACACCAGCTATTATTACTTACTAGACCAACAGCAAGAAGCCCAGCTCTGCGTCTGTCTTTCAGTCCTTTATATTTCCGTCAACGTCCTCTTCGCTCTCTTCTCCTCTGTCATTATGTCCATAGAGGCTGCTGAGCCCAGTTACATTGTCCACTAACCCAGCTCCTGTTCTGGCACGACACTGGCTCATCTTCTGGTCAGCATTCCCTGTAAACCTCCTCTTTTTCTTCCTGGTGGTCCAAAACGCCTGTGGTACAAACACTAACGCTCCCCCGGTGCTCTGAGCTCACAGTCCAGGCAGCTAACATTAGCTAACAGCAGCTACAGCTGGCAGCAGTTTACTTCACTGTCCATCAGGAAACTCTGTAAATCACAGAGAGTTGAGGCGGAGCAGCCGGTGTGACTTAGTGCCGTAAAGCAGCCCAAAGTTACGTCATTCACCTGATTACAAGTCAGTGTGTAGTGTGTAGTTCATGATAGAAAAGTTACACAGTGTCACTTTTTAAAGGACCGTGCCGTTGGTTTCAGGTCATTAGTACTTTTTTTGGGTCACTGTTTTGCAGTCAATGATAAATGAGTCAACTGAACAGCGACCTTTAATTCAGTAAATAAACACAACATAGCACCTTTCTAACCAAAGTTATCTTGTTAAAAATATGCTAAAATAATAAGTACTGAAAATAGAACTTGCGTGGCTAGATAAGAAATGAACGAGGTTTGTGTTATTGGTGAACCAACTCTTTAAAAGAGGTCACTGAAGTGATGAAAACATCCATATTTGTGTGTTTGAAGCTCATGAACGCGTTTCAAGAGCTTCAGGATGCCGAAGCTGTAAAACGTCCTTGCTTCATCTTTCTATCCTTAAGAGGACATTTCACTGTTCATTCATTGGAATACATCAGCTCACACCCACCCTGTGAAGGGAAATCATCACTGCGGGATGTTTTACCCACAGAGACCTCGACTGTTTATGTCGTTCTGTATGAAATATACGCGCCTCCTCCTCCTCCTCCTGTTTTATGTGATACATGCAGCATATCAGACATCCTGCCACCAACCGACTCGTACTGTAAATCCCCTCGGGAGCCAATCACGCTGAAGCTTTTCACATTTACCCGTAATGCGGGCGTCATGAAGATGGAACGGCAGCGTGAAAGAAGGAATCAACGAGATATGAGCTCCGAGACCGTCCACGTCGTGCTGTCTGTCCATCTCCCACCACCACCCGCCGCCACCGTCGCCGCCGCCCATGAAACTGACGAATCTGAGGGGAAATAATGTGTTGCGCTCCAGTGCCGCAACTTTTTGCCTCATCCCATCTGGCCTCCCTCACACCGCACATTGTTAGCTTCAAAGAACCTCTCCTCCCCTGTTAGCCAGAAATCACTTAGGAGGGTTTGTTGTTTCGGATTGCAGAAGCGCCGCACCAAAGCGAAGGCCTTTCTTCCCCACCCCTTTGAAGACAGATCTCTCCGTGGATGACGAGGAGAATAAAAGCAAATCTGAGGCAAAGAGAGTGGTTGTTTGCACACATCAACTCCGATAATTCTCTCACATGAAACGACTGACAGAAACATACGCTCTACATCCTGGTATTTACCTCCCCCTCCAGCCAGGAAAGCTATTATTGCTGCACATGTCATTACATGTTTCACTTGGAACAATGTCAGTAAAGACTGGTTTCATTACCTGGACTCAAAGGCCCGCTGAACACGGCATAAACTCTAATGGTCAGCGATAACGCGATTCGTTATTGATTCAATACATTTGTGTATTTTTTCCCCCCTTAGGGAGCGGCGTTATGTATTATCGATCAATAATGGGGTTCACGGTCGCCTTCGGTGCTCGACAGGAAATACGACGACTCTAGTAATGTTCCTCTTTGACTGTTAATTCAATATAGTGCGGAAAGAAATTCACAAAACAAACCAGCGTTTTCACCGTTTTAGCTGACACGATCATAAACATTGGGAAGAGTCGACGCCAACGCTAGCAGCTCTGCGAGGCTTCACGACGTCTCCGTCATTGTTTAATTAAGCCCTCCTCCTGTGAGATGGATGCACACTTGCACTTGTTTCAAAAGTGTTTTCCTCTCAGCAGCAGAAACTACTTCTTTGTTTTGTGCTCCAACACTTTCCAGAGTGACGCAACAGTCAGCGGTAGCATAATACTCCAACAGCGAAAAGTGGAAAGTGGAGGGAAAAATTGCCCGTCATCGAGGGAAGAGGTCAGTGTAGCGTAGACATTTTAAATCTGTTATTTTATGACATAAAAGTTACACAATGTTGCTTTAATTGGATTGGCACGCTAACCAAATGCTACTGTGCTAACTAGCACTAAACACAAAGGTGGCAATCTTTGTGGCTGTGAAGTGGAGCCAACGCTCAAGTGCCCAAAAACTGCAGTTCCTCTTCTCGTCCACTTGAGGCTGGCTCCAGAAGTGAGTCAGTCTCCATAAGTCCCCATGTTAAAATGTCCAACTTCACAGCAGAAATAAACATGTTTACAGCCTGGTACAAAAAACAGTTTTGGTCTCTATAGCTAATTTCCCCGTTCATGACAACTGTACTGAGGGTGAATTTTTATACAACTCACCTGTTCAGATTATATTAAGGCTTAAAGTTATGCAGGATTAAGAGCGTGGATGCTTTGACTGACAGGTGGGTGCTGTTACAGATGGCTTGTTTGGGCAGCCAGGCTTCATTCAGCCCTCAGGTCGACCAACGGCTCTTCAGAAACCTGTTTTATGCAGTCTATGGCCTTTTGTCATAAACCAAAGTAGTATTTTAACCCAGTAGTCACAATAGAAGTCAGAGGGTCACAATAATTCATCCTGAGGGATCCTGTGGAAAGTGTGGACCAAATTTAAAGGCAGTACGTTCAAGAGTCGTGGGAACATGTCACTCAAAACAACAAATCAGCCTCTTGATGTAACTAACCTGGAGACAACATTTCACGATAATCCATCCGCAAATTGTTGAGATATTTCAGACTTGCAGCCAGACTACTAGCATGCTTAAAATAAAACATTCACGCTTGAAACACCTCATGAAACTCTCAGCAATCAGATGTCATTTAATCTTCTCCCATTTTGTGCTGTAAGGCTCGTCTCTCTATTTACGTTACTGTCTGCCAACAGTAAATCTTCTCTGCCTTATTAAGAGAAGCTGCGGGACAGATTATAAGCTACAAGCCACTCTGTTATCAAAAGGTCACAGGTTTGATCCTCCAAGAAACCACCTTCAGACCACCGGTGACTCACCTGAACACGACGATAAACACCTTAACATTAGCAGAAAGTCATTCAAGATAAGACTGACAGTTTAAAAAGGTCTTATGCAAATATGTGATCACACAGTGGCATGTTTTAATTAATTATGTGCAAACCAGAGATGAAAACTGTGAGATGTTTTCATTAGAGATGAAATTGGGGGTGTTGTTACGGGCCAAAAGGAAGATGAAGACACCGGGAAATAAGTTGTCAGACCGCAGGAGGTTTCACTATCTCCAAAATGTCCATGTTTTTCTATAACTTATGAATTATTCATGACTTTTATCACTGTGAGAAAAGAAAGCTGAAGCTGGGTGGCTCGTGTAGTTTATGTAGAAATAGCTCTATCTAGTGGAACAAATGCAGTTACTACATCTTTAAACTTTCCAAAGATTGTTGGTGCAGCAGAGATTACAGACACAAAGCAAGAAAACCACAAGAATTATTATAAATCTGTGTTTATTTTAAGGTTAATAAATAGTGAACATAGTGAATTACAATTCATTTAAGTGGAAATAATTTAAGTGTACATCATTTTTTTGTTTAAAAGAAAGTGTTTTCACATTGTGCTCTTGTGCAAATCAGCATCTTGTGTCTTTTCTACAAGTTCCTGCAGAGAAAAAACAAAATGAGACTTAATTTAATTTGTGCACATTTTAAATTTCCCTGCATCTGTTCACAATGTAATGAATGCATGACTGAGCAGTTAGAAGAAGACATTGGGTACGGTCGAATAGTCATAAAACTTAGCCTAAAACAAGTCCTTTTCTAACCACTTTTTTTTAATCTTTCCTGGACCTCGTGACATTTTGCATCGAGGTCAAGGAAAGATGTGAAGGAGAATTCATAAGGAGTTAGGAGAAGATAACCACGGTGTTCAGAGAATCCGACTGCATTTACACTTAGACTACGTCATCATGCGACGGTGAATGTTATTGACTTGATCTGTGGTAAAACTACAAAGTTCAGAAGATTGACTACAAAATGCTTCATCTGAGATACTTACTAGAAACTCCCCATGCGCTGATCGTGTTGTTTCATGGAGGATATATAAACGTGGACAACCCGGTGAAAAATATGACTTCATTATCAACGTCAGAATTAAAATACTACTACTACAATAATAGGACTACAATCAGCTGGATTTAGTTGCAGATCCAAGCCTCCAAGTCATTTAGTGCCTGTATTTGTGCACTAGATTACAGTAAAGTGAAGTGTCAGAAGCAAACCTTGTGATTGTGGTTGTGATTTCTTGTGTTTATTCAAGTGTTGTGATCTGGTTTCTGTGATCTTGGAACCGTCAACACCGGAGCTAGGCGTCGCTGCCTTCCATGACGTGTCTGTGGGATGATAAGTTAAGCCGTTACAAAGAAAGGCAGTAGTTATTATTGAACAGCATGTTACATGGTTAATTCTCCGACCGCTTGCCTGTTTGCCACCTGTGTCTCGGGTAAACCGGATCCACGTTCCTCCATTTGTCCTGGAGGGAATTCAGCACGGCGCAGTTCTCGTCCATTTCTCGGATGCCGTTGCCGTGAGGACAATGGCGAAGCCTCTCCCATGGGATAGACTGACGCTGTGACTCACTGGACAAATAGTTATTTTCTCGAAGCTTTGGGTACAACGCTGCAGGACATTTCTCCAAGTTTTGTTTGGAGGCCAGCGGCCTCTTGGGATCGTTAAGCTTCCTTGGATCTTCAGCATACCTCCATTTCGGCCCGGTGCGACATGAGCTGTTCTCAGAAGATTCACCCTCGGTGTCGTGTCCGTGACGGCCACGGACGTCAGGACTGGAAGCTTTCCTCGTTGGTCGTTTGTTGGAGTGAGATCTGCAGGCTTCACATGTTGGTAAGAGTGCATTGTTCCTCTGTCGGAAAGGAACAGCTTTTCTCTTTAAGGTCTGACCCTCGAGTGCCGAACCGGCAGACATGCAGATCCTGCACTTTGCCAAACATCTGGTGCAAAGTCGCTCCCTCTTGGACACATAAGGCGTGAATGCATTCTCATTTAGTTTCCTGTTAAGGAGGCATTCGTGGTCGGAGAGGCTTTGTCGATCCACCTTGCCTTTGGGTTTGTACCTCTCTTTCGGCTTGCGAATAGTCGGGTGTTCTTTGTACTCCAGCTCCAGTTTTCGTCTTCTGGAAGGCACATCTAAACTACAGCTGCTCAGAGGTCTGCTCTGCTTCTTGGGAGTTGGTGGCAACTTGCTACAATAGTAGACATTATCAAAGTCAGCGAGCCAGCTGGTTGAGGGAAGGTAGGCAGGCAATGACTCAAATGAAGTGTCCTGGTGATCCTGGACATTTGTTTCTCGTCTATGTTGGTTTCTACCTGCGCTGAGTGGGGAATTATCCAGCAACAGCAAATAAGGTGCATGAGTCACCTCTGCTGTGTTCATAGGAGTTTCCTCTGCAACAGGAACATCCATCATGGGGCAATTATCAACTTCAGACAACAGCTCATCCACAGGACCCTTCATGGCAGGGACCTCCAGTTCATCCTCTGTCAGAGGAGGCATCTCAATCATGGGGATGACCTCTTCTGTAGGAGCTTCCTCGTTGACCGTCAGCTCATCTGCTGAGGGCACTTCAGCTGCAGCAGCCAGCGTTTCATCACAAGACTCTGTATGGCCACTTTGGATCAGTGATTCAGGGGAAGGGATCAAAGTGTCCTCCATTGACCAGACTGTGGATTCCATCTTCCTCAGCTCATCCAGGTACTTGGGATCAAACGGCAGGTGAACAACTTTGAAGTGAAAACTCTTGGATGTCATACTCAGATCTTTCTCACTGCTCGTCTCCTGAACGTCGCCATGAACAGCTACTTGTGAACCACAGTTTGAGGTGGCAGTCACGGGGTCCATCTGGCTCCTGGGCTCCTCCAGAGCAGGGATCTTTTCACTGCTGCTGGGTGTCCCGACTAACAGGATATCAGGACAAGCTTGGAGCGCCTGCTCCGACTGGTCTGCAGGAAGGCACAGTCCCTCGTCCTGCAGCACTTGACCCTGGAGGATGGAGCTACACTGGACTACATCTTGTGAAAAACCGTGGGCTACTTCTGCAGTCTCATGAGAGTGCAGGAGCTGCAGTCCCACCGGCGTGGTGCAGCATTCAATCCTCACCTCCTCTGTCTGGATCACAAAGCTGCTGTTTGGTGGCGTCACAGTGGTAGAAGAGGGCACTGTGTCCTTTAGCTCCAGAGAATGATCCCCCTTATGCACAGCCGAGGCTGGTGAGAGTGACTGACTGATGTTGGGGACACTTGGGCTGTTACTGCGGACTTGGAGGCCACGGGAGGCCTCGCCATCGCTGGACCCCGGGGTGCTAGTCCTCTGGGTTGCAGATAGCGGCTCAGTTTGAACCTCAGAGCTGGTCATTTCTCTGGGCTGGCCATTTTGCTGGTAGCGGAACCTGCGGGAGTGATAGGCCATGGTCTGGTAATACTGAGGATTAAGCATGCGCCTGTAGTCCATCAAATGGAGGTGGGTGTGGGGTACAACAAAGCCAGGGGGCTCCATGTACGGGTTTGGTTGATAGTTGGGCATCACTGGCACGCCGTAACCTTTAAAAGAAGAAGAAGAAAGTAATGAATACTTTTATTTAAATCAAAGCACTTCTCAATAAACAAAGTATTTCAGTTTAAGCTGTTATAGAACATGTCTGCCAATGGTTTGGTCATTTATCAGTGTCATATGTTACAAAACAGATGTGCAATGTCCAGCTAAACAACACCTTGCACTAGCCTAGTGAACCAATGGTCAATAATGGATGAAATAAAGCAAAAAATACACACTACAGCTCCGGGTTTCTGAGCCGAAATTTGACAGTATCAACTAGGTTGAGCTGGGTTACAGACATAAGTATGGGCAGAAAACTAGTCTTGTTTTTGGACGGTGCAGAACTTCACACCAGAGAGAGACTACATGCAAAAATGGGGTCACTGGTGCAGCAAAATAGGACACAAAGATGACAGTTTTAAAACAAGAATTGTCTACAGACACACTATCAGTTCTCTGAGGCTGTAAGATAAAAAGACTTTAATGATGCTATAGCGGGAAAATTCACCTGTTACGGCAGCTTGGGCACACAAGGTGGATAACAGATTACTCGAGTTGTTCTCCCACAATTCCTCTGTGGAGACAGAGCTGGCCTTCTTGGGCACAATTGTGCAATCAATGGTGTATTTTAGCATATGCTAATGCTACCTGTGCACCTGACAGTACAGGTATTTGCAGCTTATATAATGTAAAATAAACAATGGTATTCGTTTTAGCACTTGCTGTGGGAGGCTATACATCTACAACATGATTAAATGACCAAACAAAACCTAAAGACTGAGATGTGTTTAACTCCCCTCATCAGAAACTCTGCTGTGCACAACATAAACAGCCCTGGAGAGCAGTGATTGTTGCTAAATAAGTAGCATTTTCAAGGAGAATTGCAGGCACAAGGAGATTCGAGGTTTGGTGGACTCACCTAAACCAGGGTAACCGAAGTACGGGTTGTAGGACACAGGCATGGGCACTGGTACAGGCCACTGCAGGCTCTGCATGGGCAGGTAAGGCTGCGAGGGCTGTATGTAAAAGAAAGGTTTGTGGTGGTGGTGGTACTGGTGCTGCTGCTCCTCAGGATGTGGAGCTCCTGAAGGCCCCGTAGTCGGCTGATGGAGCCCCTGGGCCTGCTGAGCTCCATGTGGCAGGTTTGGACCTCGAGGGCCCAGACCGTAAGAATGTTGCATGGTAGATGTGGCTGCATCCATATCTGACAAAGGGACGAGAAACAAAGTTAAAGTAGCTTCGTTCTTTGTGGGGGAATTTGTTCAAAACACTGAATCTCTTTCAAAGTATGTTTTAAATTGGAAATCAAAGGCGTGGACTCATGATCCAACCTAGCTTGTCAAATCCTCCACTGATTGGTTACATTTTGCTTCCAGGTGACACTTGTCCAATCAGAGATTCAGTTTCCCACTGAGATGCATCAACTCACCTGAGGAAAGGCAGACAAGGATTGGTGCCTTGAAGGTAGAGGAGGTTTAATTAAGGACAACAGACCTGCAGCTTGTCTGAATAGAGATATTTGTCTCAAAGTGGCACGTTGGTTCATTTTTTTTTGCATCTTAGTGCAGCTCAAAATATGACATCTTGAAAATGCAAAGCACATATTCACACAGGCTGTG
This sequence comes from Sciaenops ocellatus, assembly GCA_033000465.1. Taxonomy (NCBI): domain Eukaryota; kingdom Metazoa; phylum Chordata; class Actinopteri; family Sciaenidae; genus Sciaenops; species Sciaenops ocellatus. The sequence goes on from CP136869.1 coordinate 6,683,709, forward strand.
CTGAGATCCAGGTTTGACCCCTGAAGACCTAATTATGAGGTTAGACGATAGCTTGTTTGGTAGCCTGGAGCAGTTTTTATAGGCTGTATTATCGATAAGGAATTATCAAGAAGAAGGAGAAGTTACAGTTTAAAGTGGCTTCAGGACACAACTCAGCTACACAAGAGTGTAGAGCCCAACAACAAGAGTACAAATACATGTTTAAAGCATCCATTAACACCCAAAGCTTAGTAGATAAAAGGGCTGCAACTCATTATTTTTATTGTCCGTTAACCTGATGCAATTTTCTCATTTAAATTATGAATCGTTTGGTCTATTATACGTCTGAAAATAATGTTTTGTCCAATCAGCAGACTGTAATTAAACTATATTCAGTTTGCAATGATAGAAAACAGAACAAAAACACATTTGAGCAGCAGGAATCAACAAATGTTTGGCATTTCAGCTTGATAAATGACTTTAATCAAGTAAACTACTGATTTCCATTCAAATATCTAATCTGCCATGTGCTAACAACTGAAGAAGCACTGAAAATCCCCATCGCCTCTGGCAGGAGGCTGTGGTCCATCAGGACTCATGCCACAAGAATGGACTTCCCTCTGCAGACCCTACATGTTACACTAACATAAGGCAATTGACTTTATACGTTACATACTGTACACATCAGACAGTCACAGCTGATACCTCCAGAAGTCCTCTGATGATACAGCTACAGGAGGAAATGAACAGGAGTACAGGGAGGTAAGGTGAGGTGACGCCAGCAGAACGAAGGAGATGGTGGTCGACTTCTGGAGGAAGACGCCTCAGACCACACCGGTGAACATCCAGAGATGTATATGGAGATGCTGGGAGCGTACAGATACCTGGATGTTCACCTCAACAGTAAACTGGACTGGTCGGACAACACCGAAGGGTCAAAAGTCATCTCCACTTACTGAGGAAACGGAAGTCCTTTGGAGTGTGCAGGACTCTGTTGTGGTGGCGTCTGCATAACTATAGGACATAAAAAGACTCAAACTGGTCAAGAGGTCCAGCTCTGTCAGACTGCTACTCCCACCATAGAAGACTTTCTTCTATATATTTCTCATTTATGGAGTCACTTCTTCTCTAATTTCTTGATATGAAACAATCTGAGCATGATAAGAAGCGTTACAAAACAGTATGATATCAAATAATTCAACACAAAGTTTAAATAATGACAATATTTTATTAGACTGGCCCCAAACAGTGGCACACCATCATCTGTAACAATCTTTCAGCCCGTTTGTGAAATTCATAAATCATGAATAGTGCACGGCAGCATCACTGCAGAAACTTTATACATTTTTTTTCTTTTTAAACTTTTATCCAACAAAAGAGACTTTCTGTGCAGTGCATTTCACCTGGTGCTCTAAATATTAATTATCCTGGAACAATTGCACCTTTTTTTTAGGGGGCGGGGGGCCTGAGGAAGAGGAAAGAAAACATTTCATTAAAAACAGATTGAAGACAGACATTTGGACATACTGAAGAGTTTGTTTCACCTACAGTTCAACACACTTTCAGGGGACGTCAACATCTTGGTTCTCCTCTCATCACAGAGCCTGACAGAGACCAAACAGAAATAAATCACATTCAGAGAAGTCTGAAAGTTCATCCAGGTCACCTTTCTTCAGGAAGGGTTAAATCTGAGGACTCGTTTGTCGATCCGTGAAGACGTTTCACCTCCTCATCCAAGAGGCTCCTTCAGTTCTGACTGACTTGTTCTGGGATGAGGTGAAACATCTCCAACTGAGTCTAGCTTCCCCAGATTTAACCCTCATTGACGACATTCAGAGAAACGTCTGAGCAGTGTCAGACAAATCAAATATTAACCTCTCTCCCAGTGTAACGGTGGTGGCTCGTCGTCATCATTGTCCTCATCTCTTGGCCTGTGGTACATCACTTTCCTCTGAGTACTCTTCTCTGAATAAAATACGAAGAGCACAAATTAGGAGAAGCATATCTATGAACTGTCAACAGAAGCTTCACTTACATCCAAAGAACGACCAACAACAAGTAAAATTAGGGAAGTTTTAAAAAGGTGATATTCACATTAAATTACATTTTATTAATCAGATTTCCAAATAAATTTAACTTGATTCAGATTTGTTTGCAACGTTGGACGTAGGTATGATGAGTTTGAGGCTCCATCAAGAGATTTGAGTCAGGCCGAACCCAAAAAAACCAAAAACAAACACAGCCTTGTTCAGAAATTAAGTATTTTCTACTGAAGACAAACAGTTGACAGGTTTCATATCTCGTGGCAGAATTTTAAGTCTAGAATTGAGTCAGTCTGTAAATATAGCACAGCGCTCTTTTGGCACCTTTGCCACGATAATCTTTGAAGCTGGTTGTGCTTTGTAATGTGAATTAAGCTCCCAACACTAGACCGTGTGGCTCCGTCTCAGCATTTCAAACTTAAAAAAAGGGGGTAAATTAATGAATCTGCTGCTCCAACTTGGCTGCAAAAAGTCTAATTATGCTGCACGAGCTGTTCGGGGGCTTTCAAACTTTGTTGACTGAGATTAAAGTATTCTACGAGACATTCGAGCGGCTAAATTTAACCTTGTCTTTGCAGAGAAGTTGGTGGTCTCCTCCTGGGAATCACAACGGCGTCTCCCCACCTGCCTTGGTCCAACGCGGTCACGTCTTCCTTGCAGAGTCTGTCTATGAAAGAGGTCAGGACGCATATCAAACATGATACAGTTAGACTAAAAACACGTCAACTCTTAGCAGAGACTTACCCTGACACGTTCTGCACTGAAGCTCACTGCTCGTCATTTCTCCAACGTCGCCATCTTCTGGCTCCTGCTTACACAGATCATGACCTTCCTCCTGGTTCACTGGATTGGAGGGATCTTTGTATTGGCCTCTTTTATACCAAGGTTTTGCAGCATGTCTCGGCGGGACAGAATGAGGCCTCCTGGGTGCTGAATGCTTCCTCACAACCACTCTGACGGGCTGCTCGCACCCTCTTCCATATCTGCTGTCGTCCTCAGAGTCTCCGGCTTCATCCCTGTACATCTTGGAGCTGTGGACTTTGCTCCTGCTCGCCCCTTTTGCGAGGCTTTTCCCGCAACAGGCGCACATGAACCTCTTCGAACCTGGCAGCCAGACGTCCTCCACTTCTTCGGCGGCTTTTGGTGACCCGCTTACAACTTCTGTGAGCCTCCTGCCCGCGTACACGTGTTTGGGGAAGAGATCCGCATCGTCCAGATCCGTGGAGAACATCTCGTCTCTGGAGGAAAGCTCGTCCAGAGATGGACTGAGGACGCTCATCCGCTCGTGGGTGGTGTGCATGGACAGGTAGTTGTAGTAGTATGGGGCAGCAGGGGAGGAGAGGTGGCCGGCTCCGGCATCTCCAGGCGTTAAAACGCTCTCAAAGGGCAGCTTGAGGATCTGGTAGTTTCGATCAGCTTTATGATGTTCTGTTTTTGAGGCTTTGTCGCCACATTTAGCATCTTTTTGCGCCGGCAGTGATGGTGGGATTGGATCCAGTCTTTGCTCCAGGAGCTCTTCAGCACATTTGGGATCAGTCACGGAGATATCTGACTGGATATCCGTGACTTCTGCTTTCTCAATAAGGAGGAAGCATTCATCTGTTGCAGGCTGAACAAGCTCCGAACACTCCTCATGAATAGAGGAGCTATCGAGGGGCAACTCTTCTTCCAATCCTCCTGACCAGCATCCCTGAGGGCTCAGGCCATCCAAGCTTCGTTGGCTGGAGTCACCGTCGTACACCGCCGCCGTGGAGTCACTGAAGGTCACAGCTGGAGACTCCAAACGGCTGCTGTCAGACGCCGAAGGCAGGACGTGACCCGGCTCTTCACCTTTCTTCTCTTCACCTGGAGAAAACATCCCAGAGGACTGCGAGGCGACGCCTGAGTCCAGCTCCCTCTCGGCGCCCTGCAGCTCGCCGCCTCGAATCTTATCCAGGCATTCGATGAGTTTGGTGATGGCGTCACTGGGGTCGGTTTGAACCTCCGAACAGGCCATTTCTCGACGGCCGGGAGGCTGCGGGTGATACTGCTGGCGAGGCACGTCACTCCAGGTGGGAGTGTGGAAGCGAGGTTCAAACATTCGCCTGTGATCCATCGGATATATCGGGGCATGCGGGAAAACAAACCCAGGGTACTGCATGTACTGGTACGGGTGCATGCAGGGGCGACCAAAGTTAAAACCTGGGAAATAAAAAGATAAATGAGATTTTATGCAATCAATGCTGGTTTATAACCAAAAAAACAAGATTTAAACATGTTAATACCTCCAGGCAAACCATAGTGACTGTACGGGTTGTTCAGCTGCCAGTGCTGGTACAAAGGTTGGTAATAAGGTTGAGATGGTGGCTGGACGTAGAAAAAAGGTCTGGGATGTTGAGTTCTTTGTTGTCCGCTCCCAAATGTGTGTGTTTGTTTGCCTCCATCTGCAGGAAGCAGCAAGTTCAACATTATTTCCAGGCAAACGTACAAATCTTTATTCAAAACGACGAGTTCACACAGCTCAGATTAAGGATAAGAAAAGTCTTTACCGTCCATGTTCTGTCTCGTCGTCGCTCAACCTTTCAGAAATAAAACACAGCAGAGGGATGAAAATGACCAAATAAACATCCCCGAGCTTTCTGTAACAATTAAATTCAAAGTTTTAAACGAAGTCAATTCTTCAAAAGACAAACACAAAGTAGAGACGCTTCACTCTCGGGTCCACATGACGTCCTACTAACAAAAGGCCAAACATCTCAGCTCATTAGTCATATAGGAAACAGCTGCTGCTCTGCCTTCAATTGCAACAGGACAAATCAGCGTTTGGTTTGAATGAAAACTCCCCAAAGAGTTAAAAAGAACAAGAAAATAGAGGATCAAAATCACTCTGCATAGTTTAAAAATGCTAAAACTTCATCATAATAATGCTACGAGGCACCAAATAAGCAGCAAGACAGCAAGAATATTTATGTTAGGATTACAGGGAGGTGTTCTGTCTGCGATTTTTATCATGAAACATCCAAAAACAAATTTTAAAATGACAAACATGAAGTATTGTCTTAAATAATGCCTGGTTCAGGAGTACAATTATGGTACAGAAGAATTATGTATGTATATATATGTATGTAAATATAAACCTTAAAGCTGCAGTGTGTCAGATTTAGTGCCATCTAGTGGTCAGATTGCTTGATGTAGTTAGCGCAGAATGAACATTTAAGTAAAAAATATGAAAAATAAAAATATTAAAAAATAAGAAAATATAAAAAAATATATAAAATATAAAGAAAATATAACATATTAAAAAATATAACAAATATAAATATAAAAATAAGAAAATATACAAAATAAAAATATAAAAAAATATACAAAATATAAAAAAATATAACATATATATAAAAAAATATAAAATATATAAATATAAAAAATAAGAAAATATAAAAAATAAAAATATAAAAAAAATATGTAAAATATAAAAATATATAACATATATATAAAAAAATATAAAATATATAAATATAAAAAATAAGAAAATATAAAAAATAAAATATAAAAAAATAAGAAAATATAAAAAATATATAAAATATATAAATATAAAAAATAAGAAAATATAAAAAATAAAATATAAAAAAATAAGAAAATATAAAAAATATAACATATATAGAAAATAAGAAAATATAAAAAATATGACATATATATAAAAAATATTTTTTTAAAAATAAAAAATATATAAAATATAAAAAAATATAAAATATATTTAAAAAAATATAAAATATAAAAAAATATAAAATATAAAAATATAAAAATATATATATACAAATATAAAATATATAAATAATATTTTAAAAAATATTAAAAAAGCGTACGAGGACCCGCTCCATATGTAGATATGAAAGGGTAATTCTAAGGTGATAAAAATATTAAATATTACTGAAAACATAGTTATGTCTGCATTCCATTCATAGTAATATATCACCCTAAAAGTCTATTGAACCTTTAAAACATCCAGCATGTGTTTACCGCACCGTGCCTGCTGTTACTCCGTCTGTCCACCAGGTGTCGCTGTTTCTTTCGTTAACCACCGCACGGACCGTTCAGTTTTGGGGGCGCATGCGCAGTATCCTCAGTTGGCCTCTGGTTCTTTCAGGCGCTTATGATGCGCAGAGAGGTTTGTCCGCTGCTGCCCAGCTTCTCCCACACCACACCACCGCCACACTTTGACGGCTAAACTCGGCTTGAGGAGCTGCTTAAACTTCGCACTTTGTGTTTGACGAGAAGAGCCACGGAGACGGTTCACCGTGTGGAGTCCGCCTACACTCACCGTAAGTGAAGCGGTTAACTCGGGGCTCATTCAGGTAGCTGTATTTCAGCCTCATCTCGCTGTGGGTGCTAGCGGCGTGACCCGCTCTCTAACTCGGGTTGCTGCTGCTGCTTGGAGGAGGTTTGTACCTCATCGTGTCTCTTTTAGGAAACATCTCCACAGTTTGAACCCGTGATAGAAGCGGGTACAGCGGGTAAAACAGCGGCTACCTCGTTAGCGGCACCCCGGAACTGTGAAGCTAAAGTTGCTAACTAACTCGCCGCGGATGTCGCTACTTGAGCCGATCACATCGAGGCTATAGCTGATCAAATGTGTCGATCAGCTGATCAAACACTATACTGTCCACCTGTTTGAAGGTGTGTCTCTTCACCAGCACACACACACAGGAGGTGGAGGTGATGTTAACGGTTAGTCTGGCGAGCTAAACCCCCTCGGTGTGTTTTGCAACAGGCCCGCCTGTCTTAACGCTACTTTAGCCGTGTTTTAGGACAGCAGACCGGGTTTGTTTTGGACACTGACACAGCCAACCATCATCTGATTAATATAAAATAAATTATGGCCACATTCACATTTAAAAATATTAACATTTAGTCCCAGAAGCAGCCCGTTAGTTAGCGATAAATATGTCGCAGGGTGACTCTGGTTAGCTCGCTACATAGCCGTTGAGCTTTTAAACTGAGCATAACCAAACATATATATTAATAAAATCAGCTGTTAATGATTGTTAGAGATCCGATTTATCACGTGTCCTCATGTGCGGTGTGTCTGTTTTCGTATGTATATAAATAAATGCGCTAAATATAATATTAGCTTCGGTGTGCTAAAATGCTAACTAGCTGGGGCTAGGCTAGGCTAGCTCGGATGCTAAGTTAACGGGAATTGGAGATATTGTGCGTCCCGTGTTGACAGCTGTGTCTCCGGGCGAAAAGGTGACACCGAGATCGGGTACGGTTGGTGGTGGTGGTGGTGGTGGTGGTCGCCACCGCCGCCGGTATCACCACCACCCATCACCCTCCCAGCAGGCAGAGCCGCCTGAATCAGCGTGGTGTGGAGGTGGTTGTACGGGATATTCAGGTGTCAAGCTTGATGAAACACTCAACATCTGTTCATTTATTATCAGTTGTGGTCTCCAGTTGCAGCAGCAGTGTCACTGGTGGTGTTGTTGCTGCATCAAGCTGGAGCCAAATGAAGGCATTGGTGGTAAACGTGGCTGAATGGCTCTGTGTCATGGTAACCTGCCAAAAAAAAAAGCCCAAAGTCATTTAGGATGTGAGCTCAAGTCTTGAGCTTCTCTGCATCAGAAATAAACAGTGTTTTCTCGTTAACGTAACCTGAAGGATCACGTAATTTAAATTAAAGATGTCAAGTTAGACGTCAAAGTATGAATCTGTTTTGGAGGCATCACGGCAGACAGCGAGATGGGGGCGACTGTGGCTCAGGAGATAAAGCAGGTCGTCCACTAATCAGATGATCGCTGGTTCGATCCCCGGCTCATCCAGTCTGCATGTCGAAGTGTCCTTGGGCAAGGAAGTAAGTCGCTTTGGATAAAAGCGTCAGCTAAACGACTAAATGTAAATGTAAGATCTAGGTCCAAAAGCACACCTGTAGTTGCTGCAGGACTAAAGGTGCGTTCAGACGGGATGCAGGTTTTTAATTGGCAAAATATAAAGTTATTTCTTGATTAACAGTGATTATGTTCAACATAAATAGACACACCACCAGCAGCATCGCAGGACAACCCTGCATTGATTTGTACCCTAAAATCACGACGACCTCACTGAAAAGTAAACCAAAGTATGAATGAAGAAGCATTTTAATCGCCCCCAGCGTGAATCATTTTAATTCAGAAGTTGTCATATTTTAAAACAGTCATTCCCACTTTTATTCAGGCCCTCTTGTTGCTGTCAGGGATGTTGTACATGATGCTGTTTTCTCCTTTGAGTGTTTAAAGTTTTAATCTGAGTTCTTCTCTCTCTTCTTGTTTTCCAGACGAGCACTGATGTAGCAGTGTCGCGACGCTTTGTCGTGCTCTCCCTCTACCTCCGCTCCCCCAGTGCCTCACCGCATCACCTCAGACGTGGGGGAAACACCAAAAACCAGGACCTCCCCCTCCTCCTCCTCCTCATATTGTCTGGACTGGAGAACATCGACCTCCTCATCTCATCGTTCATCTCCAGTCGAGGAAACAGCAGAAATTTTTCCACATAGGAGTTGAACACCTCCACTGGTCAGTGGAGGTGTTGAAGATCTCTCTCCCTATTTATCCTCTTCAGTCTTTTTAAAGAATATATTTTTTCTCCTGGTTGGCTTGAGTCCGGTTCTGCCGGCCCGCGTGACTTTTCAAAACTGGGGCGCGATTCATGGGATGCAACCATGTCGGATCTCAGTGAGCGCAGGCCGGTCAACACGGACTACGCTGTCTCCCTGCTGGAGCAGCTCAAGTTCTTTTACGAACAGAAATTACTGACTGACGTCGTGCTGCTGGTGGAGGACACGGAGTTCCCGTGTCACAAGATGGTCCTGGCTACGTGTAGCTCCTATTTCAGGTGAGTGTCCGCCGGCCTGTCGCCACCGTGAGTGTGGAATAACTCGTTGGTGATTTGTGTTTTTTTTGACGACGTCGGTCGCGCTTTGTGTCGTATAGCTCGTCTCCTACAGTTTCAATAAATAATGCACCACGCCGTGTTGGGCTTTTGTGTTGAAAGACGGCAATTACTCCGCTCCGTCTTGATGTCTGGTTATGACGAGGTGTACGTACGCTTGTTATGACCTCCTACGGTTACCATGAATAATGCACCGCGTGTTACCGGCTCTATACGTGGTGTTTCCCTGCCCTCCGCCGCAGTCGTCCCGTCTCTGATGTATCTCTACAAGCAACCTCTGACCTGTAGTTCTGCAGACGTATCCCTCAAGGCCCCAGGGAGGCCTCATTTGTACGCACAACATTGCATAATGAAGTGTGTGTGCACTGCAGTGGATGTGACAGTAGCAGCAGCAGCAGCTCTCGGCTCTGGGAATAGTCCATCTGTACATGACAGGAGCTCATGCTGCATTTGAACACCCCGTCGAATCCTCCTTCCCTTCCCCTCCTCTCCTCCGCCGCACACTCGCGCATGCATTCCAAGAAAAGGTCCCGACAACTTGATGCCTCGCTCACACCCACCTCTCCCCGCGATCTTCTCCCCACTGTTTCCCACGCACTCGTTATCTGGTGCGAACATGCAAAGCATTTCCCGCTCCAGGGGGGTTCAGAGGAGGGGGTGTCGCGGCACTTCCTCTAAAAAAAAAAAAAGCCGCTCTTTCCTTCTCTTATTCTCGTCTGTTGCCTCCCCCCCTTCCACCTCGCTTCAGGGGAAAAGGGGGTGGCAGCGGTGGTGGGGTGAGACTCTGGAGAGAGAGCTCATGTTTGGAGGGGAAAGTCTGGTCACGTAGGTCTTGGTGAGAGATGAAGAGAGAAAAGGGGAAGAAAGAGAGGAAAAGAGGGAGGAGGAGGGGAGAGCCTGCAGGGTTGCGTAATACAGCCTGGCAGGTTTAGCCCCCACTCAGAGCAACACACACCCCCCAAAGACCCCAAATACCCCACCGAGGGGCAGAACTGCTCTGCAGACAGATTACTGTTAAAGTTTCACCTCACAGATATTTTTATTATTCACTAATCTCACGTCAGAGAGCCCGACGACTACAACCGATCACTTTAGGCGCCGCAGCCAATCATTAGTGTCATTATTGATCAACCTGCTGATTAATTTTCTTTGCTTTGTTTGCAAATCGTCAGGAAATAATGAAAAGATCACGAACGTCTTGTTTGGTCTGACGAAACTCAAAAGATTTCCAGTTAAAAGTTTATTTTGATTGATTCGTTTACTTTACTAATTATTTAGAATAATAGTGACGAGTAAATCGTCACATTTGAGGAGCTGGAAGCAGCAAAGTTATTTTTTATCCTTTTTATTTCTTTAAGTTTTTTGCGTGGACGCAGAATAAACGAGTCCACGAGGTCACACCGACATTTTCCTCGCAACCTGACTTAAATGATGAACTGATTATCGTAGATTTGTCGCCGGTCGGTGAAGAAATTTAACACTAAATACCACAATAACACATTTTTAATTAACATGGTTGTTCCCTCGGACCTGGAAAAAATGATTTGGCAGACGTGAAGTGATGTTTGTGTGTCTCCTCTGTGGCGTAAACACAAAGAGTGTAGTCGGCATGTGCAGCGATGAAGCCGCCGACAGAAGATCTAAACACAAACTGATGGAAAAACAGTCTCACCGTGCCGTCCGTGCTGCGTGTTCGACATGTTGCAAAGCACCAGTGGAAGTCGATAATGCTCGTACAGATGAATAAAATGTGAGACATTGACGTGAGAGAGGTTAAACAGACTCAGAGCGTGGACATGGACGTCTTATCTGTGACGCACAGGTTTCTGAAGAGCCGACAGCTAATCAGTGCCAGTTTTACAGTCTTAATATGTTCTGAATGTCGATTTAGAGCTGAAACGGTCAACAGAAAATTAATCAACAATAATTTTGAATTAATTTATCATTTATGTAATTGTTTTTCTATGAAAAAAATTACTTAAAATTTTAAAAAGCATCTTCAAAATGGAAACGTTTGCCTGTTTTATTAATTTTCTGACATGGAAACATGAATATCTTCAGTTCTTTACATTTATTAATCAATAATGAAACTTCTAGTAGCTTTTGAAATGATACAACAACATTCTGGTATCTAAAACATGTGGTGCCATGTTAGTATTTACAGAAACACTCAGCTCTTGATGGTTTTAGTAACGTTAAGTTTACGTTGGATTTTGTTTTTCGAAGCACTTGGAAAAATGTGTCCGTCTGATTCTAGTCGGTGACTTTGTCTGTTTTTGGAGCCGCTTTGGCGAGAGGCCAGCCGTCATTAGGAGGCTCTGTTTATTTAAAAGAGAGAGTTTGGACAGAAAAACAGGAAACAGGACTGAATATAGAGTTTTATCACCAACTGCACATGAAAAAGTCAACCTGTTTTCTTTTTATTATGAAGTCAGTTGACCAGAAACTCCAGATATTTGCAGATAAGATATAAAACAGGGATTTTGTGGTCTTACTCATTCGATAATGTTCATGTGTTGTTTTGTTCGTGCAGGGCGATGTTCATGAGCGGCCTCAGCGAGAGCAAACAGACTCACGTCCACCTGAGGAACGTGGACCCGGCCACACTGCAGATCATCATCACCTACGCCTACACGGGAAACCTGGCCATCAGCGACAGCACCGTGGAGCCGCTCTACGAGACTGCCTGCTTCTTACAGGTCGGTGCCAAACGAGTCATTCACAGTTGTAGGAGCCAAGAAATTTAAGTGAAACCCAAAGAAACATCTCAAAGTCAAACTTCTCCACAGTTGGTCTAAAAAATTAAACTGAGACTATCCAGCTGGATTCATGGACTAAACTCTGATACGCCCTGTTTTGTTTATTTCATGTGTCTGACTCGCAATTTACGCTACAAAATAAAGACACCAAGAAGTTTAATTTGGTTTGGTGTCCGATGGTTTGAGAGAAAAAGAGCTAGCAGTGGTTGAGCGACATAGACAGTGAATGAGAGTGAGGGAGTGCGAGCATTGAGACTCATAAAGTTCTGATTTCTGACTGTTTCCTCTCATCCTCTGTCCCGTTCAGGTGGACGACGTCTTGTTGCAGTGCAGAGACTACCTGGTGAAGAAGATAAACGCTGAGAACTGCGTCCGCATGCTGAGCATCGGCGACCTGTTCAGCTGCAGCGAGCTAAAGCAGAGCGCTAAGCGCATGGTGGAGCACAAGTTCCCTGTGGTCTACCGGCAGGAGGCCTTCCTCCAGCTCTCCCACGAGCTGTTGATAGACGTCCTGAGCAGTGACAACCTCAACGTGGAGAAGGAGGAGACGGTGCGTGAGGCGGCCATGCTGTGGTTGGAGTACAACATGGAGGCACGCTCGCAGCACCTGTCGTCTGTGCTCAGTCAGATCCGCATCGACGCGCTGTCCGAGGTGACGCAGCGCGCCTGGTTTCAAGGCCTGCCGCCCAACGATAAGTCGGTGGTGGTGCAGGGCCTCTACAAGTCCATGCCCAAGTTCTTCAAACCTCGGTTAGGCATGACGAAGGAGGAGATGCTGATCTTCATGGAGGCCATGTCGGAAACGCAACACGAGGGATACGTAATGTCTGGGTCTTTGCCTTATACGGTAGTGTGTTACAGCCCGCAGGCGGAGAAAGTGTACAAACTCAGCAACCCACCAGGCGATCTGCAGAAGGTGGGGACCCTTGTTACACCGGACAACGATGTGTTCATCGCCGGCGGGCAGATCCCGCTCAAAAACACTATCACCAACCACGGCAAGAGTGGAAAGTTACAGGCGGTCTTCCACTCGGTCGATAGTTTCTTTTGGTTTGATGCCCAGCAGAACGCATGGGTACCCAAAACCCCCATGCTGTGTGCCCGAATCAAGCCCTCGCTGGTCTACTGCGACGGCTACATCTATGCAATAGGGGGCGATAACGTCGGCGGAGAGCTGAACAAGCGCACGGTGGAGCGCTACGACTGCGAGAAGGACGAGTGGAGCATGATGAGCCCGCTGCCCTTCGCCTGGAACTGGAGCACCTCCGTGGTGGCGCACGACTGCATCTACGTCATGACCCACGACCTGATGTACTGCTACTTCCCCCGGGCCGACACCTGGGTGGAGATGGCCATGCGCAAGACCAGCCGCTGTTTTGCCTCCGCCGCCGCCTTCGGCGACCTCATCTTCTACATCGGCGGCCTCCACGTGGTCAGCAACTCCGGCATCCGCTTGCCCACGAGCACCATCGACGGCTCCTCCGTCACTGTGGAGATCTATGACGTCAACAAGAACGAGTGGCGCCTCGCCGCCAACATCCCCGCCAAGCGTTACTCGGACCCGTGCGTGCGGGCGGTGGTGCTGCTCAACTCGCTGTGCATTTTCATGCGCGAGACTCACATGAACGAGCGCGCCAAGTACGCCATCTACCAGTACGACGCGGAGCTGGACCGCTGGTACTTGCGGCAGCCCGTGTCTGAACGTGTGCTCTGGGATCTGGGCAAGGACTTCCGCTGCGCGGTGGGGAAGCTGTACCCCTCCTGCCTGGAGGAGTCCCCCTGGAAACCCCCAACCTACCTCTTCTCCCCTGACGGAGCCGAGGAGTTCGAGGTGGATGGGGAGCTGGTGACTCTCCCTCACGTATAGCTCTTAACCTCCGCTCCCCTACCTCGCCAACTGAACCAGGAGTCTGTAACGTGGAGGGATGAACATGAAGGGGGGAGGGAGGGCAGATCTCTGAGATATGAAAGGGTTTGACGTTCTCTGTGTCGTGGAGGGATCTCTGGACTTTGGCTGATGGACGATGCAGCCCCCTAAAAAAACGAAAAAACAAGCTTGGAGAGTAAAAAAACACGCCCCTCAAAAATACTAGTAATCTGAATTTTTTTTTTTTTTTTCTTATTTTGTCAGTTGTGACATCTGTTAGGTATTATTACAAGTCTGTCATACTGTTTCTACAATGTGATAATCTAAACGTCAGCTGTTTTTGTGATGATGATGATGATGATGAGGGTGATGATGCACTTAACTGGTAAACCTTGGAATGACAATGGCAACTGTACCAAAATCTCCCCTCCTTCCCTCCCTCCGATCGTGGCTTCCCCTCTCTCTTCCTCCTCCCCTCTCCTCCTCTTCCTCCTTTTCTCTCAGCACTCGATAAAGGAAGACGTCGCTGAAAATCTGTCGTTTAGAGTGTCTAGAACATGTAAAGGTGGCTCTGTAAATCACTAAATGCGCAAATACAACGAAAGATTTGTATCATGCGGATTGAAGGTGGATAAGTCGATAAAGCGGCAGGAGTTTGAAGGTTCTTTGCTGATCTTGGAAATGGCACACGTTTATGTCATACATGACGTTAACACCATTTCCCAGATCAGTCCCGTGTTAACCGAGGCTGCAGCTAAAGATTATTTGCATTGCATCGATCTTTTTGGTTAAAAAATATACAAAAGCGCTCTACACAAGTTCCCAAAAGCCCGAGCTTAACATGTTTGAACCAGTCCCTTAAACGTCCACTTGAGGCTGGCTCCAGAAGTGAGTCAGTCTCCATAAGTCCCTATGTTAAAATGTCACAACTTCACAGCAGAAATAAACATGTTTACAGCCTGGTACAAAAAACAGTTTTGGTCTCTATAGCTAATTTTTATAGAACTCACCTGTTCAAATTAAATTAAGCTTAAAGTTATGTAATTAGGAGGTGGCTTGTTTGAGTAATTGGCCGTCATTCGCCCAAGTCTTTGCCGATTTTTTTTTTTTAGATTAGGAGGTGTCAGAATCCTCACAAAAGCTCCATATTTATAGTGTCGGTGGTTTTAAACGGCTCGATTTGCCTGATTAACAGTCCATAAAGTTCACAAAGTCTGAAATTTTCACATTTGAGAAGCTCGAACTCGATGAATCTTCTTGCTTGAGACATGACTTAAACGTAGAGATGAAGAAATGTGCAGAGATTTTGACGATTGATTTATAAAGAGAATTGTCTGCGTCCAGCTTCTCAGCTGTCAGGATTCGATGATTTTTGGACAAAACGAGATTGGAAGACGTCGATTTGAACTTCGAACAATCTCTTTGACTATTTCTGACCAACCAGTTAATTAGACGTGAAAATAATCGTTAGTTGCAGCTACCATGCGTCTTCTAACGGTAACTTCTGCCTTCTCCTCCTCCTGAGCCAACTTTTCAAAACACATTTGATCCTCTAAAGTCAGATTTCACAGTGTTCCTCCTTTTTAAAAAAAAAAAAAAAAAAAAAAAACAGCCTCCATCTTTCTTCACAAGGCCCCGCAGACAAGGAACAGAGGTTTAGTTTAGTTTCTTTTTCGTGGAGGGGGTTGGAGGGCTGACGGGGGAAACAAGTGAGAGGCGGAGAGGGTTTAAAAAAACAAAACAAAAAAAGGAGAGAGGGGGTGACTGCAGGTCCGGTCACTCCCGTCACCTCTCCTCCACCTCACCGCTCGGTCCTCCACCCTCCCTGACTCCACGATTATTACAGCGCCTCCACCTGCCTGCCTGCCTGCCTGTCAGTCTTCCACACAGCTAGCAGTTTACACCTCACTCCATCCATCCATCCATCGTCACATGATCATGATATTTTCTCTGCAAACAAACACAAACTCCACTCTCAGTACAAACATCGGTTTCGGGCTCATGAATTTCTTTTTGTTTTATTTCCAAGCTGCTGAAATATATATATATAATAAAAATATATATTTTTCATAACTGTTTTAGTGTGGGGAAAATAACCAGGTCTATTTTGTATTAGTGTCTTTTTTTTTTTTAATTTAATATCAGACATTACTGTAGTGTGACTGTGGGTAGATAATCCATTTTTTCCTATCAGATCTTCGAGTGAATAT
The DNA here is from genome assembly GCA_033000465.1 of Sciaenops ocellatus. NCBI lineage: Eukaryota > Metazoa > Chordata > Actinopteri > Sciaenidae > Sciaenops > Sciaenops ocellatus. Next base: position 6,699,466 of record CP136869.1, read on the forward strand.
TGAGGAAACTTGCTGCTGATTGGTTGTGAGAGGAGAGAGAGGGGGCTGGCCCACGGCTGTTGCTATGGAAATCGTCTCGGCAACCGCCAGCAGTAGCGGTGAGGAGGTGTGGCGGGTTGGGGTTAGGGTTGGGGTTGGGTGGGTAACGGGGGCGGGTTCAGGGAGGGACGGGGTCTTCCTCCTACCTTAAAAACATGAGCACAGGTGCTTCATGACAAACCTTACTAGCATGTTTGGCTGCATCATATTCCTTTGGCACTGTATTTTGAATGAACGTTAATTTATTAAAAAAACATACCAAAAACGTTCCTGAAACCGACTCCGTGGTTCTTTTTGTGCTGAATAAAATGTTTATTTTTTCAAAGGTTGGTTATTGAATGTCTTGTTCACGTTGCTGGTTCAAAAGTTTGGTTTAATTATAGAAAAATGAGCAAATATTAACAAGAACCCTTGAGTGTGGCTCATGTTTTCTGCCCAGCAACCAGATTTCCCGCCAACTCCACAGTCCACCAATCAGAGCAGAGCATTTAACCGCAACTGTGTCTCTGTAATTTGACACTGCTGAAAGAGAAGGCCATGAAAGTTCACCTTCGAACTATAGCGGTCGCCATTTCCAAACCGCGTGTCGTATCAAACAACCGAAATGACCATCAGCATCCTCATCTTGCCGGGTATGTTCGCACCAAATTTGAGTGGCTGAACTTAAAAAATATGACCTGTGGAGATGAGTAAAGATCAGGTCCACCCGTGCTCCTCCTGGAAATTTCCGCTCTCGGTTTACATGGGAGCAGATGGGGCTGTCGGTGGGCGATCCTGACGCATCAGTGCGTTTAGAGCCAAAACTACAAGTCTGACAGCTTCAGCTGTACTATCAGAGCAACAAGCACAAATTTTCCTGCATTTCTATCTTAAAATTATTTCTGTAGGGTGAAATTTGTGGACAAGGGAGCCTCCTGATGGCGGCTGGCTTCTCGACAAAGTTACCGACCAGAATCAGACAACCTGTAATCAACTGTTGGCGGACTGCTTTTTAAAAAAATGTTTCGTAAACGTAACGTTACTAAAACCATCAAGAGCTGAGTGTTACTGTAAATACCAACATGACACCACATGTTTTAGATATCAGAACATTGTCATACATCTGTGGTATTGTTGGAAAAGCTACTAGGATGACAAGTAAGTTTCATTATTGATTAATTTGCTGATTATTTGATGATAAATAAAAACAAAGAACTGAAGATATTAAAATTTCTGTCATAGAAATTGAATAAAACAGGCAAATATTTACATTTGAGAAGATGCCTTTGCTTAAAAACGATCTAAAATTGTCAATTAATTTTCTGTTGAGCACTTCAGCTCTTATCAACATAAGAACATATTAAGACTTTGAAACTGGCACCGACTCCGAGCTATCGTTGGTTTTATGCCATATTAGTGTATCAGGCGGACACCTCTGTGGCTGTGAAGTGAATCTAAAAAAGAAGTTAAGTACAGAAGTGCCAAAAAAACAAACTGCAGTTCCTCTTCTCGTCCACTTGAGGCTGCCTCCAGTCTCCATAAATCTCCATGTTAAAATGTCCAACTTCACAGCAGAAATAAATATGTTTACAGCGTGGTACAAAAAACAGTTTTGGTCCCTATAGCTAATTTCCCCATTCATGACAACTGTACTGAGGGTGAATTTTTATACAACTCACCTGTTCAGATTATATTAAGACTCCAAACAGGAAGAGAAGTGTTGATCAGGAGTCAACAATAAATAATCTTCTTAAAATAGTGGTACCTGGAAAGTCTAGCACTATAGCACCGTACAACAGACATGGCGAGTTTCCTGAAGAGTCACGGTGCACAACTCTTTTATCCAGCCGGCCAGTCGGCTTATAAATGATTAATCAAAAGAAAAGTCAGTCGGTGAGTTAGTGTGTGAAGTGAAGTCCTCGCCCCGTCACTCTCACACTTTGTACCGTCGGTTTGGATCACAAGGTGTGAATTTCTGCCGGGTCACCGGGTTCATGTGTCCCTGTGAAGCTGCCGCCAAACTGTTGTCAGACAGCCGACCACGTGCCGCCACCACCACCACCACAACAACAACCCTTCCCTACAAAACACACAGCGGACACTGCTTTGTTTGGCTGACCTACATTTGTACCCAGACACAAACCCAGAGGGATAAAAGACAAAAAATGTTCCTGTAACGTCAACTAAAAATAAAAAGTCTGCGGCACATTTTAATCATTTGTTTTTAATACAGCAATATAGTCGAGTACTCTCAAATACATTAAAAGCATCTGTCAAGAAAATATTCTGTGAATTTGAGTTCATAATACATTCATATCTTTTAAATACAAAAATGATCAGAGGATAAAAAAAAGGAACAAAAAGCAGTTGCACAATTAATCCAGAAATCAAGAAGGAAACTCCAGAAATGAGTTAAAAGCATAAACAACAAGAAAAAAAAGACAAATATTAAAAGTGTTTTAAAGACATAAAGGATGACACTCGTTACAGCTGTAAAACTGGACTGGACTGGACTGAGCATGCTCACTGGACCACTTTTAATCCAACTTATTGTTGAATTATTTGTAGCACGGTAGGGAAAAAGATCCCGTAAGCACCTCAAAATTACAGTTAAACGAGATAAAGAGTCACATAAATACAATATAATGGCTGCTTTGTGCAAATACACACAGTGGTCCACAGATTAGGACTTGTTCCAGTGTTGTCATGACAAAACATGGATATTTATGAGTTCATACACAACAAATAAATAAGATATCTGACGTTAAACTATCTTCAGATTTACTAAATATAGTTCTCCCAATATATATATTTAATATGTTCTGACAGCAAAGTACAAAAAGGCCTGGGTGAGGGTTACTAACACCCTGTCAAACACACACAGCCGGGTGCAAGTTCCTTCATAGTTAATTATACGGGAAGTTTTCATCACGAAATTCAGGCATTAGGTACACGAGGATTTAAGTAATAACATTGTGGTTATTGTAGTAACAGTTTTGGGAATGGATTAATTATTTAAATAATTTATCAAGACGAAATGGGTAAAAAATATTTCACAAAATGTGATAATTAGCTATTTTCTTTAGTCAAATTCAATATTTTTGGGTGGTTTAGACGTCTACGGAGCCAACAAACTGACATAATGTAATAAAAGGTTAGCAGATGAGTCAAAAATGCAGCTAAATACACATAAATTATATTAGTGTTTAAAAAGAAACTGTAAAAAAAACTGTAAAGCTCTAAACTTGTGCCGTTTCAGCTAGCTACCTCACTGAAGCTAACTTTTATGATTAACAAAAACAGCCATGTTTAACTTAACTGTAGTTAAATGTTAAACATTCACAATACTGTACTGAATACTTCTGTAGCATCACAGTAGCTAAAGTTTCGTTAGCTTGCTGGCTAAAAAGCAAGAAAGCAGGCTAAAAAAAGCTAACTATATCAGCTAGCTAACACTACTTGGAAGTATACGGATATAACATTAACAATATTGGAGTTTATTGTAAAAGCTTTGGTGTTTATTTAATATCTCTTTTTTCATAAAGTCAAACAAACTAAGCTTTAGCTAGCTACCTTTGTTAGCAAGCTAACAATACTAAGTAAGTAGTGTTAGCTAACTAATTGTCTCCATAACATTAACAATCTTAGAGATTGTTTTATACATGTATGATTTAATACTCTTCCGTAATGATGTTGAACAAACTAAACTAAAAACATCCAAGTAGCATTAGCCAGCTAAATTTGTTAGTGTTTTCTTGACAGCTAAATATATATTTTACTCAAATAACTGGAGATTAAAGGCAAAATATGAATCTTTACAACTAGTTTACGCTCTATTTAACTAACAATATTCTGTATTTATTTATTCTGCTTGTATATTTGTAGCTTGAACTACATTTTGTGAGTTCCGGGCTCCGTAGATGTGACATTTTTCTTGTGTTTTCTTACACGTTACTGCAGCCTAAACGTGTTTTTATGCAATTATATGTTTGATTCATGCCATTACCAACCACAATGTTACTACAGAGGCATCACTGAACGAGTCAATTTAAAAAGTAAGCTGTTAAAATCCTCAAGGTGCCGCAGCTCATGCTGTTGGGTCAAATCCTGCGACACAGATTTAGTTTTTCTTTTTTTAAACATAATTTCTCAGCAAAATAGTCAGCTATATATAGACAAACTCTAGAAATATGCAGCAAAGAGTTGAACACCGCAAACCCAACGACAGCATCATGAAGTGTCTCACAGGGAAGCATCCAGCAATACAAAAAACAGGCGCCTTGCTGAAACTTCTGGCTTTTTTGATCGATAAGCGCCGGCAGCCTCACAGTGGATATGGACCGTACAGTTAGATTAACGCCAACGAAGCAGAGCGACGACCCCAGACTTTTTCCGCGCTCGCATCCTTCATAAAAACCAGCTCTCGCTCCGCCGACTCTCCGGCTTCGATGGTCGCCAGAAGATCAGAGGACGCAGTCAGAGACAAGAGGGCTGGTGGGTTTGGTTTTTTTTTTTCTTTCAGGGTTTGACCTCCGTGGCGGGCTCGGGGCACGGCGCATTGGTCACAGCTGCAGGCTGGGCCAGCGTGGAGAACCAGGAGGTCATGGCCGACTTGGCGCTGGTCAACGCTCCGCCAACGGACTGACCTGAGAGCAGCAGAGGTGGAGAACAATGAAGACTTTACTGACAAAGCAGGTACTTCCAGACATTTACAAACTCAACCATGATGCTTTTAATGTTAATTTTTCCAAACGTAGACTGTATTTGTGGCCATTTTTTAAGTTTATAACCATGGCACCACTTGGTTGGCCGCCAGTTACAGTAACTCTGAACACTTTTTAGTATTTTTAGCACTTTTTTGGTGTTTTTCGACACGAATCTCCATCAGTTTTGTTCACAAACATGGACTTGGAATTATGGAGATCAGTGATTTGCCTTTTTGGCCACGACTTACACTCGAGAACAGGAACGGGAGCGGGAAGAGACGGTACAAACTATTACGTGTACCGTTATGATCTTTCACAAATAAGACGGAGGAGCTAGCCGCACAAACCAAGCTACAGGGGGAGTGTGGAGATCGTAGCATCACGGAGACGTGGCTGAGCTTTCGAAGGAAACGTCCGTGGACCACAGGCCGACATCGGACTTGGGTTGCTCCAGGAAGGATTCGGACCTTTTAGGCACGTTTCCTGATATACTGTGAGCTGCTATAATGTGAATCTTATCTAGGCCACAAACATTCTCATGTGCGACTATTTGCTGCCTTTTTACCAACAAAAATCATAAACGATGATGAAAATAATCAAAAGTTGATGTCCTAGTTGACATATTTATTGAAAAATTGTGTCGTTGATCCCTTTCAGCTCATTTTTTTAGGCATTATCTTGAAAAACGGCATCATCAGGCAGCTTTAAAGCGTCTTATTTTGGTGATACTATGTGAGCTTTCTTACCTACAACCTTCCCCGTCTGGACCACGCTGCGACTGGTGGTCATCATGGCATTTCCGATCTTCTTCCCTCTCTCGCTGTTCTGCACCGAGCTGCAAGGAGAGAAAACACAAAAAGGTTCAACACACCGTGTATGCATGAACTCACCTAACCTCACCTCTCTGTAGGAACCTTTCCTCCTTTCCAGGAAACAAACTACACAAAAGTGGTACTGCTAAATGTTGCAGTGACTTGTTAGAGAGGCTTACATAACAGCAGAGGCCGAGGTGGAGTATCTGATGATCAGAGCTGAGCTGAGAGCGGAAACAAGCCGGCTACGTTTCACAACAAACCGACGGCGCAATGCGGCCACGCCCGACCGATCACACGGATCCCCGCTCACCCGACGTTCAGCACGGACCTCACCTCTGCATCATCAGAGGTAAAATAATAAAGCAGCCTCTAAATCTGAGTCTGACTCACAATTTACGCTGCAAAATAGAGACACGAGGACGTTTAATTTGGTTTGTGTCCGACAGTTTGAGCGAGCAGTGGTTGAGTGACGTGGACAGTGAATGAGAGTGAGCGAGCGCTGCCTCGATAAGGTCGTTAATCAGAGAAATAAAAAGTTATTTTCTGATTGTTTCACAGCAGTTATGCTCCTGGTGCTGTCTGAACGTATACTTAAAGATTTAATGATGTGGAAAACACATTTGGATTGTCCGTAGTAGCTCCATCATCACAATTACAATTTGTTTTTGTGTGTAAATCACTACGCCTTTCTGTCCTTAGAGGAGCACAGCCTATCCAGGTACTTTAACCTTTTATTTGACTGACAGTAATGCAACTTCACAGGCCAATTTAATATCATAAAATAAGAATACAGATTGGTTTTTAGCTGTAGGAGCTCAAATCCTACGGCTAGTTAGGGCATGTTGTTGCCGAACAGTGACTGGTATAGCTATCCAGTAAAAGTGAAAGAAATACACTAAAATTCCAAAGGGCGTGGATGCGACGTGTTCCGTGTGTGAAACAATTTAACCACGTAGCATATTTACATATTTAGAAGCACATAAACCAGAAAAACAACGAAATCTGGGCAAGTAAACAAAGTTTGGTGGGCAAAACGCTTCTGAAACTCTCCTGATAGGGTTTGAAGTCGCGTTGGGAACCGACCAGAACAGCGTTGCGGCCACGCAATGACGAAGACGTGCCCGTTAAGAGTTTTGGCATAAGGGTTGATGAGTGGTGACTGACGCGTGTTTCTAAACCGCTTGTGCTTATTAAGTGACCTTTTAACTGCCAGAGAAGAAGAAACCAGGTAGGTTTTGGGTCCACTTCTTACGTTACTTTGTGGTTTTTACGAGGTTCATTATTAGAAGGTAGGTCTAATATGTCTTGTACTGTCAGTGATTGGACTACACACGCCAGCCTTTGCTCCCCATGTCAATCACTTTTGACCAGGAACACCCGACAAGAGCTGCAGATTTTGAGACGTTCGACCCATCGAGCCATGTTCGCCCAGTTTTCCTGCTTCTAACATGAACTTTGAGGACAAAATGTTCAACTTGCTGCCTGATACATCCCAACCACTGACAAGTACCGTGATAACGAGATGATCTGTGTTTTTATTTTAGTGTGTAACACTCTTTTTTTGATCATGGTTGTAGATTTTTGGTCCAGGAGGGTTTAAAACTGTAGTGAAGGTTGCAGTTTGCTGCCACCGTCCTGATTATTCAGCGCCTGAAGTAAATAGAAACAACCGTGAGAGCCAAGAGTTAATCTAAAGGAGACGTCCGACATGTAAAGTCTGTCAATGAAACCTAAAACCGAAGAGAAATGTGTGTGTGTGCTGCTGTCATTCCTACACACACACACACACACACACACTCGTACAGTGTCTATCCGACTACAGCATCAACATGACGCCGCTCTGTGCACAACGAGCCCGGCCGAGCATGAACTGGCACCGTGACTCGCTGCCTCTGTGGCGTCTGTGGAGTCAGACGGGGACGCCCCGCGGCGCCGTCACTCACGTTGGGACACCCGAGTGGATCCACCAAAACAAGCTGCGGTTGCTAAGCGCCGGTTGCTAGGATCAATAATCCGTCAGCAGTTCCCGCGGCTGCACGTCCAACCAGGGAATCTGTCCTCGCCGTGCCAACTTCCCCTTTTGTCTTTATTTTCAAAGTAAGAGACCTGCTGTTGTTCATCCCACGGCAGCGCTGAGAGGCTCACTGTGGATTTTTGTGTTTATTCTGAGAGTGGCTTCAAGAAGACGAGGCTTTAAATATGAATTTTACCACTCGATGTGGGATTAATTATTAGACTAAGGCTCCGATTAAGTTTATTGTTTGAGGATAAAAACTTTAGTGGGTTCAGTCTCATCCAGCAGCGTTTAAACAAACTTCTTGTTTATATTTAGTGACGCTTGCTGCGTCTTTTTCCTCCCTGCCTTTTGCTGCCACATTGCGACATTACTTAGCACGTTACCGTCACCGCCGCCATCGCTCGGTGGAATACCGTCAAAAACTAACAGGAAGACTGTTTATTGTGTATACGTGCCAATGTCACGGCAACGAGACACAAAAACAAAAGCAAGACAGCGCTCAATAAAAACATAAATCCATGGCACGATTTAAACTTTAAACATTACAATATTAATCATGTTTTATTTGTTTTGTTTGATGTTGTTTGTAAATGTTAAATTCATTTAAATATTCTGTAATTTGATAGAATAATCTGAATAATTAAGTAGAAAGAACAAGATTTATTTACTTATAAAGTCATTTGTATTTTTGAAGATGACGATGACTGTAAAGTTTTGTATACATGTTGTATTTAAGGAAACATTTGGTGAATAGAGCGTGGAGTTTTAAGAGTTTTAATGCCGTTTACGCAAAAAAACGAAGTGAACTAAAGTCTATAATTGATTAACAGGTCTTTAAATTTAGAGATTAACTCAAGCTAACGACTGAATCTGCAGTTTACAACGCGTCTACATCCTTAAAGCGATCAAACTCTGATCATTTTTCTAAATATGATGCAAACTCTTCCAAAATATTGACACAGCTTTGTATTTTTCATGTTTTACAATATCTTATATAACTTTTAATCATTCATCATGATGAATGATGAATGTGAAGTGAAGTAACAAAAATTGCAGTTCCTCAAACGTCCACTTGAGGCTGGCTCCAGAAGTGAGTCAGTCTCCATAAGTCCCCATGTTAAAATGTCCAACTTCACAGCAGAAATAAACATGTTTACAGCCTGGTACAAAAAACAGTTTTTGTCTCTATAGCTAATTTCCCCGTTCATGACAACACGAGCTTCAGAGCTTGTGGGTGACGTCACGTATACGCCGTCCAGTCGGTGTTCAACATATATCGTTAAAAGAGTCCAGAAGGAGTCTTTAACTTCTAGTTTAAGATCTTAAAGCTTCTAAATACACCAAATTAAACAATCCAGAGTCATACACAGTCACTGTGACATACATAGCATGGAAAAAATGTGACTAAGGTTGAAGCTGTTGGGTGGAAATGTGGGTAGAATAACGGAAATACTGTGGTAAACTGATCACATTTAAACAGATACCACTCGACAATCTCACGGTAAACAGAACAAGGTATTTCCCTTGAGCCTCCGTGCACTCTGTTAGCTCAGAGAGGAGCCCGGCGGACCCCTCTATCTCGCTGGCCTGACCCAAATAAACAGATAACTCCTTATGCAGCACCGTGCGGTACGCTGACAGTGAAGAAAGATCCTCCAACAGCGAGTGTCCGCCTGCAGCTCGCCACGTGACTCTGAGAGCATCTCCACCACCGCTCACAGCTCTTTGTCCGACACAGATGACGGGGACGCACGGGGGAAAAAAAAGGGTCGGCTGTGTTCAGCTGAGCGGAGTGGATGCACTTTTCTCAAACCAGTCACCGTCTGTCCCACTAACCCCAGTTTCCCCTCCAGCCTCGAACAGATGGAGCTTTCTGCTGTCCCCGACGGACGACAGAGTCAGAAAAATGTCTTTTGACGTTGCATCAAATCTGAGTGGAGGCAGCAGAGCTTCGTAAGAAACTGTTTTCATTGTTTCTATCCTCGAAAATAAGAGAGAAGATCTGCTTCATAACGTGTAAACAGCACTAAAATGTTCAGAGCTGTCAGAACCAGCTGTAGAGGCTGGAGTTTGTGACCTCTACTATCACCGTGATTTCAAACTGATCAGCAGGGGGCGCTAATACGACGAAATGTGCAGCAACGACTATAAACTAAAAAACAATTCACGACTTTGCAAATGTTTCTCTGAGGAAAGAAATGAACTCTCTACGTGGTTTGTTTGTGACGCGACAGCAAGAAATTCTTTAACAGTGCATCACAATATTTTGTGTTTTAAATGTATATTAAAATATTTTAAAAAGTAAAATGAGTATTGATTTAAAATTTTTAAATGATTTTATTGATTTAGAATAATTTTAAAATAATTTAATAGATTAAAGAATACTTTAAATTTAATTTAACTGATTTAAAAATATTAAATTATTTTATTAAATGTTGTATTTTTAAAATACAAAAAGATTAAAAATTTAATAAATGAATAAATAATATAATAAATTTAATTTAATTGATAATTGTATTGATATAAAATTAGTTTTAAATTTACTTTATGGATTTAAAATATTTTTTAAATGTTTTAAATGTATTTTATTGATTTCGAAATAATTTTAAAATAATTTAATAGATGAAAGAATACTTTAAATTTAATTTAACTGATTTAAAAATATTTTTATTTTTTTAAATTGAATGTTGTATTTTAAATTTTAAAAGTATTTTGATTTATTTAAAAAAATTGGGAAATTATTGTGTATTGAATTGTAATGATTTTATTGATTTAAAATAAAAAATAAATAAAAATAAAATATTTTTTAAAAAAGATTTAGTTGATTTAAAATATTTTAAATTTAATTGATTTAAAAATATTTTAAAAAATAATTTAATTGATAAAAAAATGTTTAAAATGTATTTTATTGATTTATAAATATTTTAAAATTATATTACTGATTAAAAGATGAGTTAACTGATTTAAAAAATACTTTTAAAATGATTATATTGATTTAAAATATATTTTATTAATTATATTGTTTTAAAAATGATCAGAATCGAGTGTTTAACAAATCATAACAACGAAATGAAGCGTACAGTAATAACATAACATAACTTATGTTCTTCATTAATTTCCTTGTAACAACTTCTAAACATGCGTTATCTTTATTATGATGTGTTTAATATCAAATTATGACATATTTCTTTCTATTTATATCTTCCTGTTGTTTTCCATCATGTCGGCTCATTTTCTGGCCTTTCATCATCATATTTCATCAAACTAAACTTCAGTTTAAAGTTCCTCCACAGTTTTCGTTTACTGAGGATTTTTACGACAGAGTTCAGAGTGGCCGTGTCACCGAACACCTGACGGTAAAGTGAGAGCTCCGAGTGTTACAGCCAAGCAGTCGTGTCCTCACTGTAAAACTAAGTTTGGGATGGACACACACACTCGCCTCATCGTGTGTGTGTGTGTGTGTGTGTGTGTGTGTGTGTGTGGGCATTTATCCGACGGGGTAACACTAGTCGTGGCGCTCCAGCTGTGGACGGAGTCGCCTTTCATCGACGCTCTCCTGGAATGAAACCGGAGCCGAGGCTGAAAAAAGTTTTTGAGAATGAAACTCGCTCATAATTAATGACTTCAGCCGATATGAGACCCTCGCTGCTGCTGCCAAACCACAAACCCCCTCCTCCTCCTCCTCCTCCTCCAACCTTCAACCTGAGTCCAGCGAGCAGCTACACCCACCACACAAACACAGCATGTAGTAACACACCGCCTGCTGCTCCCTGTAACTCATGAAGTATTCACAGCTGGGTGTTAAGAGAGCACCAAGCATGACAACGTTTTAATCATTAGAGCTTTAAAAAGAGTCGAGACGGCAGCAAAGTGTCGACTTTAAAACTATTTAACTGATTTAAACAACTTTATTGTGAAATCCAGCCCAGAGATCATCAAGTTCCCCCCAGTCTTTTATTTTGAAGAGATCCTTTAATCGTTCAGGAAATAGAGTCATGGAGGAGGACTAAAACTAATCTCTGTGTTTAAAAACTTAATTTTTGCTCTTTGACGTCGTGTTCTGTTGATTTTTGTGCACAAACAGTATTGTGGAATTTGTAACAGATGTTTAAGGGCTGTCAAAGTAAAAGCACAGGTGTCTGACAGAGAAACACTGAGCAAGACAGCAAGGCAGTTGGTTTAATGTTCTTAAATGACTGAATTCACCACTAATTTATAACTTTTTAAACGAGTAGGACGCTCATTTACTTTAAACCTTTAAACTTGACCACTTACATGTTAATTTATTGTGAAATCCAGCCCACAAATCATCAAGTTTTTCGCTGTCTTTTATTTTGAAGGGATCATTTAATTTATCATCAGGAGCCTAATCAGCATCATCATCTAATCTGAGCTCTTTAAAAACTTCATTATTGCTCTCAGATTAATGTTTCTTTCAGGCATGAATCAACATGTCTTCACTGCCAGTGCCTTCAAAGTAAAAGCACAGGTGTCTGACAGCAAAACACTGAGCGAGAGCTGGGCAAAATGTTCTTAAATGACTGAATCTACCACTAATTTCTAACTTTTTAAACGAGCAGGACACTCCACTCTCATGACACTTCACTGTGTCATGCTTGCTAACACCACAAGAGGGCGGCAACACGTGTTTTGGTGGGCAACGATGCAGCAAATCATGTGATGAGAGACAAACGTGCTGCTGATTGCACACTGCGCCTCTCATCTCATGTTTCTGATGTTAACGTCGCAGTATTTTATGCCGCTGAGATGATTAGGTTGCGTGTGTCACGTACAGAGCAAGGAGAAGAGAGAAAACTCACTGTGAGAGTCGTAGTTTCACGTCGGCGACGCTGTACTGGCCCTGGAACGGGTGTCTGCAACAGAGAATAGATGCAGAGGTCACTCATGAATAATATACGCAGCACACAGACGCAAAGATGACAACAAAATAACAAATATTATGATTTATCGGTCAATTTATGCACATTTAAAAGCCTGAATTTTCTATCCTGAAGACCTGCTGTCGAGTGTTTTCATGTTCTGTTAGTGTTTGCTGGAGTAAAGACAAGTTTCTAGTAACAGTTCTCCTCCTGTCCACCTACCCCGGGGTGATGGCCGTCATGGCGGGGTGCTTGTTGCTGTACCACACTCTGAAGTTGTGGGTGATCTTCCAGGCGGTGACGAACGGCGCGCCGTAATCGGCCAGCAGCCTCTCGTTATCTGACACGGGAAACAAAAGAGAGGCGGACGTGTGAGCAGCGGTAACTCGATTTACTGAGACGCAGCTGAGATCAGAACGAGTGAGAAGCTTTATAATAATATGACAGTAACCAGGTTACATGTCAGGGAGATGTGTCACCTCTGCTTTCCTGCTGCTCATCTGCTCTAACTCTAACCCTCAGACGTCCTGATGGTCATGAATGTGGATTTAACTTAAAGGTTTTGAACTCAGACCTTAAAAATCTGTCTGTTACAGACAGTTGAAAAACTTCAGGTCAAACACGGAATAACAAAACAAACCAGGACTCGATATTTTAATTCAGATTTGTACGTACAGTCAGAAATCTCTTTAAAAATTGGGATATTATATTTATTTTGAGTTCGTCCTCATGTTGAAACTTTACGTCTGGAGACAAAGATGACGGGGACGCAGAGCTGGATCTAAACCACGAGTACCGTCTGTTCAGTCATGGGGAACGTAAGACCTCTCCTCAGTAAGATGGAGGAGCTAACAGCGCTAAGCGGGCTACAGAGGGAGGATGGAGAGTGCAGCATCACAGAGACGAGGCTGAATGAACTCACTGAGGAGTCGCTGGGAACTCTGGACGGCTTTCAACTCGGCAGAGAAGACAGCTGAAGACAGACGAGTATTTTTACTACCTTGTGTATTGTGAGCCGCTGCAACAAGTGAATTTCCCCTCTGTGTGATCAATAAAGTCCATCTTGTCTTATCTTAAATACTTGGCTAAAAACACGAAGAGGAACTCCTGAGTTTTCTCTTCTGTTTGCCAAGTTTTATCTGAGAAGGCAGAATTACAAATAATGAAGGGAAGCCCAGTGATTACAGGCGTAAACGGGTGGAGATCGCTCATGTTTTAAGTCTGCAGGTGGTGTGAGTTAAACATTTCAGTGATTCAAGGATTGTTTTATTAATAAGAAGGTTTCTGTTCAGCAGATTTCTCTGAGTTCTCCTTCAAAGCGAAGCACTAAACTCTGCAACAACAAAAACATGAAATCTCACTGAAAATAAAGGCGACATGAAGTGTAAAAACAAATGAGACTTCAATTGAGATCAAACATATTTAAAGACTTTTTACAGCCTGCAGACACTCTGGATTAAACTAAACTATTAATTACTAATTAAACCTTTTAATGGAGAAGTGAGAAAGAGGACACAGTGGATGAATAAGGTGGTGACGGAGTTACAGTCGGAGTCTTCCCACCTTGCTGTAGTGCTGAGGAGAGTAAAGAGTGGATGTAGAGGGTGAACTGGGCTCTGATCCACTCGTCTCCGCCCTCCCAGCCCGTCCCGTCCAGGAAGACGTCGTCGCGGTTCTCCGTCACGTGTTTGACGAGGTAGTCGGCGAAACGCAGGTCGGCCGTCGTCAGGCTGAGGATCTTCCGGAGCTCGGGGTCCTGGATATGGATGCCGGCTTCTTCCACCTACGACACGAAACGCAGACGCTGACTTTAAAAGTTTAAACTCACGACGGCTGAAGTGAAATAGAACGTGTCACACGCGCAGGACGTACGTCGACGATGGCGTCGCTGAGGTGCCTCTGCTGGCGGAAGAGGATGTTGGTTGCTCCGGCAACGAAGCCACGCACCGTCACGTCCGACAGGAGGTGATGCTGCTGCAGGGCCATGTAGGGCAGACAGAGGTAACCCTGGCAACAGAAAGCAAAGGTCACACACACACACACACACACACACACACAGATACACTGTGTGAGCGTTAACTCTGAGCCTGAGTGTTACCTTAGTGAAGATGGGGAGCGGCAGGCCGTACTGATCCTCCTCCAGACCGGACACCAGACCCTGGACGACGCCTCCCTGACCGCTGGTGGATTGCGGCTGCACGGTGATCGGCGTCCCCGGCTTAGAGTCGAAGGTGTCCAGGAGCTCCGGCTGTGTCTCGCTCCCCTCGGCTCCCTCTTTAGGAGGGCTCTCCTCTAACACGCTCGGGTCCAGAGTCTCCCAGTCGCTCTCGGAGGACTCCGGTGACGGGCGCGACGGAGGTTTGAGGAGGTGGTTGTCCCCCGCCGCCACCGCACTGTTCCCGGAGGACGTAGGCTCCGCGGCAGGCTGGGCCGTGTTCTCCCCGTCCAGCTCCAGCGTGGTGTTCGCGATGTCGGTGACGGACACGGAGACGAACTCCTCGGCTCCTGAGACGCTCTCCACCAGGCTCAGGTCCTCGGACACGCTGCTCTTGGGCCTGTAGTGGGACGAGTCGACGAGGCCGTGCTCGATCATACCTGCACGAATCAGATAAAATGAACACATCAGAGCTGTTTTATTTAATTTAAATCCACTTTATCACTTTTAATCCACAAATTCTGTTGCCACATTTCAAATATTCCAACATTTTAACACCTTAAAGTGAAACTATGAGACGTTTGAAGAAGAAATAACATCACAGATAAACAATAAAACACACCTACACTGGGTTTAATTGTTTTGCTGCTACAGTTTAACTTAATAACTAGCTAATTTTTTCATTAAGGGTATCAAAACTCAATTACAGAGAGGGCCAAATTAAAAACTGGGACTGTGTTGAGGGCCAAACAGGGTCAACATTTGAGCTGAAGGAAAACATATTTATGTCGGCTGCTTTCTTCTTTATGAACCACGTGCTCGAGCCAGATGTTTGACACCTTTTCTTGGGCGTCGGGTCATCAATGTTCGGGGTTAAGAAACCTTTAATCTGAAGCCGGAGGTTCAACGCAGTGAGCTGCTTCGTTATGTCGCACATAAAGCTCGGCTCACATCGATACTTTTCGTCCTGGAGCTCAGATTTCCCCGTGAATCTCTTAAAAATGTCTGAAGCACAAGCGTCACTGACGTCTGATGAATGTGCTGTAGAGTGAAGAGAAGGTGCTGCTGTTGCAGTGCATTCTGGGACTTATATATAGCTATAAACCAGTTACGATAGGCCTCAAGTTACTGACGTTACTGTCTGTTTGCTACTACACTTCTCCACTACTGCTTCCATTCACCTTTTGTCTCGCTTTTACAGTTTTTAGTTGTTGTTCACGATTATTTACACTGATACATGCTGATGAAGCCCTACGCCACTCAATGGATGGTTTAAAACAATATATTTACACCTTCTCCTCTCATTTTTAACCTTTTCTGGACTTGAATTACCACATTTAATGTGATGATGTGAGTGTCCTAAACCTGCGTTCTCTCTAAAGGACAGCAGGGGGCAGCTTTGTTGGCTGTTAAAAAAGAAGTCAGCTCGATGGAGTCTGACGGGAACTGACCCTCATTCTCGGGCGTCCGTCTGGGACGACACATCCATATTTTAGTGCCGCATTTTAGCTGTAGTACGAGAACGTTTGTGGCCAGACAGGACGTCATTTTTTCATGCCAAAATATGGCTGCATCTGTCTCCAAAAAACCAAGAAGCCCACGACTATGATGCCAAACTCGAGGCTTCAGAACAGTCAGGTGACGTCACCGTAGATGCCTACGCCTAAAAAACACTGATTCAACATCCATACTAAAGATCTGTGAGTGCTGACCTGGAAACAGCGATAAAACGGTCATCAGAGCTCCGACCAGTCTGTTGACAGGCGACACATAGAACAGGACCTGCAAACATGAGACAGAAACAGACATTGAGTTTCATTTTTAAAAAACTTCCCCCCTCCCAGGCCGGAGAACCAGATTTGTTGTTTGTCATCGTACCTTCTTCTCCAGCAGGATGAGCTTAAAGAGGATGAGAATCTGCGGAGGTAACATGACGAGAATTAACAAAACATAACTATAACGCTTTAACGTTACAGCTCGGTGTGTGATTTTTTTACCTTGTGTCGAAAGTGCAGTATTAAATCTCGTGGTGATAAACCTG
The DNA here is from genome assembly GCA_033000465.1 of Sciaenops ocellatus. Classification (NCBI taxonomy): domain Eukaryota; kingdom Metazoa; phylum Chordata; class Actinopteri; family Sciaenidae; genus Sciaenops; species Sciaenops ocellatus. Next base: position 6,716,098 of record CP136869.1, read on the forward strand.
AGGACAGAAAACGAGAAAAATGTACCCTCAGGCACGAACAGAAACCACAATCAGGCACAAAATATGTCCCGGTTATAAAATATCTGACTCAAGATGATTCAAATTCTGTTTTTTATTGCTCTTTATTGAGTATTTATGTGATGAAAGAAGTTTTATTATACGAAATGACACATATTTGCTTGTTCCAAACACTTTAAACTTGGTTTAAACCCACCGAGATAAACCTGCGATCCCTCCAGAGTCGACCCCCTCAGAGATCCGTTCATGTGGTCGTACAGTTCCTGCAGGAGGAAACAGGAGGTGAGCGGCGGAGGCGTCGACAGGAGGAGGTAGATCATTAACAGACACGCCGTCACTCACCTTTAAAATGGAGATCTGCGAGAAGTCTTTCTCCTCGAAGTAGGCGTGTGTGATGAGCTGTAGTTTAGCTTGAAGCAGGCCGTAGAGAGGCTGCAGATCAAAAACAAACACAGGTCACGTGTGTGTGTGTGTGTGTGTGTGTGTGTGTGTGCATGGCTGAGTCATCGACAGCGTGACCCATAAAAACACGGGGACGAGCAACTCAATCATGACTCCTGTTTTCTCTCCATCAAAACAACAACACGTGCTTCGTCATCTCTGTTCAGACACGATTAGATCGATTGATTTCAGCATTCAGTGAAGTCGCTCGTCCTTTAAACCGACCTGATACACACCAAAACAGTGCTGACAGTCCAAAAATAGCTGTGATGTGGCAGCAGATGAGGAACTTTTCTAAGAGGATCAACCGACATCGAAAGCTTCGTACAGTCTGCAGCAGGAGAGTCACTAAAGTACACGTTAAGATCGACTTTATTGATCCCACAGCGGGGAAGTCCGCTTGTAAAGCCAGCTCTACAATATTTAAACACAGCTTACGTGTTACTGCATCATTAATAATCATGTAATAGTAGAATATATAATAACGTAACAGCATTAGAGCTCATTTTGGCTGCACAGGGAGAACTTCTGTACTTTTACTTTTTGTACTTTTGTACCGCTTCCGTCAACGCATAGACTGACTGTCTAACTGGTGTTTAAACTTTTTGTTTTGTCCGACCGACAGTCCAAACGTCAGAGATATGTAATCAAGCTGCAGTCAGTTTACGGTTGAAAGATGACTTAATACAGATTAATCGGTTCCTCAGGTAATCGTGTCATCTCTAATCTGCGTGCAGGGCTCCACACTAAAGGTTGGCAGGTCAATCATTGGGAGAAGTTCTTGCCTTCATTGGAAGCTACTTTTATATATTTCTACTTTATTTGATAGAGACAGCTGCAGAGATGGACAGGAAAGTCAGGAGAGAGAGAGAGAGAGAGAGAGAGGACGACATGCAGCAAAGGACCCAGGCTGGACTCTAACCCGGGTCACTGTGGTGAGGATTTTAACCTCGATACACGGGGGACACGGTGAGCTACGAAGGCGCCACGGCAACTACTTTTTAACAGATAAAAAAAGTAAAAAGTGCAAACCAAATGAATAAATGTTCAGTGTTTAAATGTTGAAATAAAGCTGTTACAGAAGCAGAACCACACGGCGCTGCACGAGCGTTAACTCGTGTGATAACAGTCGTCCGTTTGGCTCATCAGCATCACAAATAAATGCTTTAATTGATTCAGCTGACGAAGAATCAGATGAACCGCAACGAAAAACTAATTTAGGAATTTGTGAAGTCTTCTTTATGTCTGATGTCAGAAGACTGGATTCATGTTTGAAGGATCTGTGAAGAACGACGACAACAAGCTGCACTGCTGACAGTTTTTACGGTGGACACGTTGACTGATTCAAAAGACTAAAAAAAGCTTTTAAACGTTCATTTTGTGTCACAGTTTCACCTTGAAGCTGATGTTTTAACTTTATCTAAACGTTAGTGTCGGGCTCTGGCGTGCTGAGACTCCTTTGAGTGCATCGACACACATTTTTCTTTTTTTTTTTTTTTACATTTTTCTTTTGTGCTCTCGAGCTGATCCGGGACGTCCCCGAGCTGAAATTTCACTCTTTGGATGATAAGACGACGATTCTCCTGAATAAGATGAGAGATCTCGTGAAAACACACGTCTGGATACTTTTACAGGTCAGCGAGCCATAAAACGAACACTGTTAAATGTTTTTTGTGACTCGTCCTTCGTCCTGAACTCAATTTAGAAGTCTGGATGATAAAAATGTGAAAGTTTCTGCTTTCATTGTGAGATATTTGTACACGTATGTGCAGAAAATAAGCAGAAAGAGCTCGTTTGAGGACGTTAGAGATTAGAGATATTTTAACATCTGCAGCTCCTGACAGAGGTGCATCAAACTAAAGCTTTATTTAAAAAGTACAAACTTAATCTAAATAGTTTAATAAGTGATAGCAGATATTAACAATATTGATGGGAGCTGATTAAAACCTGCAGACAGAGCAGGACGTCATTAAAACTGTGACTGTAGGACATTTACATCTCTGTTTGAACTCATACTGCTGGGAGACGTCGTCTTGACTCTTTTATCACCTCATATGAGAGGAGATGACGACCGCGACGCCTCGGTGGATTTCGTTCTCGGACATTAAAAGGAGGAGAAGAAGCCGAGCGACACAAAGCTTCATTCATTTAAAGCTTTTTCTCCGGCATCAATCACGTGTTTTCATCTTCTTTTTCCAGCGTGTCGTGAGATAACAGCTGACTCACCACTCGGCTGAGGACGCAGACGCTCTTCTGAACCGTCTCCCGGGTGACGTCAGCCTGTCGGACCTTTAAGGCCTGAAGAGAGATTAAAAATATAAAAAGATAAACATTTATAAAGACCACAGAGCAAACATCATGAGGTCGCCGTGTGCTCTCATGCTGTCGTTTAATTTCCTGTTGGCTTCAAATCAAGAACACACGTGACGAAGAGAGCCGCGACGCTTTTTGTGCATGTGGTTAATATCTATGTGGCCAAAAATATGTGGACACCTGAACTTTACACTCATACTGTGTGATTGTTGACACAAACACACCAAGCTTCCTCCGTCAACGTCCTCTTAAGTCTTTTCTCTTTTTCTGAGCTCCTGTTCTGGCACGACACCAGCTCCACCACCCCCAATTAATGCCACATTCACGTGGATTCATGCGGACTAATTGATTATTAGCTTCTGGTCGTCCAACCCTTCGTGTTTTCTTTATATGTGAGGGAGCTATGCAACATCCGGACACAGCAAAAACTTTAAATATTTTAACTTTGGACAGCAACAAAGTCTACTGTTGATGGTAAGCTCTTTACTGTCAACGGTAGACAGCCCAAGACCAAAAGCACAAACTTAAATCCAACTTTTACTTCTTATTTCTACTCCACCACATTTATAGTGCTTTTTTACTCCACAACAGTCACTCGACGGCTTTATGATGTAAGATTATAGATTCATCTACTCAGCAGAGTCTATAGTAGTTAACGTGATGCTTCTCTTCTCCTACAACTGCTGTCTACATACTTTTGGCCACATAGTACAAACATACAGTTATTTAATGAGCTGGATGGCTCTGTAAGAATTAATCTGAAATATATATGTATACACATGACTGACCTTTGCTTCTATTTGGCGATAACAGGAAACTCCGTAGACGCACTTCATGTCTCCGCTCAGCGGCGGCAGGTGAAAATACACAGTGTCTGCAAGACAACAAGAATTAATCACATTAATATGCATGATATGAAATATACAGTCTTTCAGATGGAGCTGCAAAATACTGAAGATCTTCACAACAGCGTCTTTCATCGAGTCGAGGAGAAACGTTTCACTGATGATTTTACAGACTTCAAAGCTGTCAAACTGGATAAACTCTGTTTATTTCTCACCTGTCAGTCATCTCTATTATCTTTACACCTCACTGAGATCTTCGGTTAGATGACCAAACGAGTTATTCTGCCTGTTCAGACCGGTAACTGCAACCACAGCTGATTTACTCGAGTACTTCAGCGCACGTTGGAGGTACTTTGTATCACGTTATACTATATGATCGTCTAATCACTGTCCATGTTTAACACAGCAGCATGTTGGACCTGAACACACACACACACACACACACACACACACACACACACACACACACACACACACACACACACACACACACACACACACACAGATGCCAGGCAGCCTTTTATTGTTTCTGGTAAAGTGTGTGTGAAGAAGCGACAATCAAATAAGAAAACGTCATCGGCCTGTCCTGTAAGAGCTCAAAAAAAATCTGCTGTTTTGTTAAATATTAAACTGTTTTACAGCTGTTTTGGATGTTTGGACTGTTGGTTGGTGAATGTGTCACTTTGTGACAACATTACTCACTATTTTCTTAATTTTTACAAACCAAATAATCGATCGATTATTGGAGAAAAGAGTCAGCAGATGAACTCATCATGAAAAAATCAATTAGGATCTGTCGTCTTCTAAACAGATGCATTTTGGTGCATTCAAAGACACTCTGGACGTTTGAGACACTAAACGTTTTGCTGCAAATTCACTTCATCCTTTTTTGTAAAGTCAAAACTGATTTATTGTTTTTAGTGGTCGTGAACACAGCTCTGTTCCTGAAGCTGACGCTCATATTTCAGATGATTAAAGACGACTTTTTGTCCTCCGTTCTCATACGTGAACGCTGGAAATGTCCCAAAACGAGCATGTTTCCAGTCTGCAGGTTCATTTTCACACTGTAGTGAAATAAAAAGACACATCTGAATCTGAAACCTCGTTTCGGCTCATTCCTGTACAGACTGCCCGAAGCTCCTTCAGAAGGAGAAACAAGTTAACGGCGATTGAAATGCCACAACTGTCAGCCCTCGTTCCCTCCGAGGAGAGCGTTTTTATAACGCGGTTAAGATCTCCTCTGGATGAGACGACAGCAGAGTCACAAAGGTCAGACTGTGGACGTCAGAGATTAACCAGAGCCGGGCATCGACGGGGCATCTGGACAGAGGCCACAGCTGCTTTCTGCCAGAAGAAAAAATACAGCCTTCGACTCTCTGCTGCTGCTGCTGCAGGGTTTAAACTCTGCTTTCTGAGAGCTGACATGAAGACACGAAGAAGAAGAGTCAGCTAAAGGGAAATGAGACTGAAACATCAGAGAGACGCAGACGCTGCTTTCATTTCGAGTTCAACATTATCAAAAGAGATGTGAACATATCTGAGGTTTTAGACTGATCAGACATAAAAGAATCACTCTTTGATTTAACATGTTGTAAAACTGCAAATCAATAAAGTCTTTTATTTTATTTTGCTCCTTCATTTCCTCCTCGTGCGACAGCAGCACACTCAGAGAGCGTCATTAAAACGACAACTCGCACCAACATTAAACAAAAATGGGAAAAAAGGGAAGCTAACAGGAGGATTACGGAGGAAGTCTGGACAAAAATATACGATATTTGGGACGTGAACTGGTAAAAATTGGGGTGAACTTCTCTTTGAGTTTCTACGTTCGACATCTACAAATATTAAAACAAAACACAGGTTTGGTTCACAGAGTGAAGAATGAAATCTATATATTGCCCCTCAACGCTGTTCTTCTGCATTTACATTTAGTCACTTGGCTTTTATAGGTGAAACAATGGAGGTTCAGTGCGACAAGGACATGTTAGAGAAGCAAAAAGTCGGGGACAGATTTATCATGTCCAGTTGTTGGTAGTGTTGTAGAGGAGGTCCTCTCTGAAGAGCTGGAGGTCTTCAGGAGGTTTCTGAAGGTAGAGAGGGACTGGTAGGACGTTCCACCAACAAGAAAAGTTTGGGTTGCCCAGGCGTCGTTCACGGTCGGGAGGTAACATTCAAGTAGGTAAGTGCAGAACCGGATCAGCATTATGGATTTGAATTTAATGCGGGCTGCTACAGGTAGCCAGTGGTGCTCGATGGGCTTTTTGGGTTGATTGAAGACCGGGCGAGCCGCCACGTTCTGGATCAGCAGGCTGGGAGGCCCGTCAGGAGGCCGTTAGAGATGACCACAGGCCTGATTTTAGTTAAGCTGTGAAGTGTGAAGCGGCACAAGCGGGCAACCGAGCCTTTTGTTTCGTCCGGTTTAGTCTAGCTTCACCTAAAAAGATGGCTCCCAAACTGCTTAAAAACAGTCATGCACGTTTGTTTTTGTGACAGAAAGACGCAGGAACGGCGCCATAACTGTGTTTGCACGACTTATTGAATACGAGGTGTGTGCAGTCTGTTAATCTTTAGTCGCGTTCCTGCAGCTCAACACGATCCTTCTGTATTCCCTCTGTAACCAACACCCGGTCATATCAGCGTGGCTGCTGCTTTTATGAGCCGCAGTGCAGAGGGAGTCACTGTTTCTTTAATCAGCCTGTGAAACACACAGCAGAGATCGATGTAGTCAGACAAACACTGAGCCGCAGTCACACAGAAGCTCTCCTGTCCTGTAAACGCCCGTACGGTATCAGTTGATAGCTTTAGTTGAAGGTCTGGCACAGAAAGTGACTCAGTCGCTGCAGCAGTGGTGAACCACAGGACAGTCACATGACGGCAGCCACAACAAACGGGCCAGTTGAGAGTACTTCTTCTCTTTTCACATGTGGCGTCTGCTTTTTTTTATTTACAAAAACCAACAGTCCAAACATGAATCGCAAGTTCATTCGTTCATTGTCATCGTCCTGACTCAGTTTCCCACGTTTAGAGACTCAATCGTGGACTCAAAGTGACATTTCTGCACCAAACACACCCTCGAAAATAATCAAAACAACACACTGAACACAAAGTCCTCCAGCTGGTGTTGGCTCTCTCGGTTAACTCAAAGAAATACGACCCAGGAGGTCCAGTTATAGGAGCAGATTGATGCATTTTTAAAAGGTTAAACAGATGTTGAGAGCAGAGGATATAAAGTTTATTCATACAGCTTTGGACCACCGGAAAGAAGAAGAGGAGGTTTTTAGGGAGTGGAGCCAGTGTCGTGCCAGAACAGGAGCTGGGCAAGCGGGCAATGTAACCACAAGAAGAGTAAATCTGGGACTGACAGTGAACACAGTCGTGACTTGTGACGTACCTTCCTGGTAATTGTGCGCCCCGTCAGGAAGAGCCAGGAAAGGGAGGTACTTCCACTCGTCCGGCAGCAGGTTGCTGTCGTGACCCTCATCGGGCATCAACGGCGGGTAGGAGAATTCAACCTGAAGGTCGAGGGAACAAAGTTACAAACTTTAAACTCTCAGTCGTGTCAGTGTTTGTCCACATAGGTTTCCTCCTGCAGGTCGGAGGATCTACACGCTGTAATCGTTCAGGTAAAGCAGCTGTCGACCCCTTTTATTGTTTATTTCTAATAGTTTCAATTATTTTATTACCTCATTTCTTTCTCTTTATTTAAATTCTGGGTTGTTTATTTGTTAAATGTTGCTTTAAAAATGTAAAAAAAATATTCAACATTTCATTAAAATAAAGAACATTTTGTCAATTTAGCCTCATGGTGGCATTTTCCCTCTTTCCGCCTCAACTCTCTGTGATTTACAGAGTTTCCTGACAGACAGTGAAGTAAACTGCTGTAGCTGCGGTTAGCTAATGTTAGCTCAGTTTGTGAGCTCAGAGGACCGTGGGGAGTGTTAGTGTTTGTACCACGGGCGTTTTGGACCATCGGGAAGAAGAAGAAGAAGAAGAGGAGGAGGTTTTTTAGGGAATGCTGACAGGGAGTGGAGCCAGTGTCGTGCCAGAACAGGAGCCCGGCAAGCAGACAATGTAACCAATGTAAGAGGACGTTGACGGAGGAAGCTAAGAAGAGAAACACTCTGAAACTGGGGGCAGACTAACCTTTTTTTTGCATAAAAATGAAGCTTAATGTTCGTTATCTTTTCTTAATTATGTTTCCACTGCAGAAGCCGTCTTAAGGAAACACTGCCGTTCTCCCACACAAAGCCCAGCCTCCCGCCAGGCGGTGACAGTTAAGAACCTCGGACCAGATTAACCTGAAACCTGCCGGTCCTGAAACACACACTCGGTAACAATGATTCACTCTTTGAGGGATAAACTCCAGCAGAGTGCACTCCCTCAGGGCGAGGCGCTACTACTACTGACTCTGCAGCAGCAGAAGTGATGCTCTTAATAAAAACACCGCCGTGTCGCCTCAATAAGCTTCCTGTCAGAGAAGCAGATGGGTGGCAGGCAACTAAAAAAAAACTAAAATAACAGGAGGGGGGTCAGGAGAGTGTAAGAGAAGACAGATTAAAGAGCCAGGAACTCAATCTGATACCCAGCTGGAGATCGCTGACCCCTATCAGGTAACAGGCCCCAAACAAAGAGTGTCTGCTCTGTCAGCCTCATTTTAATGTCAAAAAATATTTTTTTATCTGTCGCCTCGAGCGGCAGCTGCTCACAAAGGCTGCCGAGTCGAGTTAACGGACCACGGGACAGTCGCTCCATCTCCAGATGGAGAGCAGCGACAACAACAACAACAACAAGGAGGAGGAGGAGTGCTCGGTTTTACGGCCGCCAGCTCAGCCTGTAAATTTAATGACTCCTCCAAGAGGAAGAGGCGATAACGAGAACGGTACACTTTCACTAATTAGCAGGTGTCAGACTTTTGTGCTGCTTTTGTCATGCAGGCAGGTGAAAGGTCAACGCAGCAGAGAGAAATGTTAACGTCCGTAAAACAGGTTCACACGATAAGACCAGAAGAGCGTCAGAGTGTCTGCTCGATTCAGGTCAAAAGAGACGAAACTGAGGCTTTGTGGAGGGAAACTGTGTGAAGAGCTACTGTATTTTTCTTAACCCTTCACATGAAGAACCAGCTCAAAAACCTTGGAGTTACTCTTTCTGACCTCATTTGAGGCTGACGTCAGAAAAATGTTGTTTCATCGTCTGAGAAATATCAATAAATCCAGATTATTTCTGTCTCAGGCCGACAGAAAAATTCATTCACGCTCGAATATCGACTATTGAGACGCTCTCGTCTGCAGGCCGCCTACGACTTATTTTTAAAGTAAAATAAGTTTGAGTTACGCCGTATTTATTGTAAACTGTATTTTAACTGCTGATGCTTGTTTTTAAGACGACATTTAACATTTCAGAACGTGAAAACTATTTTTACGTTAATTTAGAAATCAAAAATGTTTAATTGTGAGGACCACTGACAGTTTAAAGGATGGACGGCGTATCCGTGACGTCACCTACAAGTTTCTAAAGAGACGTTTTGAAGTGGGCCGCCATGTTTGTAGTCCTGCCTCTTCCGCCTCCCGGGAAAAAAAAAGCAGAGAAATCGAAGATATTCCACGCAAAAACTCCAAAAACAGGCTGCCCCTCTTAAAAATAACTGAAATCAATCGTTTCCTGTTTCTTACACGTCTGTGCTCGAGTTTCAGACCACTCTTCTTCTGCCAAACACTCCAGGTCTTTCAGGTTTGATGGGTTTTGCACAGAGAAGCTCTGTTGGATTCAGATCTGGGCTCTTTGCCGGACACTCCAGAGCTTTTTGTCTTAAACCGGTTTTGGTTCTTTGGGTCGTCGTCCTGCTGTAAGAGACTCAGACCAGAGACACACACTGCACAAAGGTTGAGTTTTCTGCATTTTAACTGATGTGCAAGTGTGATTTCTATGTTGCAAGCACCTGTGAAATGCTACAGGTGAGTTTAATCACCAATTAAAGGAGCATCACGTGCTTTAAATGCAGAGTTTTGTGTGGAATATCTTAGATTAAGCTTTTTTTGGTGTCATTCCAATGCAAACAAGAGAAATAAACACGAGCAATTGCAAGAATTTTTAGTGCATTATGTGACAGAAACGCGGGACAGCCTGAATTTGTGGTGTGTTGATCTAGATAACATTAGGACGGGGTTAAATAAAGCCTCGTAACGTGGTGGAAAGACTGCTTTTTCCTGCTTTAACACAGCTGAGCGGTGCAAGTTTCTCCATATGTGGGTCAGGTGTCGCGTGGTGATGTTTCTCGTCTGTGACGGAGGAATCCCGTCTTGTTTGGACTTGTTTCTTGACATCTTTCTACAAATATTGTGGGTTTTTTTTGCAATGACGAGCTCATTATCTGTTCAGGAAGTTTCAGTGAGGTCTGCAAGAGGAAGACATGGCACATATATCATTAAAAGTAGCACTAACTCCTCTCTGATGCACTGTCTGCACTGCAAAACAAACAGCATAGATTAAACACAGCGTCAAAGCATCACATTGTTGACATCCTGGTATTAAATGAGCCGGCTCTTGCAGCAGACAAACAGCTGTATCCAGGATGGAGTCTGTGTTAGTTGAATAAACTGATGTCCACAGTTGGCAGCAGAGCACATGTTATATAACCCAACAGCTGATGTTAGACACAACCTCCCTGCACTGCATGGCAAGGCAAGGCTGGGGGACAATTATTAGCCCCCCTGCAGGGTTATTTATGCACTTTAATGCCCCTGTTAGAGGAGGGGACACTTGGTGAGGGGCTCCACGGCTGTCAAATCACACAAAAACACAGTGAAACACAGTGAAACACAGCGGACATGTTTGTTTTTTAACAGGGGTTCACCTACCTGACAGCCCTTTTTGTGGTGAAAGCCAACCACCACGATGTGAAGCACCGGCCCCTTCAGCTCCTCTCTGCCGTGAGGCTCCATCCTCCCTCCTGGGTGTCTGGGGGTGTTTAGGGCAGGCCCTGTGTCGTTTTTAAACTCCGTGCTCCGGCAGATAAAGCCGCTTTCCGCGTGTTTTTAACCCCCCGTGAGTCGATGCTATCCGCCGCAGACAGAGAGGTACAACACGGCAGAGAGACGACTCTCTCTTCCGCTTCGTCCAGAGGAAAGAACCGCGCCGGAAGGTTCACTGCCCAGCACTTCCGACTTCGTCTTCAATTTAGTATTTAAGCTAATGAGGCATTTTAAATTGATATTTTAGATAGATAGATAGATAGATAGATAGATAGATAGATACATAGATAGATAGATAGATAGATTTTTAATATAGTTTTCTATAGATGTTTAGCACGGGTTAACTTCTTAACACAGTTATATATTTAATTTCTCTGCAAATGTTTAATTTTGCAACAAATGTTTAATTCCTCTGTACATATTTAAATTTAGATCCATCTCAGGTTAATTTTAACGTATGGTTACTGTTTTATAGGTTAATTCTAATGTATGTTTAATATATGTTTGCATGCTGCTACTGGATGCTTGAATATCCTTTGGGATCAATAATCTATCTATCTATCTATCTATCTATCTATCTATCTATCTATAAAATCATAAAATAACAATCATAGTGAAATTAAATAAATCACGTTTAGTATTACTCACTTATATCACTTTCCGCCACCAGACCTGACAGACTTACAGAAACAGTGGAGGGGAACTATCTTGACCTTCACTCTGCTCTCTTTGTTACAGTAAAAGAATGACGTCATGGCTCGATCAGGCGCCACCGTGTGGAAAAACGTTAAAATCACACAATTTAATGTTTTATTTAATATCTGTTCAGTCACATGTTTTAATTTAAATCATCGATTTCTGATTAACACTAAAAAAAAAAAAAAAAAACACACATTAATCAAACATAACAAATACAATTGCCGTTAGTCGCTCGTTAAGCCGGGCTCGATTGCTTCATTGCTCTCCTCCTCGGGGTTCTTCTATCGATTGCTTCTGACTGCGCGCGGAGGCGAGGAGACGATCGGTTGAACAACATGGCGGCTACTCCGGCTACGAACCCGTCCCAGCTGCTCCCGCTCGGTTCGTTAACGGCTAAATAACGTTTAATAATGTCGCTCTTCTGTTTTTATATCAATAAATATGATCTAGTGTTAACAGCCGGAGTGCGGCGTTTGAGCTTTGAGGGCTGTAGTTTAGATATCGGGGATGTTTGTGTTAGCTCGTACGTTAGCATCATGCTCTCAGCAGGTAGATGCGCGTGATGGTGCTAACTAATTTAAATGATAATTAACTAAATTATGTAAATATTTGTTTCATCTTTCACTATTTGTCTTGTGAATTACTGTTTAATTTTATTTTGAAAGGTCTGCTTCAGAAAACTAAACATAACGTGCTTTTATTTTGAAGGTTCACAGTCCAATAATGTGAAATAACTGCAGAGTTCAGTCATTTATAATTTAATTAAACTAATAATTAACTGAAGGATTTAAATATTTGTTTCAACTTTTATTTTTTCTACTGTTTAATTTTATTTTGACAGGTCTGCTTCAGGAAACTAAACATGTGCTTTTATTTTGAAGGGTCACAGTTCAATAGTGTGAAATAACTGCAGATTTTAGTCATTTTTCAGTCCAAACATCAACATTGAATGATTAAATCTTGTGTATTGGACTGTTGGTCAGTTAAAACAAGTTATTTGAAGATGTTACTCAAAGCGATTAATTGATTTAGTTGTCAATAAATATCCAAATTTTCTAATTTCAGCTTCTCAAATGTGAATATTTTCTGATATCTTTAGTCCTCTATGACAGTTAAATGAATATCCTTTTTATTTTGGACTGTTGGTCAGTTAAATTTTTCAACATTTTCTGACATTTGATTCATACAGAAAATAGTCGACAGATTAACAGATTAAGATAATTACAGTTTCAGTTCTATTCCTGGGAATCACATTTTTATAGATTTAAACAATTGAATGAAATCAAAACTTTTAATAAAATAAATTATTTGTCGCAGCCTGAAATACCATACAGCACTTAGCAGCAGTGTTTTGTTGTATTTAGCAGCAGCAAATTCAGGAAAATAAAGCGAACCTATGTGAAGATTATATTTTAATTTCCAGTAAAGTTAATGTAGATTGCTTATAGTTATTTTCATCCTTGATTAATCTGTGATTTTCTCAGTTAATAAATGAATTAAAGCTCATCATTTCAGCTGTAATACAGTCAGGTCTGCCTCACAAAGGATGGTAAGTAAGAAACTAAAAATTATGAAGTGACGGGATCTTTAATTTCACTTTGTCTTCCTCCTTTCAGAGCTCGTGGATAAATGTATCGGCTCTCGAATTCACATCGTCATGAAAACCGACAAAGAAATCGTCGGCACCCTGCTGGGCTTCGACGACTTTGTCAGTATCCTTTAACACGTTTTACTCGCGTTTAATGTGCTGCTGTGATTTTTCCTGTTTGCTCTGAACGTCGTCCTTAACTCAGTGTTTCAGACATGGTGCTGGAAGACGTGACAGAATTGTAAGTGCACTTCTTATTTTTACATTAATTAGTTATTTCAAAGCCCGCTGAATGAACTCATTCTTTGTATTTGTGTTTCAGTGAGATCACACCAGAGGGAAGGAGGATAACCAAACTGGACCAAATCCTTCTCAACGGCAATAACATCACCATGGTACGTAATTATCCTGCACGTGTGGGACATTTCCTTTTATTCGTGTATCTTTGGGTACATTCAGGCAGGACAAGGCGCTGTGGTGAATCTCTGGTTGTGTGTCTGTTTGTGTTGAACTTAACCGGCTTTATCGATGCCGGCGCTCGTTCACTCTCATTCACCGTCCATGTCACTCGACATAGACGTAAACTGTGAGTCAGACTCAGATTTAGAAGCTGAGTACGTGAAATAAACAAAGCCAGAACACAACAGGTAGACTAACAGAGTTTAGATAGTCTCAGTATCAGAGACATTTCAGGCTGACTGTGGAGGTCACCGGTGAGGTTTGAGTGTCAGCTTCTCTGCCGCAGGTCGCTGCGTTTTTTGGCAGAATAACTTGCGTTTTCACCGCAGCGCCTCATCCTGACTGAATGCACCCTTAATGTTGTTGTTGTAGACCTTCACGGTTTAATCTATATTTTCTGTTTTGCAGCTCATACCTGGAGGAGAAGGTCCTGAAGTATGAGAATCATCGCTGAACGCTGACACAGATTTGTTTTGTGGATGCAAACTTTCCTGAGTTGATTATGTCGTTGTTTTGTTCTTATCGGATCGTTCCTTCTTTCTCTTGATGGAAAATATTTTTGTAATAAGAGTTATGTTTGAGTTAAAAAAAGATAAATCGAAGTGCGTCATGAATCACGTTTTTTTATTTACAAATAAATGAGAATCCAACAACAGTTTGAAAAAAAAAAAACAAGTTTTTATTTTTATTTTTTAACTCATCGTTGTACAACTCAGGTACAAAACTAAAGTGTCATAATACCATAGCAGTGTTAAAACCTTTACTGTGTTTATCGAGATGAATAAGCAAAATTGAAAACTGATTTTTATTGTTGCTGAACAGAGAGAGTTGACTGATATTGAACACATCCTGACAGTGAACAAAAACAACATGATAGAATCTGTCCCTGAACGCCTCTTCCTCCTCCTCTTCAGTACATGGACGGTTTCTCCTCTCCTTTCGGGTTGGTCACCTTCTCCAGGTTCTTGCTGATGATGTCGTAAAGTTCGGCCTGTAGTAAAAACGGGTAGAAAGACGGTTTAAAGTTCTCCTCTGTGACAGGAGGCTGGTCAAATAACTTCACATCTGTCTGACTTACGTAGAAGCCGCGAATGTCCATAACGATGACTTTGATCTCGGAGTAGACGGTCTCGTCTTTCTCGTGGACGAGCGAGCGGTAGTCCATCTGAAGGAAGAGAAAGATAAGCTTGCTGTCAACAAATCCCATGAAAAAGACCAAATAGTGCATTTGTGTGGGACTATTTCCAGACGTGGATTAATCCACTGGTGAGTACAGTTAAGTGTGGGATTGAGTCTAAATAGACTGAAGTACAAGTTCATGATCATAAAGTTGTTTTTGGATCTTTTCTTTGGGTTTGTTGACACTGAAAAATATAGAAAATCATCAACTTATCCCTCGACATCGTGAACACTCACCACATGAGTATCTTTGGAAGCTTTTGCAACAGCGTCTCCCCTCTCTGAAAAGTACCTGGATGATTCAACAGAAGTGGTTTCTTAGGTCACAGTGAGAAAGAAAGAGTCCTGCATCCTAATAAAAGTGTTTATTTGTCACCACCGCTGCATTCAAGTGTTTGGAGGGTGAACAGTGAAATTTCCCACCATTAAACTTTAAGAGATAGTCGGGTCATGTGAGATACTGATCCATAGTCAGCGTAGACTTAAAAAGATCAACATCAGTCTAAGTGTACGTGATATTTAGAATAGTTTCACCACTTTACCTTCCTGTCAAACAGCCCTTTTAACGTGAAACTGAATATCGATCAACGCTCTGTTCAAAGCCGCCAAACTTCAGTGACAAAAACTTAATTTAACCTCGCTGCACGTGGAAATTGCTCGTCGATTAGTTAGTTTGTGTTGTGTTTCTGTGTGACTTCTGTGTTTTCTCAGTTTTGATCCAAACTAACTTAAATTGCTGCAAATCGAAGCAGCGGTAGACGAGCACCTCCCTGTGTACTGCGAGGTCAAATTAAGCTTTTTGCCAGTGAAGTTTGGTGTCTTTGGAGAGAGTGATATAATCTGATACGACTCAGCTCGTGAGGGGAAACAAAGTAACATAAAACCAGCTGTAACTAACCGCCAACCTAAGCAGTGAGCACCGTCTACGACACCAACTATGGATCAGTACATCATACAAACCCACTTCAGATACTGTGAACTATCCCGTTAACACAGTCAACATTTGTATCCAACCTACTTGTTGATGTTGACCTGAAAAGTCTCGACTTTGGTCTTCACAGCACCGATTCTCTCCAAGATTTTCTCCTGCAGTGAAAAGAATCATTTGCAATTCATTCTAACTTCACTGAATTGTGTAAGCATGCGTGAACAGGACGGGAAAAAAGTACCTGGACAGCAACACCGAAGTCATTCCCGTCTTCTATTTTTGGGATGAGATGCTGAATCCAGCAGGAGATCTACAGCAAACAGAAGAGAGTTTAACTCAAAAACATTCAAACTTTAAGTTTAAGAGAAGAAACCCGCTCGAGAGATTCACTTACGACGTTGATGCTCTCTCTGAGAGCGACGATCTCTGGTTTCACCTTCTCCAGGAGCGCCATGATCTTCTCGTTCCCCTTGATGTAGCCACATTTAGGAGCTGAGGGACGAAGAGGAGACACGGGGCGTAATAAACACTGTGAACGCCACCAGACGCCACAAAAAAACCCAAAATATTCTTATATTTACCTTTCTTCTTCTTCTTCTCATCCTCTTCATTCTTGTCTGTCTCCATTTCCTGTGAGATCAATTTGACATCATCAGGTTTATCAGGTACACCAAGCTCAAACTAACCAAATAAAACTACCGTAAGACAAACTGGACACTGACTCTAGACAGAGCCTGTAATGTTTGGGAGGGTGAGGCGAGAGGGTTGCCATCAGCTACTACAGCGCTAGACGCCACTAAATCTTACACACTGATCCTTTGAGAGAGGACATCATTCGATACAGTATAAAATGTGTTTATAATAATGACCTTAATAACATGATACATTTCCAACATGCACTGAACGTTATAAGCTTCATTACGGGAGGATTTATCGCAGAACACTCGTGTTAGACTGCATCGATTTCAGCTAGGTGTACCTAAGAAACTGGCTAGAACATGCGCCATGTCGGCATACGTCCTGCCGTAGTGTTAAAGGTTTTAAAACAAAAGCCTTCTACAAGCGAAGGCATCATCGCTGGGTGAAAATGCAGTAGCGTAAAGATCATTTTGGCCAATTTGCCTTTTTATTTTTGATCGTGATAGCAGAAACAATGCAGGGAAAGAGAGAGGGGTGACATTCGATGCACTATAATCAAACATATTTGATGTTGTTGGATGCAGAAAGAAGAATGATCGCACAGGGAAGCTGCAAACTTTTGAGCCTCACAGGATCTAATTTGTAATCCATCCAACAAAAAACAGCTGATTACAACAGATGTTTGCTGTTAGGTAGTGCTGATTCTTTCTTTCTTTAAATCATCAGACGAAGAATAAACTAAAACATAAACTCGACTTTGCTGCAGGAGCGTGTAACTAACGTCAAAGCGACCGCTGAGGTATCTCATCATGCAGTGAGTGTAGTTTTGTGTAAAACATGGTGTTGGGACTGTACCTCCTCCTCCGGGGAGGGAGGGTCCGGTATGGGGATGTCGAGGGGAGCGTGGAGTGAGGTCATGTCTGAGATGTTGAGGGCGTCATCCTGCAAAAAAACACACACACACACACACACGCACACAAACACAGACAGCAGGCGGTGAAGAACAGCATCCAGAGGTTACAGGTTGAAGGTTATGTTGCTGTTAGCACAATGAACCTGCTGACCTTGAGAAAAGCATCCAGCTGCACGATCTTCTGGGGGATGTAGTTGGAGAACAAATTATCTGCCTGGAAAAGACAAAAAGTTTCATTATGCTGCTTATTATTTAATAAAAAACAAAACAATCAACATGTGGATGAACAAACCTCCTGATAGAGGACCTGGCGGAAGATTTCCACCTGCAGAAAACAGGATAAAAACATTATTTAAGTTGCTGACTCATGTTTTGAAAACCATTTTTTAAGATTTACTTTCGTTTTCCTGTCACACTCGGGACTTTCCGTGTCTTTAACCAAATGCAGCTCACTCTGCTCTCAACACATCAGCTCTGAACATTTCACACACATAAATAAAAAAAAAACAAGCTGCTGTTTTCAATATTTAAAGTCTTGTAGCATGTAGCATGTAGCCCCGTGGCACCTGAACGAAGCGCGAGCACGTTAGTAAACTCACCTTTCCAGCGCTCGCGCGGCTTATCTTCAGAGTTGAGGTCTTAGACATGACTCAGCGGGGTTTTCTTCACCTGTTACAGACAAAAAACGAATAAACGCGCGAATTTTTAAGGTGAATTCGGGCGTGTGCAGGTGCAGCAGAGGACGATGTGTCTCTCTTCTTTTTTCTTTTTATTTCCTCATTCAATTTACTTTCGATTTGAGGTCGGATGATGCCGTTTGCGCCTCCCACCGTCCTCCCTCCTCCTCAGAGGAGGTGGTTTCCTAAATTTGAAGTGGTCATAAGACAGCAGAGGAGGTGCTATAGCTTTATTAGTGAATAATAAATCATCAAAATAAAGATAAATACCCTCAGTTCATTGCGGAGTCACGTGTTGATGCAGTTGAAATAAACTTTTTGTTTATGTGTGCAGCAAATTTCATGCAAACATGCAGCCCAAAGAGCAATCTGTCTATCTATAAACAACAGTAACATTTGTAGACAGTAGTGCAAATGATGCTGAAATCATACAGCAGGTTCTGTTGTGTTGTTGTGTATGTACATGAGGTAGATATTACAGTATATACAGTATGCACGGCATGAATAGATTGTACATATTAAAAAGAACAAAAACTAAATGTCAAAAACTAGGTGGCAGCCGCACATAACGGAGCCCTGGAAGCAGTTAGGCCTTCAGTACCTTGCTCAAGGGCACATCGGCAGTGCCCAGGAGGTGAACTGGCACCTCTCCAGCTACCAGTCCATCCTCGGTGGACCCTCCGGTTCCCCAAGCCAAATCCCTACAGACTGACTTCCTGCTGCCCCCAAAGTGTAAAGTGTGGTAGTTACAATTACAATTATGGTACCGCATTAATAGTAATGTTAGACTGATAATAATTAGTTAATATAGTATATATAATAGTAGTAGTAGCATTGCAATGACAGAGGCTCTGCTGCCCAATGAGTACTTTTACTTTTGATACTTTAAGTACTTTTTGTTGCCAATACTTTTGTAATTTTTAGAATTTTAATGCATTAATTTTATTTGTAGTGGAGTATTTTCACAGGATTGCTACTTTTACTTAAGTGAAGTCAACTTTAATGTCAATGCTGCCATATGTACAGGACATACAGAGAATTGAAGTAGTGTTTCCCTCATATCCCTGGTGCAAACAGCAATATACATGAAATATAAAATATAAAATATGTACAAGTTAAAAAGATATCTAAGAAAAATATGGCAAATCTAAAATATATAAACAGTATACATATGGCAAATATAGAAAGATTCAGCGGTATAAACAGAATGAACAGTATAAACAGTGAGATCTATCAGAAATAAAAAGATGTATACAGTGTAAACAGTAATATGTATGTACAAATGTTCATTTTAGACAAACAATAACAACAAAAAACATAAAACTATTGTAACAGTTTAGTAAGGTTGTAGAAAAAAAAAATCCACTTTTATTTTGAAAATTCAAATAATCGCACAGGAAAGTAGCGCCGGAAGTCGGGACGTCAAACTTGGAGTTCCGCATTTGAAGCTACGTTTACGTTAGCTTCAAGCTTCACACACACACACACACACACACACACACACAGACACACACACAGCAGAGGAGGTCAACTGTTAAATAATATCAATTTTTAAAAAATTATCAATATTTTTAAATTAATGTCAACATAAAGACTTCCGGCGGACACGCGGACGGAGGGAATAACCGTCGAAGCTCGTGACGTTCAGCAGGTTTGTAATTTAACGGCTGTTTTTTTTTTTTTTTTTTTGAAAGTTTCGGTTTCAACTGACGAAAATTGTTGTTATAAAACTGCTTCAACACTAACTGACAGCACCGAGTCACAACAGGTGAGGTTTAACGGTGAGTTCACGTTATTAACGGGGCTGTCTGCTCGGTGTTTACTTCAGCCTCAGTGGGTGAAGCTATGATTAGCCTGGACTTTCCTGAAAGTCGTCATGTGGTGAATTAAAAGTGAAAATGTTGGAGGACACTCGAGCCAAATGAAACCAAAGCTTTGTCTCCACTTATTCCTGACACGAAAAGGGCTGGTCTTATCATCAAAATGTGCCCTTCACCCTCATTTGAAGTGTTAAAGTATGAAGTCTGTGGTAGTTTCCTGGTTTAAATCTGATAACTTTGACTGATAACCACACAACGTGTACAAATCATCTACATAGTCCAAGATATTATAACATATATGTCTAATTCCTTTAATTTCTTATGCTACTTTTATATAAATATTAATTTTAACTGTTTTCCTGCCTCATGTGAATTCCCTCCATGGGGATCAATGATGTCTTTACCTTATATTTACTATGTTTCCCATTTAAAATGTACATTTATTTGCCCTCACGTAAGATCACAAGATACATCAGCTGCTTTGCAAGATAATTAATCATGTCAAACTTAAATTTTGTATCTTGTTTTCAGAAGTCAGCACGCAAAGTAGTGTTTAGTTGCAAATGTGGTAATGTAGAAATGATGAATTAATTCATTGTTGATGTTTTTTTGGACATTTTGTAGGATAAATTTGTTATAGATTAATCAATTCCTGAAGTTCAGATTGTCTGACTTCAGAAATTCAGATTAAGATTAAAGGAAAAAGAAACCACCGTTTGTCTGAATGAACTGAAATTTATGAGTTTCTATTTCAATCGCCGTTTAATCATTTTGAGTCATTTCTAACTAACCTCAGCCTCTCAAATGTGAATATTTTCTTCTTTCTTTAGTCCTCTGTGACAGTAAACTGAATATCTTTGGGTTGTGGATGTCAACTTAGACTTTGTGACCAATATTTTTCACCCTTTTCTGACGTTTTCTGACGCCAAACGACTAATCAATCAGGAAATAATCTTTAGCCGCGACCCTAGAAGCTGCACAGCTGTATGTTTTCTTCTGCTTTCGGGATAAGGGATCTTCCCACCAACACAGAAACATCCTCACTTAGATTAGAGCTTATTAATCTGTTGCTTATTTTTCTGATTAGATCTATATTTAGTTTAATAAAAGGTGATAAAGATGTTCATGATAATAATTTCCTGTTTTTTTCCAACCAAAACTCCAAAACAGGCAAAACAACATGTGAGAGTGACATTCATGCTGTGATTTAAACTTTTAATTGATCATCAAACTTTCTCTTACGTGACAGAAATGAGCGGCGGCCCTGCCTCCGTCCAGATGGACGAGGTCAGGAGGAGATCCCTGTCCCTCCTCTCCTCGTCAGGTTTAGCCCAGGATGTGAAGGCTGAGGTCCAGACCATGGCCGGCATCCCTCTGCCTCTGTCGGAGAAGTACCGTCAGTTTGGAGTGGAGTCCATGCTGAGGGAGAACACGGCCGGCCGCAACAGACAGGAGGTAAAGCTTGAAACTGCACGACACACCGTGAAACCTGAACTCAACTTTATTTCTCTACTTTAATTACAGAACAAACTTGAACATACATGAGTCATTGAAAGTGCTTGAAGAGTAGAAATTAAAGCTTGTTTTATATATTTATATTTAACATTAGTAAACAGGCTACACTCCACCAGTACTGTAACAGTAATTAACCTTGATCCATGTCTCAAACTATGCTGTGTTGGGTCAATTTAAGTCAAGGGGAATTGGGCCTGGAAAGTCCTTGAATTTACCTTGAAACTTGTATTATAAGTAAAAACAAAAACAAAAAGTGATAGCTGACCACTAGAGGGCAGAAAAACTACAAAATACAAACACAGAGCAACACAGAGTGTAAGTACTCAGCTACATACACATGAGATGACACAAATGAAGTAATTTAAATGTTTAAATCCAAAGTATTTCTTTCCAAAACACACTCTGAATCAAGGACTGACTGATGTGGGGTTGTGAAACAGTCTTCTGGTATAAAAGCTGTAACGTCTTTTTTGGTGTTATTTCTTTTAGATTTTTCAATTCAAATATAAATAAAAGGACAAAAAAATTTTAAAAAATATATTTTATGTGCAGAAATGGCTAAAAACATGCACCGTAATAAAATAAGAGCTCTTATATAAATGAAAAATACTTAAATGTAAAGTATATTCTATAAAAATAATCTCTTTTCTGACACCTAAATATTTTAGAAACATAAATATTTGGCTCCTGAATGACAGACTCTGACTCATTGATGGAAAAATCGACTGGCGTTACTAGCTGCTCACTTTAATTTTGCCTCTTCTTCAGGTTCTGGAGTCTTTGAGTAGACTGGTCAAGGCCTTGAGCATCCTGGAGAAGTACGGCTGCAACCTGACAAGTCCCACCAGGCCCAGATACTGGAGGAGCGTCAAGCACAACAACCCCGTCTTCAGGACGACGGTGGATGCCATCAAGGTTATATCGAAGCTTCTTGATTCGAATAAGTTTGATTTTCTTGTAGAAAATATTTGTTTGGTTTATAAACGTTCTTGAACAATCCTCGTTTTCTTCCACAGGGAGGCCGGAGAGTCCTCTACCTGTACGGTTACACCAACCAGCAGATAGATGGCCTCAGTTTCCCTGATGAAGTCACTGAACCGGACACGGAAAAAGTTGCCGCAGTGACGCTGGAGGTCATGACCTTACGCACAGAGGTGGACATGCTCATCAAGGTTTGTGTTTGTTTGTGAGCAGTCTTGTTGTTGTTGTTGTTGTTGTTGTTGTTGTTGTTGTTGTTTGTGTGCAAAAAAAACTCACAGTGTTCCATTTCTTATGTCTCTGTTTGTTCAGGGCACTCATCCTCACCTAGAATACTTCCAAGATATCATCCCATTTATCACCCAGCAGGTCTGTACAAACGTTTCTGTGTCAAAATGCATCACTGAGATGAAAATGTTGAGTTGTCAGCACTTGACCAGAGCTGGAAGATGCCTCGCAGACGCCCGCGAGACATCAAGCAGCTTCAGGCAACGAGAGCAGACACGGGCTGTCATCCACAGTAGCTCTTTTTTATCATGCAGTTTTATCATGCATTTATTTGTCTGGGCGGGCACAATAATATCATTTCTTTCAGTATTTGTAACCTCGTCATCCTTGATGAGCCACAATACGAGCAGGCAGATAAACCTTTTTACTGCAGATGTATTTATTTACCTCCGACTCTCTCTCTGGCTCTCTCTTTTCTTTTCTTTCCGTGTTTATTCGCTGAAAATCAGCCCATTTCCCGCCACTTCTCGTGACAAAATGTAGCTTGGAGACGAGATAGACTCATCTGGGATTCCCAGTGACAGATTTTGTGATTAATTTTGAGTTGTAGTGGCAATCTAATAACAAAAAAAGCCACTTGCAGGAACGTGAACTTCATATTACCTTACCTAAAACAACATACATGACATATTCTTACAAGTTAACCATCACACAGCTCCTGTGTGCACATTATTACATGGTTTAAACACAGAGGATGCACTATTCATGATGAAGAGTGTTGACTGTGATGCTGGTTTCTTCAGGATAAACCGGTGAGTGACTCTGCAGACGAGCAGCAGGGAGACAAACCCCAGGTTCTGTCTCCTCCACCTAAACCCGCTCAACCTCTGAAACCTTCGACAGGTGAACTGCAGCACACCTCACTGCCTGCTTCACTCTTTTTTTTACAAACTTTTCTTCACCAGTGTGCGATTAAAAACAGATTAATTAAATTAAATATTAGGTTTGATTAATAAGTTTCCTCACTACCTTCCTTCTTTTTGATGTCCAGGCTCTCCTGTAGTGAGTGACTGTAACTTGTGTGGTGGTCCTTCGTCCCTTGTGTGCCCGTCCTGTGACAGTCAGCCTTTCTGTGACGCATGCGATGACCTCTTTCACCGCCACCCGTCCCGAGCCAGTCACAAGAGAGATAAAATCCAGCAAACCAAACCGGGTATGCTAAAAAATACGACGAGTCTAAAACAGGAAATTCATCGAGTGAAGTTTGTTTTTGTTGCTTTTAACTTGTTTTTTTTTTTTGTGTGTGTGTGTTTGTAGAAACCTGCAGCATCTGCGGGATTTCTTCCGTTCACGCTCAGTGCTCCACGTGTGTGCAGAGGTTGTGTCTGAACTGTGACCTGCTTTTTCACTCGCACCCCGACCGCAAAGGACATAACAGAACCAATATTACACCAGCTAAAACATCCAGGTGAGGAGAACAGGAAGTTTAAATCAGGTTCACTTCCTCATTGGGCAGCGTTGCGGTCCAATTATCAGAGCGGGTGGTGAGATTGTTTGTCATGACCTGGTTCTTATAGCGGAAGGAAGTAACATAAAACCAACTGTGTTTGGTACAAGATGAGTTAACGCGATGAATTTACAAGTACAAAGGCATGAAGACCAAGCTGCTACGACTGTCAGGCGGTTTCATCCTCAGTAACGCTGATTCTTCAAACTGGATCCCGCGTATTGGATGGTCAGACCGGTTGCTGCTCCAATCAGGACCCTCCATGTGTCCGGGAAGGGGACCAATCAGAGCCAGGCGACCACACGTCTAGCTTTACACACACAATAAAACATCACAAGCAAAAGCTATCCATAGCTGCAACACCAAAGTTGACGCGGAGCCATCATCAGGATGAACAAACTGGTTTCAAAAAACACAATTAGCTGCGGAAAACAGTAAAAATAAGAGATTCGGGGCACCGGTGAGCTCAGTAAGTCAAGTGGACGCCCCATGTACAGAGGCTCAGTCCTTGCTGCAGCAGCCCAGGGTTTGAATCCGACCTGTGGCCCCTCGTTGCATGTCATTTAAAAAATAATAGTGTCATTGTCCCGTGAGATGCAGCCAGCATCCAGAGGCACTTCAGCAGGATTTCTTTTGCAGATTTAATATTTTTAATATTAGTTAGCTCTGAGTGAGAAACAGATGTTTAAGGTTAACTCGGCTTTCATCTCTTATTGTTCCAGATTTTATTTAATGCTAGTTCCATTTCTTAGTTTTATTCTTTTGTTGCAGTCCTGTAAGTTTTACGTTTGTCTAACTGTTGTCTATTATTGCTTTTATTGTCCTATAAATACAAGTTAAATGATGAGTTGATAATTTCTCTGCTTCCAGCCTGTCTCTGTCGCCCTGGGAGTGCTCTCATTGCACCACAGTGAACGAGATGCGAGCCGTCCTCTGCGCGACCTGCGAGCGGCCTCGACTCGCTACGGCAGCCTCCACCGTTCAAGAAAGCCTGATGTCGGTTCCTACGTCTCCCAACACGGGTGAGACTAAAACACACATATATGAATAATAATTAACTTCTTAAGTTACAAAGTGACTTAAAAGGTTTGAACGTCTGTGCTCGACCCCTCAGAGTGGCAGTGTAAGAGCTGCACAGTTGTGAATCAAGGCAGCAGCATCCTCTGTGAGGTGTGTGAGCGCCCTCGTCTGGCCACTCGCCCGCCCGTTGCTCCGGTTCTGTCCAGCCCAGGATCTCTGTCAGACTCTGGGACAAAGGTTTGTCTCACTGCTGCTTGCCCTTGGTCTTTCGTCCTCTGATGTTTATTTAAGTACGTTCTTATCGCTCATATTTCTACATGAATAATTTTGTTTCTTTCACAGTGGATGTGTCAGTTCTGCACCTACGTAAACACCAAGCCGGCTCTAGTGTGCGAGATGTGCAACCTGTCAGGTAAAGACTCTCCTACCGGAGTTTCTCTGCCCCTGTCCCTCCAGCAGACTCTGTCCACCACTAAAGATCAATCGCAGCCGGTTGCGAGGCCCCAACCGAAGCCGAGACTCACCATGGATCTGAGAAGGCAGAAGACGATGAGGGAAGACGGCCTCGCTCTCATCCACCAGATCAGAGTAAGTCAACACTGAAAAATCTCACAAAGCTGGGAAACAAAAAGGACTTGTGAAGCTTCGACTCTCAAAAAATCTCAAATAATGTTTTAAGTTATCAAAAGATGCAGATTAATTTTCTATCGATTGGCCTATTTGATAAATTTGTTAATTTTCTATCCATCTGTCCGTTTATCCGGGGTCGGGTCACGTCGGTCACGTCCTCGGGATCCCCCAGCTCCTCCCGGTCGATCCTGCACTCGCATTTTCCCATCACTCGTGATCTGGCAGTTCTTCCGGCAGCTCATTGCAAATTATTTCAGCTCTTTATCGCAGATGATCAACAAAAAGTAATTTATCAAGAAAAAAGTCACTGGTTTCAGTTCAAACGGAAGAATTTGCTTCTTTTTTTTAGTTTTATATGATTGTAAATTGAATATTTTGGGGTTTAACATTAAATGTCAGAAGTGGCCATAAAAACCAAGAGAAAAGCCAAAGATGAAGTCTTTAAATGTCTTATTTTGTCTGACCAACAGTCCAAAACCCAAAAATATTTAGTTTCTCATCACATAAGATAAAAAAAGGCAGAATAAAGTAAAAACATTCTCCCTGTTTCGTCTTCGTAGGAAGCAGAAAAGTGTGGCATCAGTCCAGAGGAGGTGTACGCGGCCATCCTGTGCTCCGGCAGCAACAACACTAAACCCTGCGACTGGGTGACGTCGGAGCTGCCTCACCTGCTGGATGAAATCTGCGCCATGGCGGCTTCCGTCCAGCTAAACTACAAAGCGGGGGATTGTGGGATACAACCCACGGTGGTGAGGGACGGAGAGGAGCCGGAGCAGAGCGTTCCCGGTGTCCCCGGCGAAGGCGTGAAGCTGTCCAGAGCTGAGGCCAAGCTGGCCTGGCTGGCGGCCGGAGGAGACACAGACAGAGCGGTGAAACAGCTGCTGAGAGACCGACAGAGCAAGGTAGGAAAACAAAACATTAATACTGCATGTATTTGAAGTTTGAGAAAAAATAAAATGAAGCATCCAGCTAAAAGAACGACAGTGTTTCAGCTGCAAGGTTGCACAAATGGTGAAAAACAGTAACACACATTCATACAGCTCCTGCTGTGTACCTGTCGGTGTCAGGGAGTCTTCAGCTTTGATGCTGAGTTCAGCTGAAGTTCAGTTATTTCTCATCCTGACAGACGAGTCCTCCCGTAATGAAGAATCTTATCTCAGCCTTGAAACTTATAAAAAACAAAAACTTCCCCTTTATAAATCACAGTTGTTCATCCGACACACACCTCCCTACCAAAGCTTGTAACAAATCACAGCTGTGTTGTTAACTGTAGTGATATTTCTCCAGGAAAAACACACAGTGTTACAGAGTGTAGCAAAATACAATATTTACCCTTTAACAGTGTTTTGGATAAATTTGTCACCACCTGTATCATCTGTAACGCGACCACGACACAACAAAAAGGTAAAAGCAAGAAAATATAACGAGGCAAGGCGAGAAGATGAGCCTCGGACTGGTCATAATAAAAGGAAGCTTTAATATGTACTGTTTTATCTTATCCACTGAACTCTCTCACAAAGGCCTACTGATACCCTTTTTTACCCCCCTGAGGGGAGGAGAAAGTCCTGACTTCACCACTCTGCGTAGAGAGACTCCTGACTTTGTCCTCCTGCCCTCTTTATCTCAGCTGCTTATAAACAAGCAGCTGTCTTATAAAGAGTTACACAATCATGTGTTCACTCTTTAAAAGAGCAAAGTCATATTCAAATATGAGCCATGCACCAGAGTATTGATCCTAAAACAAGTCGACGTCATTTTATTGAGGTTTAAACTTCACGTCGGTGATAAGGTTGCATAAGGACAACATTCTTCATAGGTTTATATCAGGGTT
Organism: Sciaenops ocellatus; assembly: GCA_033000465.1. Taxonomy (NCBI): domain Eukaryota; kingdom Metazoa; phylum Chordata; class Actinopteri; family Sciaenidae; genus Sciaenops; species Sciaenops ocellatus. Next base: position 6,743,294 of record CP136869.1, read on the forward strand.
ATATCGGGCCGATCCTTCTCTTTGTTTTGATGTTTTGAGTTTGGAAAAATAGTTTCTCATCTATGTTTTGTATCTGCATGTTCTTGCTCTTCATTGAAGCAACATTTCTCTGGATTTTCAGGCTACGTCATCAAATTTATGAATCATTTATTCCCCCAAAATTCAGCCTGACACGTTTCATATCTCCACAGACTCTCAAGTCAACTAAATCTTAATCTAATCTCCCTCCCTGTTTGTGTTCAGATGAAGGAGCTTCACTCTCTGGGCTTCAGGGACGCGTCTCAGTGCGAGGAGGCCCTGCGGCTGAGCGGTGGCGAGGTGAAGGGGGCTCTGTCTCTGCTGCAGCGCCCCCTCCTGGAGCCCTTCCACCAGCGTATTTGGACCGACCAGCCCGAGCCGCCGATTGATCCCAAAAACCCAGACAAACAGGTTTGGCTGCAGGGCAGATCACACACACACACACACACACACACACACACACACACACACACACACAGTATGAGCCCTTGGGTTTGTACACAGCTGTGTTGATGCGTGACGCATCTTTGTGTAATTACACCATGTCTAATTATATTCAAGGTGTGGTGTTGTGTTTTTATTGCTAAAGGCAAAGCTAAGCTCCTTGTTGTTCTTGTGTGCTCTCTGCAGAGGATGTGCAGGCGTCTGCTGGCGCTGTACGACCTGCCCAGCTGGGGGCGCTGTGAGCTCGTCCTCTCATTGCTTCAAGAGCCGGACGTCACCTACTCTCTGGAGGACGTCGTGCAAGCCGTGAAAGAGTCCCACGACAAGGACTTCATCCGGCGTCTCCTCAACAACGAGTGCCCCTGCTGTTTTAGCATCTTCCCCCGCAGCAAGGTGGGTGGGTCGGGAGCACGACCCGGGTTTGAGCTCGACGTTCCAGCGCACAAGCCGTTAATTTCTTCTTCTGCTCTCCGCGTTTCAGATGCAGTCTCTGACTTCCTGTCAGTGCTCCGTGTGCCACGAGTGCTTCGCGATGCACTTCACCGTCGCCGTGAGAGACAAACACATCAGAGACATGGTGTGTCCCGTCTGCGGCGAGCCGGACATCAACGACCCCGAACAACTGGACAGCTACTTTTCCACGCTGGCCATACAGGTACACACAGAGAGAGAAACAAGAGCTCTGATTGGCTGCTTCACTGCAAGTTTAACTTTAACCTTTAAATGAGGATTAAATTTGATGAAGTGATGAAATGTAATTTCCTTATAAAACATTTTTTGTGTGAAATATTGTGCTGAACATTTCTTCACGTTTTGTTTGTCCAGTTGCGTGAATGTCTGGAGCTGGACGTGTACGACCTGTTTCATAAAAAGCTGACGGAGCACGCCCTGATGAAAGACCCAAAGTTCCTGTGGTGCTGTCACGTGAGTCCTTCGTCCCCGTCGCTCTTATCTGCTCTCACGCTCTGATTTCCTCCTGCACCCGATAGCTTTGCATACCCTGCATAACCTCTAGTCCAGTCAGATTACTGCAGAGTTTATTATTCGTCTTGTCTTGTTTTCTAATGTTTTAGAGAGTCGTAAAATCTTTTAAAATCTTTTTTTATTGAGTTTTAAAGTGACATAAACAGAAAAAAATCACCAAACTTTTAGAACATGAAGAAGAAAAAAATCCATAAATGATTAAAACATAAATAAAACATCACACAAACAACAGAAGACTTCACATGACGCTGCATATTAACATGAAGTCTGGTCTGATCGTCCTCAGTGCACGTCTGGATTCATCAACGAAATCAATGAAAACCAGCTGAAGGTCACCTGCCTGTCCTGCCACAAGAGTTTTTGCGCTCAGTGTAAGAAACCTGTGAGTATAAACGCATCATTCATCACGTTCAGAGGTTTGATAAGACTCAGCTTTGAAACTTTGGCTGCCGTTCAGTGAACTAACGGTGCGTGAAGTGCTCATCCGTTAACTCCCTCTCTCTGGGCGCAGTGGGAGTCTCAGCACCAGGTTCTGTCCTGTGAGCAGTTCCAGCAGTGGAAGAGGGACAACGATCCAGAGTACCAGAGGCAGGGCCTGGCCGGCTACCTGAGGGACAACGGCATCAGTGAGGACACGAGTTTCACTTCAGTTTTTTAAACTGTTTACGCTCCAGTTAACTCATTTTCTGATGTTTGTTTACTTTCTGTTTTATACTTTTCACTACATTTGACAGCTGTATTTATTTTAAAGATTAGGGTTGTACATACAATATGAAATATGACGCACTCTTATAGATTGCAGTGTATTAAAGGGATACATAAATCGTCCGTAAGTGAGTATTTTAACCGCGTTACCTCGCCATCAGACGGCTCTTTCTGACGGGGAACTGAAGCGTTAATGTCGATTTATGACTCTCGTAAAAACCACCAAGACTCCTTTTACCTCGCCGCCCTGTTGCTGCTTCGATTGGTTAGTTTGTTTGGTGTTTTTCAACGCGTTAGCTCGGAGGTAGACTGTGAGGTAAAGTCATGAAAATACTCTAAATATAACGTATAATTGGACTGATGTTGAATCTATTTTTTAGGTGACTAAGATACAGTAGTACACTGGTTACTGGTTCATTTTTATTCCGCCACTGACAATATATCAGAATTGACTGGAACAAATAGATTTACCAGGATGTGTTGTCGTCTTCGCAGCCTGTCCTCACTGCAGGTTCCAGTACGCTCTGACCAAAGGCGGCTGCATGCACTTCAGCTGCTCCCAGTGCAGGTACCAGTTCTGCAGCGGCTGCAACAACCCGTACCACAAGGTGAGATTAAACCACGCCGCGAAGAGAAACGACCAAAATACACGTTTATGTGCTAAAGTGTGGAAACCGACACCTTTATCTCACCAGCTGACCTTCTAACGTTGCCACATCTGTTGTGTTTGTGCTGTTCACTCCGGCAGACGGCGTGTAAGACGCCTCCGTGCAGTTACACCGGTCTACATGCTCATCATCCCCGTGACTGCCTCTTCTATCTCAGAGACTGGGAGCCGGCCAGGCTGCAGGAACTGCTCAAGGTACAGATACTAAAACAACTCCTTCTGTCAGGTTATTGAAAACTTGAATAACATTTTAGACCGAAAAGAAAGTTTAATTTCTTAATTTCATTATTTCCCCGTCAGATGAAGGGCGTGGAGTTCAACACAGATCCTTCGGCTGGAACTCAGACAGGTAAAAGCTTCTGTCCATCAGATAAAAACATCTTTAAACATTTAAATGCTTCCTCTTCGTTGCCTCAGGCTTCAAACACATCTACGGTTTATTTACTGAAATACGTATACACAAAAATGCACATTTCTGCGACTACACCCTGGGAAACTTTCCCTCCTCTGAAAAAATACATCAGCTCTGTCACTGACTCTGTCTCCTCCTGTGCGACGCAGACTCTTGTCGTGTGATTGAGCAGAAAGACGAAGAAGGTGTGCCGGTCGATTTACCGTGTGGCATCCAGACGAAGCCGGGACAAGCTGGACTCTGCGAGTGAGTGCCCGACCACGATACTAACAGAGGCCTGTGCTCGAGTTTCATTCAGGATTCATACGAAGTCCTCAAAGTTTGGAAAATGTTTAATATTAACAGATATGTTAACAAGATTAGGAGTAATCTGGTGTCTCATCGATACAAAAAAGTCGTCTCCTGACGTGTTCACGTAGAGAAGTTAGAAATTAGCAATTAAATGATCAGAACAATCAAAGTAGAATAGCTGGTAAAATAAACAAAGACACAAAGGAAGTTTGTAAATCTTCTTGCATTTATAGTAACATATTCAATGTGGTTATTCAGGCATTGAAAGTCTGGAAATGTCTGCTTTAAGGACCTTGAAAGTGCTTGAATTCTACCCTTAAAAAGCTGCATCCAAACACTGTTTGAGTTAGAGGAAACTTAAAAGTTTGTTAAACATGGAATGATTCAAATAAAGGCTGAAGCTGGTTGACGTTGACTAGGGCTGTAAATAAGATGAAAACTCTCCCCTCTGGACTAAAACTGAAACATAAAGCTTTAAATCAACGCGAGAGTTTGATGTTAGTGAGTTTTCTTTATGTATCTAAACACATACTATGATTTTAAAAATTACAAAAATATTACATTTTAACTCCTCGTTGCTCCGGATTAGAATGTAACGGCACCAGAACTTTCACAGAGAAACATGTTTATATTAATCTAAAAACAGTATCTGTGCTGTAATATGTGCTAAAAAAACTACACTGGCCCAGTAGAAGTCAAACTGTTTACTTTTGTGTTAGGACAGGAAGTTACACACTTCTCTCTCGGGGATGTTACACTTGCTACTTCTTGCCAACTCCCTTCGTAGGGAGGTCGTCTGTTGGTGCATTCTTTCCTTGTCGGATCATTTTAATCTCCCTTCATTCAGGAAGCAGGTTTAGGGTGGACGTTAGAGCTGTGCTCTTATTTTGTGAGTTAAAAAGTCGTTCGAAATGAAATACGATGCAGCAAACATGAACTTTTGTGAAAGGGTTCGCTCGTAGTGAGTTATATTTTGAGTTTGGAGCTCAGTGTTCAGCTGTCAGGCCTCAAACTGACTGTTTTGTTTCACTCTCACGGCGTCGTTTTCAGAGAAAAAACACTCCCTGTTCAACTCCAAACAGCTGACAGACACAGCTAGAGACTCGCTGGTGAACATAGCGGAGCGTTTAGCAGCCAGATATTTGCCTCAGGAGTTGTTCGAGACCAAAAATAGAGCTAAAAGACAGTAAATATTCATCAGGTGGACCTCAAATAAATGTTAAAGTAAGAAATAAGTTCACGGTGTCGACTTAAAATGTCAGTATTGTGCTCACAACTTGTTTCTGCTGCCCCCAAGTGGCCAAAAAAAATCAGTTATTGCAGGTTTAAAGTCCAAACTCTATAAATATCGATACACATCTTTACACGTTTGTGTTGCTGCAGGAAGCACTACAGGGAGTACCTGGTGAGTCTGATAAACGCTCACTCTTTGGACCCGGCTCTGCTCTACGACGCCCACGAGCTGACCCGGGCCTGCGAGAGATACCAGGTGGACACGCAGAGAGGGGAGAACGAGGAGGACGACGCCTACCACGCTCGACAGCTCAAGGTGAGAGACGTCAGGGAACGTCACCAGTTCACCGGGTTGCTGGTTTGACTGGTTCAATGCCTCTCGGCAAGGCACTAAACTGGTCCTGTCTGTCTTTTCTTTAGAAGATTTAATTATATCTTTGTGTGTTTTTCCCCTCACAGAAACTCATGGAGGTTCCTCTTGGAGAAAAAGTTCCTCGAAACAAATAAAAGTTCCTCAGCAGAACGTCTCCGTCACGCAGAATTCAATCAAGCACTTATAGAACAAGACTTTTGGTTTGCAGCTCTGACTGTTCACCGTTTGGTCTCCATTCTCTGACAGTACTCTGTGTTTTTGTGTATTTGTGTTGTTATGTTGAAGGTTAACCTTCTCCTTCCTCATCTGTCATCATGATAAATAATCTGCTCAACCTGTTCCTCCATGATTTTCATCTCAGACATTTGACCTCTCTCTCTCTGTCTTCGGGCCACACTGACACAAACTTTTAAAGACGGCTCTCTGGAGATTAATGATTTATCTTTTGCACTTAAAAAAAGAAACGTATGTTGGATTTTTATCTCTGAACATTGTTGCAATACTTTGCGAAATCACATGAATAAATACAGAAGAATTAAACATCAGTCGTCTCTCTCGAAGGTATGAATGTTAACATTTAGTCAGACTGTTGAGATTTTCTGCTCTCTGTTTTGCTTTGTAAACGATGAATGAGTCAGATAAAGAAATATTTTGAAATGTGGATTTATTAATGTACTTGATGCATAAATAATAATAAATGAGACAGCACTATGATCCTGTGAGTTGTTGTCACATTATATCATCGAATGTCACACTATACTCACTTAAGTACTCTCATTTTTCTGCTCCTTTATACTTCAAACTCTTATAAACTTTAGAATAAAATGTACTAATAATGTACTTTGTATCCCTTCTGACAGTTACAGTGACGTTTACATATATAACTCAACCTTTGTCCCTAAATTGCTCATTTTAATTTAGTTTAATTTGATCTGAATTAACCTTAAACATCTATTTTTCAAGAAGGTCCTGGTCTGGATACAGAGCAACAAGATTAACAAGAAGTTACAGATCCTAAATGAAGTAATAAAAACACAAAATATGTGTGAAAATGATCAGATTTTGTCTCCTGAGCTGTTTTATTTAATATTAAAGCAAAAATAAGTATTTGATTACCAAAAAACTACAATAAAACTATTTAATAGCCTTAAAGTAACAGTTTGGATGAATTAAAGTGTATTTCCACATTAATAAGTCAGCTAAGGAGAAGCTAGAAGGTGGAGTTGACCAGCAGCTACCTCACCAACAGACACACACATGCTTAATTTCTTAGCACGGGTTTTTAATTTAAATTCAGATTTATCTCAGGTTAATTTTAATGCATGTTTACTGCGTATTATGCTGCTACTGGCTGCTTGAATTTCCCTCGAGGTGAATAAAGTATATAGATAGATAGATAGATAGATAGATAGATAGATAGATTTAAGGACTTACTGTAGGATGGCGCCTAAAAGATCACCCTAAAAGTTACACACTGGACCTTTAAACTTCAAATAAAACATTGGAAATCCTTTTAAACAGGAGCAAATCCCACAAAAACAATAAACAACGACATAAAAGAGTTGTTATTTGAGCTTTGGTGTTATTTAATTAGTAATTAGACGTTAAATTAAGAGGTTAAAGTGTGTTTTTGTTTGTGTACATTTATATGTCTGTCTCTGTGTGTGTGTCCGTTGCCGCCCCCTGGTGGCGGGCACACACGGCGTTTCTCATAAGTCACGTGACTTCTGGGAAAAGGAGCGTCTGCTGAGAGGCAGCAGAGTCCGGAGCTCAGAGCCCGGAGAGCGGAGAGAGGAGAGAGGAGAGAGCAGACGGCCACAGTCTGCAGGCACGGCACAGCACGGAACAGCGCGGAGGAAACGAGGTAAACGAAACTGAACTCCACTTCCTTAATTTAACATCTCAGCGGCTGAGTTCAGTTCTTCTATAAATATCAGGACGACACCAGGTGAGAGGAGATTTGTGCGTTTAAATTTAGAAATGGGATTTTTTTTAATATGGTGTGTGTGTGTGTTTGTTTAATGTCTGGACTGAAGCTTGAACCACACACACACACACACACACACACACACACACACACTCTGAGTCTGTAAACAAAACAAGTCGACTCTAACACCTCTAAACATATTTTTATAAGATTGTTGTCGCTGTTTTTGAGTTATTTGTGTTGGTGGAAGCTGCTGCTGTAGAGGAGCAGACGTGTTGTGACGCGCTGCATCTTCATGCTGGATGTTTATTTTGGTGTGTTTGTGTCTGTTTTTGTAGTTTTCTGTAACAGCAAAAAAACAAAAAAAGAAGTCATGGCAGCAGGCAGAATGCGCTCCACACGGAGGCTGCGCTCCTGGATCGTCGAACAGGTGTGTGTATATGTGTGTGTTTAGAAGTGTGTGTGTGTGTGAGGGAGGAGGAGGTGAGGAGGTGAGGAGATGAGGAGGGAAGGGGGGAAGGAAAGGGAGAGAGAGATTAAACAAACAAACTGTTCATCAGTGATGGAGGAAGTATTAAAAAAATCAAATACCACTCCTGTTCTGCATTGTGAGTGTTACTTAAATAAAAGCATGCGAGTATAATCAGGAAAATGTACTCAAGGCATTCAAAATAAAAGTACTCAAGAGACTAGAACTACCTCTAAAGGCTTACAGAGCCTCTTTACAACCAGCTGAATCATTTTTAATCCTCTCTGCTGCTCGTTTTTCATCCCAAACACAGAAAAAAATAGTATTTTTGAGTTTTTTTTACGTCACTTCAGTATTAAAAATTATGGAAAAATGAACAATCACAACTTAAAAAAGCAGAAAGTGACGACTTCCAATGTCCAAAACACTAAAAATTCAGTTTATTAACATTTATAACCAAGAAAAGTCGATAATTAACTCTCTGATTGTGTTTAAATGAATATTTCTCTGCAAGTTTTAGTGATAAATGAAGAAAATCTGAAATTTAAAGTTTCTTATTGACATGAATGAACGAGCAAACTTTGATTAAGAACAAAATATGTTTCAGATATTGAGGTTTGTCTCATGAAATCCAGTTAAATTAGATCAATTTGATTATTTTATTGTTATTTATTTACAAATATTGGACGTTGCAACTTCAGCGGAATCATTTTTAATCCTCCCTCCCTGCTGGTTTTTCATCCCAAACACAGAAGAAATGAGACTTTATTAGTGTTTTTCGTCACTTAAACATTAAAAATTGTGGAAAAATGAACAATCACAACTTAGCAGAGCAGAAGGTGACAACTTTAAATGTCCAAAACCCAAAAATATTCAGTTTATTAACATTTATAACCGAGAAAAGTCGATAATTAACTCTCTGATTTTGTGTTTTTGTAACATGTCTGATGAGACGTCTCACATTAACACACAGTACAGTCAAAAGTTTCTTTATTTTTGTTACTTTCTTCATCGTAGATGACGACTGACGACATCAAAACTATGAAATGACACACGTGGAGTTCAATCACCGTTTCTTTCTTCTGTGTTTTGACAAGCAGCAGTTTGTTTTTTTATATTTTATCTCAGCTGGTCGCCACAGACCGACTGAAACATTTGGATAAGTTTATCAGCAGCAGTCAGACGTCACATTTTTAATCCTCCCTGCTGCTGAGTGGAAAATGACATTACGTGTGCCGTTGCAGGTCAGCAGTGGGAAATATCCGGGCCTGGTGTGGGACGACGACGCCAAGACCATGTTCCGCATCCCGTGGAAACACGCCGGCAAACAGGACTTCCGTAAAGACGAGGACGCCGCCATCTTCAAGGTTCAAGATGTGTTTCTGAATTCACACAAAACAAAACAAACCCCGAGGTGGACGTTCTGACGAGACGTCTCTCTCTCTCTCTCTCTCTCTGTTGGCAGGCGTGGGCTGAGTTCAAAGGCAAACTTACGGACGGGGATCAGGACAACCCGGCGTCCTGGAAGACCCGTCTGCGCTGCGCCCTCAACAAGAGTCCGGAGTTTGACGAGGTGATGGAACGAGCCCAGCTGGACATCTCGGAGCCGTACAAGGTCTACCGCCTGGTGCCCATCAGCGAGCAGGGTGAGCCTCTCACACATCAGGTCAACCCCGCAGAGAGTTTAAACGTTGCGCTCGGCCTGTATCTGAAGATCAGCGTCACTCTCGAACCAGCAACCAGTTATTCAACCTTCAAACAGACACAAACGTTTAAAACTGTGGAAAGGCTAAACGTTCATGCAGCTTCTTGAACGTGAGGATCTCATGATAAGAAGTTTTTTGACATTTCATAGACTAAATGGTTAACCATCTGTCACACAAAGATATTAAACGCGATGATTTGCCGCTGTTCTCGGTTTTAAATCGTCGTAAATGAAACTTTAAATGAAACTTTTGCTTTTTTAACCCACCTAATTAGATTTTTATTACATAATATAAGAAAACAAACCTTTTAGCTGACATCAGCTTCATGTCCTCCCAGCAGAAAGTATACAAACAACCTGCAGACAGAGAGAGAGAGAGAGTTCTTCATGAAGTACATTTCAAAATAAAACAGACAAAAACATCTAAAAACTTTGATCGTATACAAATAACCAGCGAGGGGAATGTAACATTTACTCGTACTTCACCTTAGTTCACCTGCTTCACTACATATCTGTAATAATGTTAAGGTTTGGACAAAACAAACATTGTGAAGTCGTGACACTTCTGACATTTACTGACTCATTTCAGGATTTTTACAAACCAAACAATGAGTCGATTCATGAAGGAAATAATGAGCGGGTGAATCGAGAGTGAAAATAATCATTACGTGCAAAATCTGCTTTTACATGAATGCATGAGCCACAATAATCTAATATATCGTATGATATGGTCGAACAGTCACAGAGGACATCTTACACGTGTTGTTTGTAACGATGGAGGAAGTATTCAAATACTCTGTCCTGCGTTAAAGACTCAAGTACTCAAATGTCCCTAAAATACGACAAAAGCTGTTTTTAATATTAAAATATTACAAAGATGGAACATTTAGCAATAAAATAATCTAATTTATCTGCATTTCATGAGTCAGACCTCAAAGTCTGAATCATGTTTTGTTATGTCTCCTCAAACGTGTAACAAATCTTCAGCTTTTCTTGGTCGTATGTTGGTCGAAAGTCGTCGCTTTCTTCTCTTGTGAAGTTGTGGTTGTTCAAACGCTGACAAATACTCTGTGGTTTTGATGGTAGATGTAGATGTTTTTCTTTTGTGCCGACATCCTCTGGGGGAAGAGTTACACTCGATGTTTGACTTTACAGACTCACACCCTGTTTGTGTGGAAACGTCAGTACAGATTAAAATCTTACACAATGTGACCTTAGTAAGTGTTCTCTGGTGCAATGATGTTTCCTGTCACCACTCCGTCTATTTCTGTAGGTTTCTGTACGACGCTTTCCACACGCCCACTCTCTCTTCTTCTTTTTCTTGTCACGTTATCACTCTACAGTTTTCATCTTTTTGGTTTGAGTGATTAGAAATGTCTTCTTCTCCTCTGCTTCCTGGATTCCTGGATTCTTCTGAGTCACACCTGATTCAACGCATTGCTATCTATTCCTGGACTTTAACTCCTCCCTGCTGTGATCTTAAACCCTGTCCGCGCTTTACACAATGAACTTTGCATTGCTTTTGTGTTCGAAAGCTGCTGTACAAATAACCCGGCCTTTACTGTACATGGTGACCCGGTTAGAAAAAAGGACAAAGTACAAGTCTTACGGAGGCTGACTGACTGATCACTTCATGCTCATCTGGTGCAGCTGCTTCAGTGTTTTCACTGTTGGATGGAGTTACACCATCCCAACAACAGATCCAGTGACTGCTTGTTTTTGAGTCAGCAGGGCTGGAGGCCAAAAAGTTCAGCCAGCGTCAACCCAGCAGCCGGGACAAGCACGTGTGCTGGGATGACTGCAGCTCCGCTTTACTGTAACGGCTTGATGCGAAGGAGGTCTGCCGATTATGTACTGACTGATTGATCAAATGTTTTTCAGGCGTGATGGTCCCTGAGAAGAAGTTAAAAAAAATAAAAGCCCCCAAGAGGTCGAAAAGGAGGAGGAGGAGCAGCAGCAGCAGCGAATCGGACAGCGACGACGGCAGTAAGGTGAAGCAGATAAAGACGGAGGAGGCCACGTCGCAGCTGGTGAGTTGATCGTCACGGGATGGAGGCGGAGAAGGGTCAAAATTAACCTGAGCACAGAAAACCTGAGCCAAGCCAGATGGTTCCATGCCCCAAATCTGGCCAAAGGTGCCAGATTTGGGGCATGGAATATAATATTAATAACTATGTTTTCATGCATGTTTAATCACCAGAAAATATATTTTTGTTTATTACCCTTTTATATCGACAGTGGGAGCGGGTCCAGATTGCAATACACGATACGATTACACCTCTAGATACAACTAAATCATACACACCGGACCTTTAAAGGAGCAGTGTGTATGATTTTTAGCAGTGTAGCTGCTTCACAGCGTCCAATCCAGAGCCAGCGTCTAGTGTGTCCGCTCTGGGCTGCTGTAGAAACACAGTAGGAGGCTGTTAGGCAGATTATATTCTGTGAATAGAGCCGTCTAAATCTGACACACTGGACCTTTAAATGTTAAACTTCACACACGACATTAATCTGACAGCCGTGGTTACCTGTAACTTCACAGGTGAAGACTTTATATAGAAAAAACATCATCAGTTTGATCAAATTTGATATTATAGATTTGATTATGTGTCAATAATACTCCAATAATATAACTTCAGTCGTACATTTTGCTGTTTGTACTTCATACAGAGCAGTATTTGTACTTGCAAGTTCTTCTTCCACCACTGCATATTAATACCACATATGTATACTACATATTAAGCTTCATAATACAGTTTTAGCAGATACCACACAGAGAAAAAGCAACATGACTTCATACTCTTTGGATTTGGGCCACGTGTTGTAAATAAGAGGCTGGATTAGATCTTTAGGACTTCCTGCCTGAGTGCTCGTATGTTTAATGTTATTACAGTCAGAAAGGCGAGAAGATGAATGTAAATCAGGTCCTTCGCTTCGTTTTTGAAGAACGTTTCGTCATTTTTGTCGCTCTGAATCGCTGTCAGGTGCCGTTGTTGTGTTATTATTGTGTTGTATGTCTAAAAAAGTGAATCCGAAAGTGGAAAGTTTGACTTGTCGGTGGTGCTAGATGAAATGTGAGATGAAATATGGTCCTCAAAGTCAGGAGGCTTCATCCTGTGAGGAACGTCTCGTCTCATCCGTCTGCTGTTCAGGTAGATTAAAAACCTTTGTGTGATTCTCAGTTTGTCGAAGAGGCTCTGCAGCGGATCGACAACCCCGTCCTGACTGAAGAACTGACTCAACACATCTCCTCCATACAGTCAGAAGGTGAGTTTAACTGCTTTACTGCACAGATAACAGAGTCGATCAGTAAAACTTAGAGTCTGATATGTTAGATTTCTGTAGATGTGAAGCTCCTGACTGTAACTGACTTCTCGTCAGGGAGAAATGAACAAAACAAACGTCGAGTTTGAGCTTCCTCTGCAGAAGGAGCTGACCAACACCTTAATTTAACCAATGACATCACCCCCCAAACCACCAGCTGACGTATCACTTCTTATTTGTCTCTGCAGTGGTCGATGAGATCACGTTGGACGTGCGGATCGAGGAGAGCGTCCCCGCTCAGACAGGAGGTAAGAAACTGTCCGCGACTGCACGTAATGATGTACATCGTTAGTTTTCCGAGTGTTTGATTTAATTTTAGGGCTGCAGCTAACTAATTTCCACTATCGATGAATCTGCTGATCATTATCTGGATCAATAAATGAATGTTTGGTCCATAAAACTGATAAAAATGTGAGACAGATGATATTTCCTGTCATAGAGGACTCAACAAACCAGATTATTTAATTAAACTAAACTAAATTAGCTTTTATTTTGAAAGTTAAAGCATCTGTTCAGTCCTCTGTGTCTCTGTCTCTCCAGTCCAGGACTCCTTCTGCGTGGTGGTTCATTATTTAGGTCAGGAGGTCCTCACACGTCAAATCCAAGGCACCGACGTCCGGATAACGTACCTGCCTTCCTCTCCCGCCCCGCCGACTCCGGCCATCCTGAAGGGCAGGTTTCCACGCATCCCGCTGCCCGAGCCGCCCTCCACGCTGCCGACCGGCCCCGAGCTGCAGGCCCTGTTCACCCTGCTGCCCTTCATGGACAAAGGGGTGGTGCTGACCTCCACGCCGCAGGGGGTCTACGGCAAACGGTTCTGCCAAGGGCGGGTGTTCTGGACGGGGCCGCACACGACCGAACCGGGGCTGCACAAGATGGAGAGGAACACGGAACCGGTGCTGCTCTTCAGTAAAGACGCCTTCAAACAACGTGAGTTTGATCGGAGGACACGAGACGCTGAACCTGTTTTTACTCATCTTCTAACTCTCGGCAGTCAAGTATCACAAAAAATACACAACGCAGATAAAAGTAAACACCGGCACACACTGAACAGCTGATGTTTTCGTCTTTGATGGACTTATTTCAACCTAAAACAGGTAATCTGATGAATTAAATGTGGTTGTATTTACACATTTCAACCACAGCGGAGTCAGTTAGTTGATTTAATCCATCAGTTCATCGACAAAAAGATTAATTTGCAGTGATTTTAATGAGTAAAAGTCATTTTTCCAAGTAAGAAAGGTCAAATATTTTCTGATTTTTCTGTTTTTATTTGTCACATTTGATGACAAACTAAACATATTTTGGATCTTGAGCCGTTTAACATGAAAACATGGATCTTGTCTGCCACAATTTAGAGATTAATCGAAAACTAATTCGACTCTCGGCCCGTGAACTTCATGTATTCTAATCTCAGTACAGTGAAGTCACATTTTAATCTCACTTTTGCTTCTTCACGATCAGAGCTGGACTACTTCCGTTCAAACGGCGGCACGCCTCCTCAGTGCGGCATCACTCTGTGCTTCGGAGAGGAGCTGAGCAACACCGAGGACCCGTCCAGAAAACTCATCATCGTTCAGGTGAGTGAAGCTTTTTAGATTTAGACCAAAGTTCATGATCGTTGTTGACGTGTGAAGGTTTAATGTTGAGTTTAAAGTGACGCCGACTCTGAACTTTAACCCCCCTGCAGATCACTTTACCGTGGGCGGAGCAGCAGGTCCAGAACACTCAGTCCATCTTCGCCTCCATCAACATCCTCCAGTCTCTGGCCAGTCAGTCTCCGCTGGGAGAAATAACTCTAAACCTGGTCACCGTGCCCTCTGAGACGATCACCTGCGGGTCCACCTGAGCACTTTGTCCAACGTGAGGGAGGGGAGGTTTAATTCCAAAATAAGAGACATCCCCACTCCTTACAAAATAAGAGCATACAGGGCTGAGCGATATGTCGTTTCACCGTCAGAGCATCAACTAAATCGTTTTTTTTTTCAAAATAAGAGCCTCTGATTTGTGTGATAATCATATTTCTTCATGTCGCTCAGCCGGATAACACAAAACAAATTTTATAGCACTTATAAATCTCAAAGTTAAATGTTAGATTTTCTTTCTGAAAATGAATACTGGGCCTTTTGGGATTGTAGAGATCAGTTGGTGTACTTGAAGCACTACACGTAAACCAACACCGAGAAGTCGTTCTTGGAGCTGCAACTGTTCAACAGGTCATTATTTCTCTGCTTCCAGCTTTTCTTTGTCATGCGTGTGAGTAAATTTAAATATTGTGAAAAATAATCGATAGTTGCAATAAGCTTCACGTCTGTTTTCCTCTGGGCCAACCTGTAGGTGGAGATCCCAGAAAAGGGTTGCAAGTTACAAAAAGTGTTCGTCTGCACGCCGAGGTTAACCAATCATTGTTTCTTCTGAATAATTAATCATTATATAGTTTCATGGGTTTTGGCCTGTTTAAGAGGCGTTACAGTGTATCAAAGATAAAGAAACACATTGAGGATGACGCCTTGTTTTACGGGGTCACATGCTGAAAAGATTGGGAACCACTGCTTAACAAATTATGCAAATTGACCCTCGCTAAGTCCCGCCTCTTTACGCTGTGTGCTCCAATCACAGTTCAGAATGCCATGTCCAACTGTGATTGGATAACAGAGCAAAAAAGGGGGGGGCGGGGCTTGTAAGAGGTTAATTGTCTTTATGCTACAGCGCTTTGTAAACGTTGACCTCGAAGCTGCAATAAAAACCCGAAGTAGTTCTGTAGAGTCGTAGCAGTAATGAGCAAAGATGTATCTCGTTTTTAAAGTACAGCCTGTTCATCAAACGTTGTTATTTTTCATGTTAGACACAGATGCCGATACATTTCCAAATGTACGCTGATGCCTTCTTGTGATAGATTAAAAAGTTTTGATGAGACTCGAGGTTTGAAGCAGTGATCAGTGTGTGGCATTCAGTGGCATGTCGCTGTGTAGTTACTGATTGCAACCTCCTCCACTCACCCTCCTGTTTCATGAATGTCACAAAAATATATAATAGTTTTTTTAATTTTAATTTTATTTCATATTCTGTAAATAGAGCCTGCCAAAATCCAACACACTGGACCTTTGAAAGGAAAATACAACCTTCTGCTCCTCCACTGTTAGAAATCACCCGTCAGGTTATCGTGTGAGAAACTAATTAATGAACAGGAGTTTAGCTCGACCTTCAGCGTCTAAGACAGACTTTGGGTTAGTGTTTTTAGAGTTACACCGCCTCAGACATTTAAGTACAAAACATTTCAATACAAAAAGCTCACAGTAAATACAGTCTGCTGAAGATCAGAATATTTGGTTTCTGTCGAGGCTCTCTGAGGCTTTTTAAGGTGGTAGTTTGGCGTCTGTCTGATGGTGTTCCTCAACACAAATTACATATATTTTTGTAGGTCGAGTTTGCCACTAATGCACTGGCAGTTCAGGCAGAGAACACAGTACTGTGAAGTATAAAAGGCAGCTACATAAGAGTTACGTTAACAACAACAACAGAGGTTTTTTAAGGCCACAAAGGGGAGACGAAGAGCTGCTGACTTTTTGGTGCATCTGCTGCTAAATGCTGTAAAAACAGACACTTGGGGTCGTGATTACCACGTAGTCCAAAGTTCACTACACTAAACACAGACTACCACCTTAATCCAGATCATCAAGGTCTGACGGACACTGAACATTCTGAGCTTCAACAGTTGTGTTTACTGCAGGACTTTTGTATTGTACTGTGTTTCTGTTATTTTGTCCACCCCGTTTGGAGCATGTAATGTACATAAGAAAAACAAAAGGACAACATGGGACTGGAAATACCACAGGTGCATTGTAATATTGTTGAAAGGTGTTTTTAAGGTTTAATTTTCCATTTAAATCAACGGCTTGTTGGGCTGAACCACAAGGCACACGCAGAGGGGGGTGAAGGGAAGGTGGAAGACTGCTGAGATCTATCAAACTGTAAATATTCTGTTGTTATTTATGCATGTTCTATGTTATGTTCTGGTCAGAAAATGCATTAAATGTATTCATAAACTCTGTGTCAGGTTGTAAAAATCACATTAGTACACGGTGGCGTTGGAGTGAGAACATAAATAAATCTGGACTCGAGCACGAACTTGGCGATAACTACATGCTGCCGTTGGCCGGCGAGGCGAGCTCCGCTATCTTGGTGTTTAGTTTCTGATTGGTCCAGTCCTTTGTAATGTCGTCCAAGTGGCTGTCAAAATCCACCAATAGCGTGTGGTCGCCGGACTCCAGCATCTGACTGGCTATCGCCTGAGTCTCCTCCCAGTGTCGCAGCATTATCCTGACAGAGCAAAAAAAAGAACAACGAGTCAGCAGGGCAGCGTTTGTGATGACTCAAGATTTGTGTACCAAATTTTGGAAAAAAGTATCACAACACTAACACAACTCTTCACGTGGCGCTGAATTTCTGGCACAAATGAAAAAACAGGTGAACAGAAAGACGCATGAAGACTTCGACTCTTGTCTTGTAATATATTTTTGTGATGCTGGACGCTCGCTCACGTGACGATGCACAGTCATTTTGAAATTATGAGTTTTTACCATAAAAAAAACAAACATCAGAGCTCAACAGAAAACAGTAACACATACTGTCTGTCTTTAAGTGTGTGACATAAGAGAAGACTTGAGCTGGGAAAACTTGAACTTTGGCTGCACGATTGCAGCAAAAATTGGTTCATTTTGATCAATGCTGAGGTCACGATTATTCATTAAATGTCGGGACACACACAGCGCTGCTTTCACTTCAGTGTTGTGCTACATTCCTGCTGATGAACAAAGAAGAATATCATCCAAAATGAAGCCAACAGACTTCGACGAAGACAACGACGAGGATTCAGTGACGTAACGTTAGCGACCTTATTCCTCTTGGCCTTCATGCGATCGTCGTGCTGCACTCTGAGTTTGTTGTGTCGCTTCGCAGCACAGACACAAATCTCCTCCACTCTTTGCATATCATTTGTTCCTGCTTCACATCATTTGCCCTGATGATGATGATCTGTTTTGATGGATGTAGCTCTCCACCTTCTCCTCGAGGCATTTGAGTTTCATGTACTACTACTCTGAATTGCAGCGGCATGACAGCTCCCTGAAGGGGAGGCTGAATCGATCACCGCTGACTGTTTAATTGAGGAGGCACTAAAGAGTTTTATCATCAATAGAAACACAAATCGCAGTCGATTGTGTTCATTTAATTGTGCAGCTTTACCGTGCAGCACTTCCTCCTGGTGGCCGCTCTAAACCGTCAAACCATTCAGACTCTACATCGTGATACTTCGGGGGGAAAACTCGATAGAGAGGCTGAACTCGTGACACGTCACTTACGTGTGTTTGTCTTTGAGCATCCATCTTGAATCTTTGCGCTCATACATCACGATGGGAGGAACCCGATAGTCTGGAGACATTTTACTGCCGTCGAGCTGAGAAGCAAAAAGACACAGACGCCTTTTCAATTAATTCATTATTTTGCTTTTTCACTGAAACAGAGATGCAAACAGCAGACAGGGTTAGACATTAGTTCTTCTTACCATTAACAAAACTGCGTTGTCAAACTGCTCAGAAATCTTATCGGCTATCTTCAGCGCGCACGGCGTCGGGCTGTCGGGTTTAAAAGATGAAAACGGATGAAAGTTTAACACCGTGATGTGTTGTGTGTTATGTAAACGCTCGTTTGGAGAGACATCAGGAAACTCACCTGCTATCTGATACACAAGCATTGGCTTGATAGTATCCCACTATCCTCTGCTGAGTCTGTGAACACCACACGTCCACCTGAAACAAGAGAACAGTGTCACTGTGAACATCATTTGAATTCAATGCAAATCTGGAGTCTCTTCCAGCAGCAGTACAGATTTCATCCTGGGAAAGCTTCATGAGTGGCAGGCACAGGGGACAAAAGTCTTCAGGCTGAAATATAAGTGAACTTGTCTGTCTCAATGAACCACCCGTCAGCTCTCTCTCAGTGTGTTGGTGGTTTCTCTTATTTCCTTGAGCCAGGCATCGTCTAGTGTCTAATACTAGCGGTTCATTTCACATACATCGTGTACAAGCACGGGCTTTGTCGTCTTTCATAAAGTAGATTTTGAAGAAGACGTGTCATCGTCATCGTGATTTACTAACCAGCTTGTTCCTTGAAGCTGTTCAGCTAAACTTTATGTCCCAGTTTCCTTTTGACGGACTTCCCAGTTGTTGAAATGTTGCATAAACCACAACGGATGGGACAGCAATCCACGTGTGAGGGCTAAACACGTCATTTCTGGGAAGACTTTCAGTCACGAGAAACATGTGATCGCCAGATACTTGTAAAAGGAAACAGAACATACCTGATAAACCTGATCTGTTTATACAGGGAACGCACAATTAAAAATGTTATCTAACAGCTGACTTGCGTCTGTTGACCCAGGGCAGGTAGGCAAAGAACAACGACAGCATAAAAACTTCACATGAAACAGCACGACACATCCATCAATATGAAACAATAAATTCATTCATAACACTTTTGTGTTGACTTTGGCCAGAGTTTGAGGCTAGTTGTAAACACCGCAAAGCTTCAGGGGTCTCTGCGGTTCCTCAAACGTCCACCTGAGGCTGGTGTGTCCCCTACCTACCTGTGTGAGGGCCAGCTGAGTGATGGGAGCCAGGGGCAGGTGGGAGTGGAGCAGCGGCACGCAGTCCGTCACGCACACGGCGCCGCCTGTCGGGCTGGACGACAACAGCAGCCCGTTGATGCTGCACCGTGGGAACAGGCAGGAGTGCAGGTACATCTTCACGTAAGCCCGACACGAGAGCTCCACCTCGCCCATGATGATGATGATGATGATGATGATGGCTACTGAGAGGACACAGAGCAGACAAAAGGGGGGCTGAGAACTGGCCACAGCAGGGGCGCGAAATGTACTTCAGCAACGTATGGAAAGAGCGACGTAACAGAAGAGCCTCGGTTAGCGCAAGATTTCACCTAAAAACTGTGAAAAACGTCCACTGTGGTTGTGTTTTAACGAACGGTGTTACGGTTTAACGAGCGACCGTGTTAACTGGCGTCCGCGGTTGTCGTAGTTACGACAGCCGTTGGCACCCTGCGAGGACATCCACGTACCGCCCCTGCTTTAACGGTTTTATCGTAACTACGACAACGACGCAAGCATTCGGCTTCACGGTCACCAGTCAACACGGTCGCTCGTTAAACCGTAACACCTAGCCGCTGTTGATAGCATTAGCATACTGGCAAACCAAGCACAGCTGAATTAAGTCTTACCTGTAGAGGAATGTAAATATAGTGAACGTAGAAGCAGCAAACAAATGCGTATTTTCCGAGTTTCAAATATGTCGGTTCATTTAGCTTAATTTATATATTTAAACAGATGTAACGTTTAACTGTTTCACTTGACAGCTACCCCCCAAAAAAACGTCTGAACGACCAACGGTTACTCGTGGTTCCGCCCCAGGATAGCTAAATGTAATTATCTGATTGGCCGACACATCGATCATGTGCAATCCCATTGGAGCACTGAAGTGCCAATCAAGTTTCCAGCCCCCCCCCTTCCTCAACTGGCTGTGTTAAAAGGCTCGTGCTCTACAGTAGTGCGCCCTCTACCGGAGAGGAGGTGTGTTTTTGTAATAGTAGGGATGTCCAAAGTAAGGCCCGCGGGCCGAAGCTTCATTTTTAATTATTTATGGGCTGCTAGGATTGTCAGATACTGTATGACTGACAGATCTGGCGTTTATTGGTTGACATAAAATATTACTTTCTGAATGATTTTGAAGACAACAGCAAGAGTGATCCGTTTTAAACTTAAACATAAAATTAAATATTGTGACAAAATTGGTACAGAACAGTGCATGTGTAACTTGTTCATTTTTTAGATGAAAAAAAAAAAAATCCTGTCAAATCTGGCCCTCTTAAAAAAAAAAAAAAAAAAAAAAGTTTGGACACCCCTGGCATGAAGGGGGTAACTAAATAACTACTGAAGCACATTGTGGTCTTAACGTCACAAGAGCTTGTCTACACAAGGTGGATAAGGAATGACTCAAAAGAGGACCTGTGGTACCAGCAGTCTGTTGCTGAAGGAGCTGTTTAAGGTCCCTGTAGTCTCATGTTGAGGGTGAGGAGAGTTGTTCATGATGGATGTCAGCTTTCCAGTCCCTGCTCCGTTTTATCATGCATATACAGCAGAATAAATTAAAGCTTTAACTAGAAAGTTCAGGAGGGTGCTGTAAAGTTTGACCCAAGTGTTCGAATCAGAGCCTACTTTCTGTTGTGAGCACTGAAATGGGAATGCTGCGTTTAGTAATAAACTTCCTTTTGGAAAAAAGCAACTAGCATCCTTGTGCAGAGATTGTAAATACATGTAGAGGGCATCTTTCTCCAATGTGCCCAGCCTGACTGTTCAGGAAGAACTTGCAGAAATTAAGATTTCCTGAACTACTTCACCTGTTTCAGCAATTTAATTACACCCTAGCAGACAGTACAAGCGCGCAACCTGGTGCAAACAATGGCTGGAAGAGTTTACAAATAGTAAAGTGAAACACCACCTTTTACATGATTCAGTTTAACTGACTAGGTAACAGTTTAGAAAATTCAGAAGAGACCAGACATTAGAATAGAAGTTTATTTTTCAAGTCAATACAATGGCTCAGTTGAACATCCTCAGTGCCTATAAGATTAAGGAAAAGTCAGTGTGAAAACGTACTTATTGCTTCAAGTACATAGTCATATCCACAGTTACCATAAACAGCAGTGTGTTAAATTCATTACTCAGATTACGGCACTCTAATGAAATGTATGATCACTTACGTCCTGGGGCTGCTGAGGTTGAGGCTGCTGGGGTGGGTAGCTAGGTACCTGGGGCTGCTTGGATGGATAGCTAGGCCGCTGAGGTTGAGGCTGCTTGGGTGGGTAGCTAGGTACCTGGGGCTGCTTGGATGGATAGCTAGGCCGCTGAGGTTGAGGTTGCTGGGGTGGGTTGCTGGGCACCTGGGGCTGCTGAGGTTGAGGCTGCTGGGGTGGGTAGCTAGGTACTTGGGGCTGCTTTGATGGATAGCTAGGCCGCTGAGGTTGAGGCTGCTGGGGTGGGTTGCTGGGCACCTGGGGCTGCTGGGGTTGAGGCTGCTGGGGTGGGTAGCTAGGTACTTGGGGCTGCTTTGATGGATAGCTAGGCCGCTGAGGTTGAGGCTGCTGGGGTGGGTAGGTGGGCGCCTGGGGCTGCTTGGATGGATAGCTAGGCTGCTGAGGTTGAGGCTGCTGGGGTGGGTTGCTGGGCGCCTGGGGCTGCTGGGGTTGAGGCTGCTGGGGTGGGTAGCTGGGCGCCTGGGGCTGCTGGGGTTGAGGCTGCTGGGGTGGGTAGCTGGGCGCCTGGGGCTGCTGAGGTTGAGGCTGCTGGGGTGGGTAGCTGGGCGCCTGGGGCTGCTGAGGTTGAGGCTGCTGGGGTGGGTAGCTGGGCACCTGGGGCTGCTGAGGTTGAGGCTGCTGGGGTGGGTAGCTGGGCGCCTGGGGCTGCTGAGTTTGAGGCTGCTGGGGTGGGTAGCTGGGCACCTGGGGCTGCTGAGGTTGAGGCTGCTGGGGTGGGTAGCTAGGTACTTGGGGCTGCTTTGATGGATAGCTAGGCTGCTGAGGTTGAGGCTGCTGGGGTGGGTAGGTGGGCACCTGGGGCTGCTTGGATGGATAGCTAGGCTGCTGAGGTTGAGGCTGCTGGGGTGGGTTGCTGGGCGCCTGGGGCTGCTGGGGTTGAGGCTGCTGGGGTGGGTAGCTGGGCGCCTGGGGCTGCTGGGGTTGAGGCTGCTGGGGTGGGTAGCTGGGCGCCTGGGGCTGCTGAGGTTGAGGCTGCTGGGGTGGGTAGCTGGGCACCTGGGGCTGCTGAGGTTGAGGCTGCTGGGGTGGGTAGCTGGGCGCCTGGGGCTGCTGAGTTTGAGGCTGCTGGGGTGGGTAGCTGGGCGCCTGGGGCTGCTGAGGTTGAGGCTGCTGGGGTGGGTAGCTGGGCGCCTGGGGCTGCTGAGGTTGAGGCTGCTGGGGTGGGTAGCTGGGTCCCTGAGGCTGCTGGGGTGGGTTGCTGGGCGCCTGGGGCTGCTGAGGTTGAGGCTGCTGGGGTGGGTAGCTGGGTCCCTGAGGCTGCTGGGGTGGGTAGCTGGGCGCCTGCTGTCTGAAAAGCTTTTTCATAACTGGTGGCTGCTTGGGTAGATAGCGTGGCATCTGGGGCATCTTGAGCTTGTAGAAAGGCTGCTGGCGCCGGTAGCTAGGAACCTGGGGCTGCTTCTGCTGAGGCGGCTGCTTGGGCCGATAGCTAGGAACCTGGGGCTGCTTCTGCTGAGGCGGCTGCTTGGGCCGATAGCTAGGAACCTGGGGCTGCTTCTGCTGAGGTGGCTGCTGGGGTGGGTAGCTGGGCACCTGGGGCTGCTGAGGTTGAGGCTGCTGGGGTGGGTTGCTGGGCACCTGGGGCTGCTGAGGTTGAGGCTGCTGGGGTGGGTAGCTGGGCACCTGGGGCTGCTTGGATGGATAGCTAGGCTGCTGAGGTTGAGGCTGCTGGGGTGGGTTGCTGGGCACCTGGGGCTGCTGAGGTTGAGGCTGCTGGGGTGGGTAGCTGGGCGCCTGGGGCTGCTGAGGTTGAGGCTGCTGGGGTGGGTAGCTGGGCGCCTGGGGCTGCTGAGGTTGAGGCTGCTGGGGTGGGTAGCTGGGCGCCTGGGGCTGCTGAGGTTGAGGCTGCTGGGGTGGGTAGCTGGGCGCCTGGGGCTGCTGAGGTTGAGGCTGCTGGGGTGGGTAGCTGGGCGCCTGGGGCTGCTGAGGTTGAGGCTGCTGGGGTGGGTAGCTGGGCGCCTGGGGCTGCTGAGGTTGAGGCTGCTGGGGTGGGTAGCTGGGCGCCTGGGGCTGCTGAGGTTGAGGCTGCTGGGGTGGGTAGCTGGGCGCCTGGGGCTGCTGAGGTTGAGGCTGCTGGGGTGGGTAGCTGGGCGCCTGGGGCTGCTGAGGTTGAGGCTGCTGGGGTGGGTAGCTGGGCACCTGGGGCTGCTGAGGTTGAGGCTGGTGGGGTGGGTAGCTGGGTGCCTGGGGCTGCTTGGATGGATAGCTAGGCTGCTGAGGTTGAGGCTGTTGGGGTGGGTAGCTGGGCGCCTGGGGCTGCTGAGGTTGAGGCTGCTGGGGTGGGTAGCTGGGCACCTGGGGCTGCTGAGGTTGAGGCTGGTGGGGTGGGTAGCTGGGTGCCTGAGGCTGCTGGGGTGGGAAGCTGGGCGCCTGGGGCTGCTGGGGTGGGTAGCTGGGCACCTGCTGTCTGAAAAGCTTTTTCATAACTGGTGGCTGCTTGGGTAGATAGCGTGGCATCTGGGGCATCTTGAGCTTGTAGAAAGGCTGCTGGTGCCGGTAGCTAGGAACCTGAGGATGCTTGGGCCGATAGCTAGGAACCTGGGGCTGCTTCTGCTGAGGTGGCTGCTTGGGCCGGTAGCTAGGAACCTGGGGCTGCTGGGGCAGCTGCTGGGGCCAGTAGCTAGGAACCTGAGGCTGCTTGGGCCGGTAGCTAGGAACCTGGGGCTGCTGGTATGTAGGAATTTGAGGCCAATTACCAGACTGTGATACCTGTAAGGGTTGAGGATAATTCAGTCAAAACTGGAATCCCAACAGACTGATAGTTTGGTTTGTGATTTCAGTTTTAGGTTGCTAACTAGGAGTCAGTTGTCTACTTGCCTCATTTGCATTTGAGCTTGAAGCACTGAAGACTGAAGATTCCTCTCCAGTATTTAAGCTACTTGAAGCCGGTCGGTTGCCTGCAACTGGCACGTCATGTCCTCCATACTTGTCAGCAGATCCAATACTTTGAGCTGTGGAGCAAATGTTTTAGACTTTGCTTACAACCAATTAAGTATTTCTTTTAAACAGTTTTATTAAAAACTCACCATTTGCTTGATGTCCTCCAAAAGCTAGCAAGGACAACAGCAACCATCTGTACAAGACATCCAAGTTAATATACTCTGAATAATGACTTGAACAAACTATTAAAAATCAACTTTAAAACTTACCTTAAGAGAAACCTCATGGCTCCAGCCACAGTTGTAGGCCAATGAAGCCGCAAACAGTCACTTCAGCCAGCTCCTACCAAACCACACAACTGAACTAGGCTAAAAACAATACACAACTGAACTAGTTGGAGCTCTTTATAAGTGGCCCTCTCTTACCTTGCTGATTAACTGAACACAGGTGTGAGTAGTTGGAGGCAGGTGCAGTTAATTATCAGGCAGGAGAGGGCTGCTGAATTATAAGAACTACAAAAAGGCTTTCTATATTTTGAATTTTGACAAGAAAATACATAAACTTAAATTGTTAGGTGTGTCCCCAACCAAGTCGATATTTGATAAAAGAAGGAAAGAGTGCAAGTTTCTGGTCAGCTTCATCATTACATGTTATTTCAGCTCCATGACAGAGCCTGATAGATTTGGTTCAGTAAATATCCAGAAGAGGGCAGCAGAAAAGTCAGATCAGCACACATCATCAACGGAGAAGTTACACCTGACTAAGTGAAGGGGAACTAAACTTTCTGCTTGACTGGATTGGTTTCATATCTGGTTTATTTTTCACAGTTGAACACGAACACATGCATCATAAATCAGACAGATATATTTGTATTATGGCTTTGAAACCTTAAAGCTTTTCAATTTTTAAAATGGTTATACTTAGTGGACATGGGTTTGGGTTAGTGAATGATTTCTTTTTTTAATGTAAAATGTTAGGTTTAAAATCAATATAATATCTGCCTTTATTGATCCACTGAGTGGAAATTCATGTGTTGCAGCAGCACCAGGTCAGAAATATATACAGATAAATAGAGAAAGCAAAACATAAATAATCCAACACATACGGTTTACAACAAAAATAAGAATAGATGTAAAAACAGAAGATGTGCAGAGTAACAGGAGCAGCAAAGTCCATAACAATATGTAAACAAAGTACACCCGACAAATATATAATATGAATAAATAATGATGCCATATTCATTTACTATATGATTAACAGTTTGGACACCCCTGGCATGAAGGGGGTAACTAAATAACTACTGAAGCACATTGTGGTCTAAACTTCACGTCACAGCAGCTTGTATGCACAAGGTGGATAAGAAATGACTCAGAAAAGAGGACCTGTGGTACCAGCAGTCTGTTGCTGAAGGAGCTGTTTAAGGTCCCTGTAGTCTCATGTAGAGGGTGAGGAGAGTTGTTCATGATGGATGTCAGCTTTGCAGTCCCTGCTCTGTTTTATCATGCATGTACAGCAGAGTAAATTAAAAATTGTGTAAAGTGAATTCATCAGTCATTTTCTTCTAAACACATTAAATAGGTCATAAATGTATTTCTCAACAATGTGTAAAAAGCATTTCAACCATTTAGATTTGAATTGTGGAGCTAGACTTCACAAACCATTTCAACATTTCTGTGTCAGGATTTAGTGGGCGGGTCTGAAAATCACCACCGCTTTACGTAACACGGCGGTGATTAGCATAAACCCGCCCCTGCTGCAGTAGCGGTATAAATACATTGAGCGCAACACCCCCTCATTTTTGAACTGCAACACTTCTACGTACAGCCGTTGGTAGCTAGCTCTGCCCTCAGCATCCCGAAAATGCATCTTCTCTGGATGCCAGAATGTGACAACAGCTCCATTACTTTTTCTTTTTTTTTTTAAAAAAGTGATGAAGTGGATTGTGAAGGGCCATATTAATGTAGACCTGAAAATAAACGTGGTGCACAGTAACGTGATTTTACATTGTGTACTAACAATCACGTTAGGGTTTCTCATCATTTTCATGTGTGTTATCTTATGTCAGTGCATGTAACGTTAGACTGCTCTCGTTTCCTGAGCGGAATCCAGAGGAAAATACACCGGTAACGAGACATCTTATATGCAACAGCATACAGCTTGTTGCTACGACAGGGAATATATGCAGTCAGATCTGAGTCTGCGTTTGTTGGTAATGGCGCACACGGACGAGGCACACCTGCCTGGGTGTGACTACCTGCCGGGTGCACTGTGCTGCCGGTCACCCCTCCCAGAGAGAGACAAACAGAGGTTCAGTGGACACGCCCCCACAGTCTGGAGCTGAGAGTACTGCCCATTTTTACCTGATTGTGACACCTAATTTAATGAACTTATCGTTATTTTTAAATCAAATTTGGCTGGGTGGTTAACTCTTTAGTCTGACAAACAGAACACATTTATTTTGACTTTACATGGTCTTTAAAGCTTTAACTAGAAAGTTCAGGAGGGTGCTGTAAAGTTTGACCCATGTGTTCAAATCATAGCCTGCTTTGTTGTGAGCACTGAAATGGGAATGCTGCGTTTAGTAATAAACTTCCTTTTGGAAAAAAAGCAACTAGCATCCTTGTGCAGAGATTGTAAATACATGTAGAGGGCATCTTTCTCCAATGTGCCCAGCCTGACTGTTCAGGAAGAACTTGCAGAAATTAAGATTTCCTGAACTACTTCACCTGTTTGAGCAATTTAATTACACCCTAGCAGACAGTACAAGCGAGCAACCTGGTGCAAACAATGGCTGGAAGAGTTTACAAATAGTAAAGTGAAACACCACCTTTTACATGATTCAGCTTAACTGACTAGGTAACAGTTTAGAAAATTCAGAAGAGACCAGACATGATTAGAATAGAAGTTTTTATTTTTCAAGTCAATACAATGGCTCAGTTGAACATCCTCAGTGCCTATAACAAGATTAAGGAAAAGTCAGTGTGAAAACACTCATTGCTTCAAGTACATAGTCATATCCAGTTACCATAAATAGCAGTGTGTTAAATTGATTACTCAGATTACGGCACTCTAATGAAATGATCACTTACGTCCTGGGGCTGCTGAGGTTGAGGCTGCTGGGGTTGGTAGCTGGGCACCTGGGGATGCTTGGATGGATAGCTGGGCAGCTGAGGTTGAGGCTGCTGGGGTGGGTAGCTGGGTGCCTGGGGCTGCTGAGGTTGAGGCTGCTGGGGTGGGTAGCTGGGCGCCTGGGGCTGCTGGGGTTGAGGCTGAGGCTGCTGGGGTGGGTAGCTGGGTGCCTGGGGATGCTTGGATGGATAGCTGGGCAGCTGAGGTTGAGGCTGCTGGGGTGGGTAGCTGGGTGCCTGGGGCTGCTGAGGTTGAGGCTGCTGGGGTGGGTAGCTGGGCACCTGGGGCTGCTGAGGTTGAGGCTGCTGGGGTGGGTAGCTGGGCGCCTGGGGCTGCTGAGGTTGAGGCTGCTGGGGTGGGTAGCTGGGTGCCTGGGGCTGCTTGGATGGATAGCTAGGCCGC
Organism: Sciaenops ocellatus; assembly: GCA_033000465.1. NCBI lineage: Eukaryota > Metazoa > Chordata > Actinopteri > Sciaenidae > Sciaenops > Sciaenops ocellatus. The sequence continues at coordinate 6,771,140 of CP136869.1, forward strand.
TGAGGTTGAGGCTGCTGGGGTGGGTAGCTGGGCGCCTGGGGCTGCTGGGGTTGAGGCTGAGGCTGCTGGGGTGGGTAGCTGGGCACCTTGGGCTGCTGGGGTTGAGGCTGAGGCTGCTGGGGTGGGTAGCTGGGTACCTGGGGCTGCTTGGATGGATAGCTAGGCTGCTGAGGTTGAGGCTGTTGGGGTGGGTAGCTGGGCACCTGGGGCTGCTGGGGTTGAGGCTGCTGGGGTGGGTAGCTGGGTGCCTGGGGCTGCTTTGGAATCTGCCGAGATGGGTAGCTAGACACCTGCTGTCTGAAAAGCTTTTTCATAACTGGTGGCTGCTTGGGCAGATAGCGTGGCAACTGGGGCATCTTGAGGTTGTAGAAAGGCTGCTGGCGCCGGTAGCTAGAAACCTGAGGCTGCTTGGGCCGGTAGCTAGGAACCTGGGGCTGCTTCTGCTGAGGCGGCTGCTGGGGCCGGTAGCTAGGAACCCGGGGCTGCTTCTGCTGAGGCGGCTGCTTGGGCCGGTAGCTAGGAACCTGGGGCTGCTTCTGCTGAGGCGGCTGCTTGGGCCGGTAGCTAGGAACCTGGGGCTGCTTCTGCTGAGGCGGCTGCTGGGGCCGGTAGCTAGGAACCTGGGGCTGCTTCTGCTGAGGCGGCTGCTGGGGCCGGTAGCTAGGAACCTGGGGCTGCTGGGGCTGGGGCGGCTGCTTGAGCAGCTGCTTGGGCCGGTAGCTAGGAACCTGGGGCTGCTGGGGCCGGTAGCTAGGAACCTGGGGCTGCTGGGGCGACTGCTTGGGCCGGTAGCTAGGAACCTGGGGCTGCTGGGGCTGGGGCAGCTGCTGCTGGGGCCGGTAGCTAGGAACCTGGGGCGGCTGCTGCTGGGGCCGGTAGCTAGGAACCTGGGGCGGCTGCTGCTGGGGCTGGGGCGGCTGCTTGAGCAGCTGCTTGGGCCGGTAGCTAGGAACCTGGGGCTGCTGGGGCTGGGGCGGCTGCTTGAGCAGCTGCTTGGGCCGGTAGCTAGGAACCTGGGGCTGCTGGGGCCGGTAGCTAGGAACCTGGGGCTGCTGGGGCGACTGCTTGGGCCGGTAGCTAGGAACCTGGGGCTGCTGGGGCTGGGGCAGCTGCTGCTGGGGCCGGTAGCTAGGAACCTGGGGCGGCTGCTGCTGGGGCCGGTAGCTAGGAACCTGGGGCGGCTGCTGCTGGGGCCGGTAGCTAGGAACCTGGGGCGGCTGCTGCTGGGGCCGGTAGCTAGGAACCTGGGGCGGCTGCTGCTGGGGCCGGTAGCTAGGAACCTGAGGCGGCTGCTGCTGGGGCCGGTAGCTAGGAACCTGGGGCTGTTGAGGTGGCTGCTTGGGCCGGTAGCTAGGAACCTGGGGCTGTTGAGGTGGCTGCTTGGGCCGGTAGCTAGGAACCTGAGGCTGCTGAGGCTGGTAGCTAGAAACCTGAGGCTGCTGAGGCTGGAAGCTAGGAACCTGGGGCTGCTGAGGCTGGAAGCTAGGAACCTGAGGCTGCTGAGGCTGGTAGCTAGGAACCTGGGGCTGCTGGTATGTAGGAATTTGAGGCCAATTACCAGACTGTGATACCTGTAAGGGTTGAGGATAATTAGTCAAAACTGGAATCCCAACAGACTGATAGTTTGGCTTTTGTGGTTTCAGTTTTAGGTTGGTAACTAGGAGTCAATTGTCTACTTGCCTCATTTGCAAGTGAGCTTGAAGCACTGAAGATTGAAGATTGGTCTCCAGTATTTAAGCTACTTGAAGCCGGTCGGTTGCCTGCAACTGGCACGTCATGTCCTCCATACTTGTCAGCAGATCCAATACTTTGAGCTGTGGAGCAAATATTTTAGTCTTTGCTTACAACCAATTAAGTATTTCTTTTAAACAATTTTATTAAGAACTCACCATTTGCTTGATGTCCTCCAAAAGCTAGCAAGGACAACAGCAACCATCTGTACAAGACACCAGAGTTAATATACTCTGAATAATGACTTGAACAAACTATTAAAAATCAACTTTAAAACTTACCTTAAGAGAAACCTCATGGCTCCAGCCACAGTTGTAGGCCAATGAAGCAGCCAACAGTCACTTCAGCCAGCTCCTACCAAACCACACAACTGAACTAGGCTGAAAATTATACACAACTGAACTAGTTGGAGCTCTTTATAAGCGGCTCTCTCTTACCTTGCTGATTAACTGGACACAGGTGTGAGTAGTTGGAGGCAGGTGCAGTTAATTATCAGGCAGGAGAGGGCTGCTGAATTATAAGAACTACAAAAAGGTTAGTTTAAAGGCTTTCTATTAAACTGGCATTTGAATTTGAAATGGAATTTTGACAAGAAAATACATGAACTTAAATTGTTAGGTGTGTCCCCAACCAAGTCGATATTTGTTAAAAGAAGGAAAGAGTGCAAGTTTCTGGTCAGCTTCATCATTACATGTTATTTCAGCTCCATGACAGAGCCTGATAGATTTGGTTCAGTAAATATCCAGAAGAGGGCAGCAGAAAAGTCAGATCAGCACACATCATCAACGGAGAAGTTACACCTGACTAAGTGAAGGGGAACTAAACTTTCTGCTTGACTGGATTGGTTTCATATCTGGTTTATTTTTCACAGTTGAACACGAATACATGCATCATAAATCAGACGGATATATTTGTATTATGGCTTTGAAACCTTAAAGCTTTTCAATTTTTAAAATGGTTATACTTAGTGGACATGGGTTTGGGTTAGTGAATGATTTCTTTTTTTAATGTAAAATGTTAGGTTTAAAATCAATATAATATCTGCCTTTATTGATCCACTGAGTGGAAATTCATGCGTTGCAGCAGCACCAGGTCAGAAATATATACAGATAAATAGAGAAAGCAAAACATAAATAATCCAACACATACGATTTACAACAAAAATAAGTATAGATGTAAAAATAGAAGATGTGCAGAGTAACAGGAGCAGCAAAGTCCATAAGAATATGTAAACAAAGTACACCCGACAAATATATAACATGAATAAATAATGATGCCATATTCATTTACTATATGATTAACGTATTATAATGTAGTACAGTAAAATAGTTGTTATATATTATATTATGTTATATTATATTATTTTATGTTATATTGTATTGTATTGTATTGTATTATAAAATAATATAATATAATATAATATAATATTATATTATGTTATATTATATGAATGTAAAAAACAACAAAAACAATATAACAAATAACAAAATACATGAATATTTTAATAAATATTTTTAAATTATTTTATTTTATATTATCTTCTATTTTAAATTATTTATTTTATTTCAATCCTAATTATTTATTTATTATTTAAAAGTGTTTTATTTGTAAATAAACGTGTTTGAAGAACTACATTTCCCGTCAGCAACCACGTTACACAACGCAAAACGCTACTTCCTGGAACCAAATTTCAAAATAAGAGTATCTGCGAATGTTGTTCGCCACCGCTGCTATCAGATCGACCGCAAACCTAAAGCCGGGCTTTTATTTTGAAATCAAGGTCATTCACTCCGTGTCTCGTCGCTCTCAGGCAGAGCCACCGATCGCCCGGAACCGGGAGAGTGTACCCTCGTATGAACGGAAGGCTCCTTCAGACAGTACAGTACAGTCCGCCGCCGCGATGAGGCTCCGTTTGGCCGGAGCCGTGCTGCTATCGGCGGCCGCCTACTACGTCTACCTGCCGCTACCGAGCGGCGTGAGCGAGCCGTGGAAGCTGATGCTGCTGGACGCGCTGTTCCGGAGCTTCATGCAGGCGGTGAGAGCTGGATGATGATGCGCCGGACAGGAGAGAGGGGAGCCGGGGGAGGACAGGTTGATGTGAGGGGGGGGTAGAAAATGACAGTTTGATTTTAACAGTTAACAACAACATGTGAGACAACATGTAAACAATAAAAACAGGACAGCTCAGGTGCTCAGCTGCAGGTTAACACAGGGTCAACAAGCACTGAGAGCACTCGTTGTGTAACAGTACTACACGTGAAGGATAAAAATAACTTAATACGTTAATTACAATATAATCAAATTAGGTAAAAATAACAATATAAAATACAAAATAAACTAAAATAGAATGTGGAAACAAGGTTGTGTCAACCATATTTAAATATTTAAGCAGTATTACTGTATAAATAGAGATGTAAATAGGATAGATTACACTAAAATATGATAATATATATAATATAAATATTGATAGTAGGAGTAAAAATACAGATAAGACAGGAATACATCAGTTTATATAACAGAAAATATAATAATACACAGCAGAGTTTGTACAATAATAATACATTTCATTTAAATACTGCACAGCAGAGGTTTGATGGCGACAGGAGAAGATGTGACATCAGTTATGGACAAGAGATCACATAGAAAAGCCCAAATATGTGTGATGTGGTCAAAGAGGGTCATTTTAGGACATTTTATTGCAACACTAACTAATAAATACTTCAGTCACCTGAGTTGAGGCTGCTGCCGGGGACCCTTAATGACATTTTTAACCATTTATTGTAGTCTCACAGCAGTATCAGGCTGTCATGGCTCCGTTGTTGGGTGCTTATGGGAATAAAATCATAATCGACTCAGGAACTGAGTGAAAACAAGACGCTTTGTTTCAGTGTCAGACCCTGATATATAACAGAATATACACGAGTAGAATGCCATATTATAAGAGAATATATCTGAATACTACTTCATATCCCAGAATATGATCAAATATTATAATCTGGGGTGTGAATTAGTGAATGCAGTCTGGTAATAATCATAATTAATGTAATTATTTAGATTTTCTGGCATCAGTTGAAGGGTTAAATGTTGCTTAATGGGTTGAGAAATTTCCTTAAAATCCTTTAAACTCTTTAAAATAAGACGTTGGATTATCTGCAAAATGCATGATCGCAAAGCTGAAAGTTTCCTGGAAAGCAGCAAAGCTCCCATGACCTTATACCTGTTTGATACAGTGCGTGGCATCAGCCTCGAGTGTAACACACAGCTGTAACTCCTCTTTTAACATGTTAACATTTAAGCTCTCGGCGGCAGTTTGCACACACACACACACACACCCAGCACTTACATTCTTATGCGTCATTGCAGTGCAACAAGTTTTTACACAGGTTTTCACGCCCCTGCTCTTTTGTTCCTGCTGCAGCACTGCTGGGTCGATTTCTGTTTCCTCTTAATCCAATGTTTTATTCATCGACACAAAGGCAGGGAGAGGCAGATCACCGTCCCAAACAAATAAATGTCAAGATAGAAAGATGTAAAGTGCTTTAAGACAAGTAGTAAGGGAGTAGTTAGGCAAATACCGTCCTTTCTGCTTCACTACATTTAGATACTTTGCATATTTTAAACATTTCCTCAAGCTGCTTTGCCCTCAAATCTTCATTTCTATCAATAATTAAGCCGCAGAAGTCAAACATGTCCCCTCAGGTGTACATAACCAGTCCAGCCATGTAGTAACTGACATGTCTGTGTCTGTTTTTCCAGAGTGACGTGGCTCACGCTCTGGGCGTGTGCCATCGGGTCCACCTGTTGAACCGTGTGGTGTCCTGGGTGGAGGTGATCGAGGCTCGCTCCTGCCCCGCCGTGCACGTGACCGACTCCGCGCTGGGCGGCGTGCCCACCCGAGTCTTCCAGCCGAAGGCGGGGAAGCAGCTGAAAAGGGGAGTCTTGTATTTCCACGGAGGAGGATGGGCCCTCGGGAGCGGACGTGAGTTTGATGTTGAAACTCTGAAAGCTCCAGAAAAGGAAGATTGTTGAATTAAATGGGTTGCGTCAACACTTCATCACCGTGTTAAACCAATATGAAACTCACATTATCGTTTGCATAATATCATGATCACTCACTGAGTCCATCTGTGCCACAGGGATGCGATCGTACGACCTTCTTTGTCGGAAAATGGCGGAGGACCTGGACTCTGTCGTCATGTCCGTCGAGTAAGTTCTGTCACATGACAGCAAGTTTATGAATTTAGAAGAAAGACATGTTCGAATTAAGATAGTAGATGTTGATATTTTAATGATTCCCTGATGATTCCACATCAGGGAAATTTGCTTATTACAACAGCTCACAATACACAAGGTGGATAAAAAAATACTCTTATCTTAACTTAACTTAACCTGACCTGACCTGACCTGACTTGACTTGACTTGACTTATTGATATGAAGTAGGCAATTAATTGGGAAGGTTTGTTCGTGACCTTAAAGATAGATGTTTGAAGTTTGTTCAGTTGTCATGGAGACAGTATAGTATAAGAGATGTGACTCTAAAAAACCCCTTCATGAGAATTGGTTGTGAAAATCTGAATTTAAAAATATAAAAATTAATCTTATGTATTACTGTAATGGAGTCTGGCAGCCAAGTTTATTTTCTTTTTGTCATTTTTTTCATTCTTTATGATATAAAACATAGTCTTTAAATATATTGTTTACAGTTAACTTACTAAAATTAGATGCTTTGGGATAAATCTGGAAGAAGACGCTGCCTTTTATTCACCTTTAAATGTATTATGTAATAAAATAATTCTGTCTCCCGATGATGTCCTGTTGCCATAGTTACCGTCTGGCTCCAGAGGCGGTGTTCCCCGACCAGTACCACGATGCGATAGCAGCGTCACGGGCTTTCCTGTCCTCTCCAGTTTTAGAGCGCTACGGCATCGATCCTGAGAGGGTGTGTGTGTCTGGAGACAGTGCCGGGGGAAACCTGGCTGCCGCTGTCGCACAGGAGGTAGAAAAACACATATATAACACACACATAACACACACATAACACACACACATCTCACCACGGACTCCTGATTTTTCTCATCTGGTCACATCTGGTATCCGCTGTATTTACAACACACAACACATGTAGTTAGTCTCTTGAGTTGTTTGTTAGTGGCAGCTTACCAGCTTGACTCATGAGCTGGCGGTAGTGATCCCGTATGTAAAACACAGTGATAACCAGATGAAATATTGTGTTTGGTGAAGTCTTGTAGTGGTGCAGCATGTTGCAGAGCAGACAGTGGAAACTCTCTTGAGAGGTTAGAGTCTGTCTGACACCAGCTGGTGTCAAAATGTTGAAAGAAAGGGAGTTTTAAAGGCACTATATGTAGAATTTTAAACATTTTGTAGCAACTGTAAAGACACTGAATACATTAAATATGATCAGAAATCAGCTATTTCAGTTTAAAACTAACTATTCAAGTTGATATTAGCCCTCACATAGACCCATATCAGCTGAATCACAGTTGAGTTGTGACTGCAGCACAGAGAAAGAAAGGGTTGGTTGTAATCTAAAACCTGACTGTGTCCACAGCTCAGCTCAGATGACAGTGTGAAGGTAAAGTTCAAGGTCCAGGCGTTGATCTACCCCGTGCTGCAGGCGCTCGACTTCTACACCCCGTCCTACCAGCAGAACCAGGCCGTGCCCATCCTCTACAGGCCGTACATGGCTCGTTTCTGGCTGCAGTACCTGGGCGCCGACTCCTCCCTGGAGCCCCTCCTGCTGGCTAACAACCACAGCTCCCTGGACCAGCCGGCCATCGGTGCCAACATCCGCTCCAAGCTGAACTGGAGCACGTTGCTCCCGGATGAACGCAGGAAGCACTACCGGCCGGTTGTCAAAGAAACAGGGTCGCCGGGGGTGATGGGCAAAGTGCCGCAGCTGGTGGACGTGAGGGCGGCACCGCTGCTGGCGGATCAGGAGGTTCTGGGTAGGACACCTAAAGCGTACGTGATGACCTGCGAGTTTGACGTCCTGAGGGACGACGGGTTGATGTACGTCAGACGCCTGCAGGACGCCGGCGTCGCAGTGACCAGCGATCATTATGAGGACGGCTTTCACGGCTGCATGGTGTTTGCGTACCTGCCGATGATGTCTAGCGTTGGACGGAGGAGCATGAACAACTACATAGACTGGCTGGACCAGAACCTGTAGACAATCAAACCACCCCAGATCCAGGATCTGTATGGTCCGTTTGCGGCACCAAAGATGTCCTGGAGAAGAAAAGTCTGGTACTTGAGAGCTCCTTGTTGGATCTCCAGAGAGGAGACGCGTCTTTTGGGGCAAATTTAGGGGTTAGAGGGGCAAAAAATCTTCCTTGAGAACCTTGTTTTTTGCAGCTAGCTCATCCTGGTGGCACCCAAAAAGCTTGGAGTGTCCTTAATAGCATTTTATGAACCAGTGTGGATGTTCAAAGACACCTCACTGAACCCTGAGACCAAAATCAAACGCAACCAAAGAAAGTGTCGCTCTCACACTTTTATCAAAGGCCATAAATCCAATGAGAGAGTTTAAACTCCGCTCGTTATTTTCGAGAGAAACGAGCTTCAATATGTGTCCTAACTTTGCAGAATATCATCAAAACAGTAGTACAACAACACACAGGTCGTTGTTTAGTTTAAAACTCAAATTCTCTTCAGTTGGCTGACTTAAATTGTGTACGCAAGTTGGACAAGTCGCCAGTTCGTCACACCTACGGGCAGTTCAGTCACCAATTAACCTGTTTAAGGTCCAATGTGTAACATTTAGGAGGATCTATTGGCAGAAATATAACGCAGATCGCCTCTAGATGCGTCCTTTCAGCCACCATGGTGTCTCCTAAATGCTTCTCCGCTCGATGCCTCTGAATCCTACATACTGGAGCTTTAAGTGCACGACAACAAGATGAGATTCGAACCTTCTTGCTGTGAGGCGACGGCGCTAACCACTGCACCACCGTGCCACCCTGTAATGATTTACGGGTTTAAAATCACGAAACAAAACGCATCTAAAGTGTGCGTTATCTGATTTAGAGAACCCTCAGATGTTGTTTATCAGCAATATACAGCTCCAGTTATCGCTCTCTGAGCTTTTCACCGTAAACTGAAGCAACTTTTGGTGACATAAATTCATTTAAAAAACTGTTAAACTTTAAAATGACCTCCAGTATCTCCTCCGTTAAAAACAAAGAGCGACGAGTCTTGAATATTCCGCGTGACGGCCTCCTAATCTGACATGTTCCAGGTCAAAGTCGCTTTTCAAGTTATCGTCAGCTTTTATTCTTTTATGATGCACTGAAGCAGTCGCAGCTCACACACACACACACACACACAGAAAACAGGCCAGTCAAGGTTAACAGTGTGTATGAGAGTGTGTGTGTGTGTGTGTGTGTGTGTGTTTTAAAAGTATGCCAGAGTTCACATCTGTGTATACTCACTGGATTGTGCAATATTTTATGTTTGAAACTATCCTTCACTCTCTGTAACTTCACTCTCTGATGACCACTGTACTGCAGGGCCAATGCAATGATGATGATGATGATGATGAAGATAGCTGTGAACGCGTGAATTACTGTATCGCCACAAGAGACACACAAGATCCCAAACGGACTATCGTGTTTCTCTACCCCCACCGCTGCTGCTGCCGGCCCAAAACTAATATAATGAACCGACGGCAGCGAGCGTCAGACAGACTTCTTTGGCTCTCGGCCCAAAAAACTCGCAGAGCCAAGAGCGTAGCAGAAACGCAGAGCGTCGAGCGCCGAGTGTGGTCATTACAGGGCTTCACGTTATTCAAAAAAAGTGAAAGAAATGTTGAAATTGTTCCAGACAGTCACGCCTTCTACGCTTTCTAGTAAAAAAAGTGACATGCAAGTCGAGCAACCAGAAGTCTTTTGTGGGGGGGGGTTAAGATGTGCACTGCAGAGAAAGACTGTTTGAATGTTTCAAAGTGTCATTTTTAAAACGCTGTGTGTAGTTTTATATTGTATAAATGAGGTTTTAATATAAGCTGGGGTTATGCAACGGGCCGTTTCAGCCAAGCAGAGATACAAAAGTGGCTCCAGATGTCCTCCTGCAGCGCTAATAAATCCCATAAATTAGCTGTTTCATTGGCTTCTGTGAAAACTCTAGTGGTTTGTGTGTGTGTGTTTGTGTTCGGGCTGGGTTGAAGAATCACAATATTTAGTGTTCTTTATTTTATTGTTTTAATCATGTACTGTATTTGTTTGTTTTTGGTGTTTTTTTGTTTTTTTTTACTGTGGTTACGAGGAGCAGCACCTGTAGAGAGCGATCTCTGGTCGAGGGTTTCAGCTTTTTTTACGGCGCGTTTGGGGTTCGATAGAAGATCATAGCTTCAAGGTCACAAGGTCACAATGAGATAAATTAAAAATATAAAAGTATAAACAATGTTTGAGCAACTTTTCAAGACAGAAAATGCAGATTAGGACCTCTCAGATGACAGAATAATCAGCTGATTCTTCTGTAAAATCACATTTTAAAGATATTTTCTGACTAAATAAGTAACGATTGGAGGATTAATGCAGAAAATAATCAGCAGATTACTCAGTATCGAACAGAAACTCACCACAAGGCCCCCTTTTTATAGCTGTTCTGGAGCTATATGATTACATCACATGATCTGGCTGAGTTTTCAGGTCATAGATTTCATAGTTGCAGCAGAATCAGATGTTTCACGGGTGAAAAATGTAATTTATGAAGGCACCAGTGATTCTCGGATATCCACAAAGACAAAACAAATAGTTTGGCGTGATGAATTCACGTTTAAACGTTCAAAATTGAACATCAGGCGTGTGAGTACATGACTTTTACATGTACATGTTTTACAAAACTAAAATGTTCATCTTGATTCTTAATAAATCTGGACATAATTAGACCAAAATGTCATGCAAATAGTCGACATTTGCCCAGATATTTTGCCTGCTAGTTCAGTTTTTATGTTTTGTTTACGTCCTGTCCTCCAAAATGGCCACGGACGTGTTTGTTTGGTGATTTTGAGGTGCAGCTGCGTCACCGTCAAACTTGTAATCACAGTAAAATTCCTCTTTGCTTTATTTGACTAATTAATAACTGTGATGTAACTAACGAGGGGGGTTGAGTTGTACCTGCTGTATCTGTACACGATGTAAAATGTTGACAGTTTATTTATGGAAACAAAGATTATATTGACACACACACACATATAAATATATATATATAGAGAGAGAGATGTTTGTGCTTCTCTTTAAGTAAATAAACCAAAGTTAACATCCATGATAAAACGTGTGTTCTGTGAAAAACTTCACCAGTATAGATGTTAGCTGATTATTGGTTATTACTTCATTAGAAACTGAGAAATCTCTGCAGAAATATTGTTAATTTCTAAGTGGTGGTTTATTATTTATTAAAATACAATCATTTTTTATCTGTTATTAAATTATAGTAATAAAAGTATAGTAATAATACGTTATATACATAGATATCATACAGTTATGATCAATTATAGTTAGTATAGTTTACTAGGTTATTAGTTCTGATTATTAGTTATAATATCTAGTTTAACTTATTAAGCTGTTATCTAGTCTAGCTTAGTTATTATCATTATTATTATTGTTATTAGTCATGTTATCATTAGAAATACAGCAATCCTAAATTATAGTTAATAATTATCAGGTTAATTTAAATAAAAGTTAATGTTACGTATTAATTATAACAAATACAGAAATTCCACATAAAGTACAAAGTTATTTATGTTATTCTTATTTATTATGTCACTAATTATAATTATTATTTATCATAGGCACCATTATTAGTTATTTAATTATAGTTTAGTAGGTTAATTGTCGTAATTAGTTACCATGGGGATCAAATATACTACATTTTTAATTAAAACCACTGTTATTAGTTACTAATTTGACCTTAGTAATTAAGTAATGAGTTATTATAGGTATTAAAAATATAATAATCCTTTATTATATTTGATAATTATAGTTATTAATTATTAAGTTGTTATTTTAAGTTGTTATATGTTACTTTACTTTAATTATAGATATTACAAATATAGCAATCTGATTTACAAAGTCATTGTTGATTAAATTATAGTTTATAATTATTAGTTATTACAGATATTAAATTTGGTATTTCTTTAAAAAACATAATGATAGTTATTCAGTTATTATAATTAATAGTAAATTTTTTCATCCCAGCAGTAAAACACAGTAACAACAGATATAATCTCTTTTTATGGGTCTGTATCTAATTTCAAAATAAAAGTCTGACACAGAAGATGGCGCCAGATCTTCCTCCTGAGCCTCAGTTTATCTGCTGCTGTTAGAAATAAGTGCAGATATAATTTATCATATGGATCATGAATCTTTTATTCCTTTTGTTCTTCATTTTTATGTCAGATTTATGAACATCATAACATTTTATGGTTTCTCTTTGATGGATTTACACTTCAGTACTTTGCATAGATGCTGTGTGATTTATGGCCGCGATCTGCCGTCCTGCGATATCGGAGAAAACATTCACTCTGCCAGACTTTCTCCATCTGTCAGCCTGGTGAGGAAAACCGGTTTTTACTTTCAGCGTGCCGTTTCCTCACCTCTGAGTGGAAAAAAAAAAAAAAAAAAATCAAAGACACCACTTGTGTTTCTCTCCTTCTTCATCTTTCACTTCTTTTCTCATCCTTCAAGCCAAAGCCTGCAGAGGAAACAGAAACAAAATCCATCAGATGCTTGCGTGACAGAATGCAACATGCATGTCAGATCACGTGATCCGAGCTGGTGAGCAGGGAAACATGCTTCTCCTGATGGACAGGTTTGTGTGTGTTTGTGTGTGTTTGCGTGCCTTTGGCTGCCAAACCTGCATCTGGAGAGCCACGGGGAGCTCTCAGTGTTTGTCTGCTCAGATCTAACACACTTGATTAGTGTGCGATTGCCCATCAGGACTTGATTACTGCATGTGGGTGGTGAAGCAACAGTCAGTCAGCATGCTGCCAAAGAGGCCGCACGACTGCATGAGTATCCACTCAGCCATTGTGTTTTTTTTTTTTTTCCATAACCACTTAATCCCATTTGGAGTCACAGCAGAGCGGAGAGCTTATCCCAGCATGCACTCAGTCCACTGATCAAAGGGTGGATCCACAATTCGAGATGACAAACAGTAAGTCGGGAGAGGTCAACGAGTCGCAGTCTGAGAAATGCACATTTCTTTTGCCTGATTGATTTTTAGAGGAAACATCTGGTTTAACCTTTGCAGCCCTCCGTGTCCCATAATCCACTGTGCACCAGTCAACTTGTGAATGGTGGTGCGTTCAGGGGACTCTTCTTCTTCTTCTTCTTCGACAGCGAGATGGACGCTCACATACAAATACATTCATGCACATACGGCAGCACGTTTCACGACAGTTATCGAGGTGTTTTGTCAAGTGATGACCGGACAAAACCTCTAGATCAGGGGTCTTCAACCCGGGGGTCAGGGACCCAAAGGGGGTCTGCAGAGTCAAAATAATTGACAATTTATATAAATATAACACAAATGGGGTGTTGTTTAGCTCAGTTGGTAGAGCATCCGCCCAGGGTTTGAATCCGACCTGTGTATGTCATTCCCCATCTCTCTCTCCCCACATTCCTGTCGCTCTTCAGCTGTCTCTATCAAAAATGAAGCTTGAAAAATATAACAAAAATGATATATAATACTAACATAAAGTGACCGGCCGCAATGGGAAAAGCTGAGGAAAGGTGTTGGCTCTCTGTTGCGAAATTAACGTGAATCAATCAACATTACGAACTTAACACTAGTTAGTAGTTTGATAATCAGTGAAGCAGAATGGATGAATTTGTCAGAGTTGGTTAATAAGGTGAAATATAAAGTAAATATAAAAGTTGTTTTCAGGCCAAGATTAAAAAACAAGCTCCCAGTTTGGGTTCGTGAGGCCGACGTCCTCTCCACATTTAAGACGTCATAATTAAAGTGAGTCTTGAATCATCTCTTAGTTATGCTGCTGTAGGACTAGACTGCCGGGGGACTTCCCATGCTGCTCTGAGCTCTTTTATCTCCATCTAAACACATTCATGTCCCATTAATACATGCTGCTAACTTAGTTTCTTCCCCCTGGAGTTTTTCTGCTTTCTCGTCTTCCTCACGGATCGTGGCTACGCCGAGTTATCAGCGATTGGTCAGCCTGCTGCTGTGGTCCTTCTAGATGTCCACTACATATACTATTATTATTATTATCATTATTACTACCTTTAGCTACCTATCCATCTATGTCTTTAACTCAGCTGGCACCAATGAGCTCGGTTCTGCTCAGGTTTCTGCCTCTCAAAGGAAGTTTTTCGTCGCCACCGTCGCCAAGTGTTTGCTCATGGTGGGAATTGTTGAGTCTCTGTAGATAATATTATAAAGAGTGTGCTCTTTATAGTATTAAAAGTAGTGACTGTTCTACTATTAAATATGATACCATGAGATTATGAACTTTGTGTTGCACTGCAACTATTCATTATTTTCATTATGATTCATCTGCTGATTATTTTCTCAATGAATCAACTTGTTTGGTTTGTATGGCGATAAATGTCGTACCAATTAACCAAAATGACAGTCCAAACCTCTAAATTATTGCAAAAAATAAAAATAATTAGAAAAATAAAAAGGAAAAAAAGTTGGAATCATGAAATGTTTCACATGAAAACAGATGCCAATTAATATGAATCAGACTTTTCATGTTTTGTGTGAAGAAATCTTAATTAACTGTCAAATAAATGTCGTAATAACTGAAGACGGCAGCACGCAGGGCTCAGTGGACTGTTGCTCATCGATGCAATGCACGATAGAAATGTAGGAGCCGCTCACAGCTGCACAGAATTAAAGAAAATTGGTGATGGGGGTGAGACAGCTAGAGACAGATCCAAGAAAACAAGAAGCAAGTATTAAATGGTTGGAAATTTTTCTGCCTCATGAAGGCCGTTTGATTGATGTCCTTTGGCACATGTATCGTATAATTTACTGTTCCATAAAAAAGGTATTTGTGATGACAAAGACTTTGACAAATAGTAAAGATACGATAAAATACGATTATGTAGGCGTGTGGAATGAAAACAGACAGGAAACATCACAAGACCATGAAACTTTAACGAGGTGTTTGCACTGAGGCGGTCATCGTTAAGTTTGGGAATAAAAAAGAAAACACCTGCAGGATGTAAATAAAAGAAAGCCACACATCGTGTCACCAGTTATACAAGTTCATTTCTCCACATTTGGTCTCTGTAGCTGCATCGATCACTTTGTACTCAGCAGAGGTGATAGTTCACCACTGAAGGGAGCTTCACGACCTCTGATTTATTCAGCGCCGTCAGCTCAGGTTGAAGATTTGTACACCTCTAGTCCTCAGCTGTTCTTTAAATACCTAAAATGACGTGTCTAAGAAGCAAAGCTGGAAGTACTGGCACCAGAAAAACCTCTTGACATGAGACACCGCCGTTTGTTTTCCATTTTCTACCAACAGTGTCTTATTTTTTTTAACCGTGACAGCCATATTTATCTGACTTATATTCGAAAAAGAGATTATAAAGCAGGTGTGGGTGCTTTAGAAATGCTGTAAAAGCATAAAAACACACAGCCTGTGCCTTTCAACGAGCTCTCTAGACAGTCATCGATACACCACCGGCGTGGCACTCAACATCCTGTGGTTGGTCATGCATCACTCAGAAAACAGTCAGCCAATCAGAGGAGAGGCTCATTAATATTAATGAGACAAAACGCAACACAAGCCATCGTGTTTTTGCATGCGTGAGAGAGGAGATGAGGATGAGGAGGAGGTGTTTTTTTTTTGGTATTTGACACCAAGAACATATCCCAACTTAAGACCTGGAAAAACTGGAAAACACAGGACCTTTAATAAAATAGTTTTTGAGTACTTTGGTAAATGTACTTAGTTACAATCCACAGTTATGATCAGGCTGCCGCTTGATTATAACTGCCAAAAACTGCAGTTCCTCTTCTCGTCCACTTGAGGCTGGCTCCAGAAGTGAGTCAGTCTCCATAAGTCCCCATGTTAAAATGTCCAACTTCACAGCAGAAATAAACATGTTTACAGCCTGGTACAAAAAACAGTTTTGGTCTCTATAGCTAATTTCCCTGTTCATGACAACTGTACTGAGGGTGAATTTTTATACAACTCACCTGTTCAGATTATATTAAGGCTTAAAGTTATGCAGGATTAAGAGCGTGGACGCTTTATCCACGTCTTTGCTGATTTTTAGATTAACCGGGAGGCCGAAGAGGCAGGACCAACCACACACTGACACAACGTCACTGTAGGCACTTATAAAGGTTGATACACTTTTCTGTGAAACAAATAGTTACAGTCCTAAAAGTATTTTGACTATAAATTATAATTTAAAACTTTTTCTGAGGCCCTGCGTTGGTCAAAATCCAAAAATCCAAAGACTGACACACAGGTGTGACTCCACATGTGTCAACTTGTGTCTACTGTACTTGATGGTTACTTGAAAATGACAGGATATACAGTATAGTTTAAGGGTGGGGGAGGTTTGAGGGGTGCCTCAGGGCCCCCATTTCAGCTTAATCCACTCCTGCCTCTGGGTCTTATTTGCAGAACATTTCCACTCTCAGCTCAGAGGGGAATTAAAGAAAAACCTGACTCCACGCAGCTTTTCTCTGTTCGCACTGACTTAAACGAAACATCAGGTGTGACTGTGACACACGTGAGAAGATCAGAAACAGTGATGAGACACTCTTAAACGCCGTATACGAAGTGCATGTATGCCTGTGTGAGTGTGACCCCGTGGAGGCCTCGACTTCCTCCCTGCCCCCTGGTGCTGCTCGTTAATCACCGGGTGCCGAGATGATCATTTCTTAGAAAAACAGAGGCGACGGGAGCGAAAACAAACCGGTGAGAATGTGAAAGGAAAGCCGGAGCGGCGGGGAATTCATGAGGGAGAATGTTATCGCTGCGACTAAAGGTCATATTGTTCACTTCTTCCTGACAGGCAGAGAGAGAGAGAGAGAGAGAGAGAGAGAGGAGGGAGTGTAAGGCAATTTGGAAAGAGGTCAAGGGGGCGAGCGAGGGAGGGTGAGACTGCAAAAAAGGGGAAAGAGAGAGAGTGAGGGAGGGAGGGAGGACAGAGAAAGATTGGTGGGGAGGAAGAGAAAACCACAGTGTGGGCCTCTAGGACTCAATCTGTATGTTACACAAAGACACAAAACCACACACGCTTACACTACATGGCCAAATGTATGTGGACACCACACCATTACAGATGTATCAGGCGGCGTCCACTCTCCTAATTTCAGGCTTTCCACCCAGAGTTTGAAAACTTGGCTGCAGAGAGTCTATCCAAAGACATCCAACACTTGACGGTGGGTGATCGGGTCTGGCTCGCAGCTGGTGTTCCAGCTCAATCCCAAAGAGTCGGATGAGATTAACGTCACGAAAGAAGAAGACGTTTTAATTTTTATGAACTGGATGACATCTGCAGTACCGTCACAGTAAAACACATCAAATGGATCTCATCGATGATAAAGCCTCATTTAACAGCCCAAATCTGGAGCGCATCACACGTTTATAACCTAAACCATGAAAAACCAGTCCAGTCTCCCAGGAAATTATGTCCACATTGGATGATTCCACAACTTTAATGCCTACGTTCGGTACCAATGCAGGAAGAAGTCCTCCCGATATGTACAGAGGGTGTAGAAGTCGGCAGGTTCTGCAGAAGTTTGTGTTTTCTCCGCCTCAACTCTCTGTGATTTACAGAGTTTCCTGATGGACAGTGAAGTAAACTGCTGCCACTGTACTGTAGCTGCTGTTAGCTAATGTTTGCTCAGTTTGTTAGCCGGAGCTCAGAGCACCCGGGGCGAGTGTTAGTGTTTGTACCACAGGAGTTTTGGACCACCGGGAAGAAGAAGAAGAAGAAGAGGTTTACAGGCACAGGGTGCAGAGCCAGTGTCGTGCCAGAACAGGAGCTAGGCAAGCAGGCAATGTAACCGGGCTAAGCAGCCTCTATGGACATAAAGACAGAGGAGAAGAGAGCGAAGAGGACGTTGACGGAGGAAGCTAAGAAGAGAAAAGGAGAGAGTGAGCGAGCAAGAAGCTGCCAGACAAGAATAAATCTGGGACTGACTTTTAGTGGTTGGTGAGAGCTTGGTGAAATAAAAGGCTGAAAGACAGACGCCGAGCTGGGCTGACTGCTGTGTCTTCTGTTGTTGACCTTGCTTGATGTTTTGCTGTTAGCAAAGTTGATCAGAAGTAATGTAATCAGAACAAAAACACGTGTACAGCTGTCCATATTTACCACAGCGGGATTACATTCTTAAAATTGAGGCGCTAAATCACAAAAATACCACGTGTGGTCGTGAAAAACAGACCCCACCAAAAGATAGTTGAACAGACGGTGGTGTCCACATACTTTTGGCAATGTGGAGTTGATAAAGCCACACACACACACACACACACACACACACACACTTAGACCTTGACATATCTACACACACAAAAACACATGCACAGGCATGTAAACGTCTTGGACACGCACACACACATTTTAGAAACTGTCTCTCTCTCTCTCTCTTGGAAGTGGCAGCCTCCTCAGACCTCGACTGCCCACTTCCCTCTGAACTCTTGATTCCTGAAATGAAATGAAGCAGTGAGCGAGCAACCACACACGCACACACACGAAGACGGGGTCTTTTACACACACACACACACACACACGGTAAGAACATGAAGAACAGAAACACACACACACACACACACACGTCGACATAAAAAAAATACAAATCTGACATAAGAGACATGGAGCCAAAAAAAGTTTGGAAAGTCCCCAAAAGTTTTCCTGTCTGCTCATTGGTCAGCTCTTTGGTTTCCGGCGTGCCCATTGGACGCCTCAGTTGTCCCACCTCTCTCTTTCCGAGGTGTGTGTGTGTGTGTGTGGAAGTGTGTGTTTGTGCCAGATATCAGTGATATTGTTCAGCTCTGGGTACTGTGTTCTTTCTAATGGGAGGGACAAAATGAATGCAGTATGTGTGTGTGTGTGTGTGGGTGTGTGTTTTCCTGTCGTTTAAATGCGTGTGTGTGTGTATTAGCTGGGTGTTTACCTTGGCAGAGAGAGACTTTTAGATTTAGAGCATGTTTGTCTTCACAGTTATTGTTTTAATAGATAAAACTATGTTAATATTGATCATTGGAAATTTCCACAAACATTAGCATTACACAGACAGTTCACTGCTCACATATTTAAACCCAAACTAACCAAAAACAAATTTAAACCAAACATTTAGCCATTAATTTTATATGGACCTGCTTTTTATCTCAAATCCTGACACAGGTCCCTGTAAGGCGACTGTGTAAACACATTTTACGCTGATAAATACACACATTTATCAGTCTTAACCACACTGTAGTTCTTTGATCTGGATTTACGGCTTCATTAGCCGACACGAGCACTTAATGTGAGTGAAGCGGAGTCAGAGGGAGAACCGACCAGATAACCAAATAACACGTCATTAAACTCAGCGAAAGAAAAACAACAGGGTAAGTAAAAAAAAAAAAAAAATGAAGCCCTAACATGAACACAGTACACACTTAAAAATGCACTTTGCACTTCTGCCAACATCTCAACAACTTAGCAAGTCCAGGCAGCATCGAATCAAGAGGTGGTATTTTATTCTCGAGGCTGTATTTGGTCCTAAAATAAACAACTCCGGTTCACAAATCCGGGCCTTACACTGCAGCACTGGTGGAACGTGGAGGAATCTCTAAATTAACTGAATTAGAAACATTTAACAGCATCAATACTACAAGAATTTGAATGCATATCATCCTGCTTCGTAGCCACGTCACGGTCGTGCAGGGAGTGCGTAGCTTGCAGACATCCGTGATTAGTTATGAGCTTAAATGTGACACGGAGAGAAGCTCGAAAACTCTGCAACCGTGACTCCAAATGGGAACTTTAAGGTAGAGAAGTGCGGATCAGGATCACCTCTTTTCCATCCAAGTAGCTCTGGTTCGAAGGAATAAACCTTTCTCTTGCGTGAAACATCTGTAGCTGAACATGGTCGGATTACTGTATTTTATCATCTGTTATACTGGTGTGTAAAGTTTGAGAAACACTACAGCATCATTCCTCTGTCACACACCTGGGATCCAGGTGGTCCACATGCCCGTTTATAGCCATCAGCCTCATAAACAATGATTCCTGCATTCTGAATTATTATACAGACAGTAGCCAGGTTCCTAACGCAGTGCACATTTTAGCTGAATTTTCAGAGAATCGGGTGAAGAAAATGTAAAATTAATGCACATTTCCATCCAGCGCCAAGAGGTGCAATGAGATGACGTCACGAAAAAATGTAGAAAACATGATGGAAATGTGATATTTGTGTTTGTTTCTTGCACTAATTTGAAGAGATCGCTCCAAGCAGATGTTTTCGTGGACGTTGCTTCACGCTTTTGTCGATAAAAAAACAACTCTTCCACCTCGGCCGGTAAGCATAAAAACAGGTGAACTGAAACTCAGCTTTCGTCGACCTTCGTACAAAATGCTTTAGCAATGATTTGAGCTGAAGACAAAGAGATGACGAGAAGTTGAATCGAGAAAGTCTGAAACAAAGAAAGAGGCAGACAGACACAAAGAGAGCGAGGGAGAGCGAGAACGAGGGCAGAGGGGAGTGGAAGACAAAGTTTGGAAGGCGACTGAGGAGGGAGGGAGTCGACTTTGCGGGGGAGTCGGTCAGCTCTCCTCTTCGTATCCCTATCAAAACTTGGCCGCCGTTCAGAAATACACTCAAGAGCGTGCGTGTGTGTTGAGCTTGTAGTCATCACAATGTGGGGACTGAAGTGTGTTCATCACATTGTGGGGACACGCTCGTCCTCAGATGGTAAAAATGTAATTTAGGAGACTTAAGGAGAGTTTGTTTGTTCAAGTTAGGGTGACAGGTGACGTGCAGCGACACTTGTTAATATTAGTCTCCAGTAAATAAATTTAAGTCAAAGACGAGTCCTCCCACATACTGAGGATAAAAGGGTAAAAAAGAAACAGTTGCTGTGGTTGCCAGAATTTTACCGTAATAAATACAGTACAACCTTTTTTAGTACTTGTTTTTTTTTTCCAAATTTTAAAATGTCTGTAGATTTTACTGCCAAACCATGACAGTAAAAGACTGTAAAATATGCCATTAAATATTACAGTGATTTACTGTACAATCAACAGTCCCTAATATAAAATACAACTTTATTCTGTATAAATTTGTATAAATAAATATTTGAAAGTTTTGAAATATGACTGTAAAAAAAGTTGTTTTTATGGTAAAAAAACTGGCAGCAGTGTTTGCCAGAATTTTACCGTAATAAATACGGTATAACCTTTTCTAATATTACGGTGAAAAGATATTAGTACTGTTGATTCCACATATAAGGTTGGTGTTTTAATTCATATTTTAACATGTCTGTAAATTTTACGAAACTGCCAATCCATGACAATAAAAGACTGTAAAATATGCCATTAAATATTACGGTGTTTTACTGTATAATTAACAGTCTCTAATATAAAATACGACCCAAAAAAAGTAGTACAAATAAAGGTTTTGAAATATTACTGTGTTTTACTGTAAACAGGAAAACACAGTAACATTTTACAACATATTTTACAGGCTTTTACTGTCATGGTTTGGCAGTTTTTCTCTGTAAAATCTACGGACATTTCTTACAGTGCATGGACCATTTTTGACTCTGATTCGCACATATTCTCGGTGCTCTTTATCACACGAATTCACACAGTTTACAGACTCCGTTACCCCCAGCAGGCCCTGCAGGCATAGCAGTGGAGCACAGTGAAACCTAAGTGGAGAGCGTCTCCCGGGGGGATGATGGGGCGTAGGAACCAGATTGAGGCCAGATGTTTCAGCACACAGGACCACGATCCATTTATAGGCTCAGCCCGCCTCACTGCACTGATATCAACAGGACTAAAGCTGCTCACAGCACTGACTGACATTAAAGACATTAATGCAAACCTTTTAATTCAAGTCTTTTTTTATGTTTGTGTGTGATTGTACCATCTTCTGGCTTGAGAATTATTTTTGGACGTGCTCTAAAATGCCTGTACGCTAAGTCTAAAAATAAGGCCACTTATCCAGAGTTTTACAAAGTGGAGTTTTAGTGGAAAGCAGCAATGAATTCAGAGGATATTTGTGGAGATGTAAGTATATGCAGGGTGCTAATGACAACAGGAAAGAGAAGCTTTTGGGCCCAGTGTTAAAAGTCAACATCTTAATAGCATGGATGATCGTTAAAGAGTTATTTTTCTTGACGTTAAGTTGTTCTAACATTACATAAGAGATTTAAGATACAAGCTGACAAGCTTTGCATTTCCTACTTTCCATCAGTGACTGATACAACACCACAAAGAGACAACCTGCTGAATTTACTGTTCGGTGTCAGAAAGGTCTTTTCCTGGCAAAAGCCCTGTGGCACACAGGAACTGATGTGTTGTAACAAACAGACAAAGAAGAGCGAGTAAGCGCTGGTTGGTTTCGCTTCGCTCAAGAGCAATGTCAAAGTGCTCTTTTAAGTTTGTGTTGGATGGCTTCAACTGATGACGAGATAGAACAGAGAGATGAAGATGTTTCTCTTTCACTTCAACAAGCAATTCTGCAGGATTACTAAACGGACCAAAATGAAGACATTTAAAGGGCCAGTGTGTACTTTTGTAGTGGCATCTCGCTGTTTAGTTGCTGATTGCAACCCCCGCCACTCACCCTCCTGTTCCAAGAATAAAAGAGAAACTCCGGTGACCATGAAATGCAAGAACGATTACAAAACGCCCAATCTAGAGCCAGTTCTTTGTAAAAGGACCTGCGTGGTCTGTTCATTCTAAGCTAACAAAAGCACAACAGTTCTTCAGGTGATTAATGAAAACATGGTTATGCAAATTATATTTAATATTCTGTATAATGATATGGAAAAAAACAAAACAATAGAGAGGCTGTTTATGAACAGAACAACCAGATAAAAAAGGTTTGTTTTGGTGTAATGAAGCAAACTAAAATAGCAAACAAACCATTTCTTCACTTTTGATACAAAATCTTAAAAGACCAATAATAATAAAATTTAGCTCCAACTTTGTATGTTAGCTTCAATGTAATGATTTACAACATGGCCTACAAAGCCTAATAGACCCAGAGATAATAGAAGTGATATCACGGTACAACATGTACAGCAAAATGGATGGAAACAATTGATTTATATTATCTGTATCTGTATATTTTATCATGTCGGTGAACGCTATCTTATGATATATGACCTCATTTCTAATTCATCCAGTTTTTAAAGAGTTTAGTGGCATTTATTTTAAATTACATAAAAATATAAAGGCCAGAAAAGAAGAACAAAGGTCAACGACAGCTTTAATCTCCAAAGTTTTTAGTCATGACTGTGTTTTCTTACCACAAAACTTGAATTTTCCACGTTTTGACAGTTTCAATGCGAGCCAATGTTGGAAATTTAATAACAAAAGTTTGGACTTTCATACTGACCTCATCACACCTCATCAACATACTTCCAAACTCTTTCCAATGCACTTTATCCTTCAACAGAGAGGCAACAATGTTGAGTGAAAAAGAACATCATGTTTTTGTTACGCCGCCTGATAAAGAGTCGTCTCCGATGCCAGTTAATGGATTCACACAGCTCCATTCACTGATATGAACGTGAACGTGTCCTTAAAAGTCTTTTCCTTACATACCTCACATCAGGAGGACACATGATGGATGTACCGTACGATATGAGATAAAATATGGAAAAATTTGGAACTAAAGCAGATAAAAATGGGGCCCGGGGAAAAGAAAGAAATGCCAGGAACATTTTCTCTTGGATACATGTGGTCTGAGTAAGCACAGAGTGGCAAATCAGTCAGTATGCCAAAGAAAAGCTTAATTTATGGTTTTCTCCTGGAAAGATCCCTTTAGTTATAAGACCTACACGCTCTTCAGTGCTGCAAAATATATGAATTTGTGTCACACAAGTGATAAAAACTTGAATTTAAGTGAGTTTAAACTCTCTAACATCATTATAAAAGTCATGTACGTGCCAAAAAGCAGCTGCTGTGCCACTCTAAAACATGATCTCTGATCATATTCTGGTGTTTTTTTCTCACAGCAGAGCTCAGTGCAGCGATCTACAGCACAGATATGAACTTTCACAATAAACTCTAAAGGCTATCTGTGTTTTTCCAGCGCACAAATGAAACAATAATCTCTCCAGGAGAAATTCATAGAGGGAAAAAGTTCTTGTTCTCCAGGCCGGGCCCCGCCTCCTCCTCCTCCTCCTCCTTCTCCGCCTCCGCCTCCACCTCCTTCTCCTTGCAGGGGACGGGGAGGGTAAGAAGTTAAGGAGTCAGCTCGCTCTCTCTCTCTGCCATTGTTCTTGTTCTGGAAGTCTGGGAACGAGACGGGACGACGCTGGGTCGGGTACCGGACGACGGGTCTGTCGTTATGACGGGCTCCGGTCCGAAGCTCGGGGTCCTGCTGCTGCTGGCGGTTCTGCTGCAGACTGTGGTGGTCACCATCACCGTGCTGCACTTCACCACTGCTCTCAATTCGGTAAGTAAGAAAATAAATAAATAAATAAAAAGGTTCGGACGGGGACGAACCGGAGACGCGCGGAGGCTTTTACGCATCGAAATGCGATGCGCACGGCGAGGTGGGCGCGAAGTTGTTCGGCTTTTGTACGCGTCTATATAAAAAAAAAAACTTGATTTTTTTGTTGACACTGAACACTTGGCTGCACTTTCTACAAACTTTAGCGCGCAATTTATTGTTGACAGCCTTCTGGGGGAGACTCTTTTGATGCGCTCTGCTTCCTTCGCTGCGCTCCAGGGCACAAATAGGTCCAGGACACGTCTAATGTCCTTCTCTTTCTTTGCACAATGCAGCGCAGTTTTCACGGTTTAACAGTGAGGATTTGAACTACGCAGATACATGCAGTGATGCGCATTATTTGTGCATTTGCGCCGAGGACAAGGAAGTAAAGAGCTCTGGCAGAGGCAGAGGTGGATTGCAGCAATTTTTATGATTAGCTGTGATTATCATGAAAAAGAGAGAGAGAGAGAGAGAGAGAGAGAGAGAGTGTGTGTGTAGTTGCTGGACTCACTCTGCTTGTTTTGGTGAAGCCAGAGTCCTTTGGTTACCTGGATTCAGTCCAATCCAACTCAGTCTGTGTTTACAGCAGTCAATCATTAACCCAGATGAGATGTTAGCAGCAAACTGTGGCGGAATGAAACCCAAACAGATGAACACATGCCAGGAAAATTATGTTGACTCAGGAGAAACTTTATGACAGTGATTGTGATTCATCTTCATCTCATTTAAGCTACAAACTTGTGTGACAGAGTTCATGAAAGTACAGTGAGGTTTACCTTCCCCGGGCGTGTGTTTGACGAGATCTCAGAAGAGACGTTTTGTTCCAATTGTTCGATGCTCTTCTTGACACTTCCACTCTCTGCAGATGAAGGAGACGTTTGCCAGGAGCAGCGTTTCCTGCCTGACGGGCGCCGACCTGCAGAGCATCACGGCCGTACGAGGGGATCCATGCTGGCAGGTCACTCAGCAGCTTCACCTGCTCATCGAGAAGGTACGGGTGAAGCCCCACAAAGCTTGACTAATCCTCAGTTTGAAGCTGCATGAAGTATGACTTCACTGCCCTGCGGCACAATATGACCTTTACATATCAGTGTTGATCAGTATTAATGACTCAGCGATTATTTGGCCAGCTGCTGAGATTTCTGGCTTTGAAAGCTCCATTTTTTTCTCCTTTCTGGCCTGCTCTGGATCAAAAAAAGTCCCCACCCACTGCTGGAGTTTGGAGACATTACTTATCTCCCCACACTTCAGCTGCAAGGGCCAACAAAGCGAGCGATAAAAGCAGCTTTATTACGAGTCTTACTATTATTCCAAGGTCTCTAATGTTATCATACTTTTTTAGAACAGGGAGTTTTGCGCTGATGAGTGTGTTTCAGTCGAGTCACATGCTGGTTTCCTCCCAGAAAAAGGGAGTAAAACTAAAAAGACACATTGTTTGACGACATGTAAAGTTGTTTTGGAGACTTCTGTCCTGCCAGAATGACAAATATTCAGTCATGAGTGCAGTAAAGGAGAGTTTGAACCCATTCAGAGCTGAAACTATTAATTGATTTATCAATTAGTCAACTGTTTTGATAATCCATCATTTGTTTGAGTCGTTTTTCAAACATTTTCTGCTCTCAGCTCCTTAAATGAGAGTATTTGATGGTTTTCTTTGTCTCCTAGTTATGACAATTAGCCAAATATCTTTGAGTTTTAGTTCATTACTCAGATAAAAAACGTCTGAAGATGTCACCCTGGGCTCTGGGAATTACGTTGGGCTTTTTTGGGACATTTTATAGAATGATTAATCGATTTATTGAGAAAGTAATTGACAGATTATGCCAGTTGCAGCCAAGCGACAAACTCTATGGCTGTGAAATGAAGCCAGAAACTGCAGTTCCTCTTCTCGTCCACTTGAGGCTGGCTCCAGAAGTGAGTCAGTCTCCATAAGTCCCCATGTTAAAATGTCCAACGTTCACAGCAGAAATAAACATGTTTACAGCCTGGTACAAAAAACAGTTTATATAGAACTCACCTGTTCAAATTATATTAAGGCTTAAAGTTATCCACTCACGCTGCACCTCTTTGCCCATTTGAATTAGCCCGGAGTTGGTGGAGGCAGGACTGCGCTTCACGATGGCTCTTCAAAGACTTGCGGGGGACGTCACGGCAACTACATCCATGTTTTATACAGTCTGAGGTTGTCCCGGCTTTTGTTCATGCAACATTAAAAACATAAAGTACTTGAATATCTCAGAAGTGGCCTCCTTTAAAACAAAGTGCTTAAAAAATCCTTGAAATTCAAACGAATCACATAATGCTGCCTTAAATTTTGACCAAAGTTTTGTTCATCAAGTCATAATTAAATTGCTCGTCCATAGAAACTTTCGGTCTCATCTTAAACTGGAGCTTCTGCAGATTAATTCCATACCTGATACCTGCTGCCTACATTACCCACAATGCAACTTGACTGCTGGCAGTTGGATCAGAGATTGAGGCGTGTTATAAAAGCAGCTACAGAGATATCATAAACTCACTTTTTTCACACTCAATCTTGTAGCCTTTGACGCTCGGTTGACGATCTTTCCTCTGGAGACAATAAAAAACAACTTGTTTGCACACGTGCAGTAGTGCTGTGCAACACACACTGCTGTGTGATGTGTCAAATTGGTGGAAAATAGATTCTTGTACATAATGATTGACACATTTACAGGAGGACAAGTCGTTGCAGTATATCATCTCTTGATGCCGTCATCGAGTTGCATCATATGAATCTGCTTAAAAAATCTGCCTCACTGTTCACAGCGGAAAGATCATTTTTCATACCGACGGGGGAGTTTTCTTCACAAATCTGCCTGA
Organism: Sciaenops ocellatus; assembly: GCA_033000465.1. Lineage (NCBI taxonomy): Eukaryota > Metazoa > Chordata > Actinopteri > Sciaenidae > Sciaenops > Sciaenops ocellatus. The sequence continues at coordinate 6,798,384 of CP136869.1, forward strand.
AAGAAAACGTGAATTTCTGCACCTCACTTTCACTTTTTACGACTAAAGGAAGGACGGTGTTGTAAAAGTTCTTCTTCTTGTCACGAGGAGTTTCCCGTGCTGCCATTCTCAGAACTTTAACAGGAAAAGATGCTAAAATGATACCAAATCACTGTCTACAGACAAGACAATGAGCTCCTTCATTGCTGGAGATGTGATGTGATCCTGTGTGGTTTAATCAGCACAGGAATGTGTTCACCTGCCCTGCACACACACACACACACACACACACACACACGCACACATGCACACGCACACACATGCACACGCACACACACACACACACACACACCACACACACACGCACACACACACACACACGCACACATGCACACGCACACACATGCACACGCACACACACACACACACACACACACACACACACACACACACACACGAATGCACGCACACACACACACACACACACACACACACCACACACACACTTTCTATTTGCGCGTATTGTTTGTTTTCGTCCCCGTCTCCTGGTTCTCCTCCTCTGACTTTGTTGCTCTCTCTTTAATAACACAAGTTGGGAATTTTCTGACCCGGCTGCTTGATTAAATTTAGTTCAGAGTATAAACATTAATGTTGGGACATGTTCGAGCCAGAACGTCGGGTCGTGCTCGCACAGTGAATTTTAAAGGTCCGGCTAAGTTAAATATTTTCCTGTCCTGTGAAAACGGTCTATAGGGTACTAATTTGAAAGAAATGAAGTTAATACATTAATACTTTCATACTTGGATTAGGTTACTGACAGTGACAGTATAAAGAATGGACGTCGTATCTGTGATGTCACACATCAGCTCAGAGAAGCTCAAAGTTTGGCGGCTCTTTCTGCCGCCATCTTGGCTGTACTGCCTCTTCCGCCTCCCGGCTGATCTAAAAGTGGGCAAAGACGTGGACCATCGGTGGGCTGAATGAAGCCTGGTTGCTCAAATAAGCCACCTGTAATGACACCCACCTGTCATTTAAAGTGCCACGCTCTTAATCCTGCATAACTTTAAGCCTTAATATAATCTGAACAGGTGAGTTGTATAAAAATTCACCCTCAGTACAGTTGTCATGAACGGGGAAATTAGCTATAGAGACCAAAACTGTTTTTTGTACCAGGCTGTAAACATGTTTATTTCTTCTGTGAACGTTGGACATTTTAACATGGGGACTTATGGAGACTGACTCACTTCTCGAGCTAGCCTCAAGTGGACGAGAAGAAGAACTGCAAGTTTTGGCTTCACTTCACTTCGTGCAGTCTGAGAACGATCTCTGAGCTCTTTTACCCAAAAATTCTGGTTCACTCTGACTGAACGCAGGAAAATTCATCTCGTAAATGAGTTCTCAGTTATTACTGAAGCTGTAAAAATATTTTTAAAGTGGAAATCATTAACCTTTGTAACCTCTACTGGCAACAAAAGGAAATGCAACAACGCTGCATGTTATTTATTATGATGAACATATAATATTATGGAAAACATTCCTTGATTGTGAGTCTTCTCTGATGCTTACAGAATGCCTTTTTTCTTTTTCTCATCACGTTTTTCCAATTTCTTTTTCTTTTTTTAATGTTTCTGGAAACAAACTTAAAGCTGAAACAAACATGTCCAGAGTCCACTACAGTTTATAAAATCGTTTTCATCAGTTTGGCAGCAGTCGGATCATTTTGAGCCAATTCATTGTGTAAAGGAACGTAAGACACGAGGAAGAGGGGGGAAAGGGGGTCGATTACCAGAGAAGGATCTGTTACCGACCCGAACATGAAGGCTCCCTTTTATTCAGCGCAGCAAACTTCCTGATCCTCGTGTCAGCACAATTTCATGGTTAAAGTCAAACAAAAGGCCGCAGCGTTGACCTGCGGAGTGCGCTCATATGGCTCTTCTTGGCAGACGGTGGTTTATACGTTTGTTGAGTTTATAAATGAGTGTTTAGGTTTTTTTAGTTATTGTTGCTCATAAATGTTTTCTACTGTTTACAGTCTCTGTCTCAGCGTTACCAGAGGCAGATTTCATCGGCAGTCAGAGGTAAGAAAACTGCAGAATACGCTGACCTGTGACCTCCTGCATGTTGAAGATTAATCTTTATTATACGACCTGTTATCGCTCTGGAGAATCATAGCTGCAGCATCTGACCGGTGCCGATAAAAGACGATAAAAGTTTCCCTTAAAAAACTTGTAAAACTCTCCTGATGTTATTTCATTACTTTCTCCGTTGTTAGATGAAGTATCTCGGGTGCTGCCCTCACTCGTGATGGTCGACAGGGCTTCACCTCGCCCCAAAGTCGCGGCGCACGTCACCGGCAGCTTTGTGCCCAAACTGGGGCAAGACGGAGGAGGTGAGTCCTGCAGAAATGAACACGCAAATCTTTGGGAGCCCATTTCCACAAAGAAAAGAGAAAAATACTTAAAAACAATGAAGATGAATAATAAAGATAGAAATACTGATGAAACAGTGCGTAGAAATTACCATGTTACACCGTGTTCAATTTTGTGTCACTATCTAATAATAATAGTTTGACTATGTTGTGATTTTATCTTGAATATGTTTGTTTCCCAAAGCTCCGGTCTCTGCTGGACGTCGAGTTCAGGGCCAGAAGATCTCGTGGTGGGAAGGGCAGAAGGGCCTGGCCTTCCTCCAGGATGTCCAGCTGGTGGACGGGGAGCTGGTGGTGCCGCAGCCCGGCCTCTACTACGTCTACGCCCAGACCTACTTCAGACACACCCACTCCCTGGAGGAGGAGGGCGAGGACGGCGAGGAGGCGGAGGACAGAGGGAGACCCCTGCTGCAGTACGTCTATAAAAAGGTGAGGGTCGCCATCATGCATCTCTGATTACACGTGTCGCGTTGTGTTGTGTGGACGTAGGTTGTTGTTGTTCCACTGAACACCTGCAGACTCGATGATTCACAGCAGAGCGCCAATGTAGGACGGTGGTCTCTCCTGCGAGTCTGACTAATCAAATGTTGTGACTAACGTGAGTCCAGACGGTGAGTACGTGTCGCACCACAACAAGGCAAACATCCAACTATAGCCGCTTTCTGCTTTGTCAGCTAAAACTAAATCTATCGAGGGTTCAGCTGGAGGCGTGTGTGCCTCAATAAAAGCTGCTAACTAAGTAGTTTCTACTCAGCATGATAGCATAGATGTAATCTCTTACTAAGGTGATGAAGTCTCATGATTTAAAGGTAAATTCAGTCATTTTCTGACACACATTTAAGTTACATCAATGTTTCAGATTGTGGGCTTTGAATATTCTTTACATTTGGATCACAGATGTGTGGAAGGAAGGAATTTACTTGAAACCGAACCGAGACCAAATGTGACGCGAGGCAAACATGACGATCTGTAAAATTCTGCAAAGGCTGCAAAGAAGTACATTCGATACTTTATCGATTATACGTAGAGTTGCAAATTCTTGCCATGTCACAGCTGAGAGACGTGACAAGACGTTGCTCATCCCTCACCGTCTTTAATCATGTCCATGATGTCAGTTGGGCGGACTGACCTCCAAGAACAAGTTCACCCTTGCAGCACCAATAACATCATTCCTCTTCGCCATGTTCACGTTCTGTACTCCCCTCGGGTCTGTTCGTTGTATCCATGCTGATATCGAGTTAGTCGAACCCGGGCATTAGCCGACCTCAGGCCCGTTGTTTCACCTGTGTGATAAACGTTTAAACAAATCCGAAATGTTACGTTAAATTACGTGTTTCTCGTCTGCGTTTTGAGCAACTACTAAACTCAGCTAGATATCTCTCAATCAGAAAAGGACAATAAAACCTTGCAAAAGTTTTCTGCCGATCTTTTTAGATCACAACCAACTGTTTTTACTAATCAAATCAAAACTCATTGAAGATATCATCATAGTTTTGATCAGAAATGGTGCCAACTAGAGTCCACCACGTCTTACTCACCTCTGCTTCTCCCGCCAGGTGAGCTCCTACCCGGTTCCCATCCTGCTGATGAAGACAAGCCGAACCTCCTGCTGGTCCCGGGGCTCCCAGTTCTCTCTGCACTCCGCCCACCAGGGGGGGCTGTTCCCGCTCAGCAGCGGCGACCGCCTGTTCGTCACGGTGACCAACGCCTCAGCTGTGGACATGGATGAGAAGAGCAGCTTCTTCGGGGCGTTTCTCATCAGCTAGACGGTCGAGAAGCAGGACTCGAGATAGCGGGTTGATCGTGCAGATCTGCAGACACTCACGTTTTTTTTTAACGTTTGTGATGAATTAATGTGTCTGTTGCAGCCGAGAAAGACTTTTAATGAACCCTGAAACGGAGAAACTGCAGCGGCGTTTAATCTGGAAGATCACAAACCGAACACTGGGTTTCGTGGATGTGTGAGAGCTAATCAAACTCAACAGATCTTTGTAATAAAGTCGCCGTGGCTTGGACTCGCCAGAGATTACAGTTAAGTTGTTTTAGATTTTCCGAACTTGACAAAATATCAAATTGTTAATCACCAAAGCGTCCGTAACTGTGGAAGGTTCGCTAACCCGCATCGAGCAGACTGTTCTCTTAGCTGACATCCGGCACATCAAAGTTGAATCGCATTCATCGTATCCAACCGACCCCTGATTCATAAATGGTTTTTCTACTTGTGTCATCTTTTTTTTGGCTTTTTTTTATCCACAGTAATTCAAAAAGTTAAACCCAAGCAACCCAGCAAGAAAAACCCAAAATGACAGACGCTGGGTAAATGTGATAACCTCAAGCACTAGTCCAGAATATCATGCTAACTTCAAGGTCAATATGGTTGCCGGTTTTCCAAAAAATGTCACTTTTATTAGCAATCTGGTAACTCACTACTAATCTAGTGATCTACCGTAGCTTAACTGTATTTTAAAGTTTGTAAAAGTTTCTTAAAACTCGACTCACAAATACACAAACCTGCAGATTCTCCACAAGGAGGCGCTGCTTGGATGTCGTAAACTTAGCCGAGCTGCGCCTCCTATAGGAAGGCGAAGTCAGAGCAGTTTATTCACTTTTATATCAAATGCCGGATGGTGAATTCTTCACTGAAAAACTGGGTCAGAATGTTTGTATGAAACTCACCTGGCTGAGCTTTAGTGATTATCTGAGTCCACCCTGTGACTCTGGATGTAAAGATGTAAATATTGTTCTATATTTTGTGTTTTTATTTTTCTAATCGGCCTTTCAGAGTCTGAGTCTGGAGCTTTCGGTTAATTCTCTTCTGCCGTTTTATGTTCCCGCAGTGAGATGTTGTGAACATGTGAGCGTTGAAGCCTCAACCGAAACCTGCTATTGTTAGAGACCTTTCAGACAGTTGGGAGAGTGTTCGTCCGAGGTGTTGAGTTTTACAGTAATATTTTTAAAAAACACTGCTTCTCGCTAATCAGACTCTGTGCTGTGTGTTTTCTCTGGCAGCGGTGCCCACCGGCTCTCTTTCTGCTGTCAGTCTTCCAGCATGTTGGCTCCTTCCGCCGTAACCGTTCTCCAAGTGGTGCATTAAATGCTCCCTCATTGGTCGGTATTCTCGGGCGTTCGTGTCATGTTGGATCAACTGCAGATGTGACATGCGGACTTTAGAAAATAATCACACACATCGGCAACCAAACAGCAGAAATGTTGTTGTTTTTCCAATATGACACGAATGCAGCATTCACTGTAGCGCTTATATAGAAATCACAACACTTCTCCCCGTCGATTTCTTGTTTTTTCTATGTAGACTTTCTTTACATTTTTTTTTTAAGTGTTGTTGTATCTGCAAAGATCACTGTGGGAAATGTATACTCCAGGACCAAACATAGTGGTTGTTAGTTTAAAGGCCGTATTTGTGCTTCTTGATATGAATGTACTGACACAAATCTGTAGTTTTAAGTTGACTAATTATGAGACGTGTGCTGTGAATGCAGCCAGCCTCCGTATAACTGAAAACATCCGCCTGTAAGTCATCAAAGAGTGCGCACCTGCACATTAATCAGGTTGTAGACAATTAAAATAAATTTAAATAATTTGCCAGATTGACCGAAACTAAATGTGAATGTAAATAACTGGGGTTTATGTCTGTAAATATGTGAAATAAAGACACTGTAAAAGGAACTTGTGATACCTTTGATGGTGTTTCATCGACGCTTTCTTCACCGAACATCTTCTTCATGAGGTTTTTCTTGTTTACAGATTATTGATCTGTCATCGATGGTGGAAGAAGTATCAGATCCTTTACTGTACTAACACAAGGTTTACACACTTAAAGTATCACAAGTAAAAGTACCCATTGTGCAGTGAAAAGTTCTTTGTCTGCGTTTTTCTATTATATCTGATGTTTTTGTGGCTGTAGAAGAAGTCAATTATACACTTGGCTAGTTAAATCTACAGCAAAGCATCAAGATCACCATATGTTTGAAGCATTGCTCAGAAAAACAGCCTGTTTTCAGCTTCGTTACGATGATTTTTCCATCTAATTCGAGAGGGTTTTTATAGAGTTTATTCAACTTAATTTGGAGATAACCAAAAACATTTGGTGAATAAAGCTGCAAACTGTACTGGAGAAGAGTTGTACGACATGTTTTAAACCCTCACGCATGAGTTATTTTCTCTTTTTTCATAAATAACAGTGACATCAAGTATAAAACTGCATTTAAAGGGTTAAAATCCTCCAATTGATTGAATAGTTTGGTAGTTTTGAGCAGGGCTGAAGTTGTTTAAGAGATTTATGCAGAAATAAATATTAATTTGTAAGTTTTTATAGCAGTTTTTTGGAAGTGGACTTTTTTTCTATTGATCTATTAGAAAAAAAATAAAATTTGAATTGCAAAATTTGTCGAGAGAGAGTTTGTTACAAAAAAAAAAGTGCCATATGCACCAACACAGCCAAAATGAAGGCAAGATAAAGAGGACAAAAATGTCCAGAGTGACGGATGACACACTGTTACAGCCTGGCTTAATCGAAATTAAAACATAAAAATCATCTGATGTTCATTTCATTCTGGGTCTGCAAAGCTTTTACTTTAAATCACAGTTCTGGTTTGTGTGAAAACAGATGTACTGTCGATTATTTTGGCAGTTGAGTCGCTTAATTTGTTTGATTCATTGAGAATAAAAGTGTAGTTGAAGACAGCTTCGATTAGTCTTCATCAGGAGGTTTAATTGGACGTTCATTGAAGGTGTTCTGTCCTGCAAAGTGGAGCTCCGCGCTGACATCTACTGTCTAACCTCAGCGGTGCGGGGACGACAAACGGACACAAAAGAAATTAAATAAAAATCACACAACACTTTTTAAAGTTTTTGATTTTCTTTCTTTTTTGTGGAAATATGTTACAGTTATATTACAGTTATTTAAATGCCCCGAGGGAGAACGAAAAAAAAAAAAAAAACTTGTTTGGAGACGCCAGAAACTAACACTAAGAAGGAGACAGCAACTTAAACTTGAGACAGAAAAAAAAAAAAAGTCCAGACTGGGTCGACAGGAAGAGAGAGGGGCGAGACCGACGCCCCGACGCGTAAACCTACGTTAGGCATACGTCCAATAAATACTGCAAATGTTGTTAAACGCAACTTATTAAAAACAAAAACAAAACAAAAAAAGACGAGGAAAACTGGTGCGCTCTCCTTCTTCAGTTCTTTGTGGTATTTAGCAGCATGTGTGTAGCTTCCAGAAACCAAGAAAAAAAAAAACTTGTGAATAACAACAACAACAACAACAACAAGGCGCGGGGCCTGCAGTCAACCAGAGCTTTTAAACACGAGTAATCAGAACAGAGGGGACATGTGGTGAGTGGCCACTGTGGAGGGGGAGAAAAGTGCTTAATACAAGAACACACAAATGATTAAACGTGTTAGCTCGACGGTCCTCGGCGGATCAAACGGCAAACCGGGGGTGCAGGTTCCGACTTCCACCAGCCAAAATTTGACGTCTTATATGATTTTTTTAGTACATAATAAATCTTAGAGTAATGTGAGGGCGTCTGATAGAGTTTAAACTGAAGCGTACATTAGGCTGGAGGTGTCCCGTCACGTCCCGGTTCTCACAGGTATCAAAAATGTTGTGAATGTTTTAGAGTTTATAAAATACAATCGAACCTTTTTTACCAGCGTGAAAATATTCTGGTTGACTGCAGGTCTGCACCCGCTTCCATTGTTTGTTGGTTTCTTTAATGTAACTTATAAAATATATCATAAAATGTCTTCTTAGATGGAAACCGATGAGTCCATGTACAAAAAGTTCTTTCTTTTATATAAATTACACCAGTCTCTGATGATGATGATGATGATGATGATGTCTCCGTTCCTGCTAATAAAGTTCATCTCCAAACCGAACCCTTCCCCTCATACATACACACTCGCACGCACACACACACACATACACGCACAAACACTCCCAACGTAGCTACACAACATGCTCTACACATTACCCATAGTAGAGAAGAAAACAAACAAAAACAAACAAACTCTATCCCCACTGAAATGAAATCTCTGCACATACAGTAACGCTACATCTCCTCTTCCTTCTTCACTTCCTCTCGCTGCATCTGTATGCGAGACCACAAGCATGGTGCAGTTTCGGGCGATAGACGGAGGGCGACTCGTAGTGACCCTCGCTTAATCGCCCGACCACTGTAGCTGCCTTGTTCTGGCTCCGCCACCGCAGGTCCTTGGCCACGCCCCGGATGGATAACACCCAGCAGCTGGCGGGGCGGGGGGGGTGGCGAGGTTGGGTGTAAGGGAGGGTGGAGGTGTGGGGGGTGGGGGTTTAGGCGGGGAATGTGCGTAACGCCTGACCGGGACAAGAGAGAGGGGCGAGACCTCAGCAGTCAAACCGCATCTCCAGTGAATCGTCAAAGCCCCTGTTGTCGTGTCCCGTCCCCGACAGGAAGGCGGCCGTGACGGGGGCCCCTGTCGCCGTGGTGACGTTGAGGAGGGTGTTGCCGGGGGAGCTGGTGGTCGGGCTACGGAGCGCCGCCGCGGTGATACTGGTGAGGTTGATGCCCAGCGTGAGGCGAGTCTGTTCCAGGGCTTTCTCCGGCACGGCGAAGGCCTCCAGCTTCTTCTCTCCGTTGGCCATGTAGGAGTTCTGGCAGCCGCGACAGATACAGTCCAGACACGCCTACGAGGAAAACAACAAGAGTTAATAACCAGAACATTTTCTCGAGTGTGTGAGTGTGTCTGATGCTTTCTGCCCAGCAACAAGCTGCAGTTAACTACCAGTTCCACCAATCAGAGCAGAAAGTTCACCTTCGAACAAGCGGCCACATTTTCCAAACCGCAAGTGGTATCAAACAAACGAAATGACCGCAGCAGCATGTCCATACTGAATTTGAGTGGCTAAAGTTAAAAAATGTGACCGCTAGAGTCTGGAAAAGAAAAGGTCCGCCCGTGATCCTCGAGAAATTTCTGCTCTCCGTTGATATGGGAGTAAACGGGGCAGTTGGTGGATGATCTGAGCTAACAGAGCCAAAACTACAAGTCTGACGGCTTCAGCAGGTCGATGCGAGTGAGATGACAAATCCTCCTACAATCCTACTTGAAAATTACATCAGTAGTGAAATTTGTGGCCGTGTTTTTGGCCGCACGGTTCATGTATGTTCTGTATGTGCGACCAAACTGCCCTGCCGGAAAATGACACGGATGAAATATAAGGATAAGAAGTATGGCGAATAACGATAGTGCGTCTTGTGATTGACACACTAACAGCATGATCCAATAAATAAATAACACAACAGATCACCTGCAGAAAAGTCTCACAAACTGCTGTTTCCTCTTGGAGTCACGAGGCGCTGTGGTCGAGAAAAAGTTTGGCAACTGTAGAGGTCCAACTTCGCTAATCGCCGACAGTATTTCACCTCCATGAAAGACTCCCAAAGAAACAAATTAGTCATAAAACTACAGAGCGGTACAAACAAACACGATCAGTTAAATGTAACGAGTCCCCGGGCGGACGTTCGGTTTGTTAGAAGATATGCTGTGAGTCATTTAGAAGCAGCATCAGCATCAACGCAGAGTGACACAGCAGACTGTGCATGTGTGTGTGTGTGTGTGATGTTCTCACCTTGCGGTTGGAGTAGCAGGGGCAGCGCTGCCCCCTGCAGGTCAACACTGAGGGGTTCTGTGTTGCCCGGCCGCACTTGCAACCTTTCTTCTCCACGGGCTTCTTGTACAGTGGCTTCGAGGGGCTGGGTGGGTGTGTCAGGGGGTGCGCATGTGGATGTGGGGGTACTCTGTCGCGGGGTTGTGCGCGGGGCTTTGGTGCCCCTTGCCTGGCCTTGGTGTAAGCCTTCTTGGGCCCCCCGTGGTGCTCCACAGTCTTTTTCAACGCCTTGTTGGAGACGAGCACAGTCTTGCCCACCTTGGGGGGGCCGCCGTTAGGCACCGGAGCCAGGTGTGGGTGGGGCGTGGCGGCGGGGAACTTAGGCTCCTGTTTGGTTGTGGCACCGGGGTTGGGGTGATGGGGGGAGCTGTTGGCACCGAGGGGAGGCCCTCGTAAGAGGCTGGAGATGGGGAGGGGCTGCACCTTCTCGCTGTCGCTTTCCGAGCGAGAGCGCTTGCGGTGGTACCGAGGGGGGACGTGGGGGATGACCGTGGAGGGCTGAGGGGGAGGCTGAAGCGAGGGCTGTGTGTGTGGTTGGAGGGGGCGAGGGCTGTTCTCCGGCGGGAGGGAGGGGATGAGGCGGGAGGAGTCGGGGCCGGATGGGCAGTGAGGCCCGTTGAGACTAGACTGATGTACGGAGGAGGGGCAGTCTGGTTGGGGGTTTGGTTCAGGGTCATTGTCAGTCTCCAGAGTCCTGAGCACCTCCTCAACACTTAACAACAACGGCCCCCCACCGTGTTTCAGGTCATCCCCGAAAGTGCTGATGTCGCAAAGCCCCGCCTCCCCGCTCCCTGTCACGCTCACACACACGGGGATCTCCTCCGAAAAGCTCTCCTGCTTTGCAACACCTCCACCTGTTTCTATGGTGACGGGTTGCAGAGTGTCCGAACTGACCAGGCCGTTACAGTCGTGCAGCCCGTTCACACTCACGCCGCTCGGCTCCTCCACCTTCAGCTCCTTTGTAGGCGGGCCACCGTCGGGCTCAGAGGTGGACGCCGCCTGCGACTGGCCGACTGAATCCGAGATGTCCTCCGCCTCCGGCTCGCTCTCGGCCAACGTCAGGCCCTCGTTGAGGATGGCCTGGAGGTCCGGCGAGTCGCTGGCGGCGCTGGCTATGTGCGGGGCGAGCGGCGAATGGGTGATGTAGAGACAGAGCTTCCTGTAGCAGTGGACGAGCAAGGAGAGCTGCCGGTTTTCCTCGAAGCGGGAATAGTCCTTACACCAGCTACAGGACGGCTTCAGCTGCATCCTCTGACCTTTACAGCCTCGACAGACGTAATGCTGACATGACGAGTCGGTGGGAGCGATGGGGTCCTGCAGGAGGTTACCTGAAGACGAGAGGAGAAAGAGCAAATATAGAACACGTGATGTGAAAAATCGTCTTTTATTAACGGTTGCTTCCTCTCTTGTTGTGTTTTTTTTTTCTGATAGCATCCTCAACCGACGTGTATTTGTAAACCTGAGCGGTCGCCTGGAAACTTGCCAGGCTGGATGACAACCGCTCTTTGAGAGGGGCTTCCTTAACAACGCCGGTCGCTAGGGAGTGCAGCTGCAGATAGGAGGAGGATGAAGGTGCATTCATGAGAAACAACTGGCCTCACACACACACCCACACTCTCACTGCACCGCCTGACTGACAGATCCCACATAACTGCAGAAAGTCTATATTTAAACGCTGCGATGTATGGACCGCTCTCGTATTGATCTATTATTTACACGGCGGAGGTGGAGGAGCAGTCGATATCTGAGTGTAATGAAGCTGCTCTTCTCCTTCTTCTTCTTCAGCACTCTTGCAAATCACGGCAACACAAATATGTCCTTTCACAGCTCGCCACGGCTACGGGAGAGTTAATGCATTATGCATGAGCGGTGCGAACCGTGCACGGAATATACCACAAAAATAAATCAAAGGTGACGTTTGTTTACAACCCAACACGCTCGCCTTCGTGAATATCTTGTACAGCAACAACCACCGACATTTAAAGTTATGTTTTAACCCTTTAAAGTCTTTATTTCTTTACACATATTTGACTGTGCTCTGTGTTTCAGGGATGAGGAGGCTGAGAGAGACATTAAATGCATCATATCCAGTGTGTGGACAGGCTGTTATTCAACATGATAAACAGAGAAACACCCCGATGCTGCCAAACAGCACGCACACACACACACACACACACACACACACACAGAGGGGGGGGTGTGTCATGATGGGTGTAGCTGTGAATTACGGTGCATTCACTGCGCTCCGGAAAACTGCAACTTCATGTCCCCCCTGTGCAGACCTCATTTCTCTGACGGTCTAACCTCAAACTCAAGCATGAAATACAGGCGGCTGAGGCCACAACACACTGCTGATCAACAGCGGTGGAAGAGGCATCCAGATGTTTTATTCAAGTAAACATAGAGAGTAATATTAACAATATGTACCTGAATACATTCATTTACATTGTTTATATTTTTAGTACCTTCCTTATATTCTTATATTTTTTTGCATATTGTTTGTTATGCACCAAAAACACCAAGACAAAATCCCTATGTGACAACATACTTGGCAATAAACCTGATTCTGAATATCACAAATAAAAGCCCTCGTTATGCAGAATGCCTTATTATTATTATTATTATTATTATTAATGCATTACATGTTTTACAGCGTTTTAATGTTGCAGTTTGTTTGGCTGTACTTCATATTATATATATATATATAATCTTTATTGTTTAGGTAAGCTGTCCCGAACAATACATCATATTTTGAGCAACATTTTAAATCATAAATTATGTTTTATTTCTTAATGTCACAATTTTTTAAATAGATTTTACAGTTTGGGTGTTTCCTTCTAATACTTTCACTGTACTTTTATTTGCTGGACTGTATTTAATCGTGCTGAAATGTTAATTTTTTTTTTAGCACAAAGGTATAGCATATTAAAAATAGCATATTATTACGACCTCTGCTTATTGCTGCCACCTTGATTCATTGTTTACAGCTAAATTTAAGTGTATATATTTTTTTATAGCTCTATTTCTCATTAATATTAAAAAATGTATTTCTATTTTTACTGTTTATAGTTTTCTATTTGTAGTAATGTCTGCACAGGTTTAATTTAAATCCAGATTCATCTTATAGGTTAACTTTAATGCATGTTTAATGCATGCATGCATGCTGATACTGGATGCTGGATCATAATTATCGTGTTATGCAATATATATAAATGTAGGAAAAAAAGTGCAATATTTCCCTGTAAATATATAAAGTTGATTTAAAGTATATAAAAGTATCTAACGGTGTAGTCAGGTGCAGCACTGCAGGAGATTGTACTTGTTTACATCCCGGGTTTAGATATTTCCGACTGTTCTTGAAAGCATCATTTTTTTTAAAAGGTTCGCTCCCACCGCGAGCACAGCTGACGACGACGCACGTTACCGAAAACACCTCTGTGGCTGTGTGTTATCACATTAAAATAAAAATAAAAATAAAAATAAAAACGCTTAAATGCGGGACAGACTCACCGCAGACCAGGCAGGACAGGGACTGGCGGAAAAACGGCAGCAGCTTGCAGAGCTCCGCGAGGGCCCGGGGGTCTCGGGGGTCGCACTGCAGCACCGATCGACTCGCGGACACGTAGAGAGAGGTCGCATTCACCGGGTTCATCTCAGCTGCCTGGTCCCCCCCGGGGAGGGGAGGAGGAGGGAGGAGGAGGAGGAGGAGGAGAGGGGGAGGGTGTGCTCCTCCACCACCACCACCACCACCAGTCCCCGGTCCGGTCCGTTAAGGTGTATTAATGCTAAATAGTCACACACGGTCACACGCAAACAAAAGTAACCGACAGAGGAGGAGGCGGCGGCGGCGGCAGGAGCAGCGGCGGTGCGCCGCCTTCAGCTCTCGGAGTCCGGCCGCTTTGAGGCGAGCATAGATGGATGTAACGGACGTCCCCTCACATATAAAGCAGTCTGCGCCGGGAGCAATCGAGGTTACTCATCCCCCGAAAAAAAAAGAAAAAAATCACATCCAATCCATCCTCAACGTGAAGCCCCAGCTCTGTAGATTATTAGTGCATCCACAAGAAGGAGGGCCGAGCATGCATATATATGTGAATATATATGAATATATAAAAGCTTCATCCAAGTTTGTTTCCATACAATCCGTTAGTTACGGTTAAACAAAGCATCGTGTGGCGCTCTTTCCTCCGTCCGTGGCCTCTCACAGCTGCTTAGCTCCGGTACTCAAACAGCGGCTTTCGTGACAAAGTGCCCCGCTTTGCGATGCTTTCCCCCCCGCGATAAATCCATACTCCACACGCATGCTCGTCCCTGGTTTTCACGTCCATGCCAGAGCTGTTACCACACATGCATTTATTAATATCAAACCACACACGCCGAGGCTTCTCTGTCGGGGCTGTGCAGCCTCCACCAGGCTCGTTATGGTTGTGTTATTGTTCGCGGAGATTCAAGGCGGCTCGAAAACAAAACAGGCCGCTCCGTCTTGAAAAGCTCCTTCCCCGGAGAGAAACGCCGACAGCTGCACGTCGATGAGAAGGGGGATAGGTGATGGCGAGGCTGTGGTTATTACAGCAAAAATTATGTCGAAGCTCCGACGCTTGTGTCGGTGCGAAGAAAAATAAACCACCGGGGAAGCACCGGGCTCTCGTGACAGTGCTAACCCGCCTTAGCTGCACCGGGAAGCCGGCTACGAAAGCAAGGCCCCTCCGCCTCTTCTCGGGATTAGCGGGACTCTCCCGTTGTCGCCGCTCGCCTCGGTGCGGGTGTAGCAGGGGAGAAGCGAGGGTTTAGGTGATAATGCGTCCCCCTGCAGCTTTCGGTAGACCCTCAGAGTGCCAGCAGTGGACCGAAAGTGAATTAAATCCCTATTTGCTATCGTTAGCCGCGGAGTATTCCTCATACCTCCCGTCGTTTTTTCACACACAAACAAGGGGGCGCTGTCGCTCCAAATATCGCGGGAACTCACACATAACGCGGGTAATTTAAAAAACAATGGAAGGTCCATCCATGGTGGAAAAATGGCGGATTGGATCCATAAAAAAAACAAACAAATAATTTGACATAAATAAAGTCTGAGAGAAAAACAAACACATGTAAATCAGCTGGAAAAAAAATGGTAAATTAAAGAAAAACACATTCTTAGATTCAGTATCAGGTTTACTTGTCAAGTGGCTTTTCACAGTTGTCAGTATAAAGCAGAGGTCTTCAACCTTTTTCAGCCCAAGGACCCCTTGGACAAGAGACAAACAGAACATGTAATTAATATATTTAAAATGTGTCACATAAGCCTGGCCTATAATAACTTTCATATTTACTTCATTCAACTTTTATTTCACATTATTAACCTATTTACTATATTCTGGGTTATTAGCCTATATGTGTTTATGATTGATAAAAAGTTCATGCATAATTATTATTGGTTATTAAATACCAAGAGCTGTGCGTCTTTGGACACTTTGTCCACTGATTCATCCAATTGGAGTGCAAATGTCTCTGCTGTTTGTAGTTTCTTAATTATCTGCACCCTCACATTAACCATTATTTTGGTGAAAATTGTCAATTATTATGACAAAAATTGGCGGACCCCCTGCAGTACCTCTAAGGACCCCCTAGGGTTCACGGACCCCTGGTTGAAGACCCCTGATATAAAGAATGGACAGCGTATGCATGACGTGTTGCATGTTGGCTGTCCTGCTTTTTCCCGCTAATCTAAAATCTAAAAATCGGCAAAGATGTGGACCATCAGTGGACCTGAGGTAGGCCGAATGAAGCCTGGTTGCTCAAACAAACCATCTGTAATGACACCCACTCTTAAGTCAAAGTGTCCACACTCTTAATTCTGCATAACTTTAAGCCTTAATATCATTTGAACAGGTGAGTTGTATAAAAATCCACCCTCAGTACAGTTGTCATGAACGGGGAAATTAGCTATAGAGACCAAAACTGTTTTTTGTACCAGGCTGTAAACATGTTTATTTCTGCTGTGAAGTTGGACATTTTAACATGGGGACTTATGGAGACTGACTCACTTCTGGAGCCAGCCTCAAGTGGACGTTTGAGGAACTGCAGTTCTTAGCACTGCCACTCCGCATTGGCTTAATTTCCCATGCCACTTGCCGCTTGGTTTTCACACAAATTTTGCCTTGTATTTTGGTGCATAACAATAAATATAGTAAGAGAAAAAAAAGTACTGCAAAAGTCAAGAATCATAAACACAAAATGGAAATTTACAATACAAAATATATGAATTATATGTTTTTATCTAAGTGTTTAAAATGAAAATGATAAAGCATATATGCAATTTGTGTTTATGTGACACATTCTGTCAGATGTGGAGACTTTACATTAAGTGTAGTGTAAATGCTGATTTTGATAATTATATAAATCATTTTTTGTTGTTAATTAATTATTGGTTAATTATAAAAACAGACATGATTGAGTGAAAATTAATAATCATTAATTGATGCCCCATTTATGATATTGGCACAGAAATAATAATACATTTTTAACAGATGTATGTGAATTAATGTTGAAATATTTTATTCATTTGAGGAAATGTGGTCCGGTTTCCTATTCACTATGTTACACATGCATAGAGTCATTAATAATTTTCCATAAACAGCATGTTTGTGTTTAAAAATAATGTTGTTGCCATGATTGTGTATCTGGGTGCAACTCCTTTTTTTTTATACTGTTACACAATAACCTTCTATTTAGAAATACTATCGCTCACTCACTCATGAATACAATACATGACACATCCCTCAGTCACTGTTTTCACTGAATTTTAAATATCAAGTTGCACCATACAGTAGAGTTCCCTTATTTTTATGATGTGTACGTGTTTCATCTTTCAACTCATCTTACCTCTATTATTTTTTGTTGTACATTATATATTATTGTGTCTTTAATGTATCTCTGTGTTTGTTAAGTCAAATGTATACATATTATACAGTAATATATATCTTATCTTACTTTAAAGGCTTTTTTCTTATTACATTTTCCACTCACAAACAGTCTTTGCAGATAGAAGTTGCAGCAGCGGCCATTATTTCCATCCATCGTCATGATTCAAAGCATCTTGCAACATCTGCAAGATGCTGCAGATGTTGCCGTAGACTCTTTCCATGCTGTTTGACATGATTCTTGCATAAGTGTGACGTGTGACGTGAAGACTTTCTTGTCCATGTAAGGCTTTTTACACCCAAATCACGTCCATGCAACGAGAAGTAGACCCTCTTTTTGGTACGAGCTTCTTGTTCTTGGCTGGTTGGAGTCACATTCACTCTCCTCCATGTTTGTTTGCAAATTTCCTGCATCCGTGACATGCAACGCAAAGCGTCAGATGACTGAAGATATTGCAGAAGTTGTTGATTTAGCAAGAGTTTGAATTAGAATATGAAAGTCAAGAAAACAAACAAACATAGAAATGATGACAAAAAGCAACAAAACACAATAAATAATAAAAATAGAAACAACCATATGTGACAGCACGGAGGAAGCGTAACTCACTGATGCACACTCATGATGTCTTCTTTGGATACATGCAGTTTAACACAGAATTGAATAATATTTATATTTATATTTGACTATTTCAGTAGGTCTTTTTCAGAGCAGACATTTGACATTATTTCAAAGACTTTATTAACTGGAACTCCCTTCTCTCAGTTAGAGACATGCAGGTGACTGGAGTCTGTTTCTTGGCTGATGTGTTTAAACAGTCACTTCAAGCTTCAGTCCCTCATCAAACATAAAGAGACAAATCCAACTCCAGACAAAGGCTGGCCTCAGCTGCTCTCCCAGGTGTGTCTCAGTGTGGATTTATCCTTATTATCATTAAATTTGATATTTAAATTACACTTCTGTGACAAGTCAACAGGTGTTCTGTAATTTTGAGTGTGCACAAGTTTCCGTTTTGATTATTCAGCAGTGCAGAATGTTTTTAGTGCTGTGTTTGAGTTCAAGACATCAACCAAACAATATATAATTGTCTGAGTGTTTCACAGTAATGTGCATTTTATCTCTTCCTTCAACTGTGTGATTATATTTTCTGTACTATGTAGTTTGTAATTCTTGTGAAGTCACAACTTCATGTTGAAGTTTTTTGCATAAAAACAGTCAAATTTGGTTCTAAAAAAACTCAACATGTGTAATCATAGATTGTAAACTCGTCTTAAAACCCCTTCCCCAATTTAATGACCTTGATGTTTTTAGTGGTGTGGCTGTGTATTCCTGTGTGTTTGAATGCGTGGTGATAACGTGGTGCAGTTCAAAGATGAAAACACTGAGAGGCGCCGTCTGAGAATGACCGGTGTTAAAAAGAGGGAGGAAGAAGGGTGAAAAGAGAAGTCTAAAAAAAGAGCTACCCACGAAAAGACACACTGAGAAGAAAGATCACACGCGAGTGTGATGAAACACGCTGACATGATCTATCAATGCACCGTCCTTATCTAATTTGCTCTTCCTCTTTTTGTTCTCGTTATCATGCAATTACTTCGGTCACTCATGGATGTGGGAGGCCGATGACCAGCACAAACTTTCCACTGTCAGGGTTTCAGTAAATGAATCATTTGTTGATAATTGCTGATGATTGATTGTGTAGGTGATAACATTCATTGTTTTAGTCATTTTTCAAGCAAAACTTCCAAATACTTTTTATATATTTAGGTTTTGTACTGTTGGTCAGACATGAATGTGAGCTCGGACAAATTGTAAATCAACTTATGAAAAAATAATATAACATATGGGGAATGTTTAAATCAATGTTTAATCCCATGCTCAATAGAAAACATAATCAGAGCATGTATGTAGACATGCAGACAGGGATTTTGACAAGATAATATCAAATGCAAATTTTAAATCATGACCAGTTGTGCAAATTGTGTCACGTGGTAAAATTAGATAATGAGATAGATTACAGGACCGATAAAGTGATGCTTGATGCTTTTTCTGATCTCAAAGCAGCACACAAAAGCATACATATCTTGAAAGTTGTTGCTATTTCTTTACGTGTGAAAATGCCAACAAAAACAAGTGCTGTGTATTTGCCCATGAACTAGGGTTCATCGCCCAAAGAGGAAGTGAAGGAGTGAAGGAGTTAAAAATTAGAGAGTTAAATAAATGTAGTTTTTGTTTGCTTGGTCAACTGGTTGTTGGTAAAAGAAAATAAATTAAAACCTTTTTGCTATTTTTTTGCCATCTGATTGGTCTTTTTGATGACCGCTACGTCTCAACTCTCTGTGATTTACAGAGTTTCCTGACGGACACTGAAGTAAACTCATAAGTGTAGCTTCTGTTAGCTCATGTTAGCTCAATTTGTTAGCCGGGAAAAGTAAGTGGGAAAGTATTAATGTTTGTTCCACAGATGTTTTGGCCCACCAGTAAGAGTCTAAGTGTCGTGCCAGAACCTGAGTTCTGTTAGAAAAGACTGATGGGGACTGAGGGAGCTAAGAAGAGAAAGAGAAAATGAAAGAGTGAGCGAGCAAGAAGCTGCCGGACAAGAGTAAATCTGGGACTGACTTTTAGTAGTTGGTGAGAGCTCGCTGAAATAAAAGGCTGAAAGACAGACGCCGAGCTGGGCTGACTGCTGTTGGACTAGTCAGTAATATTAGCTGGCTGCTATGTCTTGTGTTGCTGACCTTGTTGATGTTTGGCTGTTAGCAAAGTTGTCGACTTGCTATAAATAATGTAATCAGAACAAAAACACGTGTACAGCTGTCTATATTGGTGGTATTACGCTCTGAAACTGGGGGCGTTAAAGTTCAAAAATATCCACTCTAACTTGTGCCGATGAAGACCATGAGATGTGGAAAAAGTAGGTAAGTAAGTATTTAAGTTGCAACTGCATTCCATTCATGTGAGTAATTCCTCTTTTAGGAATTTGAGTATCTTCCCATGCCATTATGACTGTTTTTTCTTAGTTTATTATGGTAACAGTGGATACTAATAATAGCTGGTCTGTGAGGGTTATTCATAGTGTGTCTCTGAGCAGGTCTGTGACTTTGGGTGATTCCCCTTTTCTTTCATAAGTTGAGCTGTCTAAAACCATGCCTACTGGAATAATGAATGTAATCATGTATAAGAACTGAGGTCATTAAAGCATTCATTATAAAAGATTCCTGTCAGCTTGCTATTCCTGATAGACTGCACTATTGGCAATATAAGCCAAGTTCATGTACATTATATCCAATGTCAACTTGCTGCCACAACATACATACATGCTACATGCTACATATTTTGGATACACCAGAAAACAGTTCAACAAACTCAACACCAACAAACAAAACTTAGAGTTGTGGCGTCCAAGATGGTAACTCTGGAGGGTTGTGACAAATGTCTTCATAACATGTCTTCATGAAAAGATTAGTCTTTTCAGCTATCCTTATTCAATTACAATAAATGATTAGTCACCCGAATTGTAGTCTTTGTACACCAAATTCCAGTTCAAATTAGAAAATGTTGCAGAAAATGTTTGTGGTGATAGTGAATGTGAAACACTCACCTGCATTGATAACCAACAGCAACTTAGCCTCCAACTGTTTCCATTACCTTAGTGGCAAGCAGCAGAACTTGTATACTCCCACTGTGTACTATGATGATATGTAGCTGTGAAAAAGAAAGTTGAAAGGAAATCCACCAGTCAGGATTTAAAATAAAACAATCAATTAATCAATTTTAATTAATCTTACATCTCTGAAATCTTGATCTGACACCAGACATATTCATGACCTTGACTTCCTGAATTTCCCTCTTTGCCATGAACATCGTAAGGACACAGGAGAATATAAAGGTCAAGCATTGAAATGCCTTACATTTGTTGACAAAACATGTATAATACATGCACGCAGTCTCCATTATGTCACTGGGTTTCTGAGGACCTGTTGAGAAGTTGGTGTGGTGACTCTGGTTGTCGCCATCTAGGCAGTCCGGCCTCTACCACCTCCTGGGCAAAGTCGTGGACAGTTGTCATGAACGGCGAAATTAGCTATAGAGACCAAAACTGTTTTCTGTACCAGGCTGTAAACATGTTTGTTTCTGCTTTCTAAGTTGGACATTTTAACATGGGGACTTACGGAGACGGACTCACTTCTGGAGCCAGCCTCAAGTGGACGTTTGAGGACCTGCAGTTTCATTTCACAGCCACGAGCTTGCTGTGTAAAAACTCTTTCCAGTGGCTTAAACTTCATCTGTGAATCTGTCAGAGAGCAACCGTTCTTGCAGTCAGACTCTTGATAATGGGCCCAAAATATGAAAAACAACCGCAGCCCAAAGGTATAATGACAGAGGTGCAAGGATTTGGCCATATATTGCATATAACTACATTGTTTGAGTCATTGCAGTTCAGTTTGGACACGAGCATTGGTGACAATTGAATGTCAGGTAACAATAAACCACAGAAACGGGAGTATCACCACTGAAGAAGATGAACGATGCTACAATACCACACGGAGCCTGAACATATATGGACATAATCGTGTCTGAGTCTCTGTCCTTGTCTTGTCATCGCTGCAGCATGTTTTTTTTTTCCATCCGAGCAACATTCCCCTCAACAACAGTACTTCCTCTTTTTATGTGGTGCAGCAGTATATAAGATCACACTTCACTGGTTCATTCATCATACGACTTGAGGAGTTAGTGGCTGAATAACAAAGCAGTTTACCGCTGAGATCCAGACCGTGCAACATTTGAAGATGTGGACCGCTCTCTCTGCCAGCCGCTGGATTTGTCTGCTCACCTTGGCTGTGGTGATGCTCTCCTCTGCACCACAAGGTAAAACTGAACTCATGTTGCTGAATGTTGTCCTCTGCACTGTGTGAAATGTTTTTGTCTCAACGATCAAGCAAAAAACCAAAATATTTACTTGCTGCAGGTTCTTAAATGTGAGAATTTGATGCTTTTCTTTGAGCTATAACTGAATATTTTTGGGGGTTTGCATTGGTTAAAGAAAAAAACTACATCAAAGGGTAAATTACAGAATGCAAATACATAGTTATTAATCCAAAAAATTGGTTTGAGTTGATAATCTTAAGGATTTGAATACAATTTATTCTAATTTATCTAGTTGGTGTGATTAGCTAAACCATAATTATTACCTCTGAGTGTGACAACACAGTCAGATTATTTTTAATCAACGAAATTCTAAATATAATAATAATCAGGTCACAATTATATTTTTCTATTCAGCCATCAAAAAGCACTACAAGCAGTTTTTCAGGGAAATGTAATGCAATAATTCAGAGGTGCCTCCCAGTGCATGTAAAGTCACTCTTACTATACTGATGACTAAATAACAATTTGTGCAATGCTGAATAATGACAGTGTTTCCTCTGTTTGTGTGTGCGTGGTGTTGCAGCTGATTCCTTTCCAATGGTATCACTACCTTGCTGTTACGAAGCCAACACCACGGTGATACGGAAAGTCACAGAGTGTTATGAGCAGACGCCGAGATGGGACTGCAGCGGTCACGCCTTCCTGTAAGTTTAAACACTTTCTCTGCGTTGCAACATTCTCAAGCTTCATTTAGGTCTAATTCATTAAAGATGTCATGAAAATATCTGATTGTTTTGTGTCTTTGTCTCTGTGCAGGGTTAAAAACAAGAGGACTAAAACCTTTAAGTGCATCAGTCCAGATGCTCAGTGGCTCAAAGACATGATAGAGATGGTGAGAATCAGATCGGATCAGATCTACCAAAGAGAAACAAAGAAACAAAGTCTGGATTCATGTGTTTTGATATATGAAATTATTGAACGTTATATAAACTTTAAACAGGACTTTTACTTGGATTTCTTCCACGCTACTGTATTTATAATTACTGTAATGGTACCACCATCATTAGGAGTACACCAAAGTACTCTTAAAAGTAGCTCCTTTCGAGATCACTCATACTCACAAAGTATGATGAGTAAGTGTGACCCTTTCATTATAGATCTGCTCAACCTGCTCTTAACTTCCGGATTTTAATTTAAAGTGTTTGAACATAATCACTAATCTAGATGGTGTCAAGTGCAAAGGATGTTTACGGGTGTGAGTCACGTCAACAAGCAGATCAGAGTAAATTACTGAATATTTCCTGTTTCTTTTTGGACTAATTGTTCATTTCCTGTTCTCTCTCCTTCTCCACGCTGCAGGGTAAAGTGAAGTGCCCTCGTGTGACTGAATGGGCATGACCGAAACGAAACATCCCGGCAGAGCAGCCGCTCAGAACATTTCCTGCTGATTCACTATTTATTCATTTTACACAAATTTATATTTAAAAAACAAATCTAAATTATTTTTGTATTTAATTTTTATAAAGTTTTAAACATTTAGTCGAATTATTTTATAAAGTTTTAAACATTTAGTGGAATTATTTTATAAAGTTGTCAGTGACAATAATGGCAGAGTTGTTCTTTTTTGAACCAAACAGAAATTAAATGAATTTAAAATGTGATTGACTCTTGTTTTTCTAAGTGTATGACGTCTGGTTTTGGCTGGCCGTGCATGAACGGGGATGTGCATGAGTGCTGATTCATTGTCACATTTGTATTAAAGTAACATGCAGATTAAAAAAGATACAAAATTGACACTATAATGCAGAATAATGAACAAAAGCAGTAGGAATAACAAAAATAAAAAACACAACTGGGCTCACAAACATCAAAATAGGATACATAACTTGCAGTTGTACAGTCAGATGTTGTATGAACATGTTACTCACAATCATGAACTAACTTGACGACTGATAAATTAATATAAATGATACTATTTGGCCAAAAGTATATGGACATTGAAACATTACACCCATGTGATAGCTGAACATGTCATTCAGACACTGGCAGTATGTTGAATTTAACGTCTAGTTGCACATCCCCATTTCTCTCCACTGTTTCTTTTTTTGCTTAAAGTTAGTAGTATAGTACTGTAGTACTGGCACTGCATGAATGGGGATTTCTGTGCTGAGTATTGGTGATAAAAATGGACACGTGAATGGAATAATGAGTAAACAGCCTGTGAGGGTTATTTTTAGCTGTCTGGACTATCAGTGACCACATCCTCTTTGAATGTATCTGTGTATGTTTGTGTACTTGTACGTATACGCCCGGATTTTCCCTCCCTTACTTTGAATTATCTTAAAACACAAAAGAATAATGCATATATGAATAATGTCAAGTTCACTGGCGTATAGATTATGGTAACAGGAACAGGGCAGATCAAATGATTATTAATTACTCAAGAAGATAATCAGAAGATAAATGGATAATGAAAATAATCGTTAGATGCAAACTGTGAGTGAAACTTTCCAGATAATTTTTATTTATTGCCTGCTTTCAATTGAAGGCTAACCCTGCCCCAACCCCAGACCCATAACTCAGGTAAAAGGTGTTAGTACATTTTATTTAATTATTGGGATTAAAAATAAAATAAATAAAGGCAGATGGTTGGTTCAGTCCTCTCCAGTACATTAATTTAATGTTTCAGTTTAGTCAGATAGAATTGGGTTAATGTGGTTATTTTTTAACTTTATGTAAAAGATGTAAAGATTTGAGGGGATGGGGTTTTTAATACAATGTCAATTATTTATGCATATTAGATGCAATGACAGTTTATGACTGTCTTCAAGTTAGACGATTTGCACAGAATGATGAGGCTCTTTCAGAGAAACAAAAAAATCACCATATCATGCCTTATCATGGTGACTGGACAGATGAAGCAACAAAAAAAGAGGAAGAGGTGTTTTTATCCACACCCACAGAATCACATTCAAAGAAGTAGTTGCTTCAAAGTCATTTTTGTTGCATGAACCATTTTGTAATTCATAAAATGCCCCTAGTGAGAAGATTAATTGTTTCAGAGTAGAAAAGAAAAACAGAATATAACGAATCAACTGAGCAAACGACAAAGAAAATGGAAAAACCATCTCCACCTTAGGCGTCTTCATTTAGCTCTACCTCCTCATCTATATTTTAGGAAATATCACTAAATTATACAGAGCTCAGGTTCTGGCACGACACCGGCTCCACTTCCACTTCAGCATTTCCCGTGGGCCTGAAAACCTCCTCTTCTTCTTCCCGGTGGTCCAAAACGCCTGTGGTACAAAAACACTACCACCCCACTCCCCGGTGCTCTGAGGTCACAGTCACGGCTAACAAACTGAGCTAACATCAGCTAACAGCAGCTACAGTTGGCAGCAGTTTACTTCACTGTCCACCAGGAAACTCTGTAAATCACAGAGAGTTGAGGTGGCGGAGCAGCCGGAGGACATCAGAGGGAAAACCAGAAAACATTTTCTCCATAAAATATGATCCAGTTTCACCAAAATCAGTGAAATAGTTGGTGGTGTGTGACTTAGTGCCGTAAAGCGTTACGTACTTCTCCCCACCCGGAGCCCAAAGTTATTATAATTACATAATTACAAGATATCAATTGTTCATTATTCACTCATAACATTTACTACCTAAGACTTTCATAGATTTTTATTAAGAAAGAAAATGCAGTAAAATTCATCATACAAATCATAAACAACATATTAAATTACATACATTTACCCTTATTACCCTCTGTGTAATAATTCATGACAGACTATGTAGCTTCGTTATTTGGCCAAACACAATTTTGTATGCAGGTTGCACTCAGTGTAAGACAGAAAATACAGGTCAGTTTCCTGCTTTGCTCAGCTGGTAATCCAGCATGCATCAGTGCAAAGCAGAAATACCTGATTGGCTTGTTGTAACATTTCCTGATACATTTTTTTTAACCAAAATTTGTCTGCAGGGTTTCTTTCCTCCACTTGATGGCGACAACATGTCATGATAAACCTCTGATTACAATGACTGCTGTCTGTCCTCTCCACAGACCGGTGATGTGCATGATGTGGATGATCTGTGTGCTGCTTGCTGTCAAATACTTTCACCTGTCTAGAAAACACTAAAGACTTTAGTTTAGAGTTTAGCTTGAAGTGAAAAATGTTTAAAAAATCATAAATCCTCCTTACAGTTGTTACTCCTCTTCCACAATTTCAAAACCCAAAAATAAAAAAATTCAGCAGGTCTTCATTGATTCCAGAAGGGGGGAACCAAGAGTCAAGATGCTCGCACATGCTGTAACTACATCACAAGGCCCTCGACTGACAGGTTTACGACACTCTAGTCAACAGAGCTGAACTAACAAGATACAAATCAAACACTTTTTCCACTCTAAAACAATGCGAGCGACTTGCTTCTTGCTCACAACCAGAGTAAAAATTCAAAATATAAAACTACAGTTACAATCAAGTGCATCCACTTAAATCCAGTCAACCCTTCTGAACATTATGTATGAGTGGCTAAACCAAAAAATGTTCTTTGTTTGATAATAAATGAAACATAAAGGAGCCCCTGAGCTGCTGTAACATATTTTAATGTCAATTTTATACCAAACGTGGAGATACATGACTTTGACTTGATGTTTATCCACTCAGACACAGCTAGAGACTCACTGGGGAACATAGTGAAACATTTAGCAGCTAAAACGTTCGATACTTCCTCAGGAGGTGGAAGAAACAAAAACTCAAAAAAACAACTAAAATAGTGTGAAAGTTGAATTAATATTCAAACACCACTCCAAATGAATGATAAGGTTTTTCAGTAGCTGCTGGATGTGTAAATAATT
The DNA here is from genome assembly GCA_033000465.1 of Sciaenops ocellatus. Taxonomy (NCBI): domain Eukaryota; kingdom Metazoa; phylum Chordata; class Actinopteri; family Sciaenidae; genus Sciaenops; species Sciaenops ocellatus. Next base: position 6,825,087 of record CP136869.1, read on the forward strand.
TGTTTGCATTGTCCCTAAGTAACCAAAAAGCTTAAAGTCCTCATGATGAAGAGTTTTTATCACACGTCACCTACACTCCAGTATCTGGACAAACAATGACAAAAAAAGTCACCTTTGACGTATTTTCGGGAATTTGTCTTTTCCTCTGATTAACAGAGTTTCCTGACAGATAGCTTTAGATAAGTATTTGCTAAAGTAGATAACGTCTGATTAACTGCTGCTCTTGTAATCATTATCCGGGAAAAGTTCCTCCTTATCTAACAGGAGGCAAATAGCACTCTGCTTTTCGTTTCATGGGGACTTTAGATGTTCATAATGCCTACACTACACTCTCTGTGGGCCTCTGTGGACTTTGCTGCAAAACAAACAAACAAGAACATGTGAGATCTATATCTGATTTCCCAAAGTTGCTTAAAGCGTCAGCATCTTGGCTGACATCTGCCCTAGCTGTTGTGGTTTAAGTGTTTTCATGGGGCTTCTCAGTTGTCGCTTATTGGCTTGTCATTACAGAAAGATGCAACAGTAGCAGGTGTGAACATGCTCAGCAACAACAGCTCGACAGCTACTTCACCTCAACCCACCGTGTTATTTCGTGAGAATTTGTTTGCCAAATTGTGTAACCAAGGTCAAAATGGCTTTGTGTTGGTGTCTGATCCTGGAAATAAACCAACCCAAATCAAGGTACAATTACTGGATTAAATCCTATGACATGGACTTCATCAGTGGCTGAATTTATCTCTGTTGACTCACATCCATTTCTATGACAACCAAGCAAACTCCATCTGCTGATTAAGACCACATGATATGTTTGGGAGTTATGAGAAAAGCTTGAGTTGGGATTGCTTTGTCGAATTAGTCTCTTATAACCAGAATCTTAGACAGATAGACAGAGGTGATTATCCAGCAGCCCTGCAACGATGTGAAACATGCTGATGTCTACACTGTTATTTTCTCTGCAGGAAACATATCTACCGCTCTACTGACCACTTCCAGTATCTGTTTGAATAGTTTTATCTGCCAGACAGTTTGTCTTGGTTGTTATAGTGATTTGCTGACAGGTTATAGCGAAAAATTTACCATCATTTCACCACATTCTGAGGTATGATGGGCATGACACAGCATCTGGTCAGCTCTGGTGAATAATCATTCCTTTCGTGCAGAAAGCATTAGTAATTCAGTGAATGCTGATCTCAATGTCAACCTCTGTGAACCGGAGGTATGATCAGTGTAGCACATGACCCATCTTTCCGAAGGATGTCATCCTTCCGAAACATTGTCTTATTTGGCATAATAACTTCCCCTTTTATGCATTTTTGTACAACTCAAAGCAGATATTGGTGAAGGGGTAGGAAGTAATCGAGTGGTTTCAAGGAAATATTGCTCTTCCTGATATGTAGCCACAGATTTTCCATTGTAAAATGACATTTCTTTTTTGGTTGTCTGACTATGACTATTAATCTATGAAATACTTAATAAAATTAATTGGTTCAAGGTTTAATGAAATACTCGCACGAAATTGGAGGTCTCATTTTAAGATTGATATGATGGCTTATTTTATATCAAAAAATACATGCAGATATACTTTAAACTTTGGTTTAGAAACCTCAGTGTCTGGAGCAAGACTCCAAAAACTCTGCTCTATGGATAAAAGAACAAAATATACTTATCATAAGATGAAACTCATTATAACAACTCTTATATTCATTATCTATTTCATTCTTTCAGTCACTACCCAGAGTTCATATATAGGATATATAAAGGATAAATAAAGGCATTCCTGAAGAGCAGAGTTTATGCGTTCGTGATCTTGGAGTTGCTGATGATTCATTTTATTTTCTGTTTCACAACAATGTCTGAATGTCTGAGTGTGATATGCTGTTTTGGCTCTTTTAATGAGGAGATTCTTTTGTCTTGTAGAAAATACATGGCATTTAAAACACAGAACTCTGTATCCAATCACATCAATCAATCAATCAATCAATCAATCAATGCTTCAACCATTCCACCCTCAGCTTCGGACCCTCTCAGTGCAAGCTGGAAATCATATAGAGACAAACAGAACTACATCATCAGCAAAAATGCAATCCTGAGGTCACACAAACTGGACACTCCACACCTCGTCTGTCCATGAAAACTCTAAACAGTATCAGTGACAAAGCACCACCTCGGTGGACTTTAGCATCGAACAGTCAAATCTGATTTGACTGGCAAAAAATCTCCACTTCAACCTCAGTTAGTTCTGTGGTTTGTGGTCATTGTGACACTTGGTTTCAGTGTTTATAGCTTACCATGCTGTTCCTTCTGCATGCAACTAAAAAACAGTTGAGGTTTCCTCAACTGATGGCTTGAATCATTGATTTCAGTACTACTACTGAGCTCTCTGATTATACAGAAAACAAATGACTCTCCCAGCACCGATCTGAGTATCAGTGACAGCCATAGATAACTACAGGCTGTAGCTTCTGTGGGTTAATCTAATCCATCCCTGGTGCCATGTCTTGCAACTGGACTACTTCAGTGATCTTAACCAAAGAGATATGTATGACCTTTTTTGAATCTGATGTTCTGCCTGCTTCATATTAGCCCAGGTCAGGCAGGTCAGGTTCATTTTACTATCTGACAATATCCCCAGTGTAGGATGGAAGTTCTCCAATACAACTTGGGTAAGGCCCTTCCTCTCCACCTACTTCCATGACCTATGTGAAATCCTCCCACACCAAAGCTGCTGTAGTTCTGGCTTCCCAATAACTGACTAATCATAGAAAGGCCTCTTTCTTAACCTTGATGGCTTTCTTAGCTGCTGGTGAGCCTTTGAGCTGTTCCCACGACAAGAACCAATGAGTGCAATGGTGGGTTTGAACAATTTCAATATCCCCAGCCAAGAGTCAGCCAAGAATGCAGGAAAGGTCTTCTGGAGTTAAAAAGTCAATGACCTCTGCCAGATGTTTCCAGTTCAACCTCACTACGTTTTATCGTATCTTTATCTTCATTAAATCAGATAAGTCAGCTGAAAACCAAGTCTCATTTATAACGATCTGGCCAAGAGGAAGGAAGTCGATGCAAGGCATTAAAACACAGATACAGCAGGGTTTACTGGATTTGTTCAGCAGCCTCATCTGACACCTGATCCAGTTCGCAATGCTTTTGTTATGAAAAAAGAAAAATGCATGTCGGACATCCATAACATTGCATTTGGTATCTTGACATGAAAGGCCTAACATAACTTTTTGCATGTGTTAGCATGCACACACAAAGCTCACAAAAAACAGCATTCTTGCATCAACTTAACACCCAGTAAACCACAAGGTATGGAGAGACGTGAGAATGCATGCAACAGGAAAGGAAGTTATGTCTGTTTGTCTGTCTGTCTCTCTGTGTGTGTACTTGTGTATTCACGGTATGTATGTAACATGCTTACTTCCTCTTTCGTCGACATAAACTTACGAGATCAATCGAAACTTTGAAACTAATAAATGCAAATGCTGATGTAGGGTTACACAATGTGAGAAAATCTGCAGTGTGCTAAAAATAAAGGCACATTTAAGAATGACTTCATTGGTAATGTGGCATATTATAACACAAGATATAAATGTATCCCTAAATCCCTGCGGTTAGTATGACATCTTAAAGTGCTACCAGAAAGTTACAAGTGTTCACTGTACACTTATTCAATAAGACAATTGGAAGTGGTTTATGATTTTGCAATGGACGTTAAATGCTGTAAGAGGAAAGACAAGTTTAAAAACTCTGAGAATAAGGTGATACATTAGGGGACACTGCAGTGAAATGTGTCTCAGTGACAATGAAAAGCTTATAGCTTACAGCTTATAAACTAATTCCAAGTCATATTAATTGACCTCTGCATTCCTTCAGCTCCACATGACTTCTTGAAATGATGTCAAAGACAGCCTTCACATTCCTTCCATGCTACTCATGTCAAATAGGTCACCAATTACTGTACATAGACGATAAAGCACAATTAGACAAAGTCATACCTAAAATTGACGTGCATATAATTTCAAAGCACGCTATTTCATGCAATGCAACTCCTCCTCTGTTATCAGCTGTCTGCTTACACAATATGAACATTTCTGAGATAAATTTGTCAGATTGAGAAATAAAGCTTGGGCTTTTCTTCCCAAAGTGTTCTTTCTTTTCTAAGTGGGAAATTTTCTGCAAGTAAGACACAATCCATTCTGCATGTAAAGCCCTGTGAAAAAACACCCCATGTGTTGCAACTGAGAATGAGAAGTGGGGCAAAAGGAAAGCAAGGAAGGAAGTTTGGTTTATTTTAATCTTAAACTAAGTGGCATGACAGTTAGTGGGTAATCTAATCTGAAAGTTGCTTGTCTCAGCTCATTATTTCCCCGCAACCTGTTTGCTTTATTTGCATTAAACTGTTCAAGATACTGTGCATACCTGGAGGGAAAATGACATCTTATGGTTGGTACTGAAAATGTAAAAAGCAAGCATGCGTTCAGAGAAAATCTGATATTGAAATGCGTATCCTCAAACTAACATCTAACGTCTCCTTCATGGTTTCACGTTGGCCTCTCTTCCTCCTTCAAACTGTACGCAATCATATGATTCTTTGGAAGAATAAAAACGATGTTTCCACATAGGCTATTAATGTTTTTCATGCTGACATGCTGACGTGTGAAAGCATGTATAGACATTAGTTTACCACAGTGGTATCACCTTCAGTAAATGCAACGCCACCCACCTCGTCACCCCCACCGGCACTTATTTCTCAGAAAATGTCGTCACCAAGGTCACATGTGGTCCTAACACCTTCAGCTGAGATATTGAAAGTATAGTTGAAATGCTTTGCGCAGTTGACTGTGTATTAATCACTGACAACACACCCAAAAAGAATGTGTAGTCAGCAGATCTTGGCGCCATAGTGGCTGCGCATACTGATTATGCAGTTCCCCTTCAAATACACCAAATGCAACGGAACATTAAAGCACCTTTAAGTGTATTAGTGAGCTGTGTTTAAAGAAGTTAAAACATCAGCATGTCTTTTAGTATGGCTTTTAGAGTCTAGACTCTTACCCCCAAAATCCACCAGGCCCGTCCGCGGTGTGTTGCGTGAGCGTCACGTATTTGGTCCGTTCTCCTCACGGCGTCAACACACACCGGGAGCGTTTAAAAAGCGGCGCATTTAAAAAGCGGCGCGTCTTGCGAGCGTCACAGTGTTTACTTGCTGATTTGATCGAAGCTTTCGAAACAAGCTGTAGAAGTACACAGGCTATAGCATAAAAGGTATGAAACAACAATAAACACACAGTTAAGTTAAATCACACAAAAAACACAAAAGACATTTAACTACGAAGCCAGAGCAAATATCGACAAAAACGTGTCTGTGTACTCACTGTTTAAAGTTACGTTGTGAAGTAATGTTGATCTAGCGACAGGAAATAAGGCCCGGAGTCTGCTCATGGTGTTTTATTTTGAAAAACGACCGGATTCGCTCTGCAATTTCTGTCTGACTTCCTGTCAGAATGATCAGCTCTCTGTCCAGCTCGATGCGTGTGACTCGCGTCGAGCGTCAAAAATAGAACAGACGCGTAATGCCCGCGTGGCCGAGCGTCGAGACGCGTCCAGGACACGTCTGAAACGGAGCACTACAGAGCCGATGGAGGTTGATACATTGACTTTAATGGCTGCGTATTACTCGCGATGACGCGGATGGACCCGGTGGATTTTGGGGGTTAGTCTAGGGTTGTAGCAATATATCGGTTTCATGAAGGTGAAGTACGTCGTGCTTTATGACACAAAGTCACACCCCACCAACTATTTCACTGATTTTGGTAAAACTGGATCATATTTGAGCTCTCTAATTCCTCTGGCTGCTCCGCCTCAACTCTCTGTGATTTCCAGAGTTTCCACAGTAAAGTAAACTGCTGCCAACTGTAGCTGCTGTTAGGTAATGTTAGCTCAGTTTGTTAGCCGGGCTGCACGCACTGTGACCTTAGAGCACCAGGGGAGTGTTAGTGTTTGTACCACAGGCGTTTGGGACCACCAGGAAGAAGAAGAAGTAGAAGAGAAGGTTTTCAGGCACCAGGTGCAGTCAGATAGGGAGCGGCGCTGGTGTCGTGCCAGAACCAGAGCTGAGCAAGTGGGCAATGTACTGTAACTGGGCTCAGCAGCCTCTATGCACATGAATGAATGAAAGAGAAGGCCAAAGAGGACGTTGACGGAGGAAGCTAAGAAGAGAAAACGAGAGTGACCAAGCAAAAAGCCAACAAACAAGAACATATCTGGGACTGATTTTTAGTCAGTCTTTGTGAAATAAAAGATTGCCATGTTTTTGTTCTAGCAAAAAATCTGATACCGTTGCAACCCTACTCTTAAGTTTTGTTTTCACATAAAACAGCTTGGCCAAAGATGCTTTTACGTTTACATTTTACGAGAACACAATAAACTGAAAGTCTGCTCAGAGTGGAAGGTTCTGCTTTTACTCTGATGCAGTTCTCAGTCATTTCCTGTCTTCTTTTTATTCCTATTGAGTAAGCTGTGCGTTTCCTTGTTCTTGATGTCAGAGTTTTGGGTTCTCACATGTGGGTACTGGTTTTATTTTCAGAGGTGTGCAAGAAGATCTGGATGTTTGCATTCGCTGCTCTGCTGTCACAGTTTTACAGATGTCATTTAAAAAGCTGCATGTTTAAACAAAATCACAGCACGTGTGTATTTTCTTGTTCTGTTTTGCTGTTTTAGCTTTAATCCCATTTTACTTGCACTACATAACAAAACCAGCCGAGAAATGACTAAATTCATGACCTGCAATTACTGCAAATTAACTTTTGGCTGTAAAATTATATACTGTAAGTATTTATACTCTAGTCTTATTTCTGTTCATGAGGTTTTTCCCTTTCTACCACAGACTCCTACTTACAGAGGCATCATATGTGCCAATCTCGAGACCTCAAAAATAGAGAGGATTTTAACACCTGAGTGTGGTGAGGAGGGTGGGTGGTGCTAGGCAAGACAGATCTGAGTTTCTTTTCTGTATTGTGGTGGCTTTAAAAGAGTGAAAATAACAAAGCAATAATTACACTTTAATGTTAAGTCTGTGTAAAGGTAATACTGAGATTTCTTTCACATACATACATTAAATATTTGTAAAATAGTTGCTTGAAACACGTGAAAAGACTTTGAACGATATGTTACTGAAATGTGGAGTTAGAGGTTCAAACAGTTTTTTCACCAGTTTTCAGTCCAGGATTTTGTGGGCGGTCCTTAAAGGGTGGCTCGATGACACGCTGAGGACACCCTGAGCAGAGAGATAGAGATGAATTCATCTTAGCTCAGAGTGTTTCAAAGTTAGTCATGTCATTTTCTGAACTCATCTGACACGTTTCAGTCACAAAGGGTAAACACATTACCTTGTTTGGAGACTAATGGCCAACTGGAAAATGCCTTAAACTGTAGATACATTGAGCATTTATGGACGTAGAGTTGTGTCACTGTTGTGGGTATATAAACAAGCAAGAGAGGACATCTTCTTCATAACTGAGGCAGCATCATGTCATGACAAGCATACTGATTAATCCTCCATTCTCCTTGATTAAGCTTCAATATAACTTCCAGCAGAAGACATCTCTCGGCTCATGAGCACTTCTCTGTTCATTGACTGAATAAAATTCTCCACAAACAAAGGAGACATAGTGAAAGACAGGGCTGTACAGTATCCTGTTGAAGGTCAGAGGACTATGTTGTGACATGTCTATGTGTCACTGGGCTGGAGCAATTACCACCTGCACACTGTAGTAAGTCCTGCCCAAAACGATTGCCAAAGTCTCCATGACATTAATGTCACAATTTCACAACTGTTTAGATCAAAGATTAAGAAGCTCAAAGAAGCTTCATTGTCTTGAAATGATGCAGATCTACACTAAGCATTGATCAGTTTGCATTAAGTTTTCGGATTGGCTCATACTTTTTGAAAAACATGTTAATACTTTCTAACATGAGGATGTCCAGTGAGGGATTCCTAACACCCCAATAGTCAAATAATCAGGAAAAACCATAACTTAATTTTCCAAACGAAACCCTGTGATGAAAGTGTTTCCTCTTGGTCAGTGTTGGTCACTTCGCGGAAATCCCCGTCATTCAGCGGGCCTTTCATTCAGACAAGCGAGGGGAGGGTGAAGCAAACATGTAGGGAAGATCACAAACCGGAGGTATCACTTCTGTTTTTTGAGGCCTTAAGTATCCGATCTCTCCAGACGTCTGACAGTTCATCGAGCTCTCTGGAGAGAAAGAGACGAGAAAGACCAACCAAGAGGTTATTTTATCCAGTATTTATCTATTTAATCATCATCCTCCTTTGAAAATGGTTAACTGTGGAACCCTGTTGAAGAGCGCACTGGTCGCCATCGTCCTGGTGGTTGTGGTTGAGTCTGGTAAGATTAAGCTTTAGATAATTAAATTACAGTTTATAGATGAGATTTAAAATGTTTACATTTTTTAAAACTCTTGTCTGTTTCTTGTATCTTTTTGTCTTAGATGAGAAGCTGGCAAAATGCTGTGAGACAGTCAGCACCCACGAGATAACCGAACCAATCACAGGATACATGATCCAGAAACGTAACGCTCACTGTGTCCGAGCTGTCATGTAAGTAAGATAAGCAATGCTTGATGTTCATAATTTGGCACCTTTAAGTCTATACCAAGTCAGACCAGCTTGTATTTTTAAGAGACAGAGTCTGGAAAGTACTAATGTTGCATTTTTTTTTTGTCATTCCTGCAGCTTTCAGACAAAAACAGGTCTTTACTGCAGTCAGCTGGGGGCTCCATGGGTCCGCGCCAAGATTGCTGCATTTGAGTAAGTTTAACAGTTTAGTTGCTCAAATGCTCATTTGGTCTTTTCTCATTTATTTCAAGCTCTTATAAATTTTTGTCTTTTATTATCTTTCCTCACAGGAAGGCGAAACCTCGGGTCGCTCGTTTGTCTGTGGTTCCCTCGTCTCCCGTCTCCCTCCTCTCCATCATCACATCTACTGCCTCTCCTCCTTCTTCCTCCAATTGAGGAGTAGGCCTGTGGCTTCTCCACCTCCGGCCAATGAGAAGAAGAAGAAGTACAAACCAAAGCTCGAAATAGCACTTAGTATTTAGTTTCTTTCAATGCCTTTATGGTGAAGTTATTTATTAGTTTAAGTTAATTGACCAGTGCAGATGGAAGTATACATGTATTTATTACCAAGTGTATTTATGAATGTTTACAAGTTACTGTGTACAACTTTATGAACAAAGTTTTTATTCTATGCATCTTAAAGTCAACTGGAAATTGTTTTGAGATATTTATTTGTTTGAACTCAAGAAGTTGTGCAACTATGAAAACATTGGTTGGAAATAAATGCAAGACAAGAAATAACTGTCTATTTGCTGTGTTCTGTCCATGATACATATGGTAAAGAAATCAGGTAGCAGAACATTTCACTTGTTGTCCCGCAAACTCTGTACTTACTTGTTGGAGACACCATGCTTACAGTAAGCGAAACACACATCAGTAGAGTCTTGATTAGAGGCTGTAGCACACATTGAACACATCATACAGACAAAAGAAGTACTCAAGGTACAGTAGTTCAGATCTTTGGAAGTTTTCATCCACAAAATTTAACTGAATATCCAAAAATACGTAATATATAAGGAAAATGGGAATTAATACACGTTTTCATCTGATGCTACTATGTGAATCATGAGTTGGTTCATCGACACATGAAGTTGGTGGCACCAATTTAACAACTGTAGGACGTGAGGGAGTTTTCTATTCTTGCATGCCACATATGGGGGTTACACGCATAACGCAAGCATATGTCTTGAGTTACTGTAGGGATAGGGTTAAATCTTAGATTGTTATGGGGACACTGACTTCTCTTTGAGATACAGAGCAGCTGTAGGCGCCATTTTGATTATTACTATGGTAACCGAGGCCAGGGGATAGGGCTGCCTCGACACAACAGATAGGTACATAAGGGAGAAGCCTCCACAGAGTCAGATGACAACATCGGACCACAAAGGGTAAACATATTACCTTGTTTGGAGACTAATGGCCAACTGGAAAATGCCTTAAACTGTAGATACATTGAGCATTTATGGACGTAGAGTAGTTGTGTCACTGTTGTGGGCATATAAACAAGCAAGAGAGGACATCTTCTTCATAACTGAGGCAACATCATGCCATGACAAGTGTATTGGTAGAGCTTCCAGTCTCTTTGATCAAGCTTCAATAAACCTTCCAGCAGAAGACATATTCGACTCATATGCACTCTCTGTTCACTGACTGAATAAAATTCTCCACAAACAAAGGAGACACAGTGAAAGACGGGGCTGTACAGTATCCTGTTGAAGGTCAGAGGACTAGTGATGTGTCGGTCGTGAACGAAACGGTTCAAAGAGCCGGGTCTTTTAAGTGACCCATTTAAAAAAATGTTAAAAACACAAAGGCAGAATGCAGAATTTTGCAAAGCCAAGCTGTCGGATCGAGCAGGGTCCACAAACAACCTTCACAGACACATGAGAACTGTGCATCCAACAGTTAATAGCTGTCCTTTTTTTAATTTCTAGGTTTTTTTTTTAATAGTTTTTATAGGTGTTTCTATCTGCTTTGTGTAGCAGAGTGGTTCCTACAAGCACGTTAGTGCATTCTTTGGGCACTTTCAGAGAATTACAAGGGTCTGTAAATGCATTGAAAACAATTGCTACAGCAATTTATTGATATTAGAAAATGTAATTTTTACTTTTGAATGCTTCAGTACTAAGGATGTATTGAATATATACATGATATATGTGTACACATACAAATCATAAGTCAAATCAGCGCTAAATTTGGCTGAATTATGAAAGGTATAAGTGGTAACATGAAGAGCAGTTTTGGAGCCGAAAGAGCCGGCTCTTCTTGGTGAGCTGAGCCAAATGATCTGACTCACTAAAGAGAACTGAATTTCCCATCACTACAGAGGACTATGTTGTCACATGTCTATGTGTCACTGGGCTGGAGCAATTACCCCCTGCACACTGTAGTAAGTCCTGCCCAAAACGATTGCCAAAGTCTCCATGACATTAATGTCACAATTTCACAACTGTTTAGATCAAAGATTAAGAAGCTCAAAGAAGCTTCATTGTCTTGAAATGATGCAGATCTACACTAAACATTGATCAGTTTGCATTAAGTTTTCTGACTGGCACATAATACTTAATACTTAATAAATGTACTGATACAAGACATCATGGCATGAGGATGTCCTTCGGCCTGTGAGGGATTCCTAACACCCCAATAGTCAAATAATCAGGAAAAACCGCAACTTAATTTTCCAAACGAAACCCTGTGATGAAAGTGTTTCCTCTTGGTCAGTGTTGGTCACTTCGCGGAAATCCCCGTCATTCAGCGGGCCTTTCATTCAGACGAAGCGAGGGGAGGGCAAAATGAAAATGTAGGGAAGATCACAAACCGGAGGTATCACTTCTGTTTTTTGAAGCCTTAAGTATGCAATCTCTCCAGACGTCTGTCAGTTCATCGAGCTCTCTGGAGAGAAAGAGACGAGAAAGACCAACCAAGAGGTTATTTTATCCAGTATTTATCTATTTAATCATCATCCTCCTTTGAAAATGGTTAACTGTGGAACCCTGTTGAAGAGCGCACTGGTCGCCATCGTCCTGGTGGTTGTGGTTGAGTCTGGTAAGATTAAGCTTTAGATAATTAAATTACAGTTTATAGATGAGATTTAAAATGTTTACATTTTTTAAAACTCTTGTCTGTTTCTTGTATCTTTTTGTCTTAGATGAGAAGCTGGCAAAATGCTGTGAGACAGTCAGCAAACACGAGATAACCGAACCAATCACAGGATACATGATCCAGAAACCTAATGCTCAATGTGTCCTAGCTGTCATGTAAGTAAGATAAGCAATGCTTGATGTTCATAATTTGGCACCTCTAAGTCTATACCAAGTCAGACCAGCTTGTATTTTTAAGAGACAGAGTCTGGAAAGTACTAATGTTGCATTTTTTTTTGTCATTCCTGCAGCTTTCAGACAGAAACAGGTCTTTACTGCAGTCAGCTGAAGGCTCCATGGGTCCACGCCAAGATTGCTGCATTTGAGTAAGTTTAACAGTTTAGTTGCTCAAATGCTCATTTGGTCTTTTCTCATTTATTTCAAACTCTTATAATTTTTTGTCTTTTATTATCTTTCCTCACAGGAAGGCGAAACCTCGGGTCGCTCGTTCGTCTGTGGTTCCCACGTCTCCCGTCTCCCTCCTCTCCATAATCACATCTACTGCCTCTCCTCCTTCTTCCTCCACTCCTGCTCCCTCCTTCTCCGCCACATCCGAGATGCCAACTGATGAAACTTTTTCAGGAAGTCACGAGTAGGCCTGTGGCTTCTCCACCTCCGGCCAATGAGAAGAAGAAGAAGAAGAAGTACAAACCAAAGCTCGAAATAGCACTTAGTATTTAGTTTCTTTCAATGCCTTTATGGTGAAGTTATTTATTAGTTTAAGTTAATTGACCAGTTCAGACAGAAGTATACATGTATTTATTACCAAGTGTATTTATGAATGTTTACAAGTTACTGTGTACAACTTTATGAACAAAGTTTTTATTCTATGCATCTTAAAGTCAACTGGAAATTGATATTTATTTGTTTGAATTCAAGAAGTTGTGCAACTATGAAAACATTGGTTGGAAATAAAAGACATGAACCTGCATCCAGTGTTGATCTGCTTGACTGTTTATATATATATATATATATATATATATATATATATATATATATATATATATATATATATATGACTTCTTTCTGATACAAAAACAAGATTCATATCAGGATCAAACATGAAACATGCCATGTGGCAACTGTGGTTAGTGGTTGGAACATTAAATCAAACACATTGACGGAAAGTTTACAACTTTATCTTCACACATACAAATGCAAAGGTGTCACACAGTTTTGTCTTTCATTTTCCATTTTGGTTTTCCTCCTCAGAAAATATTCGGGTTCAAATGAGAAGTCAAATCAATAAACAAACCTCTGACTCTCTGTGAGCACTTATTTTACCTCAGAACAGTCAATAACAAAGTTGAGGTGTTGTCATTGACAAGTCTATCTGTGTCTGTTGTCAATTTTAATACAAGTTCAAGTTCTTCGCTGTCATATGTACAAATACAATGAAGATTAGATCTCCCTTCAACAGTACTAGTGAGTGGGATGAACTCTAATTAGTATCCAGAATATCAGAATGTAAAATAAAATACAATACTGTGGTAGCCGGGTGAGTAATAGTAAAATATATGAACTGTACTGTTAACAGGTTGGTGATAGGTATGCAAATAAATATATATATCATGATAAATAAATATATACTCATGTATAAACTGATTGTAAACAGTAGGTAACCCAGTCAGTAAGCAAGTAAAGCCAGTGCAGTAGAATATGTATGTGCAGTATTAGTAAGTGTACTATATGGCAGTAATATGAAGTACTTAACTTTGGTCAACCACCGTAAAATTGTTTACTGTTGCTGCAGTTTACTAAGAACGCAAATGAGTATTTTTTTTCCTACTCAATTAACAAACAGCTCTATCCCAGAAACAGAAAGAAATTACAAAAAACAAACATTCGATTCAAACGTCAGAAAGAAAACCCAAACCGCATTAAAACTGTTGTAAATATGTATTTTCTTTTCACCGCAACCCAGTCAGTCCTCCCTGCCGACTCTTCGTTGAACTACCACCCAGAAAACAGTCTTCTTCTCCAGCAGTTAGAGCTGGTTAAATCCCACATTATTACAGCAAAAAACAGTACTGTAAGCAATGTCTTTGGCACCTTATATGAAAAATAATTAATCAAATCTAAGTGGAAAAGTCAGTCTTCCATGCCCACAGTGAACTTCCTCCCACAAAAAACAGCCTCCATCTCCGGCAGTGAGAGCTGGGTAAGTCCCTGTTTGAATGAAATTTTGAGCAACCCACATTGTTACAACGAACAGCATTACTGTAGGTAATATCTTTGTCAACTTATATGAAGAAGCTCTTGAAATTTCAGTGGAAAAATTGGCACGGCTTGGTTCTCCCTGCCGACTCTTCGGTGAACTTCCCCCCCCGAAAAACAGCCTCCGTCTCCGGCAGTGAGAGCTGGTTAAGTCCTGCTGTTTACTGATGGTGATTATGTGATGCGAGCAAAACACTTGAACGCACAATGTCTCTTTCCACTATGCACGGTGGGGTCTAGAAAGTAAAGTCACGTCCATGTTTTAATATGATGAGTAAAGTCACATGGTGGCGAGTTTGTGAGGGGTGGCCACGTAGGGAGTACAGGAGAGGACTGAGGGGAACCGGTGATCCCAGATCTCTGAGCTTAAATATAATATACATAATACACATAATATAATAGATAAAAGTCATTGTGGCATGAGCATGACCTCTGGCCTGTGAGGGATTCCTAACACCCCCGCAATAAAATGATCAGTGAAAACCGCGACTAATTTTCCAAAGGAAACTCTGATGAAAGTGTTTCCTTTTGGTACGTTGGTCACTCTTTGGAAAATCCCGTAATCATTAATTCAGTGAAGAGAAGGTAGGGCGAAATGAAAATGAAGAACAATGACTAATCGCTTCTGCTTTTTGAAGCCTTAAGTATCCGATGTGTCCAGACGTCTGTCAGTTCACCGAGCTCTCTGGAGAGGAAGGGACCAACAGAGATTATACTATTCAATATTTTTCTATTTAAGCTCATATTTATCACCCTCTTTTGAAAATGGTTAACTGTGGAACCCTGCTGAAGAGCGCGCTGGTCGCCCTCGTCCTGGTGGTTGTGGTTGAGTCTGGACCAATAGGTAAGATTTACAAGATCATACAGATTTCTTGTCCTCCTTTGAGGCTAAAATTATTATTCCATTTCGTTTAATGAACTCTAACTCTTAACTCTCAATGCATTTTTAGATGAGAAGCTGACAAACTGCTGTAAGACAGTCAGCAAATGGAAGCCGACCGAACCCATCATAGGATACACGGTCCAGATACCTCACGCTCCATGTGTCAGAGCTGTCATGTAAGTAAGAATGAGCAATGTTTGATGGTCATAATCTGTCAGCTCTAAAACAGAAATACAGTCCAGAAGTGTTAAAGATTAAAAGATGCTCCTGATTTTAATACATTTATAACTTTGCTTATTGTTTGTAAACTGACATAAACACTCTGTACCTGAAGTCTTATATCTGATGGTGCAAACTTGGGCAAAGTCAGCCTCTGCCAACGTTTTGCTTTAATTTTTTTCTCTTCCAAATGTTAAATGCTTTTGAATCAGGCTCATTATACAGACCTAATAATACTATACCAAGTCAGGTCAGCTTGTATTGTTAAGAGAAAGAGTCTGGAAAGTACTAATGATGCATTTGTTTGTTGTTCCTGCAGCTTTAAGACCGAAAAACGTGATTACTGCACTTATGTGAGGGCTCCCTGGGTTAGCAGCATGATTAAGGAATTGTAAGTAAATTTAACATTTGATTTGCTCAAAGGCTCATTTGGTCTTTTCTCATTTATTTCAAAACTCTAAATAATAAATTTTTGTCTTTTATTATCTTTCTCACAGGAACTCGAAAGCTCAGATCGCTTCTCCGTCTGCGGCTCCCACGTCTCCAGTCTCCCTCCTCTCCATCATCACATCCACTGCCTCTCCTCCTTCACCCTCCACCCCTCTTTCCTCTGCTGATGAAGCTTTCTCAGGAAGTCACGAGTAGGCCTGTGGCTTCTCCACCTCTGGCCAATGAAAAGAAGAAGAAGTACAAACTAATGCTTGGAATAGCACTTGAAGAAGATAATTTAGTTACTTTATGCTGAATATTTAGTTTCTTTCAACGTCTTTATGACGATATTATTTATTAGTTTAATTTAATTGACCAGTTCAGACAGAAGTATACATGTATTTATTACCAAGTCTATTTATGAATATTTACAAGTTACTGTGTACAACTTTATGAACAAAGTTTTTATTCTATGCATCTTAAAGTCAACTGGAAATTGTTTTGAGATATTTATTTGTTTGAACTCAAGAAGTTGTGCAACTATGAAAACATTGGTTGGAAATAAATGCTAGACGTGAACCTGCATCCAGTGTTGATCTGTTTGACTGTTTATTTTCATCTTATACGACTCGCCATGTGGCAGTTGTGGGTGGTGGTTGGAATGGTGGTCTTTTTGAGCAGGTATGAATACTTTTAAAGTTGCAACAAGCAAGAATTTAAGAGTTATAAACATTCAAGGACAGGACATGAAGAAAAAAACAGTTCTGACATGACATGTCATTGTGTCTCAGAGACCAACTATGTTTGGCCTGTCAAAAAAGAAAAAATGTCTTCTTATATCCACCAATAACACTCCAGGGTTGGCATTTTCAAATTTCCAAGTATTTCAATGAATTGAGCTTAACTTGAAGAAACGAAGAGCAGCATCTGATGACGTCTTTCCAAAATGATCTACCCTTTCATGCGAACTTCATACCAGAGAAGGGCATTCGTGCTCTATTTTGTCACATGTCAAACAAAAGAAGAACAGGAAGAGGACATTTCGTCATTTTCCTGTTGCTTTCAAGTTCCAGTGTGGGTGATAAACTTTTCAGAACCTTGTTTGACACTCCAAAAAAAAAAAAAAAAAGTTTCCAGGTTTATGTACAGTAGTGTTGACAAAGCATGGGACCCCCTACATGGCAGTAGAAGTGATTTAAAGAATCACAAGATGTCGAGATGTTTAGCTTGACACAGCTTTAATTAGTGACGTTATTAAGGTTTTTTAGAATAGTTGAAAATGAACACACCAAACAGTGTCCTATAAAAATGCTGAAATTACTCACTGCTATCATAATTTTTAAATTCGGACGATGACTCCACTTGCTTGGAATGATTACTCACCGGTGACTATGACATATATTCATCCCTGAAGACTGTGGAGTGTGTATTTATGGGTTTTTGACTAAATATAGTAAACGACTAAGACACTTTTCACTGCCTCCTCACCACTCCTCTGCTGTGGGATAGTTTGACTCTTCTCTCTGCATTCAGTATTTTCTCTGACAGAGATCACTACAAGATCACAAACGCACCCTTTAATGGACTACATTTCTCCGTATGCTGCGTAAATGTCACTGTATATTACATACATGTTGAAGCTTGGAGGATCATGTTGTGACATGTCCGTGTGTCACTGGGCTGAGAACATAACGGCCACGCACTGTAATACAATGATTACCGAATAAGTCATGATATAAATATCACAGCAGTGACTTCCTCATAATGAGAATAGTTTCACAAAGCTTTTTTTGTCTTGAAATGAGACAGATTTACACTGAACAGTGACGAGTTTGTGCTACTTTTTCTGACTGATTCATATTTTTTCACATTAAAACTTTAATGAACACGCTGATATTCAACCGGTTATGACATTCTGCTCGAGGTTTCTGCCTCTTAAAGGAAGTTTTATTATGATTTATCATGTATTTCTTTATTTTGTTTATTTAATTTGATTTTTTATCCTGCCTGCATTGTTTCCTCACTGTCGTAGACATGTTTGTCTATCTATTTATACATTTTAATCCATCCATCTATTTTCTGTAACTGCTTATTCTTGTCAGTCCCAGCTGACATTGGGCAAGAGCTGAGGTACACCCTGGACAAGCCATTATTATTATAATTTAATTTAACTGTATAGTACACCTCTTTTGCTGCTGTGGCGAGTGAATTTCCCCGCTGTGGGATAAATAAAGTATAATTAGAATCTAATCTTAATTTAATTTGCCTCTGGTGTTTCCTCACTGCCGTAGACATCATGTTTTGTTTATCCATTTATAGATTTAATGTGTTAATTTTTAACCCCTATCATTATTTTATTTTATTTTATATATTAACCTGTCTCTGGTGTTTCCTCACTGTTGTAGATATCATGTTTTGTTTTTCATTCACTTTGTTGTATTTTAATTAAATTAAATTAAATTTTTATCCTGCCTCTGGCATTTCCTCACTGCAACATGATAAGATATCATTTATTTTTTTTAAAGATATTTTTTTGGCCTTTTTTTTAGCTTTATTTGACAGAGACAGCTTGAAGAGTGACAGGAAATGTGGGGAGAGAGAGAGAGAGAGACGGGGAATGACATGCACAGGTCGGATTCGAACCCTGGGACGCCGCGGCTAGGACTGAGCCTTTGTACGTGGGGCAGATGCTCTGCCGACTGAGCTGAACGACACCCGTTACATTTTATTTGTATGAAAAATGCTCTGCAAATCCTTGCCACTGTTCACTCACTTCAGTGCTCACTCAACTGTTGGATCTCTGTCAATAATTTTATGAAGAGTACGATCTAGACCTGCTCATATAGGGAAAGTGTCTTGAGACAACTTCTGTCATGAACTGGCGCCATATGAATAAAACTGATCATTTAAAAAATTCAATAAACGATGTTGAGGCATGAGAATGTGCCACAACATGTGGAGCCTGTGAGGTATTCGGAACGATCAATCAGGCAAAAGCATGACATAATATTTTCCAAAGGAAACTCTGTGATGAAAGTGTTTCCTGTTGGTAAGCCGCTGGTCACCTCATGGAAATCCCCGTAAATCAGCAGGTCATTCATTTAAATATTAAGATAGGAAGGAAGATGACTAACCAGAGGGACTACTTCTGCTTTTTGAGGCCTTAAGTATCCGATGTGTCCAGACGTTTGTCAGTTCACCGAGCTCTCTGGAGAGGAAGGGACCAACAGAGATTATACTATTCAATATTTTTCTATTTAAGCTCATATTTATCACCCTCTTTTGAAAATGGTTAACTGTGGAACCCTGCTGAAGAGCGCGCTGGTCGCCCTCGTCCTGGTGGTTGTGGTTGAGTCAGGTAAGAATCACCTAAAACGAGGTACAAGATCATACAGATTTCTTGTCCTCCTTGTGAGATTAAAATTATTGTTCCATTTCGTTTAATGAACTCTAACTCTTAACTCTCAATGCATTTTTAGATGAGAAGCTGACAAACTGCTGTAAGACAGTCAGCAAATGGAAGCCGACCGAACCCATCATAGGATACACGGTCCAGATACCTCACGCTCCATGTGTCAGAGCTGTCATGTAAGTAAGAATGAGCAATGTTTGATGGTCATAATCTGTCAGCTCTAAAACAGAAATACAGTCCAGAAGTGTTAAAGATTAAAAGATGCTCCTGATTTTAATGAATTTATAACTTTGCTTATTGTTTGTAAACTGACATAAACACTCTGTACCTGAAGTCTTATATCTGATGGTGCAAACTTGGGCAAATTCAGCCTCTGCCAACGTTTTGCTTTAATTTTTTTCTTTTCCAAATGTTAAATGCTTTTGAATCAGGCTCTTTATACAAACCTAATAATACTTTACCAAGTCAGGTCAGCTTGTATTGTTAAGAGAAAGAGTCTGGAAAGTACTAATGATGCATTTGTTTGTTGTTCCTGCAGCTTTCAGACAGAAAAACGTGATTACTGCACTTATGTGAGGGCTCCCTGGGTTAGCAGCATGATTAAGGAATTGTAAGTAAATTTAACATTTGATTTGCTCAAAGGCTCATTTGGTCTTTTCTCATTTATTTCAAACTCTAAATAATAAATTTTTGTCCTTTATTATCTTTCTCACAGGAACGCGAAAGCTCAGATTGCTTCTCCGTCTGCAGCTCCCACGTCTCCAGTCTCCCTCCTCTCCATCATCACATCCACTGCCTCTCCTCCTTCACCCTCCACTCCTGCTCCCTCCTCCTCCTCCTCTTCCTCCTCCTCTCTTCCCCCCTTCTCCTCCACATCCGAGATGCCTCAGGAGTAGGTCTGCATCTTCTCCACCTCCGGCCAATGAAAGCATCGACGAGACGTTAACACTGAAGCAGACTGTTTGAAATAGCACTTAACATAATTGTGTATAACTTATATGTGGAGTATTTAGTTTCTTATCTCAAATTATTGAGAGAGTAATTTATAGTGAAGTTATTTATTAGTTTAATTTAATTGACCAGTGCTGATAGAAGTATTCATGTATTTATTAGTGAGTGTATTTATGAATATTTAAAGGTTACTGTGCATAACTTTGTGGTTTTATGCATCTTGAAGTTCTAAATTTTGGAAATGAAAGAAAATGTTCTGAGATATTTATTTATTTGAAGCTGTGCAGTTGTAACATTGGTCTGAAATAAATGTTGCACATCATCCCGTATTTATTGTGTATGTTATTTCTGACACATAAAGCGAGAAGTCGTCAGGGCTGCAGATAAGCATCAGATATCACCATGTGATACATTCATTTAACCACAAGAACAGATCTATGCACTGATACATTTTATCCTCACACAATCTTGTCAGCATTTTCCTTTTTGGCTTTCCATTCACTCTCACGCAAGGTTTCCTCCTCCAAAAATTCACACGCTTGAATTTTATTCAACGCAATTGCAATAACCCAGTGTATTTATGAAGCTTTACATGTTCCTACATGTGCCCTACTCTGCTGTCATGTCAGGTCAAACATGCCGTGTGGTAGCTGTGGTACATTAGTTTAACTGGAATTAACACTTAATCTTCAAACAGGTCGAGGTACAGGTGGGGAAAAAAAAGCATCTTTTCTTTTTTATCATCACACCATCTTGTCATTAATATGGTTATAGTTTTCTGTTCACACCCACGCCAGCGTAGCTTTGCTTCCCCAAAGATTCACACACATGAACAGGCGCAAAGTCGATGCAAAATAAGGAAGCAAACTTCTGTCACCTCCAGCTGTCTGTGAGCATTTACTGTGCAATGTGCATCTTTTCATGCAATTATAAAATTGCATGCATGCTTATAGAAGTTTGGAGGCTTAAAAGCATCAGTATGCTTCAAATAAAGAGGCCCCATGCAGCATGACTCAAGCAGTATTGAGTTTTTCTTCTGTACCGGACGACGGCTGCAGTCAGTGCCCCACTTTGCTCGTGTCGTGTCAAACAAAAGAGGAAGTCGATTTTCAGTTTCCCTACTCCTGTGGTGTTGCAATGTGAGTGATAAGACAGAAAAATATGTGTACAGCTGCGTGGACATCGTATAGGACTCCCTATAACGGCGGTAACGAAACACTTAAGATGCAAACAGCCGGGATGAGCCACACAGCCGATCTGCAGGCCCTTTGCTGCATGTCATTCCCATCTCTCTCTCTCTCTCTCCCAACATTCCTGTCACTCTTCAGCTGTCTCTATCAAAAAAAAAAAAAAAAAAAGATGCAAACAGTCTCTAAAAAAAAAAAGAAAGAAAAACAGCGAGCAGAGAGATATTTTACGAAATCATCCAGGTATTAGTACATGACCAAATCAGTACAAATAAAAGAGGTGCTACTGTTGTGTTTCAACGTGTGTGGTAAGCTTGTCACAACCCTGCTTGTCACAAATGACATTTTCAACCTTATGTGTGCAGTTGTGTGGACATCGCCCTATATGGCGATGAGGCGCTTCCCTGGAAGCCCAGTAAGCACTGATTCAGTGATTTCAAAGACAGAAAGTCCAGATGTGTAAGTTAGCACACTTTCAAGGCCTTTGAAAGGCCCTTGAAATGACCTGAAATTTTGCTGCAAGTTACCGGAGTCCCAGTTCTTACTGGGATATTTTAGCAGGGTTAGGTCAGAATGGGCCTTTAGAGAGGGCGGTCACTGTGCACAACAGTGAACATGATAAATCCCACTGCAGTTAGGACTTATAAATAAACCAGAAATAAATCTTTATTTTACGAGAAAATCAAAGGAAGTCCTCTCTTCTAATAGTGCTGGCTTCATAGCGGAGAGTTCAGACCAGTGAAAACAATGTAGCGTAGATAGATAGATAGATAGATAGATAGATAGATAGATAGATAGATGTGTTGCCTTCGGGGGCTCAGAAAAAAACAACACAGGAAAGAAACGGTGGGCGAGTCCAGTTTCCTTTGAACTTGAAGTTGCAGATATCAGATATGACTGTGAACATGTCACCCTCTGCTTGCTTTGTCTCCACTCCTCAGCCTCTGTTTTTATCACTTCAACATCACATTATTTACCAGCATCATCCCACGCACACACTCATGCATGACGTGTCATCCAGCTACTGTATCGGTGTTTCTACATTTCTTTCTAATAAATGCTGACATCAGTTTGCTGAGTCACAGCCAAAGCATTCAGTGGATCAGAAATGCCTGAGATACTTATGATGACATAAGAAATAGCGACAAGAAACAGGGTGAAGTATTAAAATAAAATATAATACTCTGAACTGTGTGCAAAAAAGAAACAAGTTATCCAATTTGAGTTTCTTGGACCTTTCTTTCTTTTTGCAGGCATAACATTTTTTAATACTAGTGTTGTATTAGAATATAGAATATAGAATATAGAAAGGCTTATTAAAGCAGAAGTAAACAATAACACAGCCAATGGAAAAACACTGCTACTGTGTAGCATGTCCATATGCTCTAAAAAGGATGGATTTTCCCATGACATCAACATTAACCTGTAGGATGAGTAACGCCTATCTGACATGTGTTCCCTAGTCATAATTGTGAATGGTTGTCTCGTGGTTGTGAAAAGCTCAGATAAGAGATTTGAATCATTTTCAACCCAGCAGAAGGCGATAATGCAACAATTTAGATGGAAACTGCCTCTAAGACCCGACAAAGACACTTATTTCTTATCTCTCATCTGATTATGTCTCACTAATAAAACTGTTTATGAACATATTTTAAAGCAACATTGTAACCATGTAACTTTGTGCATACAATCACCAATGCTGCACGGCACACACACCAAGTCACACACCATCAACAATCTCACTGATTTTGGTGAAACTGGATCATATTTTATCAACTCTCCGTGATTTACAGAGTTTCCTGATGGGCAGTGAAGTAAACTGCTGCTGTTAGCTAATGTGAGACTTAGCTAAGTGAGCTCAGAGCACCGGGGGGAGGGGGTGTTAGTGTTTGTACCACAGGAGTTTTGGACCACCAGGAATGACAGAGTGGAGCCGGTGTCGTGCCAGAACCGGAGCTGGGCAAGCGGGCAATGTGACCAGGCTCAGCAGCCTCTATGGATGTAATGATAGAAGTGAAAAGGCCGAAGAGGACGTTGACGGAGGAATCTGGGACTGACTTTTAGTGGTTGGTGAGAGCTTGGTGAAATAAAAGGCTGAAAGACAGACGCCGAGCTGGGCTGACTGCTGTTGGACTAATAAGTAATATTAGCTGGCTGCTATGTCTTGTGTTGTTGACCTTGTTGATGTTTGGCTGTTGACGCACTAGTTTTTGATTATAAGTACTTTAATCAGAACAAATACACGTGTACATCTGTCCATATTTACTGGGTAAACATGTTTGGATCATCAGAATCAGATCACCTGCATCCTTTCTTCTCTTCTCTTCTCCCTGTAGACCAGCAGCTACACCTCCTGAAGTTTGCAGACTCCCTTGTTGGACTAATTTCGGAGGGAGCTTGTCAACCTGGTGCAGCCAGAACAACTTGGAGATAGTGGAGATGGTTGTGGACTTCGTAAAGAACCCGGCCCCACCTGCCCCCATCACCCTGCGTGACTCCCCACTTGACACCATCATCACCCAGGACCCCAAGTTAACATGTAACATTACAACACGTTCAAAAAAAAGTTCAACCGGCCAAAGACAATGATGGTGCACTTCTACACCTCCATCCTTCAGTCCATCCTCACCTCCTCCATCACTATCTTGTACCCACTACCAAGGACAAGGACAGACTGCAGCGTATCGTTCGCACTGCCAGGTAAGTTTGTGGCTGACTCTTCACAACCCGGACACAAACTTTTTGAGACACTGGAGGCATCAGAACAAGTTCTTCCCATCTACAACCAACCTACTGACACCACCCAAGTTTACACACCTCTCAAACATTCTTTATACTTCACTCTGTGAATTTTGAACATTTCCTGGATAATATCTTGCACATTCCTGCACAACTGCAGAGCTCATTCATCTAAATAACTACTGGACATATTTTATTTTCTATTGTCATTATTTAACCTGTTACAGAAATGAACTACAACCTCAGAAATCGAAAACATCTGCTGTCTTAATACATAATGACAGTGCAAAACAGCAATGACCACAATGCACATCACTCTTTTTGTTCACACTTTGGGTTTGTCTGTGTGTACTTTACAAGTGTGTGTGTGTGTGTGTGTGTTTGTGCAAGCAAACATGTGTCATGATGTTTCTCAGAAAGATGTTGGTGGTTTAAAGTCGCGCACACACGACTAAAAAGATTCTCTGATGAGGGGCGGAGGTGTGATATTACCATCACCACACATGGTATACACACACACAAAAATATATACAGATGCACGTCATCATGCCTACAGCCAAACCCACCTGGAGCTAAATCAGTCTGCGCTCGCAAATAAAAGTCCAAACGTCTGTCAGGTCGTTCAGTTTCAGCCTGATCGGTCAACAAGTCCATCACTCAAAATGTCCATGAGGATCCTGTCCATCGCTCTCCTCCTGCTCTTTGCGTGTTCTCTGACCTCTGCAACAAGGAGCAGTAAGTATCAACTAATTACCACACTACACTGAGCCAGACATCAAAATATCTTTTTCTTCTAACAATGCTACAACTACACATCTTATGTTTTCTATTTTACTGTCTTCCTGTTTCGAGTTGCACGGCCTTGATGTAGCGACTCTTTCATCTCGGTCTCGGCCTTGTTTCATGTTGCCCTGCATGGCCTCTGTGTGTTATCTTCCGGAGCATTAGTGTAATTAGTGTCGTGTGTAGTTTGTAGTCTTTTGGGATTTCTTGTTGTTTGTTTTCTTCATTTTATTTCCAAGAAATTCTGAAATAATCATCAACAACAGGCTTATTTCAAGGTCAAATTTGCTTCGCACCTTAAAAACACACACACACACACACACACACATATATATATATATATATATATATAAGAATTAATACTGTTATATCTTCAATATGCATTTCATTTAGTTTTATTATTAGTTGAAGTCTTCAAGCTGTGGTTACAATGAAAAGAAGGAAGAGGTAAAGAGAGTAGAATTAACTCGGCAGCTCTCTTACCACAAATTTTTACCTCAAACGCTTCCTGCTGTCTGACTTACAGCTTTCATCTGACATTTTCATCAGACTCTCGCCTTCAAAATGTGTCAGATTTATTTTATTATCATAGTTTTAGACAGTCAGATAAAAGCCCTGCAAACTTTCAGACACCATCAGATGATTTATTTTCATATTCAGGACATATTGCGTAGTTACATTTTGGCTTAATTTGTGCAACTTGAGGTATCAAATGAAATTTAATGTATTATTTTTACAATAACCCTGATTTACACGAGTCCCCGTGAATCAACGGATGATTAAATTCCTTAAAGAAACCAATATCGTATGAACACTAACTTATTCAGGCTTGATAAATAATTAATATTGATTTAATAGAGCAGTTAATGGATAAAATGATATGTTTTATTTTAGTGATTTAGTGACACGACGAGCAACAAGTCAAGCTTACTGTTACGCTCTTCCTCCAGACTGATTTCAACTCAATTCAACGGGCTTTACTGGCATAAAATAACATAAAATAACATATTAATATATATTAATACATGTTCTAATAGTATCTAATATCTGATAGCAGCAGTGTGTAGCAATACACACGATGAATTAACTCAGTATATTTGAATGTTTTTAGATTATCAAACTAACTTTGTGTTTTCACATAGTGAAGTCTAAATCTGACCTTTAATGGCCGACTTATGTTCACTCTGGAATACATACATGGATATACAGCGCTTAACAAATTTATTAGACCACCACACAATGTAAAGTTTGTGCCACAGCTGCTCTAAATTAACAGCATTGGGTAATTACCAAAATCATTTTTATGTTTCTGTAAAGGTTAATACAGCAGTATGTAGAAGCTCTTTAACCAAACTGATATTTTTAATGCTGAAATATTATTATTATTGTTATTCATGAATTTTCAAATTTACTGATTTACAAAAAAAGGAACAAAATAGTAAAGCACATTATTATTTCTTGATTAAATGTCAAATTATAGGTGGTAGCCAAGAAAATTGATTTATTTACACAGACATACATCAGGAAAACATGTAGCGTGTAAAGCATGTATGGGTGTGTGACTGCTTTCTGTTTTTTTGTTTTTTTTGTGAATATATAATTTCTGTCAATCTCTCATGTCATTTCCTCTCTGTCGTTTTTAGGGCGCATCCCCTCCAAGAGGATTGGACCGTGCTGCGTTAATTTCACCAATGGTGATATCAGCCGTGATGTGACTGGGAACACATATCATAAAGCACCTAACAAGTATCCCTGTGTTGATGCTATAATGTAAGTTTATATACGTGTTGTACAGCAGACAAACACACACATACAATCCCTCATTCATATATACGTATATATCTTTTTCTTTTGTTTGTTTTCTTTCAGTTTTACCACCCGATACGGAGATGCCTGCGCTGATCCCAATTTGGAATGGGTGAAGAACCGTAAGTTTTACCAACACACACACACACACACACACACACACATGCACACACACACACACACACACACACACACACACACACACACACACACAGTATAAACACTGAAAAACTAATGTTTTTTTGTGTGTCTGTCTCTCTTTGCTCTCTAGTCATTGCCAACATGACGCAGGTGTGAAACGTCGCCGCCTGAGCAAAACTGCTGCTGCTGTTTGAAAACCCCCGACATACACACACACACACACACGTAACATGTACACACATATATTCTGCTGTAATAATCCCTCTGAGTGCACATACATCAATGCTTGCAACTGAGCCCAAACATATACCTACTGTATGCTTAAAGTGTGATATCAAGCAATAAATATATTTTGTACTTCAAATCGGAAAGTGTGTTTCTCATTCCTCTGTCATGTCGAGTTGCTCGTTCTCTTATATCAAACCTAACCCTTGAAATGAACTGCTATCTTCATGAAGAAGTAAACTGAAATAGAGAAGAAGAGAAGATACAACAGTGAAGTTTGTAAGTTTAGATGTTTTTGGACAGGTCAGGTTACGGTTAAGCTCAACGCAGACTCAATGAGTTTTAATCACAACTCAATCTTAAGATTTCAGTATGAATCAATGGGCCACAGATAGTGTAGGACATTAATTTGGTCTTTTACAGCAACATTACGTAGAAATTGGTATTTTTGTGATTTGTTGCTCCTAGTTTCAGAGTGTAATCCCACTGTCCTACGTGTATTTTCCATGATTACATTACTTTTGATCAAAAACTAGCAAGTCGACAACTTTTCTAACAGCCAAACATCAACAAGGTCAACAACAGCAGACATAGCAGCCAGCTAATATTACTTACTAGTCCAACAGCAGTCCCCTTCGGCCTCTCTTATGTGCATAGAGGCTGCTGAGCCCGGTTGCCCAGCTCCGGTTCTGGCACGACACCGGCTCTGCTCCCCGTCAGCATTCGCCTGCACACTGGGTCTGAAAACCTCCTCGTCCTCTTCTTCTCGTTGATCCAAAATGCCTGTGGTACAAACACTACTACTACAAACACACTTCTGCAGTTTCTCAGCTCTCTCAACACAATGTGCTCTGGTGTGACTTTAAAAAACTTCTAGCTCATAGGTGTAAAATAGAAATGTTCTTCATGTTTACTATTATGGTCTTTTATCTCTCTTCTATCTTCATTTTTTTAAAGATAAGTTCCTCCTCTGAGGGAAAGTAGGTCACAGTTTTTGCGACTGTGACTGTAAAGTACAGAGAAGTATAAACTAAGTGTGATTACATTTAGATGATCTCTCAGTATCAGCTTCCTTCACATCGACACCACAGCCCACGATGAAGCTTTCACAAAGTGCCCTCTCTGCGGTGCCACCATTTGGTGATAAACTTGAATATATTTGTTATAAAGTTACTGAAACATTAATTGTATATGTAATGTAATTGTATTGTGCTTTTAAATTTGGACTGCCAGAGCAGATAGAAAACAATGACAACAGTTTGAACTTTTCAGTTGGACTTTAGTGCCATCTAGTGACTGTTATATGACATCATAGTATACTTCATATTGAACCTGCTATATAGTATTTATATGTGTGCCTTTGTAAGTATGTGCAGTTAACTGTATTTATGTACTGTAATAATAATAAATGGTTTATTTGTACACAGGTAAAGTATTTCATGCATCACACAGTGACAGCTGTTCTTCTTGTTCTGCTGTGGTGTGTTCAAGTGTTGTAGGAACTTGTAGCGTCTGAATTTGATCTCACAAGTCCATAATTTAGTATTCTGGAGTATTCTAAGTATTATCATACATTGATAAATCTCCTCCTTGTATGTAAACATGCACTGTAATCTACATTCATTGAAAACAGGCTGGTTTCCTGCAGACATTAGTCTAATTCAAAACTTTGACACAAAACAGAAATTAACATGAACAAATTTAATGTAAGAAAAATGTGTTAAATGGACCTTCAGTTCAGATTATTGAGTCACAAAGAATCAATAGTTTCATCCCCAAAAATATGAAGTGATTAAAAATGGGAAGCTCAGTTTAGTTCTAACTGAAACAAAACAGATTATTTACATCATTTAAACAACAAGAGAACACACACACACACACACACGTAGATAAACTCACCTGGTTTCTTGTAAATGGAGAAAGGAGGAGCAACAGTGATCCAGGTAATCAAGGTTGATAAGAAACTCAGAGTGCAAGAGTTCAGTTTGTTCAGACTCCATTTTAAGTCAACAGAGCAGACGGAGGAAAAGTGAAGGCTGAGGCAGGGTGAGTGTTAATCCAACATTTCTATTATTTTACTGTCAAAGAAATAGGGGTTGATTAGTCGTTACTGAACAGAAATTACATGGCGATGTTTGCAATCAGTAAAATAATCCATTGGATTACAGATAAAATGTAATCTAATCTCTGTGTTCCTGTTCTCTTAGTTTTGTTTGTGACTCTCGAACAAACTTTTTTTCTTGATTCTTCTGTTCACAGTCAGTGTTACTGTTTCACCTCTCAGACTGACTGAAGACAGAAGATGATTGACTGTGAGGAGGAAGAGGAGGACAGAGCAGAGTCTCCAGTATCCAGCTGTCTGTCTATGAAGAGTGACGGGTCCAAAGATTATTCTCCAGCTTTCAGTAATGAACCTGCACCCTCAGACACAAAGTAAGAGAACTGAAATATTCTGATATTTTTCTAGTTTACTCTTTATGACTTTATGACTATGAAAGAAAATTTAATCTCAAAGGTTCACTTACTAATTATTAACAAAGTGCAGTTTAAAACATTAGTAAATTGACCTTTGAGCTCAGATTCTCTCCACCTTCTATTGTTCCTTCTATTTGTTGTAAGATGAAGAACAAACATAAATGAGCAGCAGTTGTGCAGATAAAGAAGGGCCAGAAAATGGTCAAATGTAGATTTGGATCATTTCTCTTTTTCTTATATTTGAATTTCATGTATACCTTCATTTAATAGTTGACAGTAGAGAGTGACAGAAAACATGAAGAGAAAGACAAACAATGAAAACTGTCTGGACTTGAACCTGTGACACCACTGTTACACACTATTTGTCATACAGTACACTGCTGGTCTACCACAATTATTTAAAGCTCTTCTAACCTCAGTTATTGACTCTTGTGTTCTGAGCTCACAGTCAGTGTTACTGTTTCACCTCTCAGACTGACTGAAGTCCAGAAGATGATTGACTGTGAGGAGGAAGAGGAGGACAGAGCAGAGTCTCCAGTATCCAGCTGTCTGTCTATGAAGAGAGATGGGTCCAGTGATATTCCTCCAAACTTCAGTAGCAAACCTGGACCATCAGACACAAAGTAAGAGAACTGCTTCTAGCTCATGACTCCTTTCAGTTACTGTCAATGCCATTTTTCTTGTTGATGTGTTTATAAAAACCTCTTAATCAAATCAAATCAAATCAAATTTTATTTGTATAGCCCAAATTCACAAAACACATTTTGCCTCAGAGGGCTTTACAATCTGTACAGGGAGTGACACCCTCTGTCCTTAGACCCTCGGTTCGAGTGAGGAAAAACTTGCCCACAAAAAAACCCTTTTAACAGGAAAAAAGGTGGAAGAAACCTCAGGAAGAGCCACAGAGGAGGGATCCCTCTCCCAGGACGGACAGACGTGCAATAGATGTCACATGTACAGAACAAATCAACAGAGACATATTGTACAATTACAATGAATGATGAAATGATTACAGTATACAGAGTACACAGAGATATGGTAACAATAATGACAGGAGCTTGGTAGCTGAAAGCTCTGGCTCCCAGTCTACTTTTGGAAACTATAGGAACCACAAGGAACCCAGCATTCTGAGAGCGCAGCGTTCTAGAGGGGTAGTAAGGTACTATGAGCTCTTTTAGATATGATGGTGCCTGACCATGAAGAGCTTTGTATGTAAGGAGAAGAATTTTAAATTCTATTCTAGATTTAACAGGTAGCCAATGCAAAGAAGCCAAAATGGGAGAGATGTGATCTCTGATCTTGGTTCCTGTCAGAACACGTGCAGCAGCATTCTGAATTAGCTGCAAAGTCCTCAGAGACTTACTGGAGCAGCCTGATAACAAAGAGCTACAATAGTCCAGCCTAGAAGTAACAAATGCATGGACTAGTTTTTCTGCATCCCCGCTGCATCCGATTCTTTATGGTGGAGCTGGAGGCCAAGGTGATCTCATCTAAAGTAACTAAGTCTCTAGAAAGAGAATTTCTGAGGTTCTTGGGTCCAATTACAAGAACTTCAGTTTTGTCTGAATTTAACATCAGAAAATTGTAGGTCATCCAACTTTTTATATCCTTAAGGCATGCATGGAGTTTAGTTAACTGATTGGTTTCATCAGGATTGATCGATAAATATAATTGGGTGTCATCAGCATAACAATGAAAATTAATGGAGTGATTCCTAATAATGTTCCCTAGAGGAAGCATATATAAACTGAATAGAAGTGGTCCTAGCACAGAACCTTGTGGAACTCCGTGACAAACTTTGGTATGCATGGAGGATTCATCATTGACGTGAACAAACTGAGATCGATCTAAAAAATACGATTTAAACCAGCTTAGGGCGGTTCCTTTGATGCCAATTTGATGTTCCAGTCTCCGTAAAAGAATCTGATGGTCAATGGTGTCAAATGCGGCACTAAGATCTAACAGGACGAGTAAAGAGATGAGTCCTTTGTCTGATGCCATTAGGAGGTTATTTGTAACTTTGACTAGTGCGGTCTCTGTTATCGGTCTGTAGTTGGCTAAAACCTCTGGATCTAGAGTGGGCTTTTTAAGAAGAGGTTTAATTACAGCTACTTTAAAAGACTGTGATACATATCCTGATAATAGAGACAGATTAATCATATCCAATAAAGAAGGGCTAACTAGAGGTAAAACGTCCTTGAGCAGCCTGGTTGGGATGGGGTCTAAGAGACAGGTTGACGGCTTAGATGAAGAAATTATTGAAGTAATTTGATGAAGGTCGATGGGAGAAAAACAGTCTAAATATATATCAGGTTTTACAGCTGTTTCCAAACTTGCTGTGTAAGAATGCAGATCGGTACCTGTTGAGGGCAATAGGTGATGAATTTTGTCTCTAATTGTTATAATTTTTTCATTAAAGAAGCTCATGAAGTCATTACTACTTAGACCTAAAGGAATAGATGGCTCAATTGAGCTGTGGCTCTCTGTTAGCCTGGCTACAGTGCTGAACAGAAACCTGGGGTTATCTTATTTTCCTCGATTAGTGAAGAGTAATAGACTGCTCTGGCACTACGGAGAGCCTTCCTGTATGTTTTAAGATTATCTTGCCAGATTAAACGAAAGTCTTCCAGCTTAGTGGCACGCCATTTGTGTTCAGATTTTCGTGCCTCTTGCTTTAATTTGCGAGTCTGCTGGCTATACCATGGTGCTAACCTCCTTTGTTTAATTATCTTCTTTTTCAGAGGTGCTATAGAGTCAAGAGTTGTTTGTAATGAGCCTGTAGTACTATCAACAAGATGTTCTATTTGTGAGGGGCTAAAGGAAGCAGACAAGTCCTCTGCTACATTGAGACATGGCATTGAATTCAATACTGAAGGAATCACTTCCTTAAATTTGGCTACAGCGCTATCAGATAAACATCTGCTGTAGGAGTTTCATTTTTTTCTTAAAAAATGGTCAGATAGAACAGGATTCTGTGGAAAGACTATTAGATGGTCAATTTCAATGCCATATGAGAGAACAAGATCAAGAGTGTGGTTCAGACAATGAGTCCGTTTATTTACACTCTGACAGAAGCCAATTGAATCTAAGAAAGAGATAAACGCAGCACTAAGACTCATTCATTGTGGTTGTCCACATGAATATTAAAATCACCTACAATAATTACTTTATCTGTTTTAAGGATCAAGCCTGATGCAAATTCTGCAAATTCAGATAAAAATTCTGAGTAAGGACCAGGAGCACGATATACTGTAACAAATAGAATTGGCTGTAATGTTTTCCAGGTTGGGTGAGTAAGGCTAAGAACAAGACTTTCAAATGAATTATAATTTAGTTTAGGTTTAGGATTTATTAATAGACTTGAGTCAAATATGGCTCCAACTCCACCACATCGACCGGTACTTCGAGGAATATGAGGATTACAATGACTGGGAGGAGTGGATTCATTTAAGCTAACTTATTCATCCTCCCGCAGCCAGGTTTCAGTAAGACAAAATAAATCAGTATCATAATCAGATATTAATTCATTGACTAAAACAGCTTTAGAGGACAAGGACCTGATATTCAAGAGTCCACATTTAATTATCTTATTTTGGACTGTTGGAGGTGGTAATTTAATTTTTATTAAGTTTTTATGATGAACTCCTCTTCTGTTTATTTTATCTTTAAATGATGTAGGTGGACGGTCAACTCTGGGTTGTCACGGTTTTGGTCGACTAATAAACTTGGCCATGTTTCTAGATATGAGAGCTGCTCCATCCAAAGTGGGATGGATGCCGTCTCTCCTAATCAGACCAGGTTTTCCCCAGAAAGGTCTCCAATTATCTATGAAACCCACATCGTTTGCTGGACACCACCTCGACAGCCAGCGGTGAAATGACGACATGCGGCTATACATGTACATATACATTAATATCTGTCACAGCTGTCAATCACCTTAAAAAGTTGTAATCTGATTTAAGAGGACGAATACAAACTGAAAACCCTTTTAATTATCATCAGATAATTTATGAAGCATACATGTGATCTGAATAAAAACATGTTGGTGTTTGCAGACTTCAGTCCAACAGACAGAGAGCAGAGTCTCCAGTATCCAGCTGTCTGTCTATGAAGAGTGATGAGTCCAGAGATTATCCTCTAAACTTCAGTGATGAACCTGGACCATCAGACACAAAGTAAGAGACTGTTTTTACTGTAAACTGACCTGATGAAGATGATGCATTGAGGATGAAGATAAAATGCTCAAAGATTTATATTCATGATGCAGAACTATGAGTGCAGATTCTGTTTCAAACTAAAATGGATCTTATTTTATTTCTTCAGCAAAAAGAAATGTCTTCACAGAGAGAGGAAGAGGAGTCATGTTCCTGTGGTGGAGCAGCCGTCCTGCTGTGTTTTGTGTCAGGACGTCCTGAAGGATCCGGTCTCCACCAGCTGTGGACACTGGTTCTGCAGACAGTGCATCACCTCATACTGGGACCAGTCTGCTTTATCAGGAGACTCCTCCTGTCCTAAGTGTGGAGAAAGATCCAGAACAAGACCTGGACTGCAGACAGTCAGTCAGACCAGCACTGTACAAAGTAAGACTGTCGATCTTAAAAATGTAACCTGCTGCATTTCAACCTAAAAACTACAAGAATCACTGAAATACATCAGCTTCATCAGATAAGCTGAACAGCTTCAAGTGCTACATTTAGTTTTTGAGTTTTCATGCTGATGATGTGTACAGTTTCTGTTGTCCTGATGTCAGTGGGGAACTCGTTCCACCATTGTAGATTCAGGACAGTGAACAGTCGTGATTTTGTTTAAAGATAGCTGGTCCCCTTGTCATGAGAGAGTAACAAGCTGATTGGAAGTAGCAGAGCGCCATGGACAGGCTGTGGTGTTTGGTTTGACCATGTCCTGGATGTAGGATTAGCCTGAGCCATTCACAGCACAGGGGGCAGCTGCTCAGGATGTGCTCAAGGGTCCCATTCTTGAGCAAAGGCTGGTGTTTCCACCTTACCCCATGTGAACAGGTTGGCTAGGCTGGGAAGGACATCATATACTCCCTGGATCAGGAACTTGATCCTCTGGGGATTCCACTTCCAGATGTCCTGCCAGGTGACATTGTTAATTTGCTGCTGATGCTTGAAATAAAAGTTTTCCACCTGCAAATCAGCAGGAGGCTTTTATGTCACGTGTGTTTGTTATATGTCACAAAAATTGTGAGAACTTTGTTAGTCGTACTATTAAAAAGAAAGAGGTCTATTTATCAAGACATGAACATATTCTGTATTATTTGTTCAGTGCATCAGTTTAAATAGTTTAGTTGAAATGAGCTGTTCAGATGAAGAGCTGCAGACCAGCTGCTGTCACCTCTGCTGTCAATCAAACATGAACACTGACACAAAGTCAGAGGCTGAGAGAAAAAGAAACATTTCTGATGTTCAACCAAAACTGGACTTCAAAACATTTACTTCCATAAATATTCTTATATTGATATATTTTTATATTGTTTCTGAAATGAATCAGCATATTAACAATTGTTTTGTCTCAAACTTTTTCTCTTTTTTAGTGAGTGGTGGTCTGCAGGAGGTTTTAGATGAACATAAGATCAGTCTGAAGACGAGATGTGAACGTGTGACTGAAGGAAGTGATGAAACAGGAAGTGGAACCCTCCTCAACAGGATCTACACTGAGCTCTACATCACAGAGGGACAGAGTGAAGAGGTTAATACCCAACATGAGGTGAGGCAGCTTGAGACAGCTTCCAAGATGGAGACCCTCCATGACACTCCAATCAAGTGCCACGACATCTTTAAAGCCTTACCTGACCAACAGAGACACATCAGAGTCGTTCTGACCAACGGCGTCGCTGGCGTTGGAAAAACCTTCTCAGTGCAGAAGTTCACTCTGGACTGGGCAGAGGGCTCGGAGAACCAAGATGTCAGTCTGGTGGTTCTGCTCTCGTTCAGGGAGCTGAACCTGATCAAAGATGAGCGGTTCAGTCTTCTCACGCTGCTCCATGTTTTCCATCCAACATTACAGAAGGTCACAGCAGAGAAGCTCGCTGTCTGTAAACTTCTGTTCATCTTTGACGGCCTGGATGAAAGCAGACTTTCACTGGATTTCAACAACAAAGAGGTCGTGTCTGATGTCACACAGGAGTCATCAGTCAGCGTGCTGTTGACAAACCTCATCAAGGGGAATCTGCTTCCCTCGGCTCTCATCTGGATAACTTCCAGACCTGCAGCAGCCAATCAGATCCCTCCTTCATGTGTTGACAGGGTAACAGAAGTACGAGGCTTCACTGACGCTCAGAAGGAGGAGTACTTCAGGAGGAGAGTCAGTGATGAAGATCTGTCCAGCAGAATCATCTCACACATCAAAACCTCCAGGAGCCTCCACATCATGTGTCTGATCCCAGTCTTCTGCTGGATCACTGCTACAGTTCTGGACCACATGTTGACCACAGACCAGAGAGGAGAGCTGCCCAAGACCCTGACTGACATGTACTCACACTTCCTGCTGGTTCAGACAAAGAGGAAGAAGAAGAAGTATGATGAGGAACATGAGACGAGTCCACAGGAGCTGACAGAGGCTGACAGAGAAGTTCTTCTGAAGCTGGGGAGGCTGGCGTTTGAACAGCTGGAGAAAGGAAACATCATGTTCTACCAAGAAGACCTGAAGCAGTGTGGTCTGGATGTCACAGAGGCCTCGGTGTACTCAGGAGTTTGTACACAGATCTTCGAAAGAGAGAGTGTGATCTTCCAGAAAACAGTCTACTGCTTTGTTCATCTGAGCGTTCAGGAGTTTCTGGCTGCAGTCTACATGTTCCACTGTTACACCATCAGGAACACAATTGTACTAGAGGACTTTCTGGGGATTGACTACAGATACTCATCTATGGATGTCTTCTTGAAGAGGGTAATGATAAAATCTCTTGAAAGTAAAAATGGTCACCTGGACTTGTTTGTTCGCTTCCTTCATGGCCTCTCTCTGGAGTCCAACCAGAGACTCTTAGGAGACCTGCTGGGTCAAACAAAGAACAGTTTAAGAAGCGTCCAGAGTGCCATCAGCAACCTGAAGGAAATGAACAGTGATAATATTTCTCCTGACAGAAGCATCAACATCTTCCACTGTCTGATGGAGATGAACGATCACTCAGTCCATCAGGAGATCCAAGAGTTCCTGAAGTCAAAGAACAGATCAGAGAAGAAACTCTCTGAGATCCACTGCTCAGCTCTGGCCTACATGCTGCAGATGTCAGAGGAGGTTCTGGATGAGTTTGACCTGAAGAAGTACAACACATCACACCAGGGACGACTGAGACTGATTCCAGCTGTGAGGAACTGCAGAAAGGCTCTGTAAGTCCAGATGTGATTAACATTATGAATCAGTTTAGATTAGTAGTTTAGATCTTCAGATATTCACACTATAATATTCTTCTTTTTGAAATAGTGTTTCTCTTGTTTGTTGCAAACATTGTATATCAGTTGTATTTTGTTACAGATGTTCTTGAGTTGTTTCAAATGCTGAGTCCACAAATCTAGATTTTTCAGTTGGTTGTGCTTAAAGCTGTCAAGTTAATCAATACAGTTATTTAGTTTATGCCTAATAATTGTTACATTTTTCATTTTTTTCTGTGTGTGTTTTTCTTGTGTGATGAGGAAAAATACACAAAGGACTTTAGAGGGTGTGAACAAGGTGTTTTACGATGCTTAAGAGTTTAAAATGAAATCAGTTTTATTTTCCAGAGGAGGTTTCTGTTTTTTCTGCTTTCATGCAATTATTCCATCCATTTTCATAACCACAAATCATTATCAGGGTCTGTGTCATCACAGGGCTGTCACAAAGAGACAAACAATTACACTCACATATACACATACTGTCAATTTAGAGTCACTAATAAACCTGGAGGAAGCTGGAGTACCTGGAGAGAATCCACAGACACACAGACATGTGGTGAACATGCAAACTCCACACAAAAAGTCACATAACTCCCTAACCACAAAAAGGCCACAGCCAACTGCGAGGTTCAAACCTATTCTTGCTCTGAGGTAACAGCAACTGTGCTGGCGACTGCACCACTGTGCCAACCTGCTTTCATGTAGTTATTGCTAAACATTTTTTGTAATGGTTCATAGTGAGGACACCATTGATCCTCATTGATATCATAATAAACATAGAAATCTGCACTCATCTTGTGGGGCTTAGTAGTTATTAGTAGCTATTGTCATCTGTTTTTAAGTGTTTAAAGCATTCAGTAATCTTGTTTTTAAAGAGTGCAGTGTAGATCATTTTTGTTTTTTCTTTTATAATTGAGTAAACTATAACTTTTCCTGAAGCAGACATTGCAGCATTAAGTCACAGTTATGAGATGATATATATAATGTTTCAGACACAAGTGGCTTTCTTGTTACTGGTTTATTTGAAGCTTCTCTCTCCACATCAACAGTGAAAACTAAATTGCATTGACAAAAATATAAACAATGTTAGCTTAGCATAAACAATAACATGCACATCATGTGGAATAACATTTACAAAATAAAATACATGTAACACCTGCCGGGCACGGGGCAGTATCAACAGTTAAAGTATCCTACAATAGGTTAAATGAGACAATGAAAACGTGCTGCTGTGTAGTTCAGTTGCTCTCATCAGATAGATAAACACAGTCTACGCAGCACGTAGGGTCTCACACTGCCATCTACTGGCATCCAACTTAATATTGCACCTAATTCTGGGAGGTGAAATGCTGCTTTCCACACAAAAATACCTCATAAATACCAAACTCGAAACAAAAATGTGATCATACATTTTGTGTATGTCACATACAAATAAACAAAATACCTTCTTGGCTGTATGCTACGAACAGGGAATAGTTTTCAGAGTAAGGATGAGTCAGACAAGCAAGAGCAGCCCAATGAGACTTGCAGACAGTATGACAGTATTTAAAAATAAAAGTACTTTTACTCATACTAAACGAAACAATGCAAAACAACTGCAACTTAAATAAATTCTAATTAAGATTGATTCTTATTGATCTTAGCAATGGATACTGAATTATACACAAATGAAACAATTACACTATAATTAACCATTTCCATCTAAGGTTTGCTCACATAAATGATCATTAGCCACCATAAACTGCTGATCATAACAAGTAAAGACTGTTGTTTAAAAACCTCTGAGTATGTTGTGCTGAGGTCTGATTTCATAATAACATATTTTGTAATATGTGTCATGACAGGCTTTCTGACTGCAGACTCTCAGAGACTCACTGTGAAGTCGTGGCCTCAGCTCTGAAGTCCAACCCCTCCCATCTAAAAGAGCTGGACCTGAGTGGAAACAAGCTGCAGGATTCAGGAGTGAAGACACTGTCTGCTGGACTGGAGAGTCCAAACTGTAAACTGGAGACTCTGAGGTCAGTTCACTGAATGTAGTTCATTTTTCAAGATATGCCTGAGCCACAGTTAAAGCACAGCTGTAATCAGTCTGCAGAGAGTGTGAGCTTCTGTGTAAACAGACGGAGGAAAAGACAGGTTAGTTCAATAAAGGTGAAGTGATGAACTGTGATGATCTTTATGATGTCAGAAGCTGATATGGCTACAGACAACCCTCACATGATTGGGTGCGGTGTGCATTAAACCAGATCTAAAAGTGATAAACAGCAGCTTAACACAGGACAAAACATCACTACAAAGTAAGATTCAAGGCCTGTCTCAAGTGTTTTTATAAATAAACTGAAAAAGAAAAATCTGTTGTGACGTGGTTACCAGAGTCATTTATCTGACTGAGACTGATGAAACTTAATGAAATAATGTAGGCCTCTGCTTTAATGACATGTACCTAATGAGATATCAAATACAGTAAAAAGGTCCCAACATAAATAATAAACAGTTACAGTTAAACATTTCTGATTTGATATATTCAAATTATTCCACATTTGAGTGACATCAGAAGTATTTTATTAATCCGTGTTGACATCATTTATTCTTTATTCAGATTGTGGAGCTGCAGTTTGTCAGAGATCAGCTGTGCTTCTCTGGCCTCAGCTCTGAAGTCCAACCCCTCACATCTGACAGAGCTGGACCTGAGTGTAAACAACCTGCAGGATTCAGGAGTGAAGCTGCTATGTGATTTTCTGGAGAGTCCACACTGTAGACTGGAGATTCTGAGGTCAGTTCACTGACTTTCAGTTACTGTTGTAGATTTGATATATTTATTTAACAGTTGTCAAACACTCTGATGTCATTTAGGGTTCAAAAAAGTGTCTGTGGTCAGAAAACTGTTCACATCCATCTAACAGCCACAAACAATTCTTCATTAACTTAATGGACCATCTGTCCATGAGAGGTGTGTCATATACATCACCACATAATAAAAATAAGAGAACCTGTTTTAATGACTTTCTTAATTTATCTCTATTCAGAATAATTTCTCCTTTCATATCAATTTCCTTTATAAATGAAAGCAACATAAT
The DNA here is from genome assembly GCA_033000465.1 of Sciaenops ocellatus. Classification (NCBI taxonomy): domain Eukaryota; kingdom Metazoa; phylum Chordata; class Actinopteri; family Sciaenidae; genus Sciaenops; species Sciaenops ocellatus. The sequence goes on from CP136869.1 coordinate 6,864,800, forward strand.
TAAACTCCTTTAACTCTTTTACAGATTTTCCTAAACTCAAAAATTATATATAACTCCAACAGAACCTACTTTATGTTCATACATAACTTACACTCATAAATTTGTTGTTGAAGCCAATTTTTTGTGTTCAATAATTTTAGAATTTAGATAATTTATTTAGCTGATGAGACATCTAAGTTATGGTTCGTTTAAGTATCAGAATACATACATACATTATCTGTGACCGCTTATCCCCACTAGGGTGGTGGGGGAACTGGAGCCTATCCCAGCCAGTATCAGAATAGTCATTTTGAATTTATCAATGAATTTATTAGCTGTTCTGATTAACTCAGACTTCTATCAGCCGTGTAAAAAGCAAGAGGTGTGACTGAAGAGGTCCTTTTGTCTGAACAGACAGATTGATGCAAGCTTAACAGGATTAACAGTCTTTGACCTCATGTTTAGTTTGAAAATGTTTTTTGTTGCTTATTTATAAAACAAAACAAATAATTGACAGAGGAAAACAGAAACGAGTGACTCAAGCCTTTTTTCTTTTCTTTTTTTAAATAGAGCCCTGTAACTTGGCACAGCAGTTTATATAGAAAAAGGACAAGACAGTTGTGAAGTCTCTTTTGTTTATATTTTCATGTTTCTTGCATTAAATTTAGTCTGCAGTCACAAAAGACTTCTGTTTTTAAAGAAACTGTAGAAAAAGTCCTCTGTTAGTTGTTAAAGTAAACTAATATTTAATTGTTGGTAAATGGTCACATCTGTATACAGAAGATCCTCTGAACTGAACTCATATTTGATTTAAATTGATCAAGTTTACTTGCTGAAAATCAAATATTTCTTTGGTTTCTGTTGATTTCAAGGCATTTTTACAAATAATGTCTGATAATCGATATTTATCCTTTAGAACACACATAAAACGAGAAACGGAGATAGATCAGTATCAAAGGATCAATACAGTATTTCTCCAGACTTGTCTGAGATCAGCAGCATGTTATTAATCTGTGTTGACATGAATGGTTGTATGAATGTTGTGCTGACGTTTGAATGATGTCTGTAGAAGGCTGACATTATGATGATCCACAGTAACACAATGACAAAGTCGAACTCTACTCTTTATTCAGATTATTGGGGTGCAGTTTGTCAGAGATCAGCTGTGCTTCTCTGGCCTCAGCTCTGAAGTCCAACCCCTCCCATCTGACAGAGCTGGAGCTGAGTGAAAACGAGCTGTATGATTCAGGAGTGAAGCTGCTATGTGATTTTCTGGAGAGTCCACACTGTAGACTGAAGACTCTGGGGTCAGAAACCGTTTTTTACTTCTGTGCTGAGATTAATATGATGTGAAAGTTGTGGTGACACTAAACTGCTGACATCAGGCTGATATTATACTGATCCACACTGAGTATCTGAATGCTAAAGTCCATTTTCTTCTTCTGTGGTTTAGTCCATTGACTGTGGCAGATCAATGTTGAGCTGCACATTTCAAACCTGAATATAACAAGAAAAATCTACACTGGATAATTCACTGTGAACCTCTTAAAGTTTAAACTCGTATTCCTAATCATGTTCTTGTTGAAATAAATCATAATACAAAATAAACAAATACAAAAAATAATGTATTTCAACTAAACTGCATTATAAACCTTCTTCAGCTCTGAACAGATTATTAATCATTGAATGATTTCAAGCAGGAACATTGTCTTCTAAAGTTACATCATTTATTCTTTATTCAGATTGAGGGACTGCAGTTTGTCAGAGATCAGCTGTGCTTCTCTGGCCTCAGCTCTGAAGTCCAACCCCTCCCATCTGACAGAGCTGGAGATGATTGGAAACAACCTGCAGGATTCAGATGTGAAGCCTCTGTCTGATCTTGTGAAGAGTCCACACTGCACTCTGACTGTGAGGTCAGTAGAGGGTTGCAGTCAGTCCATGCTGGTTTCAGCAGTATTGTACTAAACACAGTTAGTATCAAAGCACAGATCCAGTATTTCCTGTAAACCTCAGACCTTCCCAGTTGTTGCTTTCCTCAGTGAAGCTGTGAGAGGAGAACGGTGACAGGCTTCAGGATTGGACAGAAAGACAGAGAGAGAGAGAACAGTCAGCCAATCAGATGAGCCAGAAACTCGTTGTGATCATGTGTTTTTGGTTGTTGTTGTTGTGTTCATGTCTACAGGAAATAAAGCGGATTACAGCTGACAGCATTACAAGATGTACAGAGACAGTGGTCCTCATTCATCAGATCTGATCTCAAAGTGTTTGTTCTCTCATTTCAACACTAAAGAAGTGATCAGTTCATCTTTGTCTCAGCTCTCAGATCAGCCTGACTGAAGCCTGCAAAGAACCATCATTACATTTAGTGACCATGTGGTCCTTCTACAGACCAGATGCTGGTCTTTATACTGGATGTGCTGCATCACTGACTGACAACTGATGAAGGGAGTCTCTGTAAACACTGATTCATGACTTCTGTTGTCTGTCTTCTTCTTTCATCAACTCATCAGATGGAAGTGAAGTGTGAGTGGTGAGAAAGGTGTTTGTGTTGAGTGAGGATCAGCTGAGTCCTGATGATCCAGAGAGGTTGAAGCAGCAGCATCAGCTCTGACTGGGCCACGTTACTGGGAGGTGGAGTGGAGAGGAGAGCTTCATCCAGCAGAGACTGACAGAGGAATCACAACAAGTGGAGATGACTGTCAGTGCTGCAGTCTGAACTGCTCTGAGATCAGTTCAATGTCAAGTCCACCATCATCCCTGTGTGTTCCTGTGGACTGCTCTGCTGCTGCAATCATCTGCTCGCTGATTGTTTGTGACACACAGAAACACAGACAAAGATAAAACCTGCAGAAAGTTTGGATTTAATCGAAGCTTCACTCAAGTGAAACACGATTCTGACTCCAGACTTATATTAATAAATATAAATAACATTAATATTGTTGTTACTGTAACATTATAAATCTGTGAGCTTTTTTAAAAAGTCGATTTTTCTCGTATATCCCGACAGATTGTTAAAGCAGAAAACTGAACTAAAGAACTGCAAAGTCTGCTGATAATTATGTTTGCATTTGTTAATATGAACAACCGATTTCACTTTCATGTTTCATTTGATTCATTGTTAAGATTAAAATATCGATGAGAGTTGCTTTTATCTCCTAAAAATATGTCTGGATTTTGGTGAACAGTCAGTGCTGTGTTAAACTTTGATCACACAGTGAACACAGAACATTGTAATCACTTGTTAAACATTTGTTTTCTTCTAACATGAAATATATCAAACACAATAAAGTACCGAGAAGTATAAACTAAGTGTGATTACATTTAGATGATCTCACAGTATCAGCTTCCTTCACATCGACATCACAGCCCACGATGAAGCTTTCACAAAGTGCCCTCTCTGCGGTGCCACCATTTGGTGATAAACTTGAATATATTTGTTATAAAGTTACTGAAACATTAAACATTAAAGTTTGAGGGAACACTGTGTATCCATCTTTAAAGTTAACTGCAATTGAACTGGAATAATATTTGTATTGTGCTTTTAAATTTAACTCAGTCTGTTGACACCATGAGAGACACTCAAACACATTGTGTTAAACTGATGATCTGTGTCAGCAACACACACACACACACACACACACACACACACACACAGATAAACTCACTTGATTTCCTGTGAATGGAGAAAGGAGAAGCAACAGTGATCCAGGTGAGCCAGGTTGATGAAAACAGGGAGGAACTCTGGAAGTGAAAGTGTTGACACCATGAGAGACACTCAAACACATTGTGTTAAACTGATGACCTGTGTGAGAAACACACAGACAGACATGGAGACAAAGTCATATGATTTCCTGTCAATTTAGGAAACTGGAAAGGTCCCGAAAAAGGATGTGAAAGTGTTCAGTTTGTTCAGTCTCCATTTTAAGTCGACAGAGCAGACAGAGGAAAAGTGAAGGCTGAGGCAGGGTGAGTGTTAATCCAACATTGTTATTATTTTACTGTCAAAGTCTCTGAGTCAGTTTTCTCTCTGTGGACTGTAGAGGAAAGAAATGTTTGAATGAAGTCAACAGTGTGATTCTTCTGTCCACATAAAGTCGTGATTGGCTGAATAATTCACATTAAACCTGCTGAAACCAAGAAAACAAGCAGAGATTTAAAGACTTAACAGAGGGGGATTCAACTGTTTTTGCACTATATACTGTGTGTGTGTGTGTGTGTGTGTGTGTGTGTGTGTGTGTGTGTGTGTGTGTGTGTGAGTGTGTGTCTTGTATTTGAAAAATCGTACTTGGCAATGAACCTTTTTCGGATTCTGATTCTGATCATGAGAGTACGTTCCCCTGCACTTTGAAAGTAGCTGCTCTAATGTGACTGGCAGAAAATACAAATTCAGAGGTCTTTGTTAATTTAATAGCATAAAATAAGAACACTGATTGACTGACTGGCCATAGGATTTGAGCTTTTTTAGCTAAAAGGGAAACAGTTATGTTGTTGCCAATTAACAATCAGTGTTGTTATCGGAAAGAAGAAGAAGAAAGAAATAGGGAGTGATGAGTCAGTTTCTGAACAGAAATTACATGGCAATGTTTGTAATCAGTAAAATAATCCACTGGATTACAGACAAAATGTAAATTAATCTCTGCGTTTCTGTTCTTTCAGTTTTGTTTTCGAATCTTGTTACTGTTTCACCTCTCAGGCTGACTGAAGTCCAGAAGATGATTGAGTGTGAGGAGGAAGAGGAGGACAGAGCAGAGTCTCCAGTATCCAGCTGTCTGTCTATGAAGAGTGACCGGTCCAAAGGTCTTCTTCCAAACTTCAGTAATGAACCTGGACCCTCAGACACAAAGTAAGAGACTGTTTTTACTGTAAACTGACCTGACGAAGACGATGCATTGAGGATGAAGATAAAATGCTAAAAGATTTACTCTTTACGACTATGAAAGAAAATTTAATCTCAAAGGTTCACTTACTAATGATTAACAAAGTGCAGTTTGAAACATTAGTAAGTTGACCTTTGAGCTCAGATTCTCTCCACCATATATTGTTCCTAAAGATGAAGAACAAACATAAATGAGCAGCACTTGAGCAGGATGATTTCTCTTTGTTTATAATATTTGAATTGTATTTATACCTTCATTTAATAGTTGACAGTAGAGAGTGACAGAAAACATGAAGAGAAAGACAAACAATGAAAACTGTCTGGACTTGAACCTGTGACACCACTGTTACACACTGTTTGTCATACATTACACTGCTGGTCTACCACAATTATTTAAAGCTCTTCTAACCTCAGTTCAAACTCAAAGTAAGCTCCCCAAAGTGACTGTGAAACAGTGAAGGACATACTCAGCTCTCTTTAATGGAAGACTTTTATTGTGAAACAGCTGCAGGAAGTGTTGAGTTTGTATTAATAACAAACTACAGACAGATCACTGAATGTTTAATAAGACAGACAGATATGAAAAGCTGTTAGTTAAAGTTTATGAAAGCAGGAGAGTTGAAATCAAATCATTTTCATTACAGACTGAAAACTGAATTCAAAATAACAACATATTTACTGTTCTCTGTGAACATCTGAGCTTCTCGACAGTGTCGGACAAATCTTGATATTTTTCAACAACAATCAACAAATCATTTTATTTATAAAGAAATGTCTTCACAGAGAGAGGAAGAGGAGTCATGTTCCTGTGGAGGAGCAGCCGTCCTGCTGTGAAAGACCTGGACTGCAGACAGTCAGTCAGACCAGCACTGTACAAAGTAAGACTGTAGATCTTAAAAATGTAACCTCTTTTTTCTTCTATATCAATTTAGACTACAACTTGAATTTTATTGTGGAGCTCTGTGTTGTAGAATGAAAAATAAATGAACCTTGTATCTTTCAGTGCTTTTGTAGCTTCTAACTGAATCTCTGTGGTTTGGAGTTTACTCACTGCTTTGTTCCTGTTTGAATGTTCAATTATTTTTTTACTGTGACTTTAGTCAAATCAGAGCTTTGTTAATTTGCTGCTGATGCTTCAAATGAAAGTTTTCCACCAAAATCAGCAGAAGGCTTTTATTGTGAAGCAGCTGAATGAAATGGAGTGTATGTGTCACAGAGATTGACAGAAATTTGTTAGTGGTGCTATTAAAAAGAAACGGGTCTAAATATCAAGACAAATACATATTCTGTATTATTTGATCAGTGGATCAGTTTAAATATTACAGGGAGGAAGGAACAGCCACAGTGAGCTGTTCACATGAAGCGCTGCAGACAAGCTGCCGTCAATCAAACATGAAAACTGACACAAAGTCAGAGGCTGAGAGAAAAAGAAACATTTCTGTTTCAACCAAAACTGAACTCCTTTACTTCTTATATATTTTTGACTGTTTTTATTGGTTATAATCAGCAGATTAACACATTTTATTTGTTTTGTCTCAAACTTTTCCCCCCTCCTTTTTAGTGAGTGGTGGTCTGAAGGAGGTTTTAGATAAATATAAGGTCAGTCAGAAAATGAAATGTGAACATGTGACAGAAGGAAGTGATGAAACAGGAAGTGGAACCCTCCTCAACAGGATCTACACTGAGCTCTACATCACAGAGGGACAGAGTGAAGAGGTTAACACCCAACATGAGGTGAGGCAGCTTGAGACAGCTTCCAAGAAGAAGAAGACCCTCCATGACACTCCAATCAAATGCCACGACATCTTTAAAGCCTTACCTGACCAACAGAGACACATCAGAGTCGTTCTGACCAACGGCGTCGCTGGCGTTGGAAAAACCTTCTCAGTGCTGAAGTTCACTCTGGACTGGGCAGAGGGCTCGGAGAACCAAGATGTCAGTCTGGTGGTTCTGCTCTCGTTCAGGGAGCTGAACCTGATCAAAGATGAGTGGTTCAGTCTTCTCAAGCTGCTCCATGTTTTCCATCCAACATTACAGAAGGTCACAGCAGAGAAGCTCGCTGTCTGTAAACTTCTGTTCATCTTTGACGGCCTGGATGAAAGCAGACTTTCACTGGATTTCAACAACAAAGAGGTCGTGTCTGATGTCACACAGGAGTCCTCAGTCAGCGTGCTGTTGACAAACCTCATCAAGGGGAATCTGCTTCCCTCGGCTCTCATCTGGATAACTTCCAGACCTGCAGCAGCCAATCAGATCCCTCCTTCATGTGTTGACAGGGTAACAGAAGTACGAGGCTTCACTGACACTCAGAAGGAGGAGTACTTCAGGAGGAGAGTCAGTGATGAAGATCTGTCCAGCAGAATCATCTCACACATCAAGACCTCCAGGAGCCTCTACATCATGTGTCTGATCCCAGTCTTCTGCTGGATCACTGCTACAGTTCTGGACCACATGTTGACCACAGACCAGAGAGGAGAGCTGCCCAAGACCCTGACTGACATGTACTCACACTTCCTGCTGGTTCAGACAAAGAGGAAGAAGAAGAAGTATGATGAGGAACATGAGACGAGTCCACAGGAGCTGACAGAGGCTGACAGAGAAGTTCTTCTGAAGCTGGGGAGGCTGGCGTTTGAACAGCTGGAGAAAGGAAACATCATGTTCTACCAAGAAGACCTGGAGCAGTGTGGTCTGGATGTCACAGAGGCCTCGGTGTACTCAGGAGTTTGTACACAGATCTTCAAAAGAGAGAGTGTGATCTTCCAGAAAACAGTCTACTGCTTTGTTCATCTGAGCGTTCAGGAGTTTCTGGCTGCAGTCTACATGTTCCACTGTTACACTAACAGGAACACAAAGGTACTAGAGGACTTTCTGGGGATTGACTACAAATACTCCTCTCTGGATGTCTTCTTGAAGAGGGTAATGATAAAATCCCTTCAAAGCAAAGATGGTCACCTGGACTTGTTTGTTCGCTTCCTTCATGGCCTCTCTCTGGAGTCCAACCAGAGACTCTTAGGAGGCCTGCTGGGTCAAACAAAGAACAGTTTAAGAAGCGTTCAGAGAGCCATCAACAACCTGAAGGAGATGAACAGTGATAATATTTCTCCTGACAGAAGCATCAACATCTTCCACTGTCTGATGGAGATGAACGATCACTCAGTCCATCAGGAGATCCAAGAGTTCCTGAAGTCGGAGAACAGATCAGAGAAGAAACTCTCTGAGATCCACTGCTCAGCTCTGGCCTACATGCTGCAGATGTCAGAGGAGGTTCTGGATGAGTTTGATCTGCAGAAGTTCAACACATCAGAGGAGGGACGACTGAGACTGATTCCAGCTGTGAGGAACTGCAGAAAGGCTCTGTAAGTCCAGATGTAATTAACATTATTAATCAGTGTAGATTCAAGTTGTAATTATGAGATAATGCTATTCTTTACAATATCATTCCTCATGTTCTGTTACACACAGAAAGAAACTCAGGTGTTTTCTCTCCCTTGTTGTTGTAGAGAAGAGAAGTAGCAGGAAATTCACAGCTTCCACCAATAACAGAGGTCTGATTTCATCATAACATATTTTGTAATATGTGTCATTACAGACTTTGTAACTGTGGACTCTCAGAGACTCACTGTGAAGTCGTGGCCTCAGCTCTGAAGTCCAACCCCTCCCATCTGAGAGAGCTGGACCTGAGTGGAAACGAGCTGCAGGATTCAGGAGTGAAGACACTGTCTGCTGCACTGGAGAGTCCAACCTGTAAACTGAAGACTCTGAGGTCAGTTCACTGACTGTAGGTCATGCAGGTGTTTTTTTTTGTACATATTTAATCCAAATCATTGGCTAATGTTTTTATTTTTTGTTTTAATTTATTTTCAGGATTTTCCTGAGCACAAAACTGAAGAAATTAAACTTTTTTCAGAAATGCTTTGACATAAAATGTTTGACAGGACTGTTTTTCAGTGGTCCATCAGTCAGTGAAGATGATGTCAGTACTGATGAGGCTGCAGAGTGTGTGAGGGATAAGAAAGAGGAAGTTAAAATCAGACTGCAGAGAGTTTGAGCTTCTGTGTAAACAGAAAAAGAAAGAGACAGGTTAGATAAAGAAAACAACAATGTAGAAGGAACTATGATGATCTTCATGATATCAGAAGCTGATATGGTTGCTACAAAAATGCAGGACTTATGCATTTCATACGTAGAAAATTTCCATCCATTTGAATTATATAGATTTAATATTAATCAACTAATAAACTTAATGTGAAGCAAGTAATAAGATTTATGTAATAGTACTAATAAATTCAATGTGTTTTCACAGTAGTGTAGTAGTAACCAGGTTTATACACTCAATATTAATAAAGCCAATTTGTTTGCCCAAACCAAATAGCTAAAGTTAATGCAGTCATTTTGAGTTTATTAGTACTATTACATAAATCTTATTACTTGCATCACATTAAGTTTGTTAGTGTATTTGTATTAAAACCATGTAATTCAAAAGGATGAAAATGTTCTATGTAATTGAAATGCATAAGTGGCCAAAGTTTTTTTTTGAGTGTACAGACAAGCCTCACAGCTGGTGTGGTGTGGTGTGCATTAAACCAGAGGTAAAGCAATAAACAGCAGCAAAGAAGGATTCAAGGTCTGTTTGAGAATTAAAAAAATAAGACGGAAAAGAAAAAGATTTCTGTGGCGTTTTTGGGGAGCATAACATAAATAGGAAAATCAACCATTTTATTGCTGCTACCAACACAAACAACATAAATAATCTGGAAAAGAAAAAGGACTGTCCTTGAGATCCTTGAAAATTTCTGAATTTGACAGTTTTCCTTGCTGAGCTGCAGTGGAGGAATAATAACTCAAAGAGGGAATAGTCTTTAACTTTAATAGACACACACTTGATTTATCTGACTCAGACTGTTGAAGCTTCATATTAGTTTCAGCTGAACTTCTGTAATCATTTCTTACAGTGTATTTTTGTTAGGAAGAGACCACTTCACACTT